>VONZ01000156.1:0-1205689 GCA_012976165.1 Labeo catla | reverse complement strand
ACCACGATGCAGTGGATGGAACATCCCTAGGTAAGCACCAACTCATCGTGAGGTTCCTGAGGGGTGCGAGAAGGGTTAATCCCCCCAGGTCGCACCCCATACCCTCTTGGGACCTCTCCGTCGCCCTCCAGGGCCTGCGGGAGGCCCCATTTGAGCCACTTGCGTCGGTTGAGCTAAAATATCTGTCCCTTAAGACAGCGCTCCTGACCGCACTGGCCTCCATCAAGAGGGTAGGGGACCTACAAGCTTTCTCTGTCGACGAAGCGTGCCTAGAATTCGGGCCCGGCGATTCTCACGTCATCCTGAGACCCCGGCCTGGTTATGTGCCCAAGGTTCCCACCACGCCTTTCCTCGATCAGGTGGTGAACCTGCAAGCTCTGCCCCTGGAGGAGGCAGACCCAGCCTCTGCGCTGCTGTGTCCAGTTCGCGCTCTGCGTATATACGTGGACCGCACTCGGCACTTCAGACGCACCGAGCAGCTCTTCGTCTGCTTTGGAGGTCAGCAGAAAGGGAATGCTGTCTCCAAACAGAGGTTGGCCCATTGGGTGGTAGATGCCATCTCCTGTCGTACCAAAACCAGGGAGAGCCATGCCCCTTAGGTGTTCGTGCCCACTCCACACGGAGTGTTGCCTCATCCTATGCGTTGGCTCATGGCGCCTCACTAGCAGATATCTGTAGAGCTGCGGGTTGGGCGACACCTAATACCTTCGCCAGGTTCTACAACCTTCTCGTAGAGGCCGTATCCTCCCGTGTCTTAACATAGACATCACAGGCGAGCGGGAGTCCGGCTGGTGTCGGCTTGCTGCGCCATTCCTAATGGATCCGTGAGCTATTTCCCTCAGTTGTTCCCTCCGGCGAACCTGGGTCCTCCATGCCCCGCAGTCAGGCCTAGTGCGGAGTAGTGCTTGTCTGTGCTCTGGTTGGGTCTCCTTCGCCCAGCAGGTTGTGGCAACATGTTTCAGTATTTTTCCACGGTCAGCCAGAAGGCCGATGTTTCCCTCATATATCCCTAAAATCTATGGATATATTGAATTTCTTGTGTTCCACATGTAGAGATTTCATGTTCTCCGCCCCCCCAACTCCTGCTTCAGTACAACTGGCATCCCTGTGGGGCCCCCTATTGGCCCCCAGGGCGTTGGGAAGGTTACGCTCATATCCGTCTGCTGACACGTCCGGCTGTCGGCACGCGGTGTGTTGCGTAACGCGACGTCTGGTTCGTGGCCTGTTCCATGGGTCTGTTCCCATATGTAACGTCGTAGTGAAACGACTGAAGGGGAACGTCTAGGTTACGTACATAACCCTCGTTCCCTGAAGGAGGGAACGGAGACGCTACATCCCCTGCCACGACCTGACGTCGCGCTGACGCCGGGCTGCAGCTCGGCTCCTCAGCAAAAGCCTGAATGAGTGGTTGCACGCCACCATCTTATATACCCGTATGTACGGGGGAGTGGCTCGGCATGCAAATACCACTCGCCAATGTTCATGAATGTTCATTGGCCTTTTGAATAAGGCTTGGAGATGATTGGACTCTCAAGCGAGTTCCCATATGTAACGTCTCCGTTCCCTCCTTCAGGGAACGAGGGTTACGTACGTAACCTAGACGTTATGTTCCTTTTCTGTCACCTGGGCTGGGCTTGCTTATTTGTTTTTTAACAAAACTTGTGTTACTTATTTGAAAAGATATTTCATTCTAAATGTAAAATTTACTTTACTTTTTATCTAAATGTATATTTGGTTTAAAAACTGCATGTATTCCTTTTAATCCAATAAATAAATAAATAAAATGAAATAAAATAAAATACAAGACAATAAAATAACAATAGAACAACAATTTAAAAATTGCTGTGCGTGGTTCATTTCCTAGTCCTGATATTGAAATCAAAATGTATTAAAGTACGCAATGAATTTGTAAGCTTTATCTTTATAGTAAATATTAAATATAAAAAGGGTACTTTTAATAAGTTAACAACCTTATTTTAATTTGACCTATTTTTTCATTTTAAATTCATCTTTTGTGGTAAAATTAATTAATTATTAGTTACAGTAATTAGTTTTTAACTGTAACAGGTGCAGAGAAACATTTTATTCCCTTTTCAAAGCATTCCTCCTCCTTCAGCTGGCTGACTAATTGGCACACACACATACAAACACATTTTTGCAACTTGCAACAAGAGTAGATGTAATATGGCAGTGCTTCTGTACCAGTGACGCATGATGTCCCGTGGGCTATGCGGTGCTATTATTATAACTCATATACTCTGATGTACAACCGGTACTGAACTGCCCTCGGGACAGTTAAACACAGATGTATAGACTGGGTGAAAGGGTCCGTCCCTTTTAGTGACACAAGTGAATGAATTATTTCACTCTGACTCCTAAAGTACAGTTGGCCATTTTAGATTTGGGCTTCCTGTGTTGTATAACATGGCCGCAGGATGTTGCTTAATGTATGTGATGTTCAAATTCGCAAGTTTAAAATGTGTTCTGATGGTTCCAACGGGAGCAAAATGAGAGGTGAATTAGAAAACAAAATAATTAGGATATTTTAGGCTGTTTTTAGACGGCATTTGTTTTATTGGTAGATGAATCAGACTTGCTAATTTTTGGAGGTCAGTTGTCCAGTGTGTGCTTTAGTTAGCAGATGAATTGATTTTTTTTCAGACATTAGCTTTGCTTGAATGATATAGATGAAAAGTAGAACAGGGATTTACAGGAGGGATTATGCAATGACATGTCCTTCTGTTACTTGGCAGCTCTGTGTGTGTATGTGTGTGTGTGTGTGAAAGAGAGAAAGAGAAAGATGCATAAATATTTTTTGTATTGTATCTGAAATTGTGGTGCTGCCACAATTTAATTCAAGAAATTGAATTAAAGGAGAAGTCCACTTCCAGAACAACAATTCACAAATAACTTACTCACCCCCTTGTCACCCAAGATGTTCTTTCTGTCTTCATTCGTGAAGAAATTATGGTTTTTGAGGAAAGCATTTCAGGGTTTTTCTACATATAATGGACTTCATTGGTGCCCCGATTTTGAACTTTCAAAATGTAGTTTAAATGCAGCTTCAAAGGGCTCTAAATGATCCCAGCTGAGGAAGAAGGTCTTATCTAGCAAAACGATCTGTAATTTTTTTTTCAAAATGAATGAATCAGTCAAGAACGACCTGTGGACGCGCATCCCAGAGCCTGTGCTACACGAGCTTCTGTGCTTAAAAAGTATACAAATTTTTATTTTTTGAAAACAATGATCGTTCGTTTCGCTAGATAAGACCCTTCTTCCTCGGCTGGGATTGTTTAGAGCCCTTTGAAGCTGCATTTAAGCTGCATTTTGGAAGTTCAAATTCGGGGCACCAATGAAGTCCATTATATGCAGAAGAATCCTGAAATGTTTTCCTCAAAAACTATAATTTCTTTACGACTGGAGACAGAAAGACATGAACATCTTTGATGACAAGCGGGTGAGTAAATTATTTGTAAATTGTTGTTCTGGAAGTGGGGTTCTCCTTTAAGTTATCAAACACTAAATACTAAATTAAATATAGATGAATACCTAAAGCTACAAAAGTTATTGATTTCCTCTTTTGTCTCTTGTTTTTTGATTAACAGACATCGCAGCAGCTAGGTTGTTAGATTTTTTGGCTGCTATTACTTTAAGAGCTGCTGCTGCTTTGTGCTTTAATGTTTAATATTTGTGCATGCAATTTAGTCATGTGCTACAAGCACAAAGTTTAATGATATAATTTGACAACATCTCATCTGACCGCAGTTCACTGTTGTTCTACTGAAGCTCCTTCGTCACCTGTACTGTTTCCACCCTCCTTTGACTAGCGCCTGGCGCTGAAGTGAAGTGAAGTGAAGGCGCATCTGAAAAGTTTCCTGTTTGATGTTGTCATAAAGATGATCTGTGACGTTCTGTAATAAATGCACTTCTTGTCAAGAAAAAAAGAGACAGAAGCAGCAGTTGTGAGTGGGGTGGCCAACCCTCGTTAAGTATTTTTAACACCCTTAAACTGTAAAAATTAATCACCTGCATTAGTGCTGTCAAATTAGCATGTTAATGCAGGTGATTAACTTTTACAGTTTAACAGTGTTAAAAAAATATATATATATATATGTGTGTATATATATATATATATATATATATATACACTGTGTGCAGAATTATTAGGCATGTTGATATTCTGGTCATATTTTTTTTCCAAACACATTTTACCAATTCCAAACCACATCAGTCTTAATAACTACTATTAATTTTGTATTTAATCATTTGTAAGTGATATATAATTGTCCGTGAAGGCTGTAAGTGAAAAACTCCTTATATTCAGGTGTGCAGAATTATTAGGCATGTTTTCGTTTACAGCTAAAATGAGCCAAAAAAGAGATTTAACCCAGACTGAAAAGTCCAAATTATTAACTGCCCATGAGAAGAATGCAATACTAATGCATTACAAGAATTTGCAAGTTGTTTCGATCACAGATTAAAACGCTGTTGAAAGCCCGCATGGTCAGAAAACAGGAGAAGATGGTTGACCCCAAAGAATTAGGAATAAGGTGAAGAATTATAGAATCGCTTCGAACATTTTCCAGAATTGGGCCCCTGCTTGGAAAGTCTCAGAGTGGTCAGCCAGAGACTTGTTGGTGGCCCCAATGCCCTGACTTGTATTAAGACAGAAATTAGAAGAGGACAGTTTTATATGTTTAGAGACAGATAGTTGAGATGGATATCTCTTGTGTCTCTTGATTCAAGAATTGTCTTGTAATTATAGTAGTTTGGGAGTTCATTTTAGTCCATCTCTGCAAGTCAGACTTTTCAGGATAAGAGACTAAACATGAACTCCCAAAACTTACTGCCAGATTTTGGAAGATAAATTCTTGAATCAGAGGTACAAGAGGATGTGATGCTTGTCCTTCAAGAGTCACTCTCAACTTATCGGTCTATAAAGCCTATAAAAAAACTGTCTTCATGTATTTCACAACACGTCAGCTTGTTATTCTTATTAAGTCAGGGGCATTTTTTATGATTTTTTACCAAGCAAAGTCTCTGAGAACCTGACACATTGCACTTCTGAAGACTCCAGGTAGGTTGCAGTTCTGGAAAATGGTGGCGCTGGAGAACTTGAAACGGTTCCTGATGGTGTCACACCTAATCACCTTAATTCCTAATTCTTTTGCAGTTAACATGCATCTTTTCTTCTCCACCTGTTTTTTTCTGACCATGCAGACTCAACAAGCATTTCACTGTCCAATGGTCAAGCCTTAACTTTGCAAATTCTTGTAATGCATTAGTATTGCATTCTTCTCATGGGCATTTAATAATTTGGACTTTTCAGTCTGGGTTAAATATCTTTTTGGCTCATTTTATCTGTAAAAGAAAACATGCCTAATAATTATGCACACCTGAATATAAGGAGTTTTTCACTTCCAGCCTTCACGGACAATTATATATCACATATAAATGATTAAATACAAAATTAACAGTAGTTACTAAGACTGATGTGGTTTGGAATTGGTAAAATGTGTTTGGAAAAAAAATATGACCAGAATATCAACATGCCTAATAATTCTGCACACAGTGTATATATGAAGAGTTCAGATGCAAAACCAGCTAAAAGCCATCTCGGTCAAAAATGAGATAATGATACTGAGTGAATACTGTTGACACATATTATACGTTCATCAAATACTTTTTCTTCAAACTCGCTAAAATACCAGCCTTAGCCCAATCAGAAGTACCGGTACTTACATAGAAACCTATACATCTGAGCCTGATAAAAATGCATTTTTTAAAGAAAGACGTCAGATGGATTTAGCTGGTTTTGCATATGAGCTCTTCATATATATATATAGATATATACATGTTACAGTATTTTTCATTAGCAAAGGATTTTGAGCTTATTATGATCACTTTAGACAATTCCCCATTTAGATCATATTGCACTGTGCATAAAATTAAATACATAGATCAGGGAAATACAGTGTGTAATCATATGCGTTCTGTTCATTGACTGAGTTTCCCTGGAGAACCAAGATAAGTGTTTGCTTAGTGCTGAAAATCCTTTTCAACCTATTGACTCTCTGAAGGTCATTCATGAATTGCCCTTTTCTGAGGTCAGAACACATTGTGTGGGTTGAAGGAAACTTAATTCATCACATTTACCTTATGCCTTTTTTGTTGTCTTTTTGTTAGTTATGTATGTGTGAAATACCACTGTGTGTGTGCACCTGGTATTTATCACGTTATGGGGACCAAATGTCCCCACAAGGATAGTAATACCAGTAAATTTTGACCTTGTGGGGACATTTGTGAGGTCCCCATGAGGAAACAAGCTTATAAATCATGCAGAATTAGTTTTTTTGAGAAAGTAAAAGTGTGCACAGTCTCCTGTGAGGGTTAGGTTTAGGTGTAGGGTAGGTGTAGGGCGATAGAAAATACGGTTTGTACAGTATAAAAACCATTACGCCTATGGAATGTCCCCATAAAGCATGTAAACGCAACATGCGTGTGTGTGTGTGTGTGTGTGTGTTCAGAAAAGCTTTTCTCAATACTGGCTAAATAAATTCAATTTCTCAGTCCAGTAATGGCTGCTCAAGCATGTACTGAAAATATGTGTGCTTCGACTGCCCCTTTCATGGTTGTTGTGGCTTTTGCTTCATGGTTGATTAAGAATATTTAATACAGTTTACTTAAAGGGCTATTTTTATGCAGTTTTGGCTTTTGGTCTTGCACATCCTACCATATGGCAGTTGAGATGTATTTCAGAACAGAGACAGTATGTTCTGTCAGAGCTCATGCTGCCTGTCAGACTCCTGACTGTAGCGTCTGTGGTGGAGTGTGGGCTGACTGTGAGTAAGACTGACGAAAGATGTTCCGCTAATGATGTTCTGAGCTACTAATAAGCATCAGGAAATGATTATAATGACAGTTTACATGCAGGTACATGATTTCAGTGACTGTTGATTATTCTGTAAGTCGATGCAAATTGCACAGTCATGTTTTCACACAAACCAAGTCATTTAAATGGTTTCCTCCTTGATGCAGAGTATTTTTGGCAATGCATTTTTCTTATGTAATAGCTGTTCATTCATTTTATACAGATTTTTAGTGGGGTAGTTCTAGTTTTCTCAAGTGCCGAGTATTATTTTGTCTGTGTTAATGCAGTACTGCTTGTGGGGTATGGTGCAAAGAAAACTCTTTGTTGGGCATCTAAAGGAAAGTTCAGGAAGAGCACGTACATTTAGTCCTGTCAATCACAACACAGTATTTAAATATTTAAAGAGCCGCTCACCTTGTTCCTGTGACAGAACGTCTGGTATGTGTCTACCACCCCCATCTCCACCTTTATTTTATTCACTTCTACTCTATTATGAATTATTGATGAAATTGTCCAGAGAGATATTTAAAGCCTGAGATGAGTCCCATGCTTGGACCTCAATGATGGACTGTAAAGTTTACTTGTATCTCACTCAAGGATTATATGAAATGTGAACTCCTGAAGGACATTTATGGCTGGGTAACACCTCAAGTTGCTTTTTTTAAATTTCTTAGTATTATATTCCCACTTTATCTAATGCCATAAGCACTTGAGCTGCATAAATTTGTGTAAGTTGGAATGTTTTCCATCATGATTTGAGATGTTCCACAAAGCATCTCCTGCTTCAGTGGAAGCATGAAATTTCAATAGTGAGCTAGAAATCTTCAATATAGCTTATTAATTTTACATCATAGCAGTTAGCATTTTAATTTAGGTTTGAATCACAGATTACTATATACAGTATACATGACCATTCAGGAGTTTGGGGTCAGTATGTTCTATATATATATATATTTTTTTTTTATATTTATACTGTATTATGCACGGACACATTACATTGATCAATGGTGACAGTAAAGGATTTGTAATGTTACAAACATGTTCATTATAAAAAAATGCTGTTTTTCTGAACGTTCTATTAATCAGAAAATTCTGAAAAAAAAAAACATATCATGGTTTCCTAAAAATATTAAGCAGCACAACTCTATTCAGCACTGATAGTAATAAAAAATGTTTTTGAAGAAAGATTTTTAAAGAATCTTGTTACTAAAGACGTTGCTGAAAATTCAGCTTAGCTATCGTAAGAATTAACTACAATAAACTAAACTAAGCTAAATTAACTACAATAACTAAAAATATCCTACTGATCCCAAATTTTTGAACTGTGTTGTATATGGTTTAAGAAAGGACAGTCAATTGACAATTCTGTTTTACATTATCACGATTAATCGTATACAAAATAAAAGTTTGAGTTTGCCTAATATATGTGTGTTTACTGTGTGTAATTATTATGTATTTATAAATGCACACAAATTAATGTATATATTTAAGAGAAATGTGTTATTTATGTACAAAATATTTTTATTTACATATAATAGAAATTATATACAAATTATTAATAAATACATATACTTGTAAATATTTCTTAAATATATACATGAATGTGTTTGTATTTATATATACATAATAATTATACACAGTACACACACATATATTAGGCAAACTCAAACTTTTATTTTGTATGTGAATAATCGCGATTAATCGTTTGACAGCCCTAATTATTAAGCGGTAACACTTAACAATAAGCTTCCGTTAGTTAATGTTAGTTAATTAACTAACATAAGTAAACAATGAGCAATACAGTTATTACAGTATTTATTAATCTTTTTTTAATGTTAGTTAATAAAAAATACAGTTGTTCATTGTTTGTTCATGTTAATTCAGAGTGCATTAACTAATGCTAACAAGCACAATTTGTGATTTTAATAATGCGTTAGTAAATGTTAAAATTCACATTAACTAAAATTAATAAATGGTGGTTAACACTTAGTATAGGGACCAATTCTCACTATTAACTAGTTGCTTTTTAGCATGCCTATTATTAACATACTGGCTGTTTATTAGTACTTATAAAGCACATATTCTGCATCCCCTAATACCTAAACTTAACAACTACCTTACTATTAATAAGCAGCAAATGAAGAATTTATTGAGGCAAAAGTCATAGTTAATGGTTTGTTAACAGCAAGAACTGGACCTTAAATAAAGTGTGACCAAATGGTGTGGAAGTATTGTTTATTCTTAATTCATGTTAACTAAAGTAGTTAACCAATGTTAACTAATGAACCTTTTACCTAAACAGCATTAAATTTGTCTACGTAAGTTCAGATGACTCAAATCTTCCTGTGAAGATGCCTGTTATTAGGTCATTTTCATTTACACTCATTACCATATTCAAATGAACATAATTACTGTCTGGTGTGATTCCTGCCTCCCTGTGCTGACTTTCATTAAGCGCTGATAAGAGCAGCAGGGTTTTAAAGCACATCCACATGGACCCGTTTAGACAAACTACAGTGACTCAGCACTTATTGACTGTGTGGCGGCCATTTAGTGGCTTTAGTATTAGATGTCCACTCAGGATCTCCAACATGTTTTATTAACCTTACTCATTCTCCGCCATTCTTTTCCTTGTCTTTCAGCCATCATCAACCCCAAAGCACCCAAAGAAACCAAAAGCTTCAATTTTGATTTCTCCTACTGGTCACATACCTCGGTAAGTCAGAAATACTTCAAAAAATTACATTAAAATGAAATGAAACAGAAAAATCAGCAGTACTTGAAGTGAAATACTATATTTTTCTTCATGTATCCACAGCCAGAAGATATCAACTATGCCTCCCAGCAGCAGGTGTACAGAGACATTGGAGAGGAAATGTTACTTCATGCCTTTGAAGGCTACAACGTCTGTATTTTTGCATACGGCCAGACTGGGGCTGGTAAATCTTACACCATGATGGGCAGACAGGAGAAGGACCAGCAGGGGATCATTCCACTGGTAAAATAAATATCAATTTAAGAACCTTTACCAATTTTCAGCTGCAAATGTGGCCTTTTTGTGTGTCTAAAGCACATATTGTCTCTCACTTCACATTGGTATTGCTGTACAAACAGGAAAATGATAATGTATTCACAGGCAGTGTGAACAAGATCAATTCAAACAGGAATTTAATGACACGTCAAACACCAAGCTGACAAGTACACACAATAAGAAAATGATTATTCACTTACTAATCTCTTTTTATTATGTCTGTCTCTTTTCTTTTTCACTCCTCCATTCAAACCATCAGCTGTGTGAAGACCTTTTCACCAAGATTAATGACAACAATACTGATAACAACATGTCCTATTCTGTGGAGGTGAGATTTAGTCAAAAGAAAGTCTGTCATTAACACTTCAGCAATATTAGAACTTTTTTGTTGTCAATTCTGTATGTAATTTTTGTTTGAATTCTCAATTAGATTGTGTTAGTAATGATGTTTTGTGCTATTAACAGTCTATTATTTTCATTGTTTCAGGTTAGTTATATGGAAATTTACTGTGAAAGGGTACGAGATCTTCTGAACCCAAAAAACAAAGGAAATCTGCGTGTGCGAGAGCACCCACTATTGGGCCCGTATGTAGAGGATTTGTCCAAACTCGCCGTCACATCATATAATGACATTCAAGACCTGATGGACTCCGGGAATAAGGCTAGGTATTCTATTCTATTCTATTCTATTCTATTCTATTCTATTCTTTTCAAAGATTGTTCATGTCATGTCTGTACTGTAATTATGATTTTCCAATAAGTAAAAACTATTCATGTACTTGAATACATGTTCAAAAGCTTGTGTCATTAAGATTTTTTTTATGAAAGACATTTATATTTTAAGCCAGGACACATTAAATTGACTAAAAGTGACACTAAAATGATAAAAAAAATAATGCAGTTATCTTAAAGATTCTGTTCATCAAAGAATCCTTTAAAATGTGTCTCAATTTCCACAAAAAGACATAAGATTTAAAAGATTGAAAGGATTAGTTCACTTCCAAAACAAAAACTTATAGATAATTTACTCACCCTGTTGTTATCCGAGATGTTGATGTCTTTCTTTTTTCAGTTGTAAAGAAATTGTTTTTTGAGGAAAACATTTCAGGATTTCTCTCCATATAGTGGACTTCTATGGTGCTCCGAGTTTAAACTTCCAAAATGCAGTTTAAATGCAGCTTCAAATGGCTCTTAACAATCCCAGCCAAGGAAGAAGGGTCTTATCTAGCGAAACGATTGGTAATTTTCTTAAATTAATATTTATACACTTTTTGAACACAAATGCTCGTCTTGTCTAGCTCTGTGATGCACATACGTTCACTTTGTAAACACTGGGTCGGTACTTCAGCAGCGATGTAGAATGATTTTGAAATTGGTGGAGAAAATGAGATGGGAGTTTTTCGACATACCCTAAACTGTCTTGAGCCTTGAGTTCAGGGAGAGCAAGACAAGACGTGTTTGAGATTAAAAAGTATTTAAATTGTATTTTTTTAATGAAAATAACCAATTGTTTCGCTAGATAAGATCCTTCTTCCTTGGCTGGGATCGTTTACAACCGCATTTGGGATCGTTTGAAGCTGCATTTAAACTGCATTTTGGAAGTTCAAAATCGGGGCACCATATCAGTCCATTATATGGAGAAAAATCCTGAAATGCTTAACTCAATAAACATAATTTCTTTACAGTGCCTGTTTTGTGTTTGTCCCTTTTCAAAAGAGGGCGGAGCTTTCAGAGGTTATGCTCCAGCAATACCGGTGCTGTCCTTTGCAAATAAACATTACACTATCCTAAAAGCTTGTCATCTTTACAGAAAACATACTTTGTTTAAAATTTAGTCATTTGATTGTACTGTGCATAATAAATGCACATTTCTGAATTACACAGATGAGGAGCACGGCGCGATAACAATAACTCACGATGCCATCGCATGCTATTACAAACTTTATAAGCCCCACTTGTGATTATGAGCTCAACAAATTCAAGCGGTCGACTTCACAATTTTTAACTACCACATTCCTATTTACGATCATTCTGGTAGCACGTGAAAGCAGCATTAGTGAAAACAGGCAGAGACAATGGTAGCTTTAGCAACATCAGCCTTACAGAGTGCCAAGAAGCTCTTTCAGAAAGGGAATTTGGAAAACAAGCGCGTAATACTTTGTCTAGAGCTGACGTTCGCGTGCAAAGTGTTGATATTAATCCCTAAACATATAGAGGACTTTACCATTTTTTCCGGGATGTTTTCTTCGATAATGAAATTTAACCACAGTGTCCTCAGCAGCTTAGATGGAGGGAGTCTATGGAAACTCGTGTATTCGTATTTGAGTTCTGTTTGAGAAGCCATTTTATTATAGCCAGGCACATTCTGTTTGTTCTTAAACATAGTAAGAACGTATAGGTGAATTAATGTAATCATTAAATTATTTGCTGTCACTTAAAGCCATAAATGGATATTTGGAGATTTTGAGTGTTGCCATAGAAACAAATCATTTTTGAGTCTGGGGACATGATCAGCACAAACTAGAATCTCAGAGCTGCTATTTTGTAATTACAGTAATTCTGGCACAGTGTGAAAGCATTCTATTCTATTCTATTCTATTCTATTCTATTCTGGTTTTCAGAAATAACCAGACCACTGGTCTCAGTCTTTAGTACAGTCGTAGTCACATTTGTTTTTTCAAGGTCTTTATGCCCACATTGAGAGGAAAACAAACATTTACTTATTGTTCAGGCTTATCATCATGGAAACAAATGGAGCATTTAATTCCAGGAGGCATTATGTTAGTACATTCCTGTTTCCTCAGCTTAGCATCAGTCAACAGTTCTCTAATCTCAGTGCGTTGAGATACACCCCTGCCAATACACTACACTTTCCTCCTACGCTATACTTTTAGCCTGTTATGTAAGTTGATGTTTGGCAAAACAGATGGGAGCTAATTAATGAAATAAATAATTAGAATGTCTAAAAAATGTAGCAAAATTTGTCGTTTTTTCAGTGTAATGCTTTAACTTACGTTATAGTCTGAGGTCTGTTAGAATTAAATTTTAGCTGCATTTGATGAATACGAAGTACCACACAAAAGTTTGGGGTTAGTAAGATTGTTTTGTTTTGGTTTTGAAAGAAATTTCCTACTAAGATTAAAAATGAAATTACATTTAAATTATTTTTTTCTCACGATTGAGAGTTATAAAGTCAGAACTGCGGGATATAAACTTTTTTCTTGCAATTTTGTTTATATCTTGCAATTTTACCTTTTTTTTCTCGCAATTCGAATTTTTTTTCAGGATTATGTGATATAAAATCACAATTCTGAGTAAGTCAGAAATGCAAGATATAAAGTCAGAATTGCGGGATATAAACCTTTTTCTTACAATGGTGAGCTTACATATCGCAATTCTATCTTTTTTCTTGCAATTCTGACTTTTTTTTCTCAGGATTGTGTGATATAAACTCACAATCGTGAGTCATAAAGTCAGAATTGCAAGAAACAAAGTCAGAGCTGCGGGATATAAACTTTTTTTCTCGCAATTGTGAGTTTATATCTCGCAATTCTAACTTTTTCCTCGCAATTCTGACATTTTTTCTCAGGATTGTGTGATATAAATTGACAATTGTGAGTTATAAAGACAAAATTGCAAGATATCAAGTCAGAATTGTGGGATATTAACTTTTTTTCTTGCAATTGTGAGCTCATATCTCGCATTTCTGACTTTTTTTTCTCAGGATTATGAGATATAAACTCACAATTGTGAGTTATAAAGTCAGAATTGCGAGATATAAACCGTTTTCTCACAACTGCAAGTTTATATCTTGCAATTCTAACATTTTTTTGCAATTCAGATTTAAAAAATCTGAACATTTATTCAGTGGTGGAAACTGACTTTTTATAGTTTTTCTATGTGCCAGTTTTTACACATTTCCTAAAAAAAAAAAATCATACAGCCTTCAAACGTTTGAATGGTACTGTACATTAAAGATCTAAATACATCAGGGAAACCTTTTGTTGATCATTAAATTTCGGTTCAAGATCAGATGATTCACAAAGGCAGAAGTTAGCACAAATGCTTTGATATGATTTAAAAAGACTTGCGAAAACTCTAAAAACACAGCAGTTCCTCACATGCATTGAAGTCTGAGCGCTTAATATGAATGAAGTTTCTGAATGGTGATATTCTGTTATCCAGGACAGTAGCTGCCACCAACATGAATGAGACCAGCAGCCGTTCACACGCTGTCTTCAACATCATCTTCACCCAGAAGCGTTTTGACTCAGAGACAGACAACACTTCAGAAAAGGTACATGCTGCTGTTGCATATTACAGACGCTGTCAGTCACAATAAACAGCTCAGTTTAGAACGAGAGGTTAGGCCACTTCTCTCCCACCCTTACACAAGGCTATATTGGATGACTTTTGACATTGGGAGTATTTTTTTGTATGGGAGATGTGAAAGGTGATATGGGCTTGTCCATTTCTCAGCATGTTCATTATTGACCTCTCCCGAACTTCTCTGGCAGGTCAGCAAAATCAGTCTGGTGGATTTAGCCGGCAGTGAGAGAGCAGATTCCACTGGAGCCAAAGGCACACGGCTCAAGGTGACTAAAATATGTATTTATATACAGTGCCTATAGAAAATCATCATACCCTGTGAAAACCTTTAACTTTTGTCACATTACACCCTGGAAAATAAAATAAATTAAGTCTAACTTTTTGAGCTGCATGTACATTATAACCTTCATTATTAAAATATCATTTAAAAAAATTCTGGAGGATTATTCAAAATTAATCAGTGAAATGCCTGGTTTGGGAAAGTGATCAGCCCCTTAGAGTATACCACTATAAATTTGCTCAGGTGCAAGCAATCACATGGCCAGTTGCCCCACCTGACATCAATAGTAGTGGTGTTGATTACTTCAGAATAAAACGAGCTGTTTCTTGAAGACTCCACTGTTAGTAGTGCATGGTACGGCAAAGAATTCACCATGGTTGGGAAAGTGCTTTCATAAGACCTCCAGGATAAAGTTGTAGAAAGGCGCAAGTTAGGAGAAGGCTACAAAAACATTTCAAAGGCTTTAGCTATCCCTCGGAGTACTGTTCAGAGCATCAAGATGGAAAGCGTATGACACCACCAGCACACTGCATAGATCAGGCTGTCCATCTAAAGTGGATGACAGAACCAGGAGGACATTGATAAGAGAAGTTACAAGGAGACCAAAAGCAACTTTGAAGGACTTAAAAGGCTTTATGGCAGGGCCTGGTCAGTCTGTGCATGTGACAACTATCTCCCAAGCTTTGCACGAAGCTGGCCTGTATGGCAGGGTAAAAAAGTGTCAAACTCGTTTGTACTATGCAAAAACACATTGATTCTGATACCTTCTGGCAAAAGGTGCTATGTTCAAAAAAGGTCAAAATTGACCTTTTTTGAACTCCAAGCGCTATGTTTGGGAAAAAGCACACACAGCACACCACCCAAAACACACCATACCTACTGTGAAGCGTGGTGGTGGCAGCATTATGTTGTGGGGGTGTTTCTCTTCAGCTGTGACTGGGCAATTGGTCAGGATTGAAAGGAAAGTGGATGCTTGTAAGAACATCCAAATTCTTTAGGAAAACCTGTGTCCTTCTGCTAGACAGCTGAAGATGGGCAGGTTATTCACCTTCCAACAAGACAATGAGCCTAAACATACTGCCAAAACAACATCGATAAGGATAAGAAGGTGAATGTCCTTGAGTGGCCAAATCAGAGCCCTGACTTAAATCCAATCGAAAATCAGTGGATGGATTTGAAGAGAGCAGTCCATTGCCGCTCACCACAGAATTTGACTGAACTTCAGCAATTCTGCAAGGAAGAATGGGCAAATATTCCCCAATCAAGGTGTGCAAAACTAGTACAGAAATATCCAAAAAGACTGATGGCTGTAATCAAAGCAAAAGGTGGCTCTACAAAGTATTAAATCAAGGGACTGATGACTTTTCCAACCCGGCTATTTTTTTTTATTTGTTTGCAGAACTGATGTGTTTTTTTCTTTCATTGGCTTGATGTTGTAAGACCAAAATTGTAAATAAAGCTGGAAAGGTTATTTGGAATGGGGTTTGATTTCAGGCTGTATGACAAATAAAGTAATTATTTCAAAGGGGTATGGTGATTTTCTATAGGCACTGTATATCTATATACAGTATATGTTCACTTCCCTTTCCCTATTGTCTATTGTCCTTTCATGCCCTCTATTTAACTCCCTCAGTATCTCAGTAGTCATCCACATGATTGTATCCTTTCTGTGTCTTCTATATTTTCTACTATCTACAAATGTGTCTCTCTCCTTCTCCCTTTGTCCTCTAATTCTCTACTCTTACTTCCTGCTATCAGTGCACAGAGAACATGCTGGCATTTTGACTGCTTCATTGTATCATCAATAATTTTTTGATTTTGGGATTGTAATTCTATGTTCTACTTACTCATTCCATCCCAGGAAGGGGCAAACATCAATAAATCACTCACTACCCTGGGAAAAGTCATTTCAGCCCTGGCTGAGGTGGTAAGTGTTTTGTTTTGCTCTGAGCCTTGAGGATGTTTGGTGATTTATTTTCTGCATAAAAAGTTTAGTGTGTGTCATTTTAATCACCTGCAATTTATTTCATCACATTTTTGCAGGATTCTGGCGGAAACAAGGTATAACACTTCATCACTTTATCTGTCTATCTATCTATCTATCTATCTATCTATCTATCTATTCATTCTGTCAAATGAATGCTGCTCTTTGTTTTGAACTAAATTTGATTGATTAATTGTAACTTCATTTATTTGGATTATTATTTTGGTATTAATCTATATTTATCAAAGAATACTGGGGAAAATGTATCAAATTTTCCACAATTGTTTTTTAAATAATCTAAATAAATAAATACATAAAAACAGCATAATAGATTTAGATAAAATAAATGCAGCCTTAAGCATAAGAGAGTTATTAAAAAAAACTTACCAACCCAATATAATATAATATAATATAATGTAATATATTTTTTATTTAATAATTTTTTTCCCCACACAGAACAAAAAGAAGAAGAAAGTAGAAAGTTTTATTCCATACAGGGATTCTGTACTGACCTGGCTACTGAGAGAGAACCTTGGTATGTATCAAGGTGTTCTGTCACATGAAACTGAATTTTAATGTATTCTCAATCTTGAAGCGCTTGACCTTTGACCTTTACAGGTGGCAACTCTCGCACTGCGATGGTGGCGGCTCTCAGTCCTGCCGACATCAACTATGATGAAACCCTCAGCACTCTCAGGTATTCTGCCTCAGTAAAACACCAGTTTTATCATTTTTTCCTCTGTCTGAGTTTGGTATGAGCTAGTTAATAAGCTGACGGGTACATCAGTATGTTACATAATGAGAACATTCCTGTTCCCACTCCACACACCTGCCTCTCACTTGAAACGCCCTTCAAAGATGCTGGTGTGCAGTAATACTGCTGAGCAGAGTAACTGGGCATCTATCAGTGTGTGTGCATGAAACAGAGTTTAATGTGTTCCTAAAATCTTTTTTTCATTATATTGTGTATATATACTGTATCTAATGCAACATCCAAAAATAAGCAGCATGTTAAAGCATATTTTACATATATTACTATTTGTTTATTCTTCTTTACCATCCCATTTTCTTGTGTGTGAATCAGGTATGCAGACAGGGCTAAGCAGATCCGTTGTAATGCTGTGATCAATGAAGATCCTAATAACCGTCTGGTGCGTGAGCTGAAAGAAGAGGTGTCTCGTCTTAAAGACCTCCTCTATGCCCAAGGCCTGGGTGACATCATAGAGAGTAAGAGCATTTGCTTTTTATCTGCTCTGCTTTCATTTCATCTTAAGTATTTCATTAGACAGTTTCCGACCATTTTTGTTTTTATGATACTGAGACATACATTACTGCATATGTTTTATTGTTCTGTTCTAAACCCTAGTAAGCTGCCTACAGAGACAGCTTTTTTAAGGCATCATATGACAACGGCTATTCAAAAAAAAAAAATAGACAACTTAAAGGGCTAGTTCACCCAAAAATGAAAATTCTGTCAATAATTACTCACCCTAATGTTTTTCCAAAACCGTAAGACCTTTGTTCATCTTCTAAACACAAATTAAGATATGTTTGATGAAATCCGAGAGCTTTACATTTATGATGAGAACCGTTGAAGACTGACACGAAACGCTGCGCACAAAACGTATTCTTGTAGCTTCATAAAATTATTATTAAACCACTGATATCACATGGAATATTTTAACAATGTTCTTACTACCTTTTTGGGCCTTAAACGTGTCAGTTGCGTTGCTGTCTATGTAGGGTCAGAAAGCTCTTGGATTTCTTCAAAATGATCTTAATTTATGTTACGAAGATGAATGATGGCCTTACAGGTTTGGAACAACATGACAGAGAGGAATTAATGACAGAATTGTCATTTTTGGGTGAACTATCCCTTTAAGTAGGCTGCCTTTTAAGCACATTTTGGCCATATTTTAAGAAAACATGTATGTAGTGGTGAAACACTGAAAATATGTATTCAAAATGGTGGACGGAAAATAATGTTGATATGCTAGTTATAGTTGATTCACTATTGAAAAGGCACAATATGTGATATTTATATGTGTGTATTTTTTTTTTTATTAAAATATCCAAAAACCACTAGAATACTGTTATATATTTAGCTGATTTATGTACTTGCATTATCCCAAATGTTTCAAAGAACGTTTAAATATAGAGAAATAAGCAATTTTAACTAGTGTAACGGACGCTGTCATTGCAGCACCTGCCAATGACGTCATACGCCCTTGATTTTCCTTTTTTTTTTGTTGTTGTTGTTTTTTTTTTTGTTTTTTTTTTGTAGAAAATAGGAAACCCCAAAGACGCTTTAATATGTTATGCATTTTATTAGATAAGTGACAAACACACAGAGTAGCATTATAACAGAACTTTCAACACACTCAAATGTATCTAGTATGATAAAACAGCACTGATGTTTCCTACATACGCATGACCGGAAGAAACGGAAGTGGTCAACTGTGGCATAATAAAAACTTAGCTTTCGAGCAGCGTGTTGCGCTCGTCCTTAATTAGCAATCGCTCCAGCCTCCTCGTTTCACTTCCACAACTTTTAGCCCCACCCTGCTTCATACTACAGTGACCTTTAAAAGTCTTTAATACATTAGCTCATTCATGGACATGAGTCCTGACAGAATGCATCAGCTGTGGGGATGAAGACAACAGTGATTCCACACTCAGGCCATGTCCACACTAATACGTTTTAGTTTGAAAACGCATCTTTTTCTCTCCGTTTTGGCCTTCCGTCCACACTGAGGCGGCGTTTTTGGTCAAGGAAAACGGAGCTTTTTGAAAACGCTCTCCAAAGTGGATAAATTTGAAAATGCTATTTTCACGTTGCAGTGCGGACTGTGAAAACGGAGGCTTTTGAAAACGATGACGCATGTTTAGTCATATGACGCATATTGTACCAATAGATATCTATGTTTATACCGGTAATTGTGGCTGTTATGTGCTATTCAGTTTCACACTGCTTCTAAAGATATATTTGTACACTTTTCATATTACAGTCCTAAAAAGAAGACAGAAAATGTACTTACAGTTGCTGTCCTGACTCCTGCAGCTAAACGTGAGGGCAGCTGCTTTTTAGATCAAACTGAGAACTGAAAACTTATTATGTCTGTTCCGTCTGTATCATCTCAGTGAGTTTTTATGCATGCGCAGTATGACGAATTTAACGTTTTCCTACATTTCAGTGCGGATGAGAAACATTTGGAAAGCGCTAGTGTGGACGGAGAGCGTTTTAAAACAAAAACTCAGTTTTCTAATGTATCCGGATTGTAGACGTAGCCTCAATCACAGCGTTTTTTGTTTGTTTTGAATATGCACCCTCTAGCCACGAAAACATACATATTGTGCCTTTAATTTCTAATATTTGTTTCTTATGTATTGTTATGTTTATTAAAATATCAAACTGTTAGCTTAGCAGCATGCTAACACTAAACTTTAACATCGGTTTAAATCTCAGTGTTAAGCACTACTTGTGCAACATGTGAAGTTGCTGTCAATGTAAAGTATTTAAAAATAGTCACGTTTTGATTTTCCATAATGGTTAATTCTGCTTTATTAGGCAGCTGCCTATGTTGGATAGTAAGCAGCAAGCAGCTTGCAAGGTTTTGGAACAGAACTTCCGTCTCTATAAGAGATTTGCATATATAATCATGGATTGTTAAAATGAAGCATAAATTATTAACTAAAACACACACACACATACACATTAAAATGTACACACTTTAATCAACTCACATTGATTCACTGGGTCCTCTACTCTTCCCTGTGCACTCCTAACTCTATTTCTCTATTTCTTCTAATCACTCGTTTCTTTTCTCATCCTATCGTCTCTCGATGGTGATCCCAGCGGGGAAATGCCTTAGAACAGACGATCTGGAGTCCAGCCCTCTGGGTTTGGTACAATTCAGTGTCAAGTGACTTTCAAAAGACTAATTTAGACTCAGAATTTCCTCTTAGCTCTTAGTCTTTTTGTGTCAAACAGTTCGTCTCAGTTTCCTCTCTCTCTCTTTCTCTTGTTTTCTGTTCAATTTGATATCTCTTTTATTCTTCTTACTCTTGTTTCTTCTTTGTCATTCTCTCTCAGCCTTTCGGGGGCCAGTTGAAGATTTTGCTGGTTTGAAATGTGTGTTTCTTGGGCTCTATCTCACTCTCTCTTCTATGCTTTTGCAGTTTTTATGGATAAAGCAGATCTCTGCAGCCTCAGGGTCCATTCAAGGGTTTGAGAGAAAATTCATACTCTCTCAATCATACAAAAATCATATCAGAGCCATGTTCATGTCATATCCCATGAAAGCCATAAATGTTTGTCTGTTAAGGCTATCAAATTATTTTATTGTAATTTCTCTTTGTAGTTGTAAATATATTACCCAGATTTTATAATTGCCAGTAACAATTATGCCATTATATAAATAATATACTAAATTTCATAACAACATTACTATATTTGATAACTATTTAGTAACTAATAATTGTATTATTATAAATAATGTAGATATTCGTAATGGACAAGCATAATACAGTCTTCTAATAATCTAACTGATTATTACCAAAATGCCATTTTTGGGGGTGGTATTTTGGTGATATATTGTGATGATTTATTTGGTTGTTGCTTTTTTTCTAACCCTGGTTGCTAGTGTGGTTTCTGAGCTGAAAGCTGCTTTATCTAGTCTGGTGCTGCAGGGCTGTTTGTTCCCTCGCTCTTTTTTTTCACCTCCTCTTTTTGTTACCTTTCTCTTTTGGCTTGCATTGCAGAGAAGAATAAATGTTATGTCACACTTACGAACTAATTGATCTCACTCATCCACTCATCTGTCACATTAGGTAATGTTCTTCAGTTGCTCTCACAGTGTCAACATTTTCTATATTTCAGTTAACAAGAATGAACAGGTTTAGTAATGCTAAAAAACTGTGATTTAATGCTGAAATCAGTGGACTTGAGGAATATCTTTGTCTTATGTAAGTTAGTATCAAACAACGTGGCATCTGCATGTACAATGAGCTACTTTTCTTTACAATATGTAGTGTTCAATTTTGTAATCTAATGCAAGGAAATTTATTCTTTAAGTGTAACTTGTGTCTGAATACTTCTGGGACACAGCATGCAAAATCACACTGTTTAGTTGAATATGCACTACAGTTCTCCAAGACATGGGAGAAAGGCTTATATCTACTTGTATTTCGCAGTGGGAGGAGCTTATAGCAGATGTGTGTTTGAGTGACAGCTCGAGTTCTCTAAAGCTTTATGCAATGGTTGCCTGTTGCTAGTTGCAGCTTTATTAACTTTATGAACTAAACATCAACACTAATGCTTCTTAAAGAAATAGTTCACTCAAAATGAACTATTTATGATTTACTCTCTTTCAAGCGAATATAATTGGAGTAATGTTAAAAAATGTCCTGGCTCTTCGAAGCTTTATAATGGCAGTGAATGGCTGTTGATATTCAGAAGTTCTCTAAAGTGCATCCATCCATCATAAAAGTACTCCACACGGCTCCAGGGGGTTAATAAAGGCCTCCTGAAACAAATCAATGAAGCAAAATGAAAAATATCCATATTTTAAACTTTATAGCAGACAGTTAGCGGAAGCTAGAGGTTACAGTATGTAAAGTTTTAAATGTGGATATTTTTCTTACACAAACGCACTGATTTGCTTCAGAAGGCCTTTATTAACCCCCCGGAGCAGTGTGGAGTACTTTTTATGAACGATGGATGCACTTTATTGGACTATTGAATCACAACAGCCATTCACTGCCATTATAAAGCTTGGAAGAGCCAGGACATTTTTTTAATATAACTCTGACTGTGTTCGTCTGAAAAAAGAAAGTCATATACACCTATGATGGCTTGAGGGTGAGAAAATCATGGGGTAATTTTCATTTTTGGGTGAACTATCCTTTTAAAATCCTAGTATGTAACACAACTCACCTTTAAAGCTAATGATAATGAGGGTAGGCAGGGAGAATCTGTGGTCTTGATCTTACATCTTTTTGAGTATAGAAATAGGTTGTTACATATTTTTGATATTTTTGACTTACAGTTAATTCAGATGTTACCACATTAAGCTTTTTTCAGTCACTATAACTTTGCATTTCTCAGAGTTTTGGTAGTAGGTGAGTAGTTTTTCCAGAATTATTTTCAGATTGGCAGCATCTGTTTACATGTGGGGGGAAAGTAGATGCTACTTAATATATATATATATATATAAAATAATAATAATAATTCATGTTTTCACCAAGGTTGTTGTAGTGTTATTAGTAAACCATTGTATTATTTGTTCATATTTAGAATTAACATTCTTAACAATATTTTTCATATTTTAATTGAAGTTTCAGGGATTTTTGTTGTGTGATTTTCTCATTTTTATTAGAAATCATTCATTTTTACTGGCATCCAATCATTCAGTTTTTGTAATTTTAGTGCTTAAACTTATTTCAATTAGAACAAATAGTTATATAGATTTTATTCAGACAAAGAATGAACAGAAATGACATTCTGTTTGTACTATGGATAAATTGCTATTACTAAAAAACCTTTGCTAAAACCAGGTTGGCTGTTTACACTATAAGATATGTCACACCATTCGTGCAAAACATTTCTAGTGCATCTTTGATCATATTGGCTGTATGATGTAGCCGTTATTGAAACACAGACTGATGATGTAGAGAGGGGAAAAAAGCTTAGTTAATCTCAAGCCTTGCGTGCATTGGCACAAAGCACTGCTTAAAGCAGAAAATATTAGCAGACGTGCCTTTCTTTAATGTACATTATGTAATCCTCATATCAGTTATACATAGAATAGCATGTGAATCCCCAGTCTCCATCTTAGCTTTGTGTTTAGTCATCTGTCACCAGGGGCTACGTCTTCTCACGTTTTACCCAAGATACTTGCCTTGTATCTCTCTTAGGAGTGTAGTAGCACCGTTTAAGCGCTCTGTTGCCATAGCAGCACTGTCAGAGCTGAGAGATGTTATTGTGCTGAAGGTTACAGAGAAATTACAAAGCCAGACTCTCTGTAGAATGTACGTTTATTTAGCTGTTATATCCCGTGTTATATTTCACATGGTATTAGCATAACTGTTCAGCTAGAGTTATGTGATATTTAGTGGTTGGATAGGTGGATATTACTGTATATGAAATGCTGACAGTGTCTCTTAATAGGAGAAACGTGGGAGGATATTTCCTGTGTGCGGCTCACAAGAGTCGTGAATATTGTTTTGTAACTCAGATGTAGGCTGTAAGTTATTTCATTGTCAAATGGATTTCACGAGAGCATAATGGAGCTGGTAATGGAGGTTTTACTGTGGTCAGCGATGACGATCATTCTGGTTAGAGATGATGGTAATGAGAGTCACTGGCTTTTAGCAGAAATATGAGCTCATTGCTAATGTACTATAGTCAACATTTGCTTATATAAAGTGTATGTTAATTAGAAAGCTGGGCTAATGCTAGATACAGTTAAGGATATTGAAGGACATAAAAAGCTTAGGCTAAAATAGCATGGCATTCTCCTTTTAGACAGTGTTTTTTTTTAGACACAGAAGTCTGTGTAATGCATATTTTCTCTATAACTTTTTGTTAGGCATATTTTAGCAATATTGTTTAAAAGCCCTAAAACTCCATTGGTGATATAATGCATATTTAAAGGGATAGTTCATAAAATGAGAGTTATGTAATCATTTACTCACTAAGTCTAAATCATTTGGGTTTTAAGTTTCCAAATGGACATGTAGGTAGTTTAAAGGAGAAGTCCACTTCCAAAACAAAGATTCACATATAATGTACTCACCCCCTTGTCATCCAAGATGTTCATGTCTTTCTTTCTTCAGTCGTAAAAAAGTTGTTTTTTGAGAAAAAACATTTCTGCATTTTTCTCCATATAATGGACTATGGTGCCCCGATTTTGAGCTTCCAAAATGCAGTTTAAATGCGGCTTCAAACGATCCCAAATGTGGTTGTAAATGATCCCAGTTGAGGAAGAAGGGTTTTATCTAGTGTAACGATCGGTTATTTTCATTAAAAAAATACAATTGAAATACTTTTTAGTCTCAAACGCTCATCTTTAGCTAGAATAATGTTTTTTTTAACTACTTGTTCAAAACAATCACTTTAGCAAAGATTGTACTATTTTCTGCTTATTTTGCTAAATAAAAAAATACATTTTTGTTCAATTAATATACTGTCATTAAAATGTTAATATAAAACATATTTTAAAATGCAGAAACAAAAAAATCATTTTAAAATGTAAATTCTGAAAGCATTAAAGGAGATCCCACAATAATTGAATATAGATTTACAGTAGGAACAACAAATTATATTTTATTACATGATGTGATTAGTATCATATTTTTAAATACGATGGTTTCATTCTAAACATGGTGATTATCTTTAAGATGAACATTTAACATGATATTTTCTATCTGAATCTAACAATGTCATTTCAACAAATGGAAAAGTGAGCCGTCTATTAATTATCATGTTAATTATTGTGCCTTTTAGCCCCAAAAGCAGGGGTGCTTTTTCCCCAAATACCATACTTTTACATATTCTTTTGTTATTTAAAAACTGCTGCTTTAATAACCTTAAACAAAACTGAGAAGACCTTTGTTTTAAGATACATGAAAAAAATTAGCAATTCTCATTTGCTACTTAAATCTACAACATTTTTAAAAACATCAAATATTAGATCAAGTAAGCACAGAATCTACTTTGCTCTACTGCCCGTGATCGAGTCAAGGATCAGCCAAATTTTCACGTGTATCTTGAAAAGCGGATGTTTTGGAAAGTGCTACGCCACGTTTTTGTGGCATCTAGTGGTTTAGAGGGCAATAATATCAAAAGTGCCTTCTACCCCGGGGCGCCTTTTTCATTTCTCAGTACCTTTTATGTAATTTTTGGCTCATGAACATTTTGGACACCATTGACTTTCATGAACCGCTGAACATTTTTCTAAATAACAGTAAATAACTATTTTTCAATAGCGTAAGAAAAATACAACTCTAATCCAGATGTATCGTTTTTTTTTTTTTTTTTTTTTTTTCAAAACAACCTGCTTTCTGATTAATAGCAGTATTAAATGCTTGTTTTATACATCTTAGTCAGGTTAGATGCCATACTGAATTTAACACAGTTAAAAATTAGGCATTAAGGAATAGACTTGGCACGCACTGTATAAAGGTCCTAGATGTAATTTTCACAGCTTCAAAACTATTTTATGTTTTCATCAACTGAAATGTTTTTGGAAAGGCGTTTTGTCAGCTGAACAACCTTGTTTTTAAAAAGCAGTGCAGTCCATTGTAAAGTAAACACACTGTACTTTTGTCCATCAGAGCCTTGGTTTCGTTCCTGTCAAAAAATAAATATTACATTGACAAAGGTCTATTGTATTGTGGGAAAGAAAATCATAGTTTGATGAGGGAGTGTAAATTATGACAGAATTTTCATTTTTGGCAGAACTATTCCTTTAAGACAAAGAAAGGATTGCCATTTAGTTGCTTGAATGGACTAACAGCATTTTGCTCAATGTACACTAACAAATATAAGAAACTGGTGTCAAATAACAGCCCAGATCAATGCATGCATGCCTGTTAAATATTTCAGATGTAGCTCTCAGGTTGCTGTCATTGGATGGCCGGTGTGTAACGCTGTAGCTGAAGCCCGCAGTGTTACATTGCGCTTGAGATGGCTGGTGTGTCTCTGTGCTGCCGGGTGCCTGCGCTACAGCTCTTATTTTATTTCCGCTTGTTCCCTTTAACTGGGCTGTGACTATCTGTTCTTTCTTTTGTTTCTTGGGCGTTTCTCCTCACTTGTGAAATTTCTGGCTCTCTGAATTCCAATTCATTTCAAGCTACTGTCTTTCTCTGTCTTCTTTTTTCTACCTTTTCCTTCCTTCTGCTCGTCCTTTTCTGTCTGCTTCTCTCTGAACTCTGTGTCTGTTACCCCCTGCCCCTCTCCCCACTCCCCGCACCTCTCTCCCCCTTCCCCGACAGACATATCCGATCACAAGAACAATAACAATAGTGGCCAAGCTGTCAATCAAAGAGGTGATCTCTCCACAGTGACCAATGCTATGACGGGGATGAGCCCCTCTCCATCTCTCTCCGCCCTGTCCAGCCGGGCTGGTTCCATCAGCAGCCTCCATGAACGCATCATGTTCAGCCCAGGGAGCGAGGAAGCCATTGAGAGACTCAAGGTGACTGATGAAACCCTTCAAATAGACATCTGACAAACATTTGTCTTGCAACTTCAGATTAAAGGAGTCATGCTGTATTTTACCTTTATAATTTTCCTCTTAGTGTTACTGTATTTAAAGGGATAGTTCACCCAAAAATTTTAATTCTGTCATTGATTTATCACTCTTATGTAGTTCGAAACCTGTAAAGCCTTCATTTATCTTCGGAACACAAATGAAGATATTTTTAATGAAATCCGAGAGCAAGAACACCGTTAAAATACTCCATTTGACATCAGTGGTTTAACTTGAATGTTATGAAGCTACGAGAATACTTAAGTCCTTAAGTCTTAAATTTAGTGATATCAAATTTAAGGCCGTAAAAAGTCTTAAATGGTATAAAAGTCTTTATGATATCAAGAGGTCTTAAATTTGGGGACGGAAAGAGAGAACTGTGATATGGGATGATTAAACTTCAAAAGTCTATGATTTAATTGAATAAATATGAGTGCTGTGCATTTCGAAGTCAGGAGCTACTCCGCTTTTTGTACTGCGGTTACTGGGGAAATGCTTTATTTCTGCCGTTCCCAAAGCGCCACCTGCTGACAGACAATGAAGGTGCACTTTTAACCCTTTTAGCAATATGCTCCCACATATGGGATTCTTATTTCTGTGCCCCTAGGAGTACGGTCCCACATATGGGATTTAGAACGTTCGGTGACGTCACGCAACTGCCAAATTTAAACTGCGTTTTCGCACGTTGGCTGGCGCTGAACCAGAGAGAGACGCGCGCTGCGCTTGTCATGTAATCACAATTATGCAGTGTTTTCAACCACATAATGTTTATTTTAGGTTTCAGACATTTAAATACACATAAGTACTAGTAAAACAATACATTTAGAGTTTGTAAAATACACACGGATATCTATGGAAGCAGCAATAACAATCCATTCAAGTATAATTTGCCGACGTGTTTGATTCATATCAAATACACATAGTGTAAGTAATGATATAATTCACTTAATTTCTTTCCTGGTTCACCAGCCACTTACCTGCATTTATTTCGGGAGAAACTGGTGAATTTACGTGCTGTAAATCCAGCTGACATGGCGGCCCCATCTCACGTTATAGATCACGATCCAGATCATTTATAAAGGTTTTAAAACGGCAAAATACACTCACTTACACGTATTCGTGATTCGGAATATCAGATAGTTGACATGGTAAGCAAGTGTGTGAATATTTTGAATTAAAAAAAAAAGGAAAAACGAAATAAAAGCGATATGTCTGTCATACAGTGCTATAGTGGCTGCGGTGTGTCACGTGACAATTATGACGCGTCGCCATGGAAACAATAAAGGGAACTAAATTCTAAAATAACGGTCGCCTAAGAAAAAACTCACTCTGGGGGGTCATAATATTTTAAACTCACCAGTGAAAGGGTTAATAAGCCCTGCTATTTTTGTTCATACCATTGCAAAAATCAACCGATATTTTTATGCTGCTTTTTCGTTTTAAAACGCATAACTTTTGCTACGGTTATGCTTGTCGTTTACACTACTCTGTTGTTTTCGACCCTCGAAAACAGAGACTTTCATAAATGCTGCAGACCCCATTTCTACATTTACACTAGTACGTTTTCGGTTTAAAACGCATAACTTTCGCTACCGTTACAACTGTTGTTTACACTACTCCGGCATGTTTCGACCCTCAAAAATGGAGACTTTCGAAAACACTGCATACCCCATTTCTTTGTTTACACTAGTGTGTTTTCATTTTAAAACGCATAACTTTACAACCATTACAACTGTTGTTTACACTACTCCGGCATTTCTCGACCCTCAAAAATGGAGACTTTTGAAAAAACTGCATACACCATTTCTTTGTTTACACTAGTGTGTTTTCACTTTAAAACACATAACTTTTGCTACGGTTATGCCTGTCGTTTACACTACTCTGGCATTTTCGACCCTTGAAAACCGAGACTTTTGAAAACGCTGCAGACTCTGTTTTTATGTTTATACTAGTGTGTTTTCGTTTTAAAACACATAACTTTTGCTATGGTTATGCCTGTCATTTACACTACTCGGGCATTTTCGACCCTCTAAAAATTTCAAAAACGCTGCAGACCTCATTTCTACATTTACACAAGTGTGTTTTTGTTTTTAATGCTGTCCTTACTACCTTTCTGGGACTTGAATGTGTCAGTTGCGTTGCTGTCTATGCAGGGAAAGCTCTCAGATTTCATCAAAATATCTTAATTTTTGTTCCAAAGATGACGTTCTTACAGGTTTTGAACAACATGAGGGTGAGTAATTAATGACAGAATTTTCATTTTTGGGTGAACTATCCCTTTAAAACTTCTATGTAAATGGGATCTGTTATAATCACATGCCATTCATGGTTGTGGTGATTGGCTCAAAAGAGAGTGCTTGCCTAAATTAGCATCTGTTAGCGAAGATGGCAGATTTCAATTCATGTTTCATGAGCCAGCCAAGCAACTACCATTGAAATGAATGAGAATAAGGTCATGTGTTCATGTTTTCATTCCTATGATATTACAAAATTGATTTAGGCATTAGGCATTCGTGAGGGTTTGTTTCAATAAATAAAACTAAGAAAGTGTTCTTGTGGCAGAGAGTTTCAAGGTCTGAAAATAACAGTGTATTAACTCTTTAATTAAAAATATTTTACCTTATTATTGACATTTGCTGTTTAAAGATATAAGCCTCACATTAAAAAATGTATAAAACTACCATAGACTTGGTAGCATATTTTTACTTGATATTGTTTGCGATGCCAATTAGGAAACGGAGAAAATTATTGCCGAGCTCAATGAAACCTGGGAAGAGAAGCTTCGCCGTACAGAGGCCATCAGAATGGACAGGTTTGTTATATGAAGCCTTATGTGATTGATAAACAGTTTTTGGTTATGTGTAATTAACATACTGAAAAACATCTCCAAAATTGGTTTTCACAGAGAAGCCCTGCTGGCTGAGATGGGTGTGGCCATGCGAGAGGACGGAGGAACTGTTGGAGTCTTTTCACCAAAGAAGGTAAAGAGATTCTAAGAAGAAAGCGTGTGCAGGTGGACCACATATTAAGGCTAATATGTCTGCTCAAATAACCCAATAAGCCTATGAATGTCTTTACGTTCCTTTTCTGAAAGCCCTCCCAGAGAAAACCTCAGCCTGTTTTTATAGACACTGTTGGGCTGTTCTCTCCCAATGAGGTTGGTTGCCATGGATACTGTGTGATTGCATCCTGAACGCTCCTCTCAGACTGTTCTAATGAACCTCTGTGTGTTTTTCCCCATCTGAGCTCTTTTAAATGCGTCTGTGATCTTTATTTAGGGATCTGTTGCTCATTACTCATCTCTGATATAAATGTTGATGTGCTGCAATTCCTTCTAGTCTTTACAGCAAACTTTAAAGCACTTTAAAGACTTCAGATCTCAAGCATCATTCCCCCATGATGCTTTTAAAGGCTTTTCTGTCTGGAATCGTACACAGTTTTGTGATATCTAAATCCAGTTGCATGGATATACAATATTTTGATGGATATCGAAACTTGGTGTAAAGACGGCTGTCTCCGTAAAATTGAGATTTGACTTTCATCTTATTTTCCTGTTTTAAAAGACTATCAGAGTTTCCATTTTATTCCAAATATATTCATTTATAGTCACATTTAGACTGTGGAATGAAGGTATGGATTGTAGTACAAATCTACAACTTAATCTGGCCTGAAACTTTAAGACTATTCAAACGCTGCCTTGCAAGCACTGGTATTTCATTTAGTGAATACAAAATCTGTCATGCTAATATGTTCCCTAATTACAGACGCCCCACCTGGTGAATCTAAATGAAGATCCTTTGATGTCTGAGTGTCTTCTGTATTACATCAAAGATGGAATTACCAGGTTAGTGGCCTTTGTTGGTTTTCCTAAACCCCACATATATGCTTCTGTTCAGTAGAATTGGTACTAAGGTGTCTTGATACGCTCCTGTGCTCAGGGTGGGGAGAGAAGATGCTAGCAGAAGACAGGACATTGTTTTGAGTGGTCACTTTATCAAAGAGGAACACTGCACTTTCACCAGCACCACTGGACCTATGGGAGAAGGTTTGTTAATAGCACACCCCACAAACTCACATACACATACACGTACCTCTGTCTTTATGGCTGTTCTTCCTGTTTCTACAGCTGTCATTCTTGAGCCGTGTGAGGGGGCAGAAACTTATGTCAATGGGAAGAGAGTAACAGAGCCCACAGTTCTCAGATCAGGTCTGTTTACACTTTTACCTCACCCAATACAATACTTTTTAAAGCATTATGGTTGATTCCAATTATGTAGGTGTTTTTTTTTTTCATTTTTAATTAATTTATTTTTATTGAATTGAATTTATTTATTTATTTATGTTAAAATGCATTTATTTATTTCAGTTTTTTAAAAAATAATTTACACTGCCATTCAAAAGTTTGAGATCTATAAGATCTATAAGCATAAGTTTCTTATGCTCATCAATGTTGTTTTTTTTTAATTAAAAAAAAATGTAATATTGTGAAATATTATTACGATGTAAAATAACGTTTTTCTATTTGAATATACATTAAAATCAAATTTATTCCTGTGATTAAAAAATTATCAGTGATTAAATAATTATCAGCGTCATTACTCCAATATTCAGTGTCACACGATCCTTTGGAAATCATTCTAATATACTGATTTATTATCAGTGCTGGAAAGAGTTAATATTTTTTTGGAACATATGATACATTTTTCAGGATTCTTTGATGAATAAAAAGTTAAAAAGCATTTATTTAAAATAGAAATATTTTCTAACAATATACACTACCATTCAAAAAAAAAGTCTTTCTTTTTTTTTGAAAGAAATTAATACTTTTATTCAACAAGGATTTGTTAAATTGATTTAAAAAATAATAGCAAAGACTTGAATTGTTAGAAAAGATTTTTATTTTGAATAAATGCTGTTCTTTTTAACTTTTTATTCATCAAATAATCCTAAAAAAAGTATCACAGGTTCCATTTTACATTGTGTTAACATTTCACAATATTACAGTTTTTTCTGTATTTTTGATCAAATAATTGCAGCCTGAATGAGCATAAGAGACTTCTTTAAAAACATTACAAGCCTTACTGATCCCAAACTTTTGAACGGCAATATTTCTAACAATATACACTACTATTTAAAAAAAAGTGTATTTTCTTCTTCTTTTTTAAGAAATAAATACTTTTATTCAACAAGGATGTGTTAAATTGATAAAAAGTGATAGCAAAGACTTTTGTATTGTTAGAAAAGATTTCTATTTTGAATAAATGCTGTTCTTTTAAACTTTTTATTCATCAAAGAATCCTGAAAAAAGTATCACAGGTTCCAAAACAATATTTGGCAGCACATCTGTTGCCAACATAGATAATTCTAATAATAAATCAGCATATTAGAATGATTTCTGCCGGATCATGTGACACTTAAGACGGCTGATGAAAATTCAGCTTTGCATCACAAGAATATATTAAAGTATATTAAAATAAAAACCATTATTTTACATTGTAATAACATTTCGCAATATTAGTTTTTTCTGTATTTTTGATCAAACTGATCCCAAACTTTTGAACGGCAATATATTTGTGATTCCATTTTTTAAATGTCATATTTATAATCTAAAATTTAAAACACTTATTTTTTTAATAATGTCATTTTAAATGTTTTTATGCATATCTGTGCAGAATTAATTAATTGTTTAATTTATTAATTTGTATTCACTCACTGAACTTTTATAGGGAACCGAATCATTTTGGGCAAGAGCCATGTGTTCCGCTTCAACCATCCAGAGCAGGCTCGTCAGGAACGTGAACGAACCCCTTGCTCTGAGACCCCAATGGAGCCTGTAGACTGGGCCTTTGCTCAGAGAGAACTCCTGGAGAAACAGGGCATTGATATGAAACAGGAAATGGATCAGAGGTAAAAGAAACATGAGGGAAATTCCAAAATAGGTTTAAGATGTGACGTTTGTGTTGTCAGACTCATCAGCTCTTTGCTTGTATAGACTGCAGGAACTTGAAGATCAGTATCGCAAAGAGAGAGAAGAGGCCAACAATCTACTGGAGCAACAGAGATTAGTAAGTGACGTAAACAGCCTTTTTTAAGCCTATACACCTTTAGAATTTGGTATAATATGACACTTTTTTAGTGTTTATATTTCACTGTACTGTATGTCTTTTACAGGATTATGAGAGCAGGTTAGAAGCCCTGCAGAAGCAGGTAGATCGTTATTACCCTGATGCAGTAGAGGAAGATGAAGAACCTGAGGAAGAAGGTGACTAGATTGTGAATGGCAAAAAATAGTTCTAATCACACTGACTCAATTTATATAACTCAGCCTCTTGTATTCAATCTCTTATACCCGTAGTGCAATGGACTGAGAGGGAGACAGAGCTGGCACTGTGGGCTTTCCGTAAATGGAGATGTTATCAGTTCACATCTCTCAGAGATCTGCTTTGGGGCAATGCCATCTTCCTCAAGGAGGCCAATGCCATTAGCGTGGAGCTAAAGAAGAAGGTGAATGCTTTAGAAAGACCAGAAAAGGCTGGATCACTCTGCTAAATATATCAAATAGGGCAGCATCTTTATTAATTGTGCCTAATGTCACTTACAGGTTCAGTTCCAGTTCGTGTTATTGACAGACACACTTTACTCTCCACTTCCGCCTGACCTGTTACCACCCGAGACAGCTAAAGACCGCGAGAAAAGCCCATTCCCTCGCACTATTGTGGCCGTAGAAGTCCAAGATCAGAAAAATGGAGCTACACATTACTGGACCCTGGAGAAGCTCAGGTAATTTTTTCTTTCTTCCTTTTTTTAGACTCCTTCAAAGCAGATTATTTACACTCTCACAATTTTTTTTTAATTTGTGTACTGCCATTATCCAACAGTGGATAGGCGTTACAGGAGATTCGTTGTGAACCATGTAATGTTATATTCACAACATTTCAAAATCACTCGTTTGTTTGATATTTTAACAGTTTAAACATTTTTTGAAGTATGAATCTCATCAAGTTAGTGTTTTTAAGCATTTTACAGGCAATAATAATGTAAACAATATCTTTTGTTTGTGAACTTATGTTCAGCTATTCTTAGTAAAGAAGTCCACTTCTAAAACAAAAATTGACAGATAATGTACTCACCCCTTGTCATCCAAGATATTCGTGTCTTTTTTTCCTCAGTCGTAAAGAAATTGTTTTTGAGGGAAACATTTCAGCATTTGTGCCCCAATTTTGAACTTCCAAAATGCAGTTTAAATGCAGCTTCAAATGATCCAAAATGCGGTTGTAAACGATCCCAGCCGAGGAAGAAGGGTCTTATCTAGCGAAACAATCAGTTATTGTCATAAAATTAATATTATTTATATAATTTTTCAATGTCAAACACTTGTCTTGTCTCACTCTGCCTGAACAGTTTTTGTTCCGGTTCGTGACAGTTAGGGTATGTCGAAAAATTCCCACCTCATGTTCTCTCTCAACTTCAAAATCGTCTTATATCGCTGTTTTACCTTTTTTGTTAAGGGTGTTTGATCTTTGCATGTTCACTTTGCAAAGACTGGGTCGGTACTTCTGCAGTGTTGTAGGATGATTTTGAAATGATTTTTGAAGTTGAGGGAGAAAATACGATTGGAGTTTTTCGACATACCCTAACTGTCTTGAGCCAGAATACACAGAGTTCAGGGAGAGCAAGAGAAGACGAGCGTTTGAGATTAAAAAGTATTTAGATTGTATTTATTTTTTTAATGAAAATAACCAGTCATTTGCTAGATAAGACCCTTCTTCCTTGGCTGGAATCATTTACAAACGCATTTTGGAAGTTCAAAATCGGGGCACCATAGCAGTCGATTATATGGAGAAAAATCCTGAAATGTTTAACTCAAAAAAAAAAAAGTTTAACTCAAAAAACATAATTTCTTTACGGCTAAAGAAAACAAGACATGAACATCTTGGATGACAAGGGGTGAGTACATTATCTGTCAATTTTTGTTCTGGAAGTGGACTTAATAGTTATCTTTGACTATTTTTTAATTTGTTGAATCAATAGTCATCAAACCTCTGTAAATATTGGTCATAGACACCAAGCTGATTACTCACTAAAAACTCCAACAAATCATGTTTTCACTCCATTTTAAGTCTTATTTTGACATAACGAAGTGGTTATATCTGAGTGTGTGAGTTGTTTACTTACTTTTTTAAATTACTCCTCCCAATAATGGCATATTGTTCATTCAGACTGATTCGCAAACATGCACAAACACAAGAGGCGGGGTTTATCGCATTAACCAATCACAGCTGAACATAACTAGTCATGTCCAGTCATAACGCAATGGAGGCATTTTCTTCTCTCATGTGACTTTTCCCCATTCATTCTCAATTACCCCCCACCAAACTCACCACATGCTTTAGGCCCTAAAGTTTAGGGGTCTGTTAAAACCATAGACTGTAAAAAACATGGACGTAGTGTCCGTGACGTCACCCGTAGATTTCTGAAGAGCATTTTTGAAGCTCTTAGTGGGCGGGAGTCAGCCGTCGCCATCTTGGAACATCACGTCACTCCCGGATAATCGAAAATGGGCAAATAGGCAGGATGTGGGTGGAGCTGGTTGCTGAAACCACGCCCACTTAGTGCAACGGTGGTGACAGCAGTGACAATCCACTTGTCATTTAAGTGGCCACGCCCTAAATTATGCAGAACTTTAAGACTTAATATAAATTAAACGGATGAGTTATAAAAAAAATTCACCCCCCTCACAGTTGACATGAAGGGCAAAATTAGCAATATAGACCAAAACCACTTTTTGAACCAGGCTGTAAACATATTTTTTTCTGCTGTGAAGTTGGGCATTTTAAAATGGGGAGTATATGGGATTGACTCCCTTTTGCAGCCAGTCTCTAGCGGCCAGTCGATGAATTGCAGTTTTAGTCACTTCCGTGTTCCGGAGGTTGCCACTTGGTTAAAACTCAATGGGCTCAGGGGAGGCAAGTCCGACACAGACTCCCGTTGTAACTTTACCTGCTGGTGTCACTGATGGACAGTGTTTCTTTAGAAAAACAAGTAATTTATACACTTTCAATGTTATATTTTGTAATATTGCCATTGTTTTATTCAAACACTGCCTCCTTTGCCTCCTCTGATGAAATGCCCCTGGTAACCACAACATTTACAATTTTACATACAATTTTATGTGGTAGAAATTACACAACAACTGAGAGATATCATAATTTGTGTTGTTATACATTTTTATAAAGTATTTTTACACAATAATTACTGAAATTATTTGGTATTTCAAGTTTTGTTTTATTTCAGTAGTTTTACAAATATAATAATTATTGTTTTAATCATGTAATTTCATATTTTAGGATTCGAAGAAATGGGTAAAACAACAAAATTTACATAAAAGGTGTTTAAAAGTAGCAAAAAAAATGAAGCCATATTGCTTCAGGACAACAGCAACAACAAAATCTGTTGCTTGTAATAAAAATGCTCTGAAACACAAAATGCTAGTGGTTAAAGTGTAATGTGTAAGTCACCTTCGAGTCACCTTGGGTTTCACAGTATGTCCAGCGTTTACATTACAAGTGATGTGTAATGCTGCCCCCTGCAGGCAGAGGCTGGATCTGATGAGGGAGATGTATGATCGTGCTGCTGAGGTGCCTGGCAATGCTCTTGAAGACTGTGACAGTGTGCTGACTGGAGGCGATCCGTTCTACGACCGGTTTCCCTGGTTCCGTTTGGTTGGAAGGTGAGTTGTAACTTTACATCAGAGCATGGCTAGACAGACCCGCTGGTTTCTGCACTCTCTGACTAGTGTGAAAGGCCACATGATCAATAACATTCATGTCAGATTTCTCCTCAAACTGTGCTTTTGTTTGAATGGCCCATTGAAAGTGAATTAATTTCTGATATGCAGAAACTTAGCAATTCTCATTGTGTTTTTGTACGTTTTTGTAATAGTAAAGTATCTTGCAGGTCAGAACAACTGCGGAAAGAGAAAATGTAATAAAAGCTATGGTTAAATCTGATCTATGCAGGATATATGTAATATTGCTTATTCCTCTGAGGAATAAGTCCAGAGTTATTGCACACGCTTTTTAAAAGTGCGAGATTTTTGATGCTGCTTTATTCAGAAGAGCATGAAATCGATTTTCCATGCACTTTCAAATTAGGTCACACGCTTCCTATTACCCTGTCTACTTCAGAGCTCTATGACTTGCTCCAACTTTACTATATCTTAAAAGATTAGTTCACCCAAAAATGAAAATTCTGTCTTCATTTAATCACCCTCATGTTGTTCCAAAACCATATGATTTCCTTTCTTCTGTGGAACTCAAAAAGAGAGTTTTTTTTATGATGTACTTTGCTCTTTGCCATGCAATTACAATAAGTGCAAACTGGAACTATATCTCCAAGATGCATGATAGCATTGTGTGACAAACAGATATTGAATGGTTATTCAAAGATCATTTTTCTTTTCAGTTAGCTTCAGTTAGTCTGATTTGTGAATGTGCATTATCATTCATACTGCTTTTGTAAACTGCATCAACAGATTCATCAAAAAGATATGCATCAAGACCATACATCACTTCTTCTCTCTTGAATACACCAAGGAGAGCTAGGGTGTGTGTGAACCTTTCAAGTGAATAACTTTTTTGGTCGAGATTTTGATCTGTTCCTCACACAAAGCTATTGTATGATGTCACAAGACTCATCGTGAATGAACTGCATTTACTTTTACAGTGTTTTTTGCCATTGTGGAGCTCCCATCCATATTCACCTTTATTATATTGAACATATTGGCTGATATTTTTAACATTTTTAATTATTTTTAAAAAATTTTCAAAAATTATACTTTTTGTGTTCCAAAAAGAAAACAGGTTTGAAATGGCATTATTTGGAATTACATGATGATGATATTATTTCAATAAGTTACGACATTTTTTTACATTTTGGGTGAACTGTGCTTATGAAATATTCACTATTATTTAAAAGTTTGGGGTTGGTACGTTTGTTGTTATGTTTTTGAATGAAGTCTCACCAGGCCTGCATTTATTTGATCAAAAATGAATTAAAAACAGTAATATTGTGAAATATTCTTTCAATTAAATTTTTCTTTCAACAGCCTTTAGTGTGACAGGATCTTTCAGAAATCAAAATGCTGATTTGGTGTTTAGGAAACATTTCTAATTATTACCAATGTTAACACCAGTTTTGCTGCTTAATATTTTCATACCATGTTTTTTAGGATTGTTTTGATAAATATAAAGTTCAAAAGAACAGCATTTGAAAACAGAAATATTTTGTGATATTATGAATGTCTTTACTGTCTTTATCAATTTGCTGAATAAAAATGATCTTACTGACCCCAAACGTTTAAAAAGTTAGTATAATATTGGACAATCTTAAAGGGATAGTTGACCCAAAAATGAAAATTACCCCATGATTTACTAGCCCTCCAGCCATCTTAGGTGTATATGATTTTTGATCTTTCAGAGGAATATAATCAGAGTTACATTAAAAAAAATCTGTCTTTTCCAAGCTTTAAAATGGCAGTGAATGGGTGTTGAGATTTCGAAGCCCAAAAAAGTGCATCCATCCATCATAAAAAGTGCTCCACATGGCTCCGTGAGGTTAACAAAGGCCTTCTGAAGCAAAGCGATGCATTTGTATAAGAAAAATATCCATATTTACAATCTAAAACCCCATTCACTGCCATTATAAAGCCTGGTAGAACCAGAACTTTTTTTTAATATAACTCTGATTGTATTTGTCTGAAAGAAGAAAGTCATATACCCAGGATGGCTTGAGGGTGAGTAATTTATGGTGTAAATTTCATGTTTGGGTAAACTATTCCTTTAACAGAATCCTGGTACATAGGCTACTGTTACTGATGAGTGTTTTTTTAGGTTGTGTATGTCTTGTATCCCCATCACCCAGCTACTAAGCGAAGTTGGCCTGTTAAAAGTGTTTGCTTACCCAGTTGCGAGCAGAAACAATTAAATAGACAGATGGCCCCTCATACTAACTGGGCTCCCGTGTCTTTGGCTACACCAGAAACCCCCTTTTCTCCACATGCCTTAGTGAGCAAGCAAGCGACCCTAACTCCTCCCCCACCCCCTCTGAGCCCACATCAACCTCTGAAATCACTGAGCTGGTCCAGTCGTGGCCTGACAAGAGGGTGGGGACAGAGTTGGATGACTTGGACGATGATTTCTTGTCGGATGACCCATGCTCGGATTTTGAGGAGGAGGAGGGGGAGGATGAGGATGAGGATGATGATGATGAGGGAGAGCTCTGCAGAAGCTCCGGCAAAGCTGAGGACCCGTTTTACGATCGCTCGCCATTGTTCAGTGTAGTGGGAAGGTTGGTGAGGTTTCAGGAGCATGCTGGGAAAGGAAACTAGCTCTTTCACACTGAGACTGGCATGTTGTACAACATCTCCTTTTTATACTGGGTATTGTGCACAGCACACAAACTGTAATGTATATATAACCACTTAAACCAAAAAAATTTGCTGGATAAATGAATTTGAATGGATAAATCAAAAGTAGGTCAGTACACTTGAATCAAAACGCGATATGGACTATTTTCTGTGAATATTAAGCCGCAAAAATGCGTGTCTCTGTATAAAAACCAGTCGTAAGAATCAGTTTTTTGAAATTGAGATTTATACATCATCTGAAAGCTGAATAAATAAGCTTTCCATTGGTGTATGATTTGGGACAATATTTGGCAGAGATACAACTGAAAATATGGAATCTGAGGGTGCAAAAAAATCATAATATTGAGAAAATCGCCTTTAAAGTTCTCAAAATGAAGTTCTTGGTATGCCACGTTGGTATAAATGTTCGAAAAATTAAGTACTTATAATAACAATAATATTATGAGTACACATTTATAAAACCTAATACAATCCATGGTAGTTTAGCATAATAATTATTATTATTTCTTAAAAACAATGAATCTGTTATGTTAAATTATTACAAATATTTGAAAAAAAGAATTTCATCAAATTTCCTGGTGATATCAGGAAATTATATCATAGGGTTAGAGTTACTCCTGCAGGCCTTCATGACTGTGTGTCAAGGTCAAAAAGTCTATTAACATGTTAAATGATTTGACATATTTTTGTTATTTTAGGTTTTGCAATGTTACCCCTGCAGGCCTTCATGACTGTGTGTTAAGGTCAAAAATTTTATTAAAATGTTAAATTATTTGACATATTTATATTATTTTAGGTTGTAATGGGTTGGTTCAGGTCATGTGATGCAACACACGCACACCAAAAAAAAAACGTAATATTTATGAATAAATTATGGATTTATATTTTTCCAAAAATACTTTTCACCTAAAAAAAATTTGAAAATAGCTTTTTTTTTACACCATGTCATCTTGTGAAAACAACATGAATACGTTTCTATGAATTAAGAGCACACGTGTTTTAAACACAGTTTTTTAAAGATTTTCTTTTTTTTTTACCTTGGCCGCTCTTATTTGTCAACGACCCTTGTGGTAAGTCTGTTTGTGACATCGTTTTGATCTCATGAAGAGACGTGAGATTATAAGGGTCTTTTGGTCAGAAGAAAAATCTGAGAAGCAAGTCTCCACTTGATTTCCATCTCATTGCTGTAGGAAAAAACCTCTACGATATTAAAACGTTCTCTTATGTGATTTTGTATTTCCTATGGGAAAGATTCCTGGATTTTAGTCAGCATGTCTGGACTTTACCCCGTCTTCTCCCATTATCATACATTTGACTTTCATCTGATCGCTGCAGACACACACCTTGAGCTTCTGGGTTTCATTTCGACCAAATGATTGTGATAATTGAAATCAGAATTGGCTGAATGTCAGCGGCACCACCCAGCGCAGCTATGGCTCTCGTGTCACGCCAAGGTCTGTGTCCCAGCTTTACACGCACCGCATCACTTCTTCAAAGGGGTCCGTCAGCTTTGAAGTGCTATCTCCAAACACTCATATTAGCTGTTTGTTTTGTGTTCCGCAGAAACAAACAAGACCAGATTTTCGTTACATGGCATGAATGTCTGATGAATGAGAAAATAGCTATTCATCTAATGACTTACTAATTGGTTCCCGTAATACAGCCGCTTGGTTACTTCGAGTGTTCACATATCTCAAGATGAAAGAGCTGGTTTCTAGCACAGCTGTCTCTCTTCTGGGCATGTGAGATCATATGCCGTATTTCGACCTTTTTGTGCGATTTTACATGGAGACCTTTGATGAATTGGCTCACTCTTTTAAGTTGCGCTTGTGCAATGCACTGCACATTTGTGACAGTATGGCCGCTTTTTTGCAGTGTCTTATTTACCTTTATTTTTTGGGTATTTGCTAATGATATTGTCTGTTCACGCTCACATTGTCCAGTACTGTCACATTTTCACTTTTTTTTTTTTGTCACAAGCATGCTTTTTTGTACCTCACCAAACCCCCTTTTTTGTTCAGCACTACCTTATCATTCATGGAGGATGGGCAATGTAGTCCTTGACGGCAGTTGGCTTAAGAACAGAGTTATGGTTGAGTTTTAAAACGTTTTATTTAAAAAGTTGTTAATTGTCAGTAGCAACTATATATCATTTTTTAAATAAAATGTCTATCTCTGGGTTTTAAGTAAACACAAACAGTCCTATTTCTGATTCTGATCATGGATGTATCATGACTCACTCCATGTAATGTATTTATTAAAACAAAAGCTGACCAAACATTTGAGACCACTAATCAAAATGCTTTACATTTTTAATTTCCAAATAATTTGATCAGAACAATAATTTGAGTAAAAGGTTGAACTGTGAAATAAACATGATTTTCAGAATGTTTTGTTTCAAAACTTCTTGTGTGGAAGCAAGAAAACTGGACCTTTTGTACAAAATTGATATTTGTTCAGTGTTACAGTGTTTGCTTATTTGATTAGTGACCTGCAGTAGAAATATTATGGAATTTTAAGTATTTCTTCATAATTTCTATCTTTTTTTACACTATCGTTCAAAAGTTTGGGGTCGGTAAGATATTTAATTGTTTTGAAAGAAAGTACACTCACCATTTATTTGATCTAGAGTACATCAGAAACAGTATATGGTGAATTATTCTAAATTAAAACTTAGAATAAAATATTTGAAAATGTCATTAATTCCTGTGATGGCAAATCTGAATTTTCAGCAGCCATTACTCTATTCTGTCACATGATCAATCATTCTAATATGCTGATTTGGTGTTTATTTGAAATTAAAATCTTTTGTAACATTATAAATGTCACTTTCGATGAATTCAGTGCGTCGTTGCTGAATACAAATATTAATTTCTTTAAAAACAAAAACCAGCCTTTAGAGCTGTAGTGTACATTACATTTTTCAAAATCATTAACCTTTGTTTATTTTGTAGTTAGAAAGGAAAAATAATCGCCAATTTTTAATGTGGTCTCAGATTTCTTTTCTCTGTATTTCTTTTAGGGTTTATCTTCACTTCAGTCCCATGCTCCTTAAACTTACCCAAAGTCTTAAAAATACTCACACCTTCCTGTTTTATATCATGTATCCTGATTTATGAGGAATAATCATGTCTGGGACCACAGCAGTGCCTGCTTGTGTCTGTGTGTTGCTCATTGTTGGCTTTGTCCTGTTTGCTATACAGTCGATCCCTTGGACAAACATTTTGTTCTTTCGTCTCTCCTTTAGGGCATTTGTATATTTGAGTAATCTGCTCTATCCTGTGCCCTTGGTCCATCGGGTTGCCATCGTCAATGAGAAGGGAGAGGTCAAAGGTTTCCTCAGAGTAGCAGTACAGGCAATATCAGGTAAGATTAGGACTGCAAGTGTCTTGCAGAACCTATTGGTGAGTAGAGTGACACATGTTTCAATGTATCATTTTATTGTCAAATAAATTTAATTATGTAGTATATCATGCATACTTAGTTTTTTGTGTTAGAGGATGTATTTAGGCCATGTATTTAGGGATTGTTTATACAATATGAAGGGCAAACAGTGTGTGACTTCTTGAGGAAGTGATGTGAAGGTGCTCTGGTTTTTCCTCCAGCGGATGAAGAGGCACCAGATTATGGCTCTGGTGTCCGACAGTCAGGCACTGCCAAGATTTCTTTTGAAGACCAGCAGTTTGAGAAGGTATTGACATTTAAACACTTGTAATAAAGCAATTTCACAGAAAGAGTAGACCAAGCTGAAAAGACCAGCTTGAATTTCAGTGCTAGTCCATGCTGCTTTTTACTTTCTTTAATGGTTTTGCTTGTCAAGCTGGTTGACCTTTGGAGACTGTAGACTTTTGGAGATGCTGAGAACCAGCATTCAGAACACAACAAAGAGTTCCTATGATCCTGTAAAACAAGGAAACATCAGAGAATTTAAAAATGTTATTTCCAGGCCTGAAAAAGTAATTGAAATTTAAAAAAGTAATGGAAATTTGTATAGCCAATATGAACTTTTCTAGTTAAGCTAGTTCTACTTTTTTTTGGAAATGGCTGTAAATAAACCTTTTTGTTTGTCAAAATTCTTAAGTTATAGTGAAGTCATGGAAAAAACATTGGTCAAAAGAGTGAGAATCATAACAATGTACACTTTTGACCAGCTGTGCTCATCTTGTCAACATGAATATTCATATGACGCCAGCTTACTTCATTCTTTTTCTCTTTTCTGTTGAGCAGTTCCAGTCAGAGTCCTGTCCTTCTGGTCTTTCACGTGCTGCTGTCTCTCAGGAAGAGCTGCGAATTGTTGAAGGTGAGGGCCAGAATGCAGAGATGGGAATGTCAGCAGATGAGGTCAACAATAATACCTGTGCAGGTAAGAAACATTGAATATTCAAAACGTATTAAAGAATTAGTTCGTTTACAGAATAATGATCTCCTGATAATTTGCTAACCCCATGTCATCCAAGATGTTCATGTCTTTCTTTCTTTGGTCGAAAAAAATGTAGGTTTTTGAGGAAAACAATCCAGGATATTTCTCCATATAGCCGACTAGAATGGTGGCCAACGGGCTGAAGGTTTCAATGCAGCTTCAAAGGACTCTACACAATCCCAGCTAAGAAATAAGAGTCTTGTCTAGCAAAACGATCAGTTGTTGTCTAAAAAAAATAAAATTTACATACTTTTTAACCACAAATGCTCATCTTGCACTAGCTCGACCCTTTAAAGAAAAAGGTAAAATAACATAATTTTTGAAGTTGGAGGAGAAAATTAGATCTTTTCTTTGAGAAATTTTCACCCTACCCTACCTTTTTGAACCAAAATACACAGATGAAGAACTAACTGCACTTGACCTTTCCAACATGATTACGTAATGCGTGAAGTCTTGCATGCGCATTCCAGAGCTATTGCAAGATGAGCCTTTGGTTAAAAAGTATATGACAGAGTAAAATAAGCAATTGTTTTATTAGATTAGACCCTTATTCCTTGGCTGGGATCATGTGGAGTCCTTTGAAGCTGCATTGAAACCGCAATTTAAACATTCAACCCGTTGGCCACCATTGTAGTCCAGTACATGGAGAAAAATCCTGTAATGTTTTCCTCAAAAACCTTTGACTGAATCAATAAAGACATGAACGTTTTGGATAACATGGGGGTGAGAAAATGATCAGGATTTTTTATTCTGGAAGTAAAATCAGCTTTACCTGCCTCTTTTGATCAATTTAATACATTCTTACTGAAAAAAAAGTATTAACTGTAGTGTTTTTAAGTGGGAACATGACCTACGAGCTTGTCTTTCTGAAGTCTGAATCTAAATGCCGGCTTCAGCTGTCCCATGGAGTTTTCATATTTCTTAGACTTGACATCTTTTCTTTCATGTGCTTGTCATAGCTAACCCAGAGGAGCTGGAGAGCCCTGTCAAAAGTGGTCTTGATGGCATACTGGACGGCGGTGCTCTGGATCACTTGAGGATTGGAGAAGTCTTTACATTCAGAGTTACTGTGCTGCAGGCGTCAAGCATATCGGCTGAATACGCTGACATTTTCTGCCAGTTCAAGTAAGTGCCTCTGTTCTGAAGTCTGTTTCCACTAGCGGACATTTGTCATTGTTCTGTATCTAATTTACTTTCATTGAACTCGCCTTTTGTAGTTTTATTCACAGGCACGATGAAGCGTTTTCCACAGAGCCGTTGAAGAACACTGGACGTGGTCCACCACTTGGCTTCTATCATGTGCAAAATGTGAGCTTTACACTAAAACACACAGCACCACGTCATTGTTTTTATTAGACTGAGGGTAAAACACTTGTTTCTGTGATTTTCCAGATTGCTGTGGAAGTGACTAAGTCCTTTATAGAGTACATAAAGACTCAGCCAATCGTGTTTGAAGTGTTTGGACATTACCAGAAGCAGCCTTTCCCTCCGCTCTGCAAGGATCTCATTAGGTAGACCCTGGCGATGTTTATTATTTCCAACTCTGATTAATACAAGCTACAAATGTCTGGATTCATTCATCAAATGACAGCCAGATCTTATTTTTCAGCCCGTTGCGCCCATGCAGACGACAGTTCCCGAGAGTCATGCCTCTTTCCAAACCAGGTGAGGGCAATGAATATTTATGACCATTTTTTATGACCATTAACATAGAAGCCCACCCTTTTCACTTCATAGGCCACTGCATGTTTTGAAAAAATAAAGCAGTTGCAGTTTTCATAATGTTTCCTTTCAAATCATGTAGAGGCTGAAGCTACTTAGCACATATTCTTGGCTTCGTCTTTTATGTTGCTGTTTGGGGTCCATGCGCCCATGTTACAGTCTTTATGTTGTTGGTGGTGGGTGTAGCCGCAGATAACGACACCCCTCCTGATCGGGAGAAGAACCTGGAGCTGATTCGCTACCTGCTGCCAGAGGTCTTCAATGGGGCTCTGGTGGACTCGCTGTCAAGCCACGCCCTCAATGCAGCAGGCGTGGCTGTTTCCTACCTCCTTGAGGGGGAGGAGCAAGCCAGACTGCCGGCCCCGCCCTTGTCTATCTGTTCAGTAATAAAAGCGCAGAAGCCGGGTCTGTAATGGTTCTGAGTGCCTAAGGCCAATGGATGTCCCTGAAACTGAACCTCTGGTCTGTCTAATGCATTTGTTATAATATAATATAATATAATATAATATAATATAATTTGGTGATTAAGAAATGTTTCTTATTATCAAGTGGAAAATATTTGTGCTGCTAAACAGTAAGATTTTTAATGTTTTTTTAAAGAAGTCTCTTCTGCTCACCAAGCCTGCATTTGTTTGATCCATAGTACAGCAAAATAGTACAATTTTGAAATATTTTTACTATTTAACTGTTTTTTATTTTAATATATTTTAAAATGTAATTTATTCCTGTGATTTCCAAGCTGAATTTTAGCAGCATTACACAGCATCACATGATCCTTCTAATGTTTTGATTTCTCAAAAAAACATTTATTATTATTATTATTATTATTATTATTATTATTATTATTATGTTAAGAACAGCTGAGTAGAATTTTTCAGGTTTCTTTGATGAATAGAAAGTTCAGAAGAACAGCAAGTATCTTCAGTAGACATCTTTTGTAACATTATACAATGCTTTATCCTCACTTTTAAGCATCCTTGCTAAATTAAAGTATTAATTTATATAATCAAAAAAAAAATATATATATATATATAGACTTCAAGCTTTTGAATGGTATAGTGTATAATATTACAAAAGCTTTTTATTTCAGATACTGTAAATGCTGATCTTTGGATCTTTCTATTCATTAAAGAATCATGAAAAACCGTACTCAACTATTTTAAATAGATAATAATTATAATAGTAATAATAATAATAAATGTTTCTTAAACAGCAAATCAGCATATTACAATGATTTCTAAAGGATCGTGTGACACTGAAGACTGGAGTAATGATGCTGAAAATGTAGCTTTGATCACAGGAATAAATTACATTTTAAAATATTCAAATTGAAAACAGTTATTTTAAATAATAAAAATATCTAAAAACGTTACTGTCTTTACTTTGGTGATCAAATAAATGCAGACTTGGTGAGCAGAAAAGACTTCTTTAAAAAAAAATCTTACTGTTCAAAAACTTTTGACTGGTAGACTGTGTATGGAAACAGTGGTACATTTTTTTCAGGATTCTTCGATGAATAGAAAGTTTAAAAGAACAGCATTTATGTGACAGAAATATTTAGTAACATTATAAATGTCTTTACTGTCACTTTTAATCAATTTAATGCATCCTTGATTAATAAAAGTAATATATATATATATATATATATATTTGGCCATGCTTACCCAGAACTTTTGAATGGTAATGTATCTCAGTTTCCATAAAAATATTAAGCAGCATAAAAAAAATATTTCTTGAGCACCAAATCAGCATATTAAAATGATTTCTGAAGGATCATGTGACACCGGAGACTGGAATAATGGCTGTTAAATTTTCAGCTTTGCCGTCAATTACATTGTAAAATATATTTAAATAGAAAACAGTTACTTTAAATTGTAACAATATTATCAAATAAACACAGCCTTGGTAAAAATAAGAGACAGTCTGGACTGGATTATTCCAAACTTTTGATCGTAATTGTAAATGATTCCAAATTATACTTATGATGTTTAGACAAAGTGTCCACTCATTTTCCCCATTTCCCTGGGAGTCACACAAACTCTGCATTGACAGACTGAAGGACGCTTTGTTCCAGGGACTGTGTTTCGGCCTGTTAATACTGTGTGTGGGTGTATGTCTTTTTCTCTCCCTCAGCCTCTCCATACAAACCCCATCAAGCAGATGGACTATTCTAGCCTTTTTCTCTTGACATCATTCACCAGAAATAAACTGATGAATAGTACTGGAATAAGACTGTATCAGTGCATGAGTAAAACTGGTTGTTCTGTCACTTGAAACTGTGCTTGATGATGCAGTGGTCCCTAAACCTCTGTGGGATATTAGTTTGGGGTCATTATTATTAAATATTAGGTTATTGGTTGTTATTTTTTATTGACCTGCAGTATCAAATTCACTGGTTTGTCTTACAGAAAGAGAAAACTTCTGAGTTAAAGCAATAGTTCATCCTCAAATGAAAATTCAGACATAATTTACACACCTTCATGTTATTCTAAAACTGCACAACTTTTGTTTTTCTGTGGAAGTTTGATCAGTTTTTTCAATATAATGTAAATCAATGTGGACTGGGGCTGTCAAACTCCAAAACGAAGGAAATACACACAATAAAAAATCTGAAGCTGAACAATATCTTGACATCTTGCTCATGTAAGCACATAAAAGAAGTAGAGAAGTCTGATTTCATTGTTAATTTTGTATTGTGCATTTAGTTGACAAAATCTGAATGATTTGATTATGAATCAAACAATCTAGTTTTCTTTTTCAATTCACAGACTCAATACGTAGCTCTTGTAATAGAGTCATAAGAATAACTTTCATGATAACTTTATGGTGTTTTTTTGTCATTTTGATGTTTGACAGCTCTAGTCTTTGTTAACTTACATTACATTGAAAAAAAATGGCAAGAATATTCTTCAGAAATTAACTTGTTATCTTCCATTGAAAAAGAAAGTCAAACAAGTTTGGATACTTTTCATTTTAGGGTGAACTATTCCTGTAAGAATTCTACTTATCTTGTGCAGATGTTCAGGGATCACTGTTTTTCACATGACTTTATTCATCTTAACAGCAGTGTGCCTTTACATCGGATTCCTGATCTCCCACTCCTGCTGCTCTCTAACTATGGTCTATTCCTCCTCTTATACTGTGATCCATATCTACCGCTCTCCTGTGAAACTCTAGTATCCCTCTCATCTGCCATTTAATGATTATATCCTTTGGTCTGTGATTAACTCAATATTGATTTTACTATCTTTCTCGCTCTGTCTTTCTCTGCATAGTACCTGCCACCAAACTGACAGCTCTCACACGACCCACGGCAGGACCGTGCCACTGTAAATACGACCTGATGGTTTTCTTTGAAATCTGTGAGCTAGAGGCCAATGGAGAGTAAGTGTCTTGTATAACCATTGACCTTTCCATTTTAAATTGGCGTCTGAGTAGAATAGATTGTAAAATCGATTAATGTCTTTACCGGGGCCTGTAAGGGTAATTGAATAAATTTGTTATAGGGTACCTTATATGGAGACAATTATGTTTTAGAGATATCAGTCATTTTTCTTCATTCCAAACTGGACATCCTTAAAAACATACTATTTAATGAGCAATATAACATGAGTAGCCGTGCAGTATGGCTGTATATCGGCATGGCTGTGATGTGGCCGCTGGTAATCACAGCATGCCAATATACAGCCATATCTCATGGCTACGAGTGTGATATTGCGTTTACACAACAATTTGATGGCATAAGTGTGTAAATACAAAAGAAACAACGGAGTGTCTTTAAAAACAAATTCTTGTGCAAACTACTTCCTTCCACCACAGATTCAAATTTAACTTTGACAGTTTAACAGCTGAGCCAAAGCCTCTGTTACTAATTTGATAAAAACTTCACTTAAGAACTAGTAATGAAGGAACGTTGAGTCGCTTCATTGAAAGCTTATTGTATTACTGTATTAAAAGCTCACTGTATTATGCGCAGTAGAGTATTATGAGAGAGAGATGGACTGATCGAATCTGATACAGCATTCATTCTTCAGGTCAATCTCATATTCACAATAAAATATTAGTTTGAATGCCCGCTATCTTTGTTGTACTATTCTTTAATCTGTTAAGGGTGATTTCCGATGACAACACTGCTCAGTACATGTAAAATACATGTTTTTTTTGATGGGGTGCCTCTGGTAAAATTTTCATTCCAAGGGCTAAATATCACGTTGTTGGGGTCGCTCCAACCCATAGACTTGAAAAACAACCTGCAGCAAAAGTGCTAAAGTAGCCCAATTACACGGGAAGACCACAGACTTGGCAACACTGGTTGACTCACTCAAAAAAACAATCTCTTGTCACCACCTAATGGCGGAACAATGTAACAAAAATCACGAACACACACACTCAATGCTAAATACTATGATTAAATACTACTATTATTTATCTAAAATATTATTTATTGAATAATAATATTTAATAAACAACAACAGCCAACCCAAGTTGCTAGGTAATTCAGTTAAAAATACAAAGGCAGGGCTCTGATATACAGCATTAAATTTACACACAATATAACGTGATGAGATTTTGTCCTCAGCCAAAACTGTTTGCTCTAGAACAAATAATATATTAATGAGACCAAAGACTGCCCGTTAGATTTACCTAAAACAAATTATATCTAATGTTTAACTGCTGTAGAGACATCAGCAAATTCCAGAAGAACTGGCCGAGGTAAGGCTGCTCTGGGCGGGTTCATGAGCGCTAAACGGCTGCTTGATACCCTGGAGCTCACATCTCCAAAAACATTGAAGCAAATTTTCAAATAGACATTCTTTATTAACAAACTGCATATTTGAAATCTGATTTGAAGTCCATTCTCACCTAGAAAACTCTTAAAACTACATTCCGTGGCACAAAAACTGTATTATTTATAAATAATTATATAAGTCATTAAAAGTATTAAATCGATTGGTTTTGTAAATTCTTGCACATGTTTTATACAGTTTCTACATCCAGGAAAGCATGGCGGTGCTAGTTATTGTATTTGACACATATCTCTCCCTTCCAGCTATATCCCAGCTGTAGTGGACCACCGGGTAGGCATGCCCTGCCATGGTACTTTCATGTTACATCAGGTAAAGGCCCCCTCTTTTTTCTATCCATTTCCCTTTCCCCCTCGTATTTTGTTATTTTGTCCCATACTGTTTTAGAGTACAAAATTATTACATAGTAACAAAATAATACAACATTTACATAACAGGGTATCCAAAGGAGAGTCACAGTCACCATGGTACATGAGTCAGGAGATGATATTAAATGGAAGGAAGTGCGTGAGCTGGTTGTAGGTGAGTTTGGGCCTAAATTTAAACACTTATGAGTGAAATTGTGATATTCGGCAAATGGGATGTGTGTGTGTTTTTTTTTTACGTTCGACAGGGCGCATACGGAACACGCCTGAAGCAGATGAGACAATCATCGACCCAAATATTCTCTCTCTCAATATACTGTCTGCAGGATACATCCGACCCGCGCAGGATGACAGGTACATTTCCAACTCTAATAAATATGTCAAGACATACGAAACCCAGTTTAGAAATGTACAAAATAAAAGGGACATTCTTATGTTTTCCATGTCTTTAACACTAAACATAAGACATCTTATCCATAAGCCTTTTTTCTCCTAGAGTGCTCAGTAGCAGATTTTCTTCACTTTGGCTGTTTTCCGCTACACTGTTTTTAATACCAGGTCTCCATTTTAGTGATTGCTGTACTTAATATGACTCTCTCCTCAGCCTTGGCTCATGATCTGAAAGCTGGAGCCAAGCCTGCGACAAACAGTACTCTGCACAACTTTAAAGTGATGAGTTTTTGCCAAAGAGAAATGAGTCAGTGAACCAAACCTTCAAAACAGCTCTTAAAGACCTGTCTCAAAGGAGTGATTCAGAATGAAACAGCACAGCCACATCGCCAGCCTTAGATAAAGACAAGAATTATATACACACTTTTATGTTCCTTTGCACAAACATATCATAACTCGCTGCATAGTTGTGGTGGCTGACAACTGGCACATCCTAGTCTTGCCATATTGAGACTTTTAGGATTCAAAACAGGGTGCACATTACATGAGGTTTGGGAGAGTCTGATTCTCCAGTTCAGGGGGAACCAAAAAGAACTCCAAAAGAAGTCAAAAGAAAAGGTTAGGGGATCTTAAAAGCACAATACCATTGAAAGGTTTGGGGTCTATACAGTATTATTTTTTTTACATTTTTTTTTTTTAGTCTTCAAGTCTCTTATGTTTAACAGTGCTGAATGTATTGGATCAAAACAGTAAGATTGTGAAATATTATTATAATTTAGTTTTTAAAAGCTGAATTTTCAGTGGCCAGTACTCATTTGTTACATGATCCTTCAAAAATTATTCTAATATGCTTATTTATTTTTATTAGAAATGTTGAAAATATTTGCGCTGATTAATATTTTTGTGGAAACCATGATACATGTTTTACTACATGGTCTCATAATGAAAACGTACCTCTGGGAACTTTTTCGCAAGATGCCAATACGTACCAGTATGTACATATCACTGCAGTTTCCAACAGAAATGAACTCTAGAGGCGGTAAAACAGCGAGCACTTATAATCGTTTTTGTACACAGTTATGTTTACACCCTCATATGTTTCGCTTTCCGAACGTAACAAGCTTGCTTGGTAGCTCAGCTGGCACAGAACTGGACTTATGATGCAGAATCCTTGGGTGAGAATCCCGTAAAAAACATGACTCAGAAAAAAGCTGAAAGATGAGAGATCGAAAAATGAGCAAAAATGGTATGCTTGCGATTGCGTATTTACGTCACATTGCCTTTTGTTCATACTAACAGGTAGGTTTAGGTGTAGTGCAGATATATTATTTTAAAACGTCATAGAACATTAGAGTTATAGCGCCACTCAACGGACATTTCAAGTCAGAAATGCAGTGAAACGTACAAAACCAACGTCACATAAAACATACCATATGTACGTTTATCTGTTCCGAGGAAAAAAAACTAACAGTCTTTTAGGGCCACTCAGTGGACATTTCACATCGAATATGTCACGAAACGTACCTGTACATATTTCACATCTTGCGAAAAAGTTCCCGGAGGTACGTTTTCACCATGAGCCCAGGGTGGCTCAGGATAGCTCAAAATGACAGCATTTATTTGAAATTTATTTGAAATCTTTTGTGATACTATAAATGTCTTTACTGTTAATATTGATTCATCCTTGTTATATATAAAAAATTAATGTTTAATTTTAAAATGATAGTGTAAGTAAACTCTTTTAATTTGACATTGTACATGAACAATGTTTCATTAGCTTTTATTTGAGCTCTTGTTGTTATAGGATCAGAAGTAGACATTATATAAACACCTAATCTAAATTTTTTTTTAGATTTACATTTTTTCCCCCTAGATTATCATTTTTTCTATCTAAAAATTTGATAGATCTTAGGTTACTGAAAATTAAATGTTTAGCCTTCGGCTAGCTGTGGTAGTAGCTCCAAACAACAACTTCTCAACAGAATCTCACCAGATTTTGCTTTCAAAGAATGTACAAAAATTTGACTTGAGTCATTTAATTCTCACACTAATTTACACACTCTCATTAAAAAGGTACAAAAGCTACTTTTTCAAAACGTACACTTTTGTACCTTTTAGGTATTAATATGTACCCTTAAAGGGATAATTCAGCCAAAATTAAAATTCTGTCATTAATAACTCAACTTCATGGTGTTCCCAATCCCGTAAGACCTTTGTTCATCTTTGGAACACAAATCAAGATATTTTTGATGAAATGGTACAAAAAGCTTTCTTTAAAATTAAGGTTGAACCACTGATGTCACAAGGATCGTTTTGATGATGTCCTTACTACCCTTCTGGGCCTTGAACGTGGTAGGTAGTGTTGCTGTCTATGCAGGGTCGGAAAGCTTTCACATTTCATCAGAAATATCTTAATTTTTGTTCCGAAGATGAACGAAGGTCTTACAGGTTTGGAACAACAAGAAGGTGAGTAATTAATGACAGAATTTTCATTTTTGGGTGAACTAACCCTTTAAGGTGCCAATATGGGCCCTTTAGGTACAAAGGTAAACCTTTTGAAAAAGGTGCTGCCGCAGTGACAGATTTTGTATTTTTATTTCTTAAAGTGTGTGTATTTTAAAGCAACTTCTCAACACACTTCTTTTACAACTGTAGGATTGCGTCGAATCATTGCGAAGACATTGTTGCATGACATAACCGCAGTGGGTCCAGGATGCTTTTAATGCATCGCTTGACTGACAGACTAATCAATGCAGCTGCTGTTTTTCTGTTTTCTAAAACTCATAATTATCATTCAGTTTCCACTGCACGTAAGACACAATGTGGTTTTATTAGCCTTGATGAAGGAGGTCACAATTTATTGAACCAACAATCTGAAAATATTAACTGACTATTTTCAGAAAGGCAGGGAATTGAAAAAATGGTTCTCTAGTTCACCTCCTTGCTGGTTGTGCAAGTCTTCCCATCTGATGCTGGTCTGCATTTGTGTCCATTCTCATCTGTCCATTCCATTCGCTGTCCACACTCCATTGCTCAGACTCAACTACCTGCTCACTGAACCACACAGTGGATCGAGTTCTTGGCATCTCTGCTAGTCGCCATCACGTAGTTGTGATCTGCATGTGAGGATTTCTTTCAGAAGGATGTTGACCATTTAAAATCACTCAAAGCTAATGTATTAACACATTACTGAGCAAATCCATCATTAACATTCTCACATCACGATAGTTATTGTAAACAAAAGGCCACGTTTCTCATGTCACAGTATGCTAGTAGCCAAACAAAGCATTTTGTCATCTGCAATGCATTACTAGGACTTCACTGTAGATTGGCATCATATCAGCATCCTGACTTTGCAAAGATGAAATGCTTCAAATAATGTCATAATCTTTATTAGATTTTTCCACCTGATTCCTACTGATGCAAAACTGCACAAAAGAGTCATTCAAACCTTCAGTTTCAAGCAGCAGTGACCTCCTCTCCTGCGATTTAACCACAAGTCTTTACTAGATAGTCCACGCTACCTATAAAACCACGTGTCAGAACTGGATTCACGCACCATTGCAAAGGAACAAGGACAAATATGTGACAGGAGATTTGTGCAGAGGCCTTGACAGCCACATTATATTCAAACAGCATGTTGAATAATTGGAAACAAGCTGCTGGGCCTCCACACAAGCTTTTCTGATTTTTCTCTAGTCCACTAACAGAATGTTGTTTTGTGTTTTTCCAGACAGTTTCTTGATTCGGACATGCCTAGGTATATTACCTTCAAATCCCTTTCCTCTCATAAGACACAAACACAAACACACAGAATGTGTGTTTTTTCATCCTTTTATTTCTATGACCATCTGTCCAGTCGACCTCCATCATTCTTGCGTCATTTTTTTGGCTCTTAAATACTGCTCTTTCTGCGTACTTCTTGGTTTGCCTATTTATTTTCTCCTTCCCTCCAACTGTTTCTGAAAATGTGAGAGAATTTCACTCTGGCTCCCATGGAAATGCTTTTGTGTGTGAAGCTTCTCGTCTGTTCTGTTGTGTGTTTTCAACATTTTTGGCACCTCTAGGTGACTGGATTGCATGGCTTGGGCTGCGTTTTGGCTGAATCATTTGCAGGAGGTGTGGTAGAGATCATAGTCACCTTCCCAGCTAACAGGGAATGTTTTCAGAACTTTGGCCAGTGTTCTGGAAAGGTGTTCTTACATTAATGTTAATAGAATGTTTGTTTGAAGTTATCTGGTGTTTAATAATGTTCGCGAAATGTTAGCACAGTTTTTTAATACATCTTTTGTGGAAAATTTCTCTCTCTCTATATATATATATATATATTTTAATATTAGTACTTCCTTCAGAATATTCAGTGATACAATGGAATGTCTCCTTAATATAGTTGAGGTCAAAAGTTAACATACACCTTGCAGAAACTGCACAATGTGAATAATTTTACCAAAATAAGAGGGATCATAAAAAATGCATGTTATTTTTTATTTAGCACTGACCTGAATAACATATTTCACATAACAAATGTTTACATATAGTCCACAAGAGAAAATAATAGTTGAATTTTATAAAAATGACCCTGTTCAACAGTTTACATACACTTCTTAATACTGTTGTTACCTGAATGATCCACAGCTGTGTTTTTTTTGTTTAATGATAGTTGTTCATGAGTTCCTTGTTAGTCCTGAACAGTTAAACTGTCCACTGTTCTTCAGAAAAATCTTCAGATCCAACAGATTCTTTGGTTTGGTTTTCACAAATCTATCTTTTCACACCGAGGATAACTGAGGGTCTCATATGCAACTATTAGAGAAGGTTCAAACACTCACTGATGCCTCATAAGGAAACACAATGCATTAAGAGCTGGGGGGTGTAAACTTTTGAACAGAATGAAGATGTGTACATTTTTTATTTTTTATTTTGCCTAAATATATATATATATTTTCATTTAGTACTGCCCTTCAGAAGCTACAGACGATACTCGCATGTTTCCCAGAAGACAAAATAAGTTACATTTACTGTAATCGTCAAATTCCAAAAGTTTTCACCCCCTGGCTCTTAATGCATCGTTTTCCCTTCTGGAGCATCAGTGAGTGTTTGAACCTTCTGTAATAATTGCATATCCCTCAGTTGTCCTCAGTGTGAAAAATGGATCTCAAAATCATTCTGTCATTTTTGGAAAGGGTTCAAATACACAAAAATGCTGAAAAAAACAAAGAATTTGTGGGACCTGAAGGATTTTTTTTCTGAAGAACAGCAGACTGTTTAAGTGCACTGCAAAAAATGCTTCTCTTACTTAGATTTTTTTGTCTTGTTTCCAGCCAAAATATCTAAAAATTAATTAAATCAATTAATTTTTGATTTATTTTGATTTATTAATTATTTGATTTATTTTGATTTATTTAGATTATTTTGCTTGTTTCAACCAAAAACTCACTTAATTCTGACTTCTTTTTCCGAAACAAGACAATTATTTTTACTTGTCTAGAAAATCCTTCTTGATTTACGAATTTAAAAACAAGACAAAAAATCTAAGTAAGAAAAGCATTTTTTGCAGTGTGTTCAGGACAAACAAGGGACTCATGAACAACTATCACTGAACAAAAAAAAAAAAAACAGCTGTGGATCATTCAGGTAACAACACTGTATTAAGAATCAAGTGTATGTAAACTTTTAAGCAGCGTAATTTTTATGACTAACTATCTATTATATTATCTATTATATATTATATATTTTTATGACTAACTATCTACTATTTTATTTTTATAACTATTATTTTCTCTTATGGACTATATGTGCAAGGTTTTATGTGAAATATCTTATTCAGGTCAGTACTAAATAAAATATAACATGCATTTTGTATGATCCCTCTTACTTTGGTAAAATAATTAACATTTTGCAGAATCTGCAAGGTATATGTAAACTTCTGACCTCAACTGTTTTTGCATGAAACATATTTGAAACATATGAAAATGAATCCATTTTTAAACAAATTATAATTTAAATAAAATTTGTATTCTATGTAAATCACTTCATCAGTCACATATTTTTCTAATTTAAGCTAAACGGATTTTAAATAAATAAATACAAATTTGCGTCACTCTATCACACACATCAGTCCAACTCCCACATAAATCTACTGCTCTTGCTCAACAAATTAGATGACATCTCTTAATTAAAAATTTATGGTTTTATTTAAACTGTTCTGCAACCAGATCAAGTTCCATCACAAATGTCAAAGCAACACCGTAAAACACAACTTTGCCTGTGTGGGGCAATAACTATGGGCCAGACCACACACTGCGAGGTCTATGTTGTTTATGGGCGGGAGGGCTTGCTCTGCTAACCTCGGCATTAATCATGAATCTCTGAACAAAATTAGTGTTACATTAGTGTACTGAGATTTACGATCTCATGTGAAAAAATGCGTTTAGTCATGTTTATTGACAGTTAGCCTCCCCTGGCATTCTCTCCTCATGATTAGTGGTTCCTTTTACCACTAGGGGGAAGTGTTGATCAAATTTCTTTAAAGATTTCAAACATTGTGCTGCCTGAATGACTATGAGCAAACATTTCTAAGAGCTGCTTGTTCTACAAACTGTAATTATCAAATCAGGACAGCTGTAATCCAAGGAATTAGCTGCTTGTTTGTAAATATAAAGGGTGGTGTTGGCACAGAGGGGTATGAGAGCATTGTTATTATCCAGATCTGTTTTTCTTGTTGTGCTGTTTAGTTTACCGGGGCAATTACAGATCACACTGAGAATGTTATTTGTCGTACATTCAATTCTAAACCCTCTTCTGACTGTTATTGCAAAACCAGTTTTTCATATATGTGTGATCTATACACAAAAAAATATCCTGTTAAGTTTACTGTAAACACTGGTAGTTGTGGTTGCAGGAAATTAACTATAAAAATACTGTGACAGTGTTTCCTGTATTACAGGATGGCATGTTGGTGTCTGTATATTTTACAACTTTATATAACATATAATATACAGCTATATATTTTATTAAGTGACAATGTTAGGATACCAATCTTCTGAGCTACCTAAACCTCCTTTGTACTTTTTAAACCAACCATAGTAATACAGGTGGTACAATAAAAAGAAAAGTCTTTAAAGCATTTGATATTATTCTTAGCACATCATAATTTGCGCTCCAACACCCTCCAATGTATTTCCTAGTGTCCCAAAAGTGTGCAGCGGAGCGAAGTACTGAGTATCCTACTGAGTATCCATGTTGTCACAGAAACTCATTTTAATTTCCAGCAGCCTGGGTGGCAAAGTGCAGCAGCTCGGAAATCCATGCAAGCATTACCTCATTGGTAGCATGCTTGCTTTCTTACCCCTCTGCAATGAGCAGTTCCAAAATATTATTTAGGTCCTCAATGCAAGCAGAACCAATAAACTAAGAAAGAAACTTCTCGCTGTATATTTTGCCAAGAACATGAGTTATAGTTTGGGTTGGCTGATATAAGAAATTTAAGGGAAAGAAATATTGAAAGGGAAGTTAAAACAACAGGAAATCTCTTTTATCATGTTTAAATGGGAGGTGGAAATTATCCTCACAATCCTTCATCTTGCTTGGTATGCTGAGCTTGATTTATGGGGTTGTTTGGGAGTGAACAATAGCATCAGAAATGGATTGGTTGGGTGTCCTCTAAATGTGATCTTTATGAGAAGGCCTGTGTTTGTGTCCTGACCTTTTAAAAGGTACACCCTTGCAGCAGTTGTAGGGCTGTATATATACAGTATAGATGGGGCATGTCCTCTAAATATTCAGAATAGTGGAAGATCGATATGTTTTTGTTTCTAGTCTCTAGGAATCTAAGTCTTCCAAGGTTGTAGTAGTTTTACATATATTAATTTCATAAACCCTGTTGCAGGACTGTTAAGTTTATTGTACATTTAAGTTCTGTTTAAAAGTCATGCTTGCCTAAAAGAAAGTATATGAAGGTTTACTTTAGTTAAGTAAAACCCCAAAAATGAAAGTTCTGTCATTAATTGCTCACCCTCATGTTGTTTCAAACACGTAAGGCCTTCATTCATCTTTGCAACACAAATTAAGATATTTTTGATAAAATCCGAGTGCTTTCTGACCCTGCATAGACTGCAATGGAATTACTGCATTCAAGGCCCAGAAAGGTAGTAAGAAGAAGTGGTTCAACTGTAATGTTATGAAGCTACGAGAGTACTTTTTGTACGCAATGAAAACAATAGCAATAGTTGTTCTTGTAGCTTCATAAAATCATGGTCGAACCACTGATGTCACATGGACTATTTTAATGATGTCCTTACTACCTTTCTGGGCCTTGAACGTGTCAGTTGCGTTGCTGTCTATGCAGGGTCAGAAAATTCTTGGATTTCATTAAAAATATCTTAATTTGTGTTTTGAAGATGAACGAAAGTCTTACAGGTTTGGAACGACATGAGGGTGAGTAATTATTGACAGAATTTTCATTTTTGGATCAACTATCTCTTTAAATCAAAATATCATTTTATCTTTAATACTGTGTATTAAAAAAGTAGTAGAAAATAAATAAACTATTATTGAAATCGACAAAGGATGGTCTGTTTATAGAAAAATTAGAAATACAAGGGTTTCTTTCCTTAAAGGAGTATTTCATTTCCAGAACAAAAATGTACAGACAATTTACTCACCCCGTTGTCATCCAAGATGTTCATGTCTTTCTTTTAGAGTTGTAAAGAAATTGTTTCTTGAGGAAAACATTACAGGAATGTTCTCCATATAGTGGACTTCTATGGTGCCCAACTTTCCAAAAGGTCAAAAGTTTCAACTTCCAAAATCCAGTTTAAATGCAGCTTTAATGGGCTCTAAATGATCCCAGCCACGGAAGAAGGGTCTTATCTAGCGAAACGATTGGTTATTTTCTAAAAAAAAAATAAATAAATAAATAATTTACTTTTACAAATGATATTCTTTTTAACCTCAAATGCTCGTCTTGTCTAGCTCTGCGATGTGCATGCGTACTCTGTGTAATACAGTTAGGGTATGTAGAAAAACTCCCATCTCATTTTCTCCTCCAACTTCAAAATCGTCCTACATTGCTGCAGAAGTACCGACCCACTGTTTACAAAGTGAACGCACAAAGGTCAAATGACCTTTACAAAAAAAAGTTAAAACGGCGGTGTAGGGTGTTTTTGAAGTTGGAAAAAATGAGATGGGAGTTTTTTGACCTACCCTAACTGTATTGACCCGGATTACACAGAGTACGCATGCACATCGCAGAGCTAGTCAGGATGAGCATTTGAGGTTAAAAAGTATAAAACCAATCGTTTCGCTAGATAAGACCCTTCTTCCTCGGCTGGGATCGTTTAGAGCCCTTTGAAGCTGCATTTAAATTACATTTTGGACATCCAAACTCGTGGGCACCATAGAAGTTCACTGTACGGAGAACATTCCTGAAATGCTTTCCTCAAAAAACATAATTTCTTTACGACTGAAGAAAGAAAGACGTGAACATCTTGGATGACAAGGGGGTGAGTAAATTATCTGTAAATTTTTGTTCTGGAAGTGAACTAATCCTTTAAATAACCACTTATTAGGAGATGTAAATGGATATGGTAACTTTAAGGATATGGTAACTTTAAGATTATGAAATTAAAATTCTGTCATCATTTGCTCACACTCATGTTATTCCAAATCTGTATGACTTAATTTCTTTTGTGTATCCAGAAACAAGATTTTAAAGAATGTTGGGAACCAAACAACATTGGAGCCCATTGCCTTCCAAAATCAAACAAAAAACAAAAATACTGAGACACTTCTCAAAATATCTTCTTCTTATGTTACACAAAAGAAAGTCATACAGTTTTAGAATAATATGAGGGTTAGTAAAGGCTGGAATGCACTACTTGAATAGACTGTAAAACACTAAGCATCATACACCTGCTGACTCTGCAAATGGTTACAGAAAAAACCTAGGTATCATACACTAGACCATTATACACTACACAATTTTCTGTGAAATCTTCAACTCCTACTGCCCAAAATCCTCACACTCGCATTCAGCAACTATTGTCAACTTGTCCAGACTACAAATAAGTTGTGTAGCGTATTCCAGCCTTAAATGTTGCCAGAATTTTCTTTTTTGTACGAACAGTCCCTTTTAAGACCTCAATAGACGAAGAAGTGGGCTGGTCTACTCTACGTTCCCCATGATCACAACCCCACGGAGACCTTTAAAATTTTCCCACATTGCTTCAGTATTTTCTCTCTATCCCTTCAACAAAACAATTTCCAGAACCTCTTCCCCTTCTTTTTTTATCTCCATGTCTGAATGACAGCCTCAAAGCTGCCTACTGGGTCATGCGGTCCATTCACTTTAACACTCAACATCTAAAGCACATAAGCTCAATCTATCACATACCTCAGAGAAGCTCAGCCCCTCTCATATACGTCTAACTCAGGCATTTAGAGATTTAAGACCCTTCCCAGGCCGAGGGCCAGACATATCTAATCTGTGATCATTTGGGCAGGTTATGACCTGTATTTATCAGAGCGAGGGTGGGTAGGCTGGAAGTTCAACAAGGTGAATATAATTTATGAGTATATGCAGCCCATACTATTTTCATGTAGTACTTTCTCATGATATAGCATAACTTGAGGCCCATAACTTTGTTATATGTTCAGTAACAACCAGACCGTAGTTTACTGCTCTGAACTGTTTACCTATGATTCTATCATGTATTCTTTCCTTTCCACCTAAAGCATTTCCTTGGGGATTGATCCTAGGTATAAGTGTCGCCTTGTACCTGCCTCCCTCCTCTAATGGTCACGTCTTTCATCCCTCATTTTTTTAATTTCATTGATGTATTTTTTATTGGTAATCATCATTGTTTTACACATCATTGGTGGTGGTATTCATATCAAGTGATGAAGCTAACATATTTTGTTGCATGCATTTATATCGTCTCCACTCCTGGTCACCATTTTTAAACACTTTTGTGTTCTTAAAATGTCACTTTATAATACAATATGATCTGATTTATCGAAGTAACACAGGCACTGTGATGTTTGTGTCAGTGTTTAATAACATCTATGAAACCACGGTCTGTAAATGAAATGATATCTTTAAGGCTATTTTCTACCGTTAATCTAGGATATTCTACCGTTTTGAGGCTGCTTGGGATTCATCCATGCACAACTCTTTGCTGCTTAACCGTGTGACTCCTTACGGAGAGAAAATCTACATGACTCTGTCTGCTTACCTGGAGGTAACCAAGGCCATTCACTTATTTATATGGGGGGATGAGAAGTTCATTTGGGAGAGTTACAGACCTACATGATTTAGTTTCAGCTAATTTAATCTACTAAACAGCCTACAGCATTTGCTATGGTTGAATCAAGTACATATGTGGAAAAAGAGGCAAATAGCAGTAAACTTTGTGGCTCTTTAGAGTGCAACAGTGCTTGCCCACTTTTAGTAGTGGTCCTGGTTTTGTGAAGTATTTTTCCCATTCACTTTTCCATACATGAAAAGTAATCATAATAAAAATTTTAATAAAAAAACTTCAATAAAGACTTTTATGATGCCATGAACCAAACCAACCCTGAGGTCAGTCAAAACATTACAAATTTTAGTTTAAAGCAAATATTTATTTGAAAATCAGATAAAATGACTGTGATGGAAAAACTGAATTTTCGGTTTGAATTTTCAGATCCTTCAGAAATCGTAATATGCTGATTTGATAATGGACCTACAGTGAGCTCCAAGGCTGTTAATTGGTGGTACAGTATTTTATATATATATATATATATATATATGTGTGTATATACACACACACTGCCATTCAAAAGTTTGGGATTAGTAAGATTTTTAGTGCTCATCATTTATGCTGCATTTATTTTATCAAAAATACAGAAAAAAAAATATAATATTATGAAATATTATTACAATGTAAAATAGTGTTTTTCTATTTTAATATACATTAAAATCTAATTTATTCCTGTGCTCAAAACTGAATTTTCAGCATCATTACTCCAGCATTCAGTGTCACATGATCCTTCAGAAATCATTCTAATATGCTGATTTATTATCAGTGCTGGAAACAGTTGTGCTGCTTAATTTTATTTTTTTTATTATTTTTTTAAACTGATACTTATTTTTAGGATTCTTTGATGAATAAAATGTTAAGAAGAACAACATTTATTTAAAATAGACATCTTTTCTGAAAATATAGTTTGAGGTCAGTAAATTATTATTCTTTATTTATTTATTTTTTTTTAATTAATACTTTTATTCATTCAGAGAATTCTTCAAGTGTTAAATTGATAAGTGATGGCAAAGACATATTGTTAGAAAAAAAACTATTTTGAATAAATGCTGTTCTTTTTATTCATCAAAGAATCCTGAAAAAATATAATTCTAATAATGAATCAGCATATTAGAATGTTTTCTGAGACTTGAGTAATGATGCTGAAAATTCAGCTTTGCATCACAGGAATAAATTCTATTTTAAAGTGTATTAAAACAGAAAACCACTATTTTAAATTGCAATAATATTTCACAATATTACAGTTTTTTTCTGTATTTGTAATCAAATAAGCGCAGCCTTAAAGAGCAGAAAAGACTACTTAAAAAAAAAAAAACACATCTTACTGAAAAATCTTACTGATCTCAAACTTTTGAACAGCAGTGTATATAATACTGTACCATCAATAACAGCCTTGGAGCTCACTGTAGGTCTATTTTATTTGTTACCATTAACAATGAATTCCCATATGGAGAAAATAAACAGGACTTTAACTTTTAGAGCCTCTCTGTTGCGCTCTATAGATGTTGCTTGTTCTTTGTCAAGCTATGGTTATTTGAAGCACCATTTTAGACGTTTGGTACAATGGTTTACTCTTCCCAGATGGAGAACTGCACACAGCCCACAGTGATAACCAAAGACTTATGCATGGTATTCTACTCAAGAGACGCCAAGCTCCCAGCATCTCGCTCCATCAGGAACCTCTTCAGCAGTGGCACCTTGAGGCCATCTGAAGGGTACAGCTGCTTCATATCACAGCGCAAGTCATTTGCAGTGTTGCTCTTGTAATTTAAGTTATAATATTGTTTTCTTTTGTTTGTTTTTACATTTAGAAACCGTGTAACTGGGGTGTATGAGCTCAGTCTGTGCCACCTGGCTGATGCAGGGAGCCCAGGTAAGACACTGCGGATTTATGGGATGCTGGGCAATTTAGATTTTAGGGAATTCTGCTGTTGAAATGACACCTGAATGTGCAGGAATGCAAAGACGGCGCAGGAGGGTGTTGGATACGTCGGTGGCATATGTGCGAGGGGAGGAGAACCTGGCTGGCTGGAGGCCCCGCAGTGACAGCCTCATCCTGGACCATCAGTGGGAGCTGGAGAAACTGAGCCTCCTGCAGGAGGTGAGAACATCTGCTTATTTGTTTTTTAATGTGATATGATTAGAACGTGTCATGGCTGCTCTGCTGAGGATCTGACAACTTATTTCCTTCTGTCGTATGTTAGGTGGAGAAAACCAGACACTACCTCCTCCTTAGGGAGAAGCTGGAGTCCACCCTGCTGCTGGGCCAGGAGTCGCTGCTGTCCTGCGGGAGTGAGGATCTAACCGAGTCCTCTTCCCCATCCACCCACCTGGGCCTGGGCCACAACCCTTGCCCCGGCCCTGAAACACCGAGTGAGAGGCAGAAGGAGCTGGCTGCAAAGGTAAATCAATGACTAATTTAGAGGTTAACATTTTTCCATGAATCGAAATAAAATCACCAATTTTTTTTTTTTTAAATATTTAAATGTATAATATGATTTATTATCTCTTTTTTTATCTTTAAATTGATTTATAGTTTTTGAAATTCTATTTGTATGTGTTTGTGTACAGTTATTGTAACAATACAATTAACATAATATTACGGTGACGCATTGCTGCCACACACATTTTTTCCACATATTATTTATTCGTTAAAACATCTTTTTCTCATTAAAATGACATCTTTTCTCCTAATAACGAGATGTCGTTAAAACAACATCTGTTCTCGTAATAATGAGATATGTTGTTAAATGAAATAATTTTCTCATTAAAACATCTTTTCTCGTAATAACAAGATCTTTTCTAGTTAAAATGGCATCTTTTCTCATTAAAATGACATATGTCATGAAAACAATGTCTTTTTCCCATTATAGAAGATATATGGTTACATTATGTGAGCGAGCTAAGCGACTGTCCATGCTGCTGTCGCCACAGTCCTGACATTTATTTGAATGACTTAAGTTTGATTTAACAACAAATTGAAATACGAACAAAAAGAAATAAGGAGAAATGACAAACTGTTTGATTTTAAAGTAGAGATGTCATTTTAACAAGATAATTATGTTGCTTACACTAGATAATTATGTCATTGTTATTACATAACATTTCGTTATTACGAGAGAAAATGTCATTTTAACAACACATCTCATTATGAGAAAAGATCTCATTTTAATGAGAAAAAATGTTGTTAAAATGACAAAATCTCGTTATTATGACATAAATGAGTGGAAAAAAAAATATGTGTGTGGCAACAATGTCACCATATAATATAATGTTAAGAAATCTGATTAGAATCTTTAAAAAGTAAAATATTATATAATATTATATTATATATATATATATAAGATTAGTAAGAAATTATATGTAAATAAATTAAAAAAAAATAAAAAAAATTATATCCTTGATCAATCTAGTCTATACAATTACTCAGTTTTAAAAGATTTTACATTTCTTAAACGATTTCAAAATTAAAAGATTTTTGCAAAATAAAAAAGTCAAATATGTTAGGAAATTATGAGAAAAAGGTTCTTGTCAATGAATTTAACATTCCTTTTTTCTGTTCGTACCAACAGTGTCTGCGTTTGCTTAACCACACCTTTAACAGGGACTACAGCCATGTGTGTGTTAGTGCCAGCGAGAGCAAGGTGAAGATGCCATTAAATATTTTACACTATTTTACAGTTTTTCCTTCTATCAGCTATCATTGATCAACTAAATCAATTACTGTGATTTTAAGAGAGCAGACTGCTGAAAATATGCTGCCTTAAAGGAGAAGTCCACGTCCAAAACAAAGATTCACCTATAATGTACTCACCCCCTTGTCATCCAAGATGTTCATGTCTTTCTTTCTTCAGTCGTAAAGAAATTATGTTTTTTAGGAAAACATTTCAGCATTTTTCTCCATATAATGGACTGATATGGTGCCTTGATTTTGAACTTCCAAAAAGCAGTTTAAATGCGGCTTCAAACGATCCTAGCCGAGGAAGAAGGGTCTTATGTAGCGATATGGTAGTTTTCATTAAAAAAATACAATTTAAATACTTTTAATCTCAAACGCTCGTCTTGCCTTTCTTGCCTTTCTTGCCTTTCTTGCCTTTCGGGGGCAGCCGTGGCCTAATGTTTAGGGAGTCGGGCTTGTAACCGAAAGGTTGCAGGTTCGAGTCCCAGGTCCGGCAGGGATTGAAGGTGGTGGGAGTGAATATCCAGCACTCTCTCCACCCTCAATACCACGACTGAGGTGAGTCCCTTGAGCAAGGCACCGATCCCCCAACTGCTCCCCGGGCGCCACAGCGATAGCAATATGGCTGCCCACTGCTCCGGGTGTGTGTTTTCAGTGTGTGTGTGTGTGTGCGTGTTTGATCACTTCTCACTACTGTGTGTGTGCACTTGGATGGGTTAAATGCAGAGCACAAATTCCGAGTATGGGTCACCATACTTGGCCACGTGTCACGTCCTTTCCTTTCCTTTCCTTTCCTTGAACTCTGTGTATTCTGACTCAAGACAGTTAGGGTATGTCGAGAAACTTCAATCCTATTTTCTCCCTCAACTTCGCAAATCATTTCAAAATCATCCTACATCACTGCAGACGTACTGACCCAGTCTTTGCAACGTGAACATGCAAATATGATCAAACAGCCTCAACAAAAAAGGTAAAACAGTGATATAGGACGATTACGAAGTTGAGAGAGAACATGAGATGGGAGTTTTTCGGCATACCCTAAGTGTCATGAACTGGAACAAAAACAGTCCAAGCGGAGTAAGAAAAGACGAGAGTTTGGCATTGAAAAGTATATAAATTGTATTTTTTTTTCAAATGAAAATAACCGATCGTTGCGCTAGATAAGACGCTTTTTCCTCAACTGGGATCGTTTACAACCGCATTTGGGATCGTTTGAAGCCGCATTTAAACTGCCTTTTGGAAGTTCAAAATCAGGGCACCATATCAGTCCATTACATGGAGAAAAATACTAAAATGTTTTCCTAAAAAAACAATTTCTTTACGACTGAAGAAAGAAAGATATGAACATCTTGGAAAATTATTTGTAAATTGTTGTTCTGGAAGTGGACTTCTCCTTTAAAGACATTTGGGTTTCTAAAAATGCAAGACCAACCTACAGAATTTTTTTGTGAAGGTGTGTGTTTGTGTTCTGTGTTTAATGACTGGTTTCTCTGTGGTGTGTTGTAGTTGAGCGAGATGTCAGTAACTCTTTTGAAAGACTCGGCCTCAGTGTGTGCTGAAAACACCCTCACCCCGTCCTCCACATGCCCCTCATTGGTGGAGGGACGCTACGGCCACAACACTGAACTCAGGTCAGTACTTGCTCACTGCTGTTTCATTTTGAGTTTAAAAGACTAAACGAAACTTATAAAGAGTAATTTCTGCAACACAAACCAATGGGAATTGCAAAAACAGTCATTCTGGTCAGTTTTGGCCATTGGTCAGACTAACAGATAGTCCTGTCCTAAATTCTTTCGATGAAGCTAATGTGTCAGGCTAGTTGGAGAATCAACTAGTTAATGGATTACATTACAGGTGTTCTGTACAGTTGGAATAAGAGAAAGTCATTTAAAGGGGTCATGGACTGCCTTTTTATTCTGTACTGTTCTCTGAGATCACTTATAATGTTACCAAGATTTTTACATCAATAAACATGATCATTTTGAAGTAATAGGCTATTTTCTGTCCTGCTTTGACCCCCCTCATCACAACACTGTCCGAATAGACATGGCAGTTTGTACACTCAGAACTCCCACTGCTGTTATTGGCCAAGAGTTGTGTATGTTTGACAGCCTACATCCTTCATAGATGGACGCTTCCATGATTTAGGTTAAAAACACATAAATATGTATGCATTTCAGAGACATCTTTATCGTTTGGTTTCTGTGTAGACCTGCGTTTGCCTCTTGTTATTTACACTACATGTGTGAATTGGTGGGTGGAGCTAAACAAGCAGTGATGTAGAATGACCTCTTGTATGTCAAAACATCAGTTCATGACCCTTTAACATAAAGAAATAAGATCTTTACATGTTTTTAAATATGTCTGCTAAATATTGTTCTAAATGAAATGCTATGTAACTAAAAGCTGCATCTATATTCTTATTGCTCATATGTGCAGACCCCCAACACCTCGATCTCGTGCTGTAAGCCCCATCCCTGACTCTGAAACAGAGGGCAAGAAGTCTCCTCAAGAGTCCAAATCAAGAACCCGCACTTTTGTGCCAGACATTCAGGAAATCCGTGTCAGGTAAAAAAATAAATTGTACCGATCATACAAATTGTTTATTGTTCAGAGGATGAGCAGTTGCTTTTTATGTTACATTTGCCTGAATATGAAATTGAATTTTTGAGATTTTTGGAAGTTAACTCTAACCTGTACCCTGTTTTATTGTTGCAGCCCAATTGTGTCAAAGAAAGGTTATTTGCACTTCCTGGAGCCCCACAGTAATGGCTGGGTTAAGAGATATGTGGTGGTACGCCGGCCTTATGTCTACATTTATAACACAGAGAGAGACACAGTGGAAAGGGCCATTCTTAACCTGTCCTCGGCACAAGTGGAGTACAGCGAAGACCAGCAGGAAATGTTGAAGGTGAAACATCTACAAATATTTTTAATTAATTGTTTCTTTTTTTTTATTTATTTCTTTTTTTTTTAAGTCAGTCTCTCCTAAAACACTTTGAGAGTAAATTGACTGTTTATAGACTGAACTGGAATTCACTTTCTGAATACTAGCAGGCTATGCTGAATGTGAAACATCTACATCAAAAAAATAATTACTTAGTTTTAATATTTTATTTTGTTTATTATTACTATCATTTAAAAAAGTTTTTTAAAGTAACACATTGTAAATTGACTGTTTATAGACTGAACTGTAATCCAGTGCCTGAATTGTTTTGTTTTAATTTAATTTAATTTAATTTAATTTAATTTAATTTAATTTAATTTTATTTAATTTTATTTTATTTTATTTTATTAAGGCAACACCCTTTAAGTAAAGTGACTGTTTACAGACTGAACTGTATTTCTTTAATATAAAAAATGTATTTTATGTTACTTTTATTATTACTATTTTAAAAAAGTCAGTCTCTTTTAAAGCAATACATAGTGAGTAAATCATCTGTTTATAGACTGAACTGTAATCTAGTGTGTGAATTATTTTATTTTGTTATTTTATTTTACTTTATTTTATTTTATTTAAGACAGCACCGTCTGAGTAAATAGACTGTTTATAGACTGAACTGTAATCCAGTGCCTGAATTCAATTTTTTTTATTTTATTTAATTTTATTTTACTTACTTTACTTTATTTTATTTTATTTTATTTTATTTTATTTTATTTTATTTTAGGGCAACACCTTCTGAGTAAATAGACGGTTTATAGACTGAACTATAATCCAGTGCCTGAATTATTTTATTTTATTTTATTTTATTTTACTTTTATTTTATTTTATTTTAGGGCAACACCTTCTGAGTAAATAGACTGTTTATAGACTGAACTGTAATCCAGTGCCTGAATTCAATTTTTTTATTTTATTTAATTTTATTTTACTTATTTTATTTTATTTTATTAAGGCAGCACCCTTCTGAGTAAATATCGGTTTATAGACTGAACTGTAATCCAGTGCCTGAATTCAATTTATTTATTTTATTTTTTTATTTTATTTTATTTTATTTTATTTTATTTTATTAAACATCTTCTGAGTAAATAGACGGTTTATAGACTGAACTGTAATCCAGTGCCTGAATTCAATTTTTTTTATTTTATTTAATTTTATTTTACTTACTTTACTTTATTTTATTTTATTTTATTTTATTTTAGGGCAACACCTTCTGAGTAAATAGACGGTTTATAGACTGAACTATAATCCAGTGCCTGAATTATTTTATTTTATTTTATTTTATTTTACTTTTATTTTATTTTATTTTATTTTATTTTATTTTAGCAGCTTCTAAGTAATAAGACTGTTTATAGACTGAACTGTAATCCAGTGCCTGAATTCAATTTTTTTATTTAATTTTATTTTACTTATTTTATTTTATTTTATTTTATTAAGGCAACACCTTCTGAGTAAATAGACGGTTTATAGACTGAACTGTAATCCAGTGCCTAAATTCAATTTTTTTATTTTATTTAATTTTATTTTACTTACTTTATTTTATTTTATTTTACTTTTTTATTTTATTTTAATGCAAAACCTTTTGAGTAAATTGACTTATCAATCGACTCAGTTTATTGACTGACCTCTAATCCAATGTCTGTCTAACCTGCAGACTCCCTACACATTTGCGGTATGCACAGAGCACCGTGGGGTCCTCCTTCAAGCCAGTAATGACAAGGAAATGCATGACTGGCTGTATGCCTTTAACCCACTGCTTGCTGGATCTATCAGGTACAGTAAAGCGCATACCTAAGCCTTTCACTTAGATAAAACTGCCATACCAATATTCATTTGACTTTCTCCTTCCCGTCAGGTCTAAACTGTCCAGAAGAAGAGCCGGGCAGATGAGGTTTTGAGCCCACTACATGTATACCTGCAACTCTTCAAAGACAAAAAACACAAAGGACTAACCTTGTAAATAGATCTGCTGAAAGATCCCCCAGTTTCTGTGCTTACTCAACTCTCTGACCCTCTGTTTCCTACGTGTGTGTACCTGCACCTGTCCACACTAGCACCAACTGTGCACCTGTATCTTAAAGGCCCCTTTGTTGTGCATCTACAGCGGCCTAAATATTCAACTTATAGCGCCAAGAGAACAGGCTAACTAATTTATTGGGGTAGAGATAGTATGCTTGTAGTCTTCAGCAACATTTTAGAAAGCCGCTGAGGGGAATTTTGCTCATGGCAAACACTTCTGAATTTGTTACTGTGAAGAGTGACATCCATATCTTGGGTTTGTTGGAAATGGATCACATGGCCTTACTGTATATGGGTTTAAAACGATAAAACTGGTCAGTATTTAAGTCGGCAGACCATATGTTTATTCATCTCTTGGCTACGGAAGATAGAATTGATCAATGATACGCAGTTCTTAGCAAGGAGCAGATGAATCACATCATATTACGCTCTTATTCTCTTTAAGTGCAGTTCTTGGACACAGTACAACCCGCCATAAATACTCGTATACCTTTATAACGTCTCCCTCGTACGCCTCAAAATGTGTAAAGTTTTCAAAATAATCAGGACGCATGAGAAAAATTTGGCAGTGGAAAACGCCTGCATTCTCATATCTCCGTATGAGAACCGTTATAAAGATTTGGCATATTTTTGTTGGAGTACTGGTCAGTAGATTTATCTAAAGTGTATCATAATCCAGTCTAATATTTTATATAAAAAAATGGCCGGTATCCCCAAATGATCTTATATCTGTCTAATTTATTTTTAAAATTTCTATTAAAGTCTTATCTAGTTAGGTATTTATTATTTAACATGTTTTTATTTATTTCAGCATGTATTTATTGACAAAGACTGTAATATTTTTGAAGAAGTACAGTGCAATTTCTGCATATGGCACTTTTTTATCATGAGTTGATTAACATCCCTTTTACTGACCGCACTGCTCTCATTTCCCCCGACACAATGAAATGCATTTGGGGAACAGGTTAGAGGTAAATAGCTGGGATAGCTGCTATTACATGTAGATTACTTGAATTTTACTTTTTGGTGTTAACTAGTTTTGGTTACGAAAGCAAAAATGCTTTTGCAAGATTTATCAGGTAGAGAAAAATCATCATCATTGCCCAGAATCCCAAATGAGTGTTTGTACAGTGCTCAGTCTTGGAAAATGGAAGGTTTAGAAGTTTGTTAGAACAAATTAAATGTACAGTACTAATGGAATTTTCTACACGCACCCCAGAGAGTGATGAGATATGATTTGTGCCTCTTGCATCCTCTGTTTTTGTTTTACAATTTCCATCATCTAAAACTCTGTGCACTTCTTTAACAGTGTGAATGTCCACTTTCAGACCCACGCATTCGTACCACTCTTTCTCTCTGTGTGTAATCATTCCTGTTTGCAGGGAAAAGCAGCTTTAGTTAGTTTGTTTTATTTTTAGTTTGCATATTGCACATGCCCTACAAATGACTAGGTTTTAAGAGTTCTAAGCATATCTAGATGGTGTACTTTTTTTTTTTTTCTCAACTGATTGTAAATGAACAAAACAAATTATTTATTCAGCCAGAAAAAAAAGTCATCAAGGTCTCCAGAAATAAGCCCTGCTGTCATAGCATTGTTTCAAACCTTGTTTTTTTCTATGATTATAATCATATAAAATATCCGACAGGCTAAGACATGTAACAAAATACATTTTAAATTCCATTTTCTGTTTTTAAAGTCATCTCAGGTATGATTGTTGTGCTTCGTCGATAGGTTGTGCAAACCCTCTCAAAAACAGGCAACCGTCTGTGCTGAGATTGCCGATAGTTGCTTAACTTCAGCCGAACTACTTTTTCTGGAATGTGAAACCAAATTTTTGAATTACATTATACAAACAGCTGTGATTCAGGCACTTTGTAGTTCTGTGGGTGGGACTTGACTTAGGCTTAGTTTAGAAGGCTTATACTGTGGTTTAGAATGACTGCATGATTCTGCAGGTTACCTAACGCAAGACTTTCTTCCATACCTGCATATTTTAAGCGATATCAACTATTTGCAAACCTGAGGTGCCTCCAGGGCACGATTCAGGCATATTAGCATGACTGAGGCCAGCCAACCTTCAGCGCATGCTCAGTATGCCAAGAATCTGACACTGAACTAACCTCAGTTGAAAGCCTTGATCTGTCTTTGAGTAAACCGTAAAGATGTACATTTCTATTTCAAAAAATTCAGTTGCTAATATTAAGATGTTGAAAGCTAAGAAGTGGGTTTCTTTGTAAAAGCAGAAAGCATACCCTAAAAGGATTCTCAATGCCTCAAGGTTCTCTGTTTATGAAAAACAGTTCACATTTTTGCAATTTCCATGTGTGTATCTCACTTTCACGACCAGTTGTAAGCAATGCCACTACTTTTAGAAACAAGTGTGTGTGTTCCTAGTCATAGCAGGTGCATTTTCAAAATGAGTTACAAAATTACAAAATGTAAAAGTAAAAAAAGTAAAAGAATCACTTTCAGTTTGAGTACATGCAAGCAAATGTGAATTGTCTTGGTTTTTGTCTGTGCACCTTGTAGAAACTAATGTTATAGCCTGCACCATTTCTACAAGCAATTTACATAAAATGTGTTTCAAGGCTAAAAACATTGCATTCATTTTACTCCCAGATTTAAAGAATGAATCAGTTCTCATAATCAACACCAAATATTTGTGTGCTTCCATTCTCCTTTTATGCACAGACTCCATTCATAAGCTTTTTTTCTCTGTCGTTTTCTCTCAGTTTTACTTGCCTTGTATATAAACATGATTGCTGTGAATGGTGTAATATGCAGTTGTAACCGGTTTGTACCATCTTCAATGGGCAGTAGTTCAATGTCTCTTTCTGAGTGTTGGAATTATGAGTCAAATGTTTGTGTACACTTAACACATCGTCAGATATGAAATAAATGTGGAACTTATGCAACACTAGGAATGGCTTTGTCTTTTGTGTCTGATTCAAGCCATTATTTTATGCATGAGAAAACAGGAAAACTGTATTCCAGTAAAACTGAATGTATTCCCGGTTTTATATGTAAAACGTATGGAAGACTGTTTCCACCATGGAATAAAACAATAAAATTGGTCAATTGCGACTCTTTATTTCACAATTCTCACTTTATTTCTAGTAATTTCGAGTTCATGTGTCACAACTTCAAGCTGATATTTCAAAACCACGTTTTTCTTCTCAGAATTCCAAGTGAACATCTCACAAACCTGGCATTTTAAATCTCATAATTTGAGTGTTTTTTACCTAGAGTTTATACCTTTTAAGGGGGTATAAATTTGTTGACGCAAACAAAATAAATTGGAATTGTGAGATAAAAAGTCTTATTTTTTATTGGATGCAAGCTTTTACTACATTACAAGCTTCCATAAAAACAATAAATACAAACTTAAAATAGAATGGTAGACCCTGTAAGATGTTGACATTAGCCCCTTTCACACAGTAATAATAGTAAATTGTCACAAAATTATGGAACTAATTTACCGGTAAATACAAAAATGTGCTGTTCACACAGGCAACGTTTTGCATTTTTACCGGTAAAGCACCATTTACACATCATTTTCAAAATACCTGTAAATTCTGACATCATTAACCAGAAATTACCTCTAAATGGCTGTGCCTCTAGGTGTTGGGTTTGTAAACATGGAGATGTATAATGTTTTTGTTGATGTTTTAATTTTTGTGTGAAATGTTCACATTTATGCAGCAGCTTTGGTCCGGAGACGTCACATTAGAGGACTATGACGTTGTGTGCCTGCTGGGATTGTTCCTCAGACAGTTCGTTGCACTCTTTTCCTTGATTTGTTATAACTTTTGTTAGTCTTCAAATGTTTTTCCCGGTCCAACCAATTAGTACAGCCCAAAACATAACAATATTGACCATTTTCAGCAGCAATAATCAGCCAAATTTGCATGTTCTGTTCAGTTTAGTGGCATTGTTTACGTTCTGTGCCACCAATATGGCAGAATGGTGAGGTGTGGTAAAAACACTCTATTGTTCTATTTCTGTTTCAAAACGTTTAAACATATTTTAAAAACTTAGTTCTATCTTTTTTTAGCTATTATCTTTTTTTATTAGGTACTAGTGCCTATTCTTTAGATACTAGTGTCCTTCTGAAAGATAAGTTACCTAAAATGTTAAATCAGCTTGCCATACTATCTCGCCTCAAAGCTACTCAATAAAATCTTAAGAAGGCTACTACGACGAAGGCTTAGCTCATGAATATTACTAACATGACGTAAAGTTCAACCAGCGCGAGCCAGCTAGCGAATCAGGAATCGCTTAAACCCGAAGGCTTGGCTCATTAATATTATAAATCGTACATGACTGGAACATGACTATCAACCAAGCAACGTCAGCACGAACTGATTAATAATACTTGAACCAAACCCGCGCTGTAGTAGACTAGAGAGATAAAGGGCCACCGTCTAAAAAGAGGAGGGGTTTAATCTTTTACGCTTCCGGTTCAAAGTAGTGTGCCCATGCCGCATCATCAGTTTGAACTGTGAATCATTGATAGAACATACGCTAAAGAGTAAGAGAGGTCAGTAAAGTAACAGTGTAATTACTTAAGTTCATCAGGTTTATCAGTGTTTATCTCAGCGATGGTTGTTGAAAATGACTGTAAAGTTTAAGTGTTTTTGTTGTTATGGTATGCTCGTAGACAACGAGTGCAGTAATCTGACTCTACCCGAATCACCTATATGAATCAAAGTGCAGTAAATGGCTTGCACGATTTTATGGCCACATTATGTTGCAGTAAACTTCTTTTGAGATTAAATATCAATCTTGTATTAACTATGACATATCTGCAACATCTGTGACCCAGCATGACTCGTGCGTTAATGGTCATACATTTAATGTTAATAATTTAATTGAATTAAATATTATTCCGCATGTGTTTAGGCTTATGTAAAGTATTTTGTCCTTTTATCTACCAGTGTAATCTAGATAATGGCTGAAAAGACTGATCCCCCTGTCATCCTGGGTCATAATTTACGGGGAACCTTAACACAACATTGTGGGTCTGACCTGGATCATCATCATCATGTGGCTGATGGGCCAGACAGGTAATGAGTATGTCATATCATGCCTAGACTGGACATGAAGTCATTCACATTTGCCACATGCTCCAGAATGTAGTTTGTAAAAGAGCTTTGTCTGCTACAGAATATATATGGATTACAACGCCACCACACCAGTCGATCCAGAGGTGGTCAAGGTTATTACTGATGCTTTAACTGATGCATGGGGAAATCCCAGCAGTAATTACCTACCAGGTATGAGGCTCTCAAAGATAAACAAGTATGCATTTCTTTTCTTTTGTAGAACACACAAGAAAACATTTTGATGAAGGGTGGGAACTAAAAACAGTGAAGCCATTGACTTGCATTGTATGGGGGGAAATGTACAATGTAAGATTCTTAAATTACAGTGAATAGAATTTTATGTTCCACAGAAGAAAGTGAAACAGGTTTGATATGAGGGTGAGTAAATGATTATTATTTTTGGGTGAACTATCAATTAAACACAGTCTCATATTGCTTTCTTCTCATCTTAGGTCTGAAAGCCAGAGATATCATTTATCATTCCAGAGACACTATTGCCAGAATGGTTGGTGGAAAAGCAGCAGACATTATTTTTACTTCAGGAGGAACTGAGGTGAGGGTTTCAAGTGTCCCAGTTCAAATAGAAATTAATCAAATTATCTTCTTTTCCTTTTTTATTTTTTCTTAATTGATTAAATTTTACAGCACTATAGTGAAGACCCTAAAGCTTTTTTGCATATGGCTAATTCACATTTCAACCATACCCGTCGTTGTAACATGCTCAAAGTTCAAACAATTTTAACTTTGACACTCTTTTATCACTGACTTAATGAAGCACAAACAAATCTCCTTACATGAAACAGCTGTTGTCCCTGAGTTGTTGCATTGGATAAAAATGTGTACTTTATTAATACATGTATTAATTTAGTACACTGAAGGCCTGTTCACACCAAGACGAATTTCAGTGCGAAACTTTGATTTGAATCTCTTAAATGCTGCTGTTACATAAAACCATGGCTTGGTGAATAGCTGAACCATGACTTTTGTGTACCGTTACACCCCTAGTACTTGGTGTTCCTTGATACCATAGCGAATCTGAATCTGATCTGCACTGCTCTTCACATCTTTACATGAAAACATGTATATACGGTTTGATTTAAATTCTGACAAGCAGGTATCAAGAAAAGTAATGTTACGTAGCACTTTTTTGTCCTGTAGTAACCTGGGTTGTTTCTGTTTTTTTATCTGCTGTCAGAGAGTGAATCTGCATTGTCATGCCAAACATTTACAGTGCCTTGCGAAAGTATTCATATCCTTCATTTTTTTTCACACTTTATGTTGCAACCTTATGTTAAACTGCCTTAAATTACCTTTTTTTCACATCAATTTACACCTCATGCACCATAATGACAAAACACAAAACAGGTTTGTAACAAATTTATTAGAAATAAAAAAAAATGATATTATTCCATTGCATAAGTATTCATACCCTTTTCTGGGACACTTGAAATTTAGATAGATGTTACTACACTTTGTGTGGAGTTAAACTGTGGCACATTCATTTGAATGACTGTGATTTGGAAAGGCACACACCTCTCAGAAAAGGTCTAACTGCATATCAGAGCAAAAACCAAGCCCTAAGGTCAAAATAACTGCCTGTAGAGCTCAGAAACAGGCACAGATATGGGGAAGATTTCAGAAAAAATTCTGCTGCATTGAAGGTTCACAGAAGCATGTAGGACGCTTGGAACAACTAGGACTTTTCCTAGAGCTTGCCTCCTGGCCAAACTGAGTGATTGATGGAGAAGGCCCTTGGTTATACTGGTGATCAAGATGCTGATGGTCACTCTAGTTAAGCTCTATGATAATATATGCAGATGGAAGAAACTTAGAGAAGGACAAACATCACTGCAACATTCCACCAATTCGGTCTTTATGGCAGTGTGGCCAAACTCAATTCTCTCCTCAGCGAAAAAAAAAAAGCACTTTAAGTACCTTCAGACTATGAGAAACAAGATTCTCTGGTCTGATGAGCCTCAATTCCAAGCACATATTTGAAGGAAACCAAGCATTGCTCATCACCTGCAGAGTACCATCCCAAAAGTAAAGTGTGCTGGTAGCAGCCTCATGCTGTGGGGCTGTTTTTCAGTGGCAGGGACTTAGGGACTCATCAGAGTAGAAGGAAAGCTCAGTGCACCAAAATATTGAGATAGCCTTAATGAAAAACCAGCCCAGAGCATTTAGAACCTCAGACTGGGCAGAAGGTTCACCTTCCAACAGGACAGTGAGCCTAAGAGTGGCTTGTAGACAACTCTGTGAATGTCCTTGAGTGGCCTAGCCAGAGCCTTGAATGTAATCAAATGAAACCTGAAAATGCCATCCAAGCTGACAGAGCTTAAAAGGTGAAAAGGTAAGGAGAAGATAACTCCCAAATGGAGATGTGCAAAGCTTGTTGTATCATACTGTTGTAACAATGGGGGGGAGAAGTAAGTTAGGGGGATGCTGACACCCCAGAAGGATGTCAGGGCCCTAAAACTATAAAGATTGGGATCTTGAAAGTGTGACAATGCAAAATATGTTTATCTGTTTCCTACTATGAGTGGAGCGCTATTGTTTAGGAGATGCAACCTTGAAGGCTGGGGGAGAGATATAAGTTGGAGTGAGCCCTCCCTTCTTGGTCGCATTCTGCAGAAACCTGTGTTTCTGTATGACTGTCTGACTTTCTTTGCAAAGAATAAATTATAAAAGATATTTGACTGAGTTTGTCTCTTAATTTGGTGAGAGTCGATTTTATTTTGCCACAACACATACCCAAAAAGACTTAAAGCTGTAAAGGTGCTTCAACTAAGTACTGAGTTAGGAGTATGAATACTTATGCAATGTACTTATTCAAATGTTTTATTTTTAATAAAGATGTCACAAATCTGTTTTTTTGCTTTGTCATTATGGGGTATGGAGTGTAAATTGACGTGTGGAAAAAGTAATTTAAAGCAGTTTAACACAAGGCTGCAACATAGTAAAGCATGAAAAAAACAATGAAGAGGTATGAATACTTTTGCAAGGCGCTGTATGCTGGTGCGAACAGATCTTAACATTGTAACACTTCTGTATCTGTAAGCCTTCATGTGTCAGTCCTAAAGGTGCATGTTGCTTGTGTTGAGAGGTGATGTGTTGAATCCCTGTTGAAAGTCGTTTGAAAGGACCTTTACTTCCACTTTTTATTCAGCTCTCTTTTTCTCCTGGACTTACAGGCCAATAATCTAGTGTTTCACACAGCTGTGGAGCACTTCAGTAAAAGCAAGACTTCTGCTGAGGGAAGCACAAACAACGAGCAGCTAAATGGAAAAGGCTCCCTGCCCCATATTATCATCTCCAATGTAGAACACGACTCCATCAAACTCACAGCTAAACACTTGTTAAAAGAGGGCAAAGCAGGTTAGCAGGCCTGGATTTTCTGTCTAAAACATGAATCTCATTGTTCTCCAGTGGTTTAGTTTGAGGAAGTGGGCATTACTTCAGCTTACTACTGTAACCAGAAATATTGCATCCAAAGTTAGTCTATTGCTATCTGAATTAAAATATGAATATGACCAAAGATCTTTGTGCTCTGATTGGACCTGACTGGATTCTCGTTGTAGATGTCACATTTGTGCCCGTTTCCAAGGTCACGGCACGGGTGGAGGTCGAGGATGTCCTTTCAGCAATTCGTCCCACCACATGCTTGGTGTCGATCATGCTGGCCAATAATGAGACAGGCATTATTATGGTGAGAATTTTGCTTTGACAGCAATCCCAATAATGTACTGAGCTATTTCATTGTTAAACAATCACACATGTTTTGGCCAGTTGGGACGAGGCTTAATGGGAGTGTGATAATGCTTTTATACAACATTTTATAAACATGATGTTAGTATAGATTAACTTGCATTGTAGACACAGCATGGCTAGTTAATTTTTGCTCTGCCAATAAAAATACATTCGTTTTTTCAGCCATGATTTAGCATAAACATTCACAGTAACACACCCAGTAACCACTTGGATTCTCTTTCAACAGCCAATTAAGGATATTTGTCAGAGGGTGAGGGAAGTAAACAAACAGAGGTCAGCTTCAGCTCCCAGAATCCTCCTGCACACTGATGCAGCACAGGCTATCGGAAAGATACGAGTGGATGCACGTGAGCTGGGAGTAGACTATATTACCATTGTAGGACACAAGGTAAGTAACAAGAGACGCTGTTGATATATCATATCTCTCTAAGTGAAGAAAATTAGAGATGGCAATCCTGTTGATGGTGTGTTTCAGTTTTATGGCCCTCGAATTGGAGCTTTGTTTGCGAATGATCCTGGAACCACAACTCCGGTTTACCCTCTGTTTTTTGGAGGAGGACAAGAGCGCAACTTCAGACCAGGGTATGACATGGTTTATTGTGAGATGGGTTTCATTATGGGTGATGAATTATTGAACAGAATTAAAAGAAGTATGTTACGGACTCTGAAATCAATGCTGTTGTTATCTCTTTTTTTTTCTCAGAACTGAGAACACAGCAATGATAGCCGGTCTGGGAAAGGTAGAACCCACTATGTATCATAAGCATCATTTATTTAGTGCTGAGTTGCCTATGTTTGTACCAGAGGTTATGCTAGACTGTAACATTGTCCGTCATTTTGACGGACAGGGTCGTAAAAATTCTGTCATAATCTATTATTACCCGTCATTTTAATTTTCAGATTTTCCCAATCATGAACCTACAGGACGACAGCGCAGTGTTTAAAAACAACAAAATACGCTAGGGCTGGATAAACAAAAAACATATTGATTTCTCGATTTTAATAGATTCTCATTTTAATGAACCAATATTGATTCTTACATCCCAATCGATCTTTTGGTCTATGCTGTTTTCAGTTGATGAATAAACAGTACATAGTGCATCTTCCTTTCAATAAATAGCAATAGGGTAGGCTTTGTGTCACTTTTGATATAGAACAAATTCTCAGATTTCAAGTTCTGTCCATTTCGATAGGAAATTCAAGCAATAAATACCGTTTTGGCGCTAGATCGTTGTAGCTTCTGTGTACTCGTCTGTGCATAATCAAACGCATAGGAAAACATTTGTGACAGTTTTGTTTTTGCTCTGGATGCATTGCTCTGCTGCCAGACTGGAGCGCACTCGCCACCAACTGGACAGGGGTGGGAATTATAGCTACAGTTTTACAATAGATCAAAATGACGGACGACCTTCAGATTTTTTCGTCACTGATAAAAAAAAATTTTCAATGACGGACAATTATCAGTTAACGCGACCTCTGGTTTGTACTGTTCAAATTGAAATTATTATTTTTTTTGAAAAGGCTGCAGAATTGGTAAGCTCAAATCTAGCAGAGTATGAAGCCCATTTCCTGGACATCCGATGTTATTTAGAGCAAAGGCTGCTTGTAAGTCCTGTTTCTACCTTATTATGCTGACTAGTACAAATATTTCAGTGGGCATTAATGTAGCCTATATTTATATTGAGATTATTTTTGTATTTATTTTTTCTTATTTTTATTGCATTTTTACATTAGGATGTCTTTGGAAGAGATAAGATTCATTTTAACAGCCATTTTCCTGGTTCAGGCATTTTGCCCAACACATGCAACGTATCCATTTTGGGAAGGGGACTTCAAGGTGAGTGAATGGCCATTTTCTAATTTTGCACTTAGTCTTTGACAATACATGATACGAAACAAAACCAATCAAAGTTTCATAATCAAAGTTTCATGACCTGTTTCATGAATTTTGGTTAAATTAAATTTCCTATAATATCGGTGATGTCTTTATTTTCTTTGTTTGTTTTTATATATATGTTGGTCAAAACCGGGTCAGGTCTTGACCCTGCAGATTTGTAAAACACGAGCTTTTGTGAATAATTGATGAGACTCATCCCCCCTGCTGCAGGGCGTAGAGTGCTTTCCACCTGTAGGAGGTTGTTGGCCAGTGTGGGTGCTGCCTGCCATTCAGACAGAGGAGATCAGTAAGTCATCTGTATTTACAATGAAAAGTCAATATCATTTGTTTTTTGTATAAGGATAGGTGTGAATTTTCACCAGTGTTGTGTCAAATCCTGCGCCTTGAACCCCTAAATATACTTTATACATGTATATAAGAAATAAGAGGGAGCATACAAATGTATGCTACTTTTTTATTTAGTCCTGACCTAAATAAGATATTTCACATAAAATAACACGAGCCACTAAAGGGTCATGGTTAGCTGCTTGCTACCGGTAGCCTGTTACGTTACAGTATATAAAATTTCACTCACCACATAAACAGAGTAAGGAGAGATGACTGAGGATGATGGCTAATGATTTGCAGATCCTGTGCACCACTGATAAACATCTAATTTTGTAAAATGTGTGGTAAGAACTGCCGCTCTAGTATACGCAGCATGTGCGATTGCAAAACTCGAAAGTGAAAGTAAAAAGCGAACGTGCATTCAAAATGCCATGCATATTAATAGCGGTTCCCTGATGCCCGCAATTTATATACAGTGTAATTACCCAACAATATAACTGCGAGAGAAAGTAGAATGAATGAAATATATATTTTCCTCCCATCTCTTATTTATTGCCTTAATAAAAAAGCGGGCAGGGCAATGGGGTCACGATGCCGCCTCAACATCGTGATGTTTGTTAGCCATCGGCGATGGACGATGGCATCATCTATTGACCCAACCCTAGTTTGTAATAGTTGTTCATGAGTCCCTTGTTTGTTCTGAACAGTTATATTTTTTTCCTTCTGGAGTATCGGTGAGCGTTTGAACCTTCTGAAATATTTCCCTCAGTTCCTCAGTTGTCCTCACTGTGAAAAGATGGATCTCAAAGTCATACAGTCATTGTTGGAAAGGGTTCAAATATGCAAAAGATGCCAGAAAAACAAAGAATTTGTGGGACCTGAAGGATTTTTCTAAAGAACAGCAGGCAGTTTAAATGGGACTCATGAACAACTATCACTAAACAAATAAAAACAGCTGTGGATCATACAGATATGATATTACCATTACACATAACTATTATTTTCTTTTGTCAACGATATGTAAATGTGTTTTGTGAAATATCTTTTTCAGGTCAGTACTACATAAAAAGAATAACATGCATGTTGTATGACCCTTCTTGTGTTTGGTAAAATAATGTAAAATTTTGATCACAACTGTATATGTAAAACTGTATAATGATACTCAGTGGTCAAAGGGTACAGTTTTAGGTGATTAAATAATAAAAGCACTCAAAAACAAAGGTAGCCAAACACTCTAGGCAGAGCAGAATGTGGAAAACCTCTAATAATTTTTTTTCTGCTATCATTTCTTTAGACCTTCCCATATTCTTCTAAGCTGTGGGATTCCCTATGATGTGGCTACCAATGCTTTGAGGATCAGTGTGGGTAGAAGTACATCCCGTGAAGATGTGGACATTGTCGTGGAGGATCTGAGGGACACTGTAGAGCAACTGGAGCGGATGAATTAGCAGCTTGGATATTGTGTCTGCCTATATATGGATATTGAACTTCAACCAAAAAGGACAAATTTTATTGAAAGGTTTTCGTTTATAGCTATGTGGCTTTGCACATAGATTACATGGTGCGTCATGGCTATAGAGTTCAAGTTTCAGGGTCATTGTCAGGTTGCACTATATTGATCTAAGAGTTCTTTATTTAGGAGAATATATTTAATATAAATCTTCTTTGCTTTGCAAATAGATTAAATGGTGTGTTATGAGGATAGAGATCAGGCTTCAGGGTCATTGTCAGGTTGCACTATACTTGGGCCAGTTGCATAAACTTAGCCAAAGGGTAATCCTATTTTTTCGCATTCAACTAATCTACATTTTTATCTAACTGAAATGAAAAAATCATGACCAGTCTTAAAGAAAAAAATTAGCTAACTTTTAAGACTAGTCTTAAGCTTTTATGCAACCAGCCCCAGATCTAAGAGCAATGTTACAAGTAACGTGTTACGTAATCAGATTACTTTTTTCAAGTACCTAGTAAAGTAACGCATTACTTTTTAATCTTCAAGAAAATATCTGAGTTACTTTTTTTCTCCCATTTATTGACTGAAAGCTCTTTTGTCCCCATGTTGAGAGAAATCAGAGTAAGATGCAACTTTAGTTCTAGAATAAATGTGAACATGCATTAATTCATCTCACTCGCTCACAAAAAAAAACAGATTCAGTATTCCTCAAAATACATTTAAAAAGTTAAATGCAACTCAGAATATAACGCAAACCTGCAATAATTAAATATGCTTTGTTTTTTAATCCCATTTTATTAACCAGTGTCTTTGCTGCTGACCTCTGATGATCCAATATAACCATACTAATAAGCAAAAATTATTCAAGATAAACTAGCATTTGTTGTTCTTCTTTTTTTTTTTTATTGCTGAAGAGTGTTGAACTTTCTTCTGCGTTCTACTGTACAAACGTGAATTTATTTTTCCTTTATCCTGAGGCTTTTGGTGTAAACAGGCTTTTACATTTGCCAAAAATATAACTTCTTATATTAAAAACAAACAAGGAAGCCCAGCCCAGATTTAATGCAAAAGTAACGTAACGCATTACTTTCCACAAACAGTAACTAAGTAATGTAATTGGTTACTTTTTTAGGGAGTAACGCAATATTGTAATGCATTACTTTTAAAAGTAACTTTTCCCAACACTGTCTAAGAGCTTGTTGTTTAGCAGAACAAAATGTTTAACATGAATATTGTTTGGTAAAGCATATTTCATATATGAAACTTCAGGGATTTTAACTAAATGGTAAATGATAAATACCATAAGCAGCTTGCATATGAGGGTTTGCAATGTGTATAATCTACAAAAAAAAATTACATGAAATATCGGTGTATCATTTTTTTGTAGCTATTGCACACTCCTACTAGCAGGGATTCTTATTCTTTTTTGGTTTAGTATTTAGTGGTTAGTTTGCCCCTCCTGGTTTTGTATTTAATACACTGTGATATGTTGTATTGTTTTTAAATGGTTTCATAATTGAATTATGTGAATTATTCTAATTATGTTGTAGATGTTCATACCCTCTTTTTCAGGGAACAACAGAGACCTGTTCATTTTAACTTGGCAGCTGGACTTAGTTACATTGGGATGTGATGGAGCGTGCACTTTCAGAATGAGACGGAGATATCTGTTACCGGTACAACAAAGCTGCACCAGCATTATTAAATGCTCTAAATGGACTCTCTTTAACATCTCAGTGCTGATCTGATCTCCCCTGATGCTGAATCATTAAAGTTCATATGCTCTGTCTAAACTGCTCTATTCTAATCCCTTGTTCACTTTCCAGACACACTCTTGGCTATTCAGACAGAAATGAATAATGAAAATGAGGCTCACTGTAATCTCTAATCACATGCCACATGCATGCACAGCAGTTTTAGTAGGTCTTCAGAGGCCAGTTCTCTCATTACTCGGGTGTCTGCTGCCAGAGCCCGAGGGCAACCATGTGCAGGTTGGTAAGCGAGCACAAAGGCAACGGCTGGGCCACGATGAGCACTGGTGCATTGTGACGTCTTTCATTACCTTTACAGCTCACCGGGCCAGACCTGCTCCTCTCCTCCGCTCACCCAACCCCGCCAGCTGGCAGACGGTTAGGTGTCGGCTTCCCCTGTGTGTGTGTGTGTGTGTGCATGTGTGCCGTGGGGGGTAGGTTGAATTGCCCGAGACGGCGTCCGGATCCAGTCAAAGGCGGCTTGCGTATGTGCGGAGAGGCAGGGTTGACATGGTGCTCCAAAAGGCCATCGCCGCAGCCCGAGAAGGAGACCTGCGGAGCCTCAGGGAGCTTGCTGAAACTGGATGTCTTACCGGCGCCATTGTGGATGCTCAGGGGGCGGGACTGGTGCACCATGCCGCACGCTGTGGTCAGCTGGACTGCCTTTGCTTTCTGGTGACAGAAGCAGGGTTGGCTGCTGACACGAGGGCCCTTAATGGAGCCACACCTGTCCATGATGCTGCAGCTACAGGTCACACCCGAGAACTAAAGTGGCTTGTGCAGGTTGCAAGATGTAATGCACAGGTGAGTGAAGGGGTTGCTTTTCAAACAGGTGATTTACTGTTTACCTAAGACAATGCTGTGCCATATAATCAAAGTGGATGGTGACCAAGTACTGTCAAGCTCCAAAAATGACAAAAACCACCAAAAATGTAGTTCAAGTATGACTTGTGTTCTATTATCCAAGTCTCGTGAAGCAGCTTGATCATTCAGTGTGATGAAAAGATGATTAAAATGAGCAGAGTGCCTGTTTTCGCTAAGTGCAAATCTGTCTGTCTCCTTGTCTTGTTGGCAAATTCTGTTTGCAATAACTCCACTCATCACAGTCTGGTTAAGCAAGAGAACATTACAAAAGAAACCAAGCTTAGATAAACCACAAAAGGAAGAAACCAACCCCAAAGTAGCTGGGATAGTAGTGTGGAGAGTAAGGATTTTGAATTTAGTTCTTAAAATCTGTATTTTTCCAATCCCATTGTTGTTTTGCACAATGCATATCAGCTATTAGTAGGAAAAAGGTCCCGATAAGACATCCAATTATTATTTTTATAACATGCACCAAGTCTAAAAATTATTTGATCCCCTGTTGATTTTGTATGTTTGCCCACTGACAAAGAAATTATCAGTCTTTAGTTTTAATGGTAGGTTTTTGAACAGTAAGAGACAGAATAACTACAAAAAAAATCCAGAAAAACACATTTCAAAAAAGTTATAAATTGATTTGCATTTTAATGAGTGAAGTAAGTATTTGACCCCTTCGCAAACCCTTGTTGGCAACGGAGGTCACGGAGGTCAGATGTTTTTTGTAGTTGTCTGCAGTGTTGGGGGGTAACGCATTACAAGTAACGCGAGTTACGTAATAATATCACTTTTTTTAAGTAACTAGTAAAGTAACGCATTGCTTTAGAATTTCTAAGAAAATATCTGAGTTACTTTTTCAAATAAGTAACGCCAGTTACTTTTTTCCCCATTTATTGATTGACATGTCTCCTGTCTGGAAATTGGGAGTAAACATGATGTTACTGTATTCTAGACTAAATGTGAACATGCATTAATTCATCTCACTCACATAAAACAGATTCAGTATTCCTCAAAATGAATAAAAACAGGGAAATGCAAACTCAGAATATGATGCAACCCTGCAGTAATTAGATATGTTAAATAAAACAAATATCCTTTATGTATTTAATCCTATTTTATTAACCAGTGTCTTTGCTGCTGACCTTCAATGATGCAATTCAACCATACTAATAAGCAAAAATGACTTTAGATAAACTAACATTTGTGCTTCATTTTTTTTTACATAGCCGAAGAGTGATCTCATGCATAAACATGCATAAACTTCACTGTTTCATTTGAGTAAACCAGGGTTATATACTCAAGGAAATGTGAAGGTATTCACGGAAACCCATCAAAATTATAGCTTGTAGACATCGTGGCAGAAATATATTACTATCATTCAGTAGAATGTATGTACCTACAGTAATACTACTACTACTACTGTTAACTTTTTGTTACACAATATTTATTTCATCTTTAAAATTTTATTAGTACATCCCCTTTATTTGCCAAAAATAAAATTTAATTTCCATGAATTAAAAGATAAATTAATTTAAATACACAGACAGAAAAATTTAAATACACAACAGAGAAAGCTGTTGTAGAAATAAATAAAAGTTGTTTTATGCATTTAAATAAATAGACATGGTAAAACAAATCTGGTAATAATAAAAAATAAAACACTTCATAGGACCCTAAACATAACTTAACTTGGCGTTAAATTGTATAAGTTTCATTGTTTTAATTAATTAGACATGTTTTTTTATTAATAAAATTACAGTTACCCATTAAAAAGGAGTCCAATTTTAACAGAAAAAAAAACAGAATTTAAAAAAAAAAAAAACAGAATTTATAAAAAAAAAATGGAATTTGGAAAAAAAAAAAAAATAGGGCCCTATTTTTACATGCAAATGTATATTTTTAAATGTACTATTTTATTTGTGTAATATATTTTTGTAAAGTTAAAATTTTGTGATAATATTTTGATATGTTTGCTATTTGCAGTGATTACGATTTACTATTTTTTCATAGTGTAACTGTTGTTTTGTGCCACTGCTTTGGCAAAGTATCTGTCAAATGAACTAAAATCGAAAGCACAATATGACTTTGCTCACACGATGAGTTCATGATCCAATGTTTTCAGAGTATCAGAAGAGGGGTGAGTCAGGTCATCAAGCTTTTTTCTTTGTTCAGTTTGCACAATGAACATGGGTTAACTTATAGCTCTTATTTTTGAACTCTTAAAGTGATTTGCCAGATTAATATATTTTAAAGGTAAATTCATCAAATTTTCTCCTGGGGGGCATGCCCCTGGACCTCCCTAGAAGGATACAAAATCTTGCGTAATTATGATGTGAGCTCCCATCCACCACTACTAGCCCCTGATGTTTTGCCACCAGCCCCAGATGTTTTCACATCCTAGAAACGCCACTGTCTGCCACTACAAGCAAATATATTCAGACCCCATTCTTTTTTTTACACATTTGGTTATGGTGTAGCCCTGTCTTAAGCTGCTTTAAATTACTTTTTCCCCTCATCAATCTACACTTAATGTGCCATAATGACAAAGCAAAAACACAGATCTGTGCCCTGATAGCACACATACATCACGGAGACGTCTATTTGACGTTTACATCTGGAAGATGTTTTTGCTCATTTGCAATAGATCTAACATTTCCTATCAGATGTCCAATAGACGTCTATTAGATGTCTTTAAGATGTGTTTATGATTTAGAATGTATGTTAAACTGACGTCTGTTAGATATTTGTACACAGCAGGTGCTTTCCAGAACAAGTACTCTTTAACAGACATGGTAGACGTGTGTGTGCTATCTGGGAGATAACTTTGCAAATTCATTAGAAAGGAGAAACTGATTTTTTTTTTTTTTTTTTTTTTTTTTTAACTCAGTGCTTAGTTGAAACACCTTTGGCAGTGATTATAGCCTGAGATAATTTTGGGTGAGATACGACCAGCTTTGAATCTGCATTTGCATGTCTGTCCTTCTCTTCTCTTCTCTTCTCTTCTCTTCTCTTCTCTTCTCTTCTCTTCTCTTCTCAGCCTCTGTCAGTTTGGATGGTGACCACTTCTCTGTAGATCTTCTCAAACTACTGTTTTTACTGTATTTTTGATCAAATAATTTCAGCTATGGTAAGACTTATTTAAAAAAAGATTTTTGCATTTGCGTGTTTTCTACAGAAGACAAAGTCATACAGTTTTGAAACTGCATGAGAATTATTAAACAATAACACAATTTTCATTTTTTGGCCTTTTTAGATTTACCCATAGATGCCATTAGGTGTATTGCGGACACAAAATAACAAAATACATCTCAGACAATATGCATAATGTAAACTACCTACCATAATATAAATTGGTAACACTTTACAATAAGGTGCATTAGTTAACATGAACTAAGAATCAATCATTAATGCATTATTAAAACCTCAGGTTGTGTTTGTTAAAATGAATTAATGCACTGTGAACGTACATGAACAAACAATGACTGTTTTTATTAACTAACAGTAGCAAAGATGAATAAATAGCATAATAAATGTGGTGTTCATTGATCGTTCATGTTAGTTAATATATTAACCAATGTTAACAAATGACACCAGTGCATGGTGTGGTTACAGAGCAAGCAAATTTCTAAATATCACAGCTAAACAACACCTGCTTCAAATATAGCACCTTACATAATAAGTAGTTCACCCGCTGCACGAACGGTGTGAACGCAGAACGGTGTGAATGGTGTGATTACATCACTTTCGCTTGCTCTGTTTACTCTTTGCTCAGTAGTATTGCATGACCACTGTAATCATGAGCAGATGGGTTAGAGGGGGCTCAATCTAACCGTTAACACTGTTTGTTTACCAGGGAAGTACAGGCCATACTGCTCCTCCGAGACCCCCCGCACCTCCCTTTCTCACACTAATGCAAACCGGCTCTTTTAACATCGACAACCTCTTGATCTAATTTATGGCCAGCTGTGCTGTATTAAACTAGATGTTTTAAGTGCCTTGTTATCATGGACTAAAGTGATAACAATATTCTTGGTTGGTGGTCTTGCTGGGAGTTCACCAGAGTTTTTTTTTTTGCCTGCGTTTGCCAAGGTGAGGTCAAAGTTGTATGCGGTTGAATTATTAATGAACATTTCCTTGGTCTGATTAAATAAAGATGGCTACACTAATTTGATCACATTGGCAGAGTAGAGGAGTGATGGCCCGTTGAGGAACGGGGTCTGTGTCAGTCGCAATAGATTTATAGTAGAATGGACAATACACATGGTTGCTATGATAGTGTTATGGTGACATCATGAAATGACCTCTATCAAATTGAATGTTCTTTCTTTTTATGACTCAATGACAGTTCTTTATCAAACTGTTGGCTCATGATTTAAAGGGGTCATCGGATGCAAACTTCACTTTTTCATGTTGTTTGAACATTAATGTGTGTTGGCAGTGTATGTACACATCTACCCTATAATGATAAAAATCCATGCAGTGGTTTTTAATTAATTTCTAAAAATTATATCCCCTTTTTCAAATCTTACCTCAGACCAGCTGTCACAGTCCAGTAACTTTCCTTGTTTCAATGCCGGAGCAGGGATGTAAGTTAGACAAGAATATCTCCGATATAGCGATTGAGGTGTTGTGTTGCTGTATGTAATAATGAACATAGTGGTCGTCATTTACTCCTGACATCTGAGTTGCTGAAGATGCAGTAGATTACGTTTGTTTGTGAATGGAATGCACCTCCCGATCTGCATATATCTGTCTATGTTTGCACGAATCATTCATGATCCAGCTTCACTTACAGCAGAAGTGTGTATAAGCGTTTTTTTATGAATCTTTGCGATCGCCTTTCCTTATAACGTGGTAGTTAGGAAGTTTAGCAGCTAAATGCGGCTAAAGTAAACAAGATCATCATTCCACAGAGAGGAGAGAGGGGCGGGGTGAGCAGGGCTCATTTGCATTTAAAGGAACAACCCCTTAGAATGGGATGATTTTTGCAGAACTCATTTTGACAAGGTCAAAAGGGTGTTGTTTTACAAAACCATTAAAAAATTTTAATCAAAGTATATTAGAGACTTTTCAGTAAGACCCTAAAGAATCATATTAACTTGTGGAAAATGGGCATCTGATGACCCCTTTAAGTGGTTCTTACTTGTCACATTAAATAATAATAATAATTATAAATAAATAATACTCTTTCCTTTAGTTTAGTCAAACTGTGTTTGTTAAATTGATCTTCTGTAGTGTGGTAAAAAAGTTTGGATCATCATATAATGACAATCACCAAATGATGGTGATAAAAATCTATTTTAAAACACATGTCAAGATTTTAGAAATGAACTCAGTAACGATTTACAGTAAGGTTCATTAGTTAACATTTACTAATGCATTATTAAAATCTCAAGTTGCGTTTGTTAACATTTGTTAATGCACTGTGAACAAACAATGAACAACTGTATTTTTATCAACTAACATTAACCAAGATTAATAAATAGAGTAATAAATTTGTTATTCATTGTTCATGCATGTTAGTTAGCACATTAACTAATGTTAACAAATGACACCTTTGTCAACTGTTACCATGAACTCTTTGTATACATGGTGGTTTAATATGGTTTGAAAACCATTTGAGAAAAAAAAGTAATGTAATAACATTTTACTTACATTTTAATTAGACAAATATTTAAAAACAGTTATTTTTTGTAGATGTAAAAAAATATTTTTGCAATACTATAAAATTAATAATATTTAATGTAATGTAATGTAATAAATATGACATTTGGTCGAATGTAATGTTAATGGCCTTGTCATGCAGTGATAAATGCCTGCAGGGGCCCTTTCTGTAATGTTATGTACTGGTTTCCTTTTCAAAAATGTAATTCTTTTAATCAGGCTTTTTTAAAAAAATAAAGTAAATAAAAATTTTAAGGTAAAGGTAATTTTTTTTTTTTTTTTTTTGGACTTTTAAGAACTGTCTGAATTGTGAAATAAAAACTGCCAATTACCTTCTTTATTTTTATTTCGTGGCAGCAAAAAAACAAAACAAAAAAAGCTAAACAAAGTGCAAAACAAAACAACTAAACTAAACAAAACACAACACAAAAACAAAACACAACAAAACAACTAAACTAAACTAAACAAAAAGCAAGACAAAAACAAAACAAAACAAGGCAAAACAAAAACAAAACCAAAAAACTTAATTGCGTTTCTGAATTGCAAAATTGTCTGAATTGTGAAATAAAAACCTCCAATTACCTTTTGTGGAAGCAACAAAACAAAACAAAAGCAAAACAAAATAAAACATGACAAAACAAAACAACTAAACTAAACAAAGCAAGACAAAAACAAAACAATACAAAAAACTAAAGACAGATACAAAATGAAACAAAACAAAAGGCAAAACAAACCACAACAAAACAAAAAGCAAGACAAAAACAACACAAAACAAACAAAAAAGGAATCCATTCTGTTACTTTTGCGTTACTGTTTGTGACCTGAGATGGGCTTGCTTATTTATTTTTAATAACAAAGCCCAAATGTTAAATTTTTTGGCAACTGTAAAGGCCACAGACGTGTCAGTGAATAAATAAAAATAAAAAAAAATACTTCTTTTAGGATAAGTAAACTCAAATTTTCATGTAAATTCAAAAGTAATGTGTTGCTTTACTAGTTACTGGAAAAAAAGTAATCTGATTAAGTAACCTACGTTACCCCCAACACTGTTTGGGCCAGATTTAATAACAGCTTGTGCCAGCGCAAACCATCTTTTGTAAATCTTCTTCAAATTTTTTGATTAAGTTTTGCAGACATATGAAGTGTATTTCCTCAGTTACAAAATGAAACGGGATGTCTGATATGAGAAAAAACGAGAAACAAGACAAATCAACAGCAACAAATCCTCACCCGCAACCCTTCCCAAAGGCCACACACAAATCAAATAAATACATACATAAATAAATAAATAAAATTAAGGTCTAGTCAAATGGTCCCGTACTAAGTCTCTAAAGAGAAGGTCCAGATGTTACATTTACATTCCCAATAGTGCCCAGTACAGGGCTCCATATTTTATAAAAGGATCTCAGTGATCCTTTGGAAGAGTATCTGATTTTCTCAAGGTGGATGCATTGCAATACCTCTTGAATCCACTCCCCATGTGAAGGGGGAGAGGCACATTTCCATTTAGGGAGGATGGCACGCCTAGCTAACAAAGTGGTAAAGGCCGTGATGCAGCGCATTGTGGGTGATACAACTGAAGCTGCGAGAAGGCCAAACAAAACAGTCAATGCATTAGGGGCAATCTTTTGTAAATCTTTCAGTAAATCTGGCCCCAAGTGTGCAATGAATAAAAATCATTAAAGAAAGAATTGTTGTTTATAAGTATTCTTCATTTTTTGCATGTATTCAGGATCAGGATTCTGGTGGGGCCACACCTCTTCATCTCGCTGCACGGTTCGGGAGGGTGGAAGCTGTCCACTGGCTGCTGTCTCATGGGAATGGAGCAGAGGTGGAAACAAACTGCGGTGCTCTTCCTGCCCACTATGCTGCAGCCAAGGGTGACCTCACCTGTTTGAAGCTGCTGATTGGTCAAGCTCCAGGGTACAGTGTTACAAGCTCAGACACGTAGTAATGACAGAGATGAATCTCATGTAGCAGAGGTGGATGAAAAGAAGAATGTGACAAACAGTTTTGGGTCACTGGTTTTGTGGGTCACACGTCTTGAGTTATTTGTTTTGAGTATAGTGAGTGGCTTAAAATGAGTGTCTTTTTAAAACAGATTCAGTGACTTTGTGTAAGCCAGGGTTATTGTAGTTAACTCTAACTAAACCATACATTTTCGATGACATGAAATGCATTAAACATTAACAGGAAGTGAACATGTGACATGAATGTGTGGCACGTTCTGATCTACTCACCAGAATGAGGGCACACAAAATGCGCCCCTGAAACCAAAGCAACATGCATGTGCTTCCTCATTAGTCTCATTTTGCTAGATACAGGTTTTTGATTTTCCTCAAATTGGTTAGTTACTGTAGCTTTTGTGTGGAATTAAAGGGATGTAGGAATAGGAATTGAGCTGTAGTGATCTAATGAAACCCATCAAACTAATTCACTAATTCACTAAGTCTGTCAATCCTGCATCCTGTTCTCCTTTTCTCTCACGCATGTACAGATTCATGTTGCATGTATAGCATGACCACATCTGAAACTGATACACGGAGACGTGTATAGGATAAGTTAAACTTAACTTATAGCCAGGGGAATGCATATATTAACCTTAGGGGTTAGAAGATCCCACGTGAGAGTCAGGGAGCTGGTGTATAATAGATGCACCCTGTCTGTCACATGTCACTACTGGAAGTGAACTGTCAGAGCTGCATCTCATTGTGACTGAACCTTAAGTACTGAACCCTTAACACGTCAAGAGATCAGCACTGGGTTCCACAACCATTGTGACTAAAGAAAGGCTTTTAGAATATATATATATATATATGTATATATATTTTTTTTTACTAATTTAGGATTAAAATGAGGTTTGTAGTAGACAAGTTACCAAATAAGAAATAAAAGACCTTTGGGGTTCTGCTGTTTTGGTGAAGGTTAAGATAAGGTGACCAGATTTTTTTAAAAGAAAACTGGGGACATTTCCTAGTTCAGTGGTCAAAGTATCACTGAAAACTCACTTTACGGGGACAATATGTTTTTGTTTTTTTTAATCGTTGTGGGTTCCATTTAGGCCTATTAATATCATAATTGATAATTACAGTGATGTTTGAGGATCAAACTTACTGTAGTTTTTTAATACAGTAGTAAATAGTAACTATTGCAAATAGTATCAAAACCGTAGTTTTATAAAATTATGGCTTTAGAAAAAAGAATAAATATGAGAACATTTTAGGCATTTTATGCATTTTAGGCTCATTTTGACCACAAAGTAATTGAGCGAGTGTACTGATTATGTGTTTTATTCAATGTTAAAAGTGTTTAATGTGAGTTTGAATATCATATTGCGCAACATTTATAGCCATACTGTAAGCAACAATAGATAATTTACCTCAGATCTTGAAAATAAATTTAAGCAAACAAAGCTGCGAACTCACTCAATAGGTTTTCCATTACAAAGATGGTATCAGTCACTTAGTATGTAGTTTTAATAATGTTAAAAATATTTAATATGTAATAATTATTTATTTATGAAAAGATTATAAACTTCGCTGGTAATTTTGTCACGTTTTGTCATGTTTTAACAAACATTAAAAAAAAACCCTTACAAATAATTATTTATTTATGAAAAGATTATAAACTTGTGCATTTCGCTGGTAATTTTGTCACGTTTTGTCATGTTTTAACAAACATTGAAAAAACCTTTACAAACCCCAAACTTTGTTAAATGTAAAATTCTTTTTAAAAAAACAAAAAAACTGCTAAACCCACTGAAAACTATAAAACTATAGGGAGCCTATAGCGAATTTCCTTTTCTGAGCTGGTCTACAAATGGATGTCATAACTGAATAGCTCCATACAATCCCATGAACTTTAAATTAGCCTCCAGTGATTAATATCCAGGCGGTAATTGGTTTAACAGTGGTGGACATTGACACAATCATTTGCTCTATTTATCCTTAGGTAAAATAGTTGATTTACCAGACCTTATATATCATGATGCCTTTAGCATATGTTTGAATCCTTTAGCGCAAGGATCAAATCCAGTTAGTGAATCTAATGTTGTTAGTCACACAGGCCAAGACGACCAGTAACAGAGGTTAACTGAAGAGGAAATGCACAAATAAGGACATGGGAATACTCAGGGTCGGAAATTAATGAAGGCCACCAAAATAAACAAAAATGCCCTATAAATTCAAGTAAAAAAGGGCAAAAAAATGCCCCTGCACAATTAAACAATGTATAACGGCTGTCACGATTAAAATTAAATCTGTAAAATTAAAATGTTTTGTGCAGCGTTAAGCCTTATAACCAAGAATTATAAGAAGCAAGAATGTGACATGCCCACAATGCAGACACAAATCAAAAACTTTTCTATATTTTTTTTCTATATCGATATTAATAATCATTATTACTAAGAATATAGCTGCAAACAGTGGTTACCAGGGTTTAAGCACTTTAAGGTATTTAAGCATATATATATATATATATATATATATATAACATTACATATTATTTAGCAAGTGTCACGAATCTGGTTTATGTTCCGCGGTCCGCTCACCACCAGATGTCACTCTCACCTTATCACACACTGACTGTTGCATTACACCCCGGACTACATCTCCCAGTATCCATCGCGCTGATTGCGTCAGCACCCGTAACCAATCAGCAGTGCTATAAAAGCCCCGGTCTTTCCCCTCGCAAGCCACGGAGTATTGCGTTGTTGTTGTGATTATTGTTGTTAGCGTTTTCTAGTTCCTAGTTTCCCTGTGTTTAGTTCCCTCGCCTGGCCTTCACGTCTCGACTGCTCGCCGCCTGCCCATTGGACTATTGCTCGTGTCACGGCTTCTTCTCTCTCGTCTCGCCCTTTACGGATTACGTTCGCTCCTGTTCGACCCACGCCTGTTTCACGGACTTCTTTGTGCCTAGCCCTGATATCCCTGTTTACTGTTGTTTTGACCCTGCCTGTTCGACCATGTCTCTGTCTCGTCCCCTCAATAAAAGCTTGCATATGGATCCGCTCGCCTCTCGTCTCACTCGCCACGTAACAGCAAGCCTGTAATCACCTAAATCAGTTATTTTAAAAAGCATTTTTGGCAGATAATTTGCCATAGAAGTTTTTTTTTTTTTAAACATTTCCCTGTTGAATAGGTTTTGATGCTGGGTTGCTGGTTTTAGCTGGTTTATGCTGGACCAGCTAAAACCAGCATCCTAGCCTCAAAACCTACCTAACCAGCATATGCTGTTTTTTTTTCAATAGGGTTATGCCTTGTGTTCACCAGATTGCGTGAAGTGTTGAGTTTTTATTTAGGCTTTATGGGCTTCTGGGCATTTTTGGACAGGCCCCTTTTGTAGTTTCCCAAAGCGTACATTTCAACATTTTTTTTTAATAATTATTGACCTAGAGAGTCCAGAGAATTGCACTGCAGTGTTTTTTCCAGATTGAGCGAAAAACCTAGGGCTAGTTCGAAAAAGTAGGTTTTTTACATTTTGTCAATCATTTAACAAACGGTGTGATTAACCAGTCCTTGACCAGCAACATGACCAGCATAAACCAGCAAATGACCAGCTTAAACCAGTATCAAAACATACCTAACCAGCATCCCAGCATCAAAACATACCTACCAGCATATGCTGTTTTTTTTACCAGGGTGGTTCTAGAGGCAAAGTTGTTCGGAACGAAGAGGTCTATCCTACAATTAGAATATCTTGCGCATGTGTGAAAAAATGCGTTCAAATTGGTGAGTAAGGGTCCGTTTTTATGTTGTTGTTTTTTCCCCCCACCAACAGCGCCACCAAGTGGCCAAGCTCTGCAATTCTTTTCATGTGACCTCAGATTCGAGAGGGGCATAACTGCAGCCTGGAGATCTCCAAATGGGAGTGGGAACTCCAAAACGGGGTGGCTGCTCCAAAATAGGGCGTGGCTTCCTCCCTTTGACACAGAGGCATGTGACACGCATGCGCAATTCCCGATCCACTCGCAAACTCCACCCCACAACTGATTTTAAAGATTTTATTGGTTGTGTCAATCACAGTGTTGATTTCCTACACCATGCTACACAAATGCTAACCCCTAAACCTATCTCACACCTTACCCTAAGCTTAACCAGTGAAATTGACTCCACAGTGGGATTGGTGCTGAATAACGTGGCAGATAAACAGTTAATAAGTTTATGCGATTATGAGATCGTCAGGCCGTTCTGTAACTCCCCAACTGGACCTCACCAGAAAATTTGACCTTTTTAGTTACATCCAACGTCACTACCCCCTCTTACCCTGCAAATTTCAAGCCCCGGGACATCCCTGTTGCTTAAAACAAAGTGATAGCGTAAAACCTTTCCCCTGCGCTTCACTGGGACGGCTCGCGGGAGAGCTCGTGGGTGATTCCCATTTATATCATTAACCACTGGCTACAAGCTTTGGGGCTCTGCTCTCACTGAGCATATTTATTTATATAGCATGGTTTATTTTATTTAAGATTAACTACAAACAATGTTTAATTTATAAAATTTAGTTTTGAAATGTAAGTCAATAAAAATAGGCTGAAGCCAGAGCCAATGGGGAAAGTTTTTGCGTGACGAGACCCCGCCCCATTTTGGAGGTTCTGCCCACTTTTGGAGTTTCTGCCCCATTTTGGCGATCTCCGGTCTGCAATTATACATACTTAGAATATTCAGCTCTTACATGAATGTTGGGAGTTTGGCGAAGTTATCTCAATCCGTTCAAAAGTTTTAATAAAGGCAGCCCTGCCCCTTTCAAATGTTTTGCTGTCCTTTTGCGACGGAGGATAGAAAGTTCAACTTTTTTTGATAGTTATTGATATTCACTCTCCAGGGAATCTTCCTGCGCTGGTTTGGTTCCAATCAGAAAATGTGAAAAAATCCACTCCTCCCTCCATTCAAAATTACACCACTCCGCTCCGCTCACATACTCTGGTTCCAATCAGGCGAAAAACCTAGGACTAGTTCGCAAAAGGTTTTTACAAAAAATGCAAAATACCCGAAAATTTCACCTTCCCCTAACCCTAACGACCTTAAGGAGTTAAGAGCGATTTCGTACTTTTGATCGCTGTAACGCCCCTGTCAGGCCGTTTAGGGCGAGCCTTGGTCACATTGTAGACGGTGTGAGTACTACCATCTCTCCAAGTTTCAAGTCTCTACAACTTACGGTTTGGTCTTCCCAATCAGTTTTACATGGAGTTTGCTGATCCTTGGCCATTCTAACAATTATGATTTTTGTTGTAATATTGCAGCCCTATGAGCTCCTGCTTTTTACATGTAGCTATAATTTAGATACAGTTTTAAACGGTTTAAAATATAGATTAAAGTAACTGGGTAAATTCAAGTGTTTGACATTAAAGACAACATGGTATGGTGATTGTGATAATAAGGTGATTATAAAAATTGCCCTAACCAATATAAAAATGCCCCTGGAAATCAATTCAAGGGGGCAAGTATAGGCCCTTAATGGAAAAGTTCATTTCTGACCCTGGGAATACTAATAGCGGAAGAGGGATTTTACTCAGAAATTTCTTTTAGTTTGAAATTTCTGTCAGTCTTCAAAAACCCACTTGAATAATCATCCAGTTGGACCTTTTCTCAGGTGTATAAATCGACAGACTAATATGGGTGCCACGCCGCTGTATCTGGCCAGCCAGGAGGGACATCTACATGTTGTGGAGTATCTGGTGAAAGACTGTGGAGCTGATGTGCATATAAGAGCCCAAGATGGCATGACGACACTGCATGCTGCAGCTCACATGGGCCATCATGCACTGGTGGTATGGCTGGTGGGTTATACATTCACCTCCACACATATACACTTTGGTATCACGTTTACAAGTGTGCAATACTTGTTTGGATTACTTCAGGTGTCCTTCACAGACGTCAGCCTGTCTAGTCAAGATAATGAAGGGGCGACTGCTTTACACTTTGCCGCCAGTGGGGGGCATTGTAGCATCTTGGAGAGGTTGTTACAGATGGGATCAAAGGTCAAGAGGGATTATTGGGGTGGTACTCCTCTACATGATGCTGCAGAGAATGGGGAGATAGAGGTGGGTTGAATTAGAATATGAGTGTTTAAAATGGACATGAATGAATTAATTATGGCTTTAAATCGTAATAATCAAATCAAAAATGATTTCCCAGTGCTGTCGAATCCTCCTGGGTCACCAGATCAACCCAAAGGAAAGAGATGTAGATGGGTTCACGGCTGCTGATTTGGCTGAATACAACGGCCACTTTGAGTGTGCCAGATACCTTCGCTCTGTGGAGAGAAATGTAAGGCTTATTTCTTACTTTGGGAGAAGAGAAATGACATCAGTATGTTGATTATTTAGGTTTAGTGATTGTTCTTTAAGTTGTCTTTCACTGGCATTATTTGAAATTTCATGCAGCCCTATCCTGATTGTGGAAAATTATTGAAAATTATTGATGAACAACAAAAATGAATTATGATGTTTGTTTTGCCACTGTTCACCTTAGGGGCATTTTGAACAATCCTTTTTGAACTGAAAGTCAGAAATAATGTCTGCTGTAGCTATTAAAATCAACTTAAAAGTTAACCCTCTGATGCATTATTTATTAAATGACAAAGGATGATATTTATTTTTATTTATGCTCATTTTTTCTTCAAAACAAGTATATAATAATTAACCAGCTATCCATCCATTTGTCTATTTATTTGTTTGGTTTAATACATTTTATTATATTAATTTTAATAAAATAACTAAAATATTTCTTAATACAATTAACTAAATATTTATTTGCTTAATAAAAATATGTTTCACTATGTTTTAAGTAATTTTGAGATATAGAGATCGAAATAGATTTATTTGTATGTTTTAATGGATTTAATTTATTCTTTTAATTTAATAAAATTGTATGATTTTATTTTGATTAATCATTTTTTTATATATTTTATCTAAGTTAGAGAAATATATTTGATTGTTTATTTGTTTTAATAAATGTTATTTATTATGTTATAATTTGGGTCAGTGTAATTAAAAATAAATTTAAACCTTTAACCCACAGCATTATCATTTTATTTTAAATATAAATATTCACCGTAAGAGTGAATGAAAATTCCCACTGAATTGTCCTGTCAACAAATACATACAGTGCAAATTACAGTGGATGCATTACTGTATGTAAAGTAAACTGTAAAAAAAAAAGAATAATTACAGAATAAAAGCATTCCTTAGATGCTATTCTACTAAAAAATATCATGAGGTACATGTTACTATACCAGTTTGGTCAACCATATTGAATTATGCTGTTATAAATAATAACAAGAACAGACATAATTATGAGAAAGGGTCAAAGGTTGTCACACATGGTTTGGATGTAACATCACACCATGAATGTTTAAAACTGGTCTGGGGGTTAAAGACCTTGCAGTGAAGTGTCACATAGACAAACTCAGGAAAAAAAGCTCTCGTCCAGATTCATTTCTTGCCTCAAAAGGTCAGTTCTCTTAGTTGTCCTGCATCCAGATCTTTCATGATTGATTTGTTTTGACTGACATGTCCATTCACATCAAGAGCGTCTGATGAAAATCAGGCCAGTAACTTTTAGGGTGTCAAGTAGCACCTACTTTCTAAGAAGCTTTTGTGTGCCATGCACCTCAGTGGCCTCTCAGCCTTCTTGTTTCACGTGGTAAATAAGATGCTGCTCAATTTAAGTCATAAATTTTTCAAGGGCGAACATGGTAGTGCTGCCGGGGCGGGCACAACAACTGAACCACGTAGGAAAAGGAATTAATTCCACATTTAGAGCAGAAAATTGATGGATCAGTCCACAGGGGAAACTGCTGTTCTGGTGATTTACTATATCTCACAACTGTGCATTCTTTCGTTTCTTTTTTGAAGATGTCCATCTGCGTTAACGGGCGGTAGAAATAGCAGCTGTTTTTGCTGTTCCCATTCAAGAAGTGTACATTTTTTGTCTTGGATGTCTTCCAACATACCTTGCTTAGCTGATAAAACACGTTTAACAAGCTAATACTGAATGTTTGAGCTAAAATCCATATGAACAAATTCTGGAGGAGCTGAATATTAATTTCTGTTAAATAAACATGTATAGGGTATAGGCCATAAATTTATGTTACACAAACCTCTATGCATTATACTTACCCAGCTGCATACTGACAAACTTATGACAATACAAGCTGATTTCCATGGTTGAACCTGCAAATACTTTATTCATTTTGTCAGATAATTTAAAAAAAAAAAACCTTTTTCCATTTTTCCAAGTTGGAATGGAACCATAAAGCATTCTTGATTATAAATATCAATGTTTCATATTAATTTTACACTAAGTAAAGCCAGAGCCAGGACTTAAAGCTACGTTTTTGCTAAGTCAACAGGTTCAAAACCAATTGAAGCCAATTAAGTATTAAATACCATATCAGAGATTTCACAGAATTAATTACATTGTCTCCAATCACCCTGCTCACACTTTTCCATAGATCTCATGTAGTAATATAAGCTCAACATGGACATAAATAAATCAGCAATTCATTGCTCCTATATTGATGCGAGAGACTCGGGGCGCCACTGGACGTCAAAAATTTAGTTGATCTGTCGCAACAATAGAGATCTAATTAGTGAAGGGAGGCTGTTGAAGCATCAGATGCAGCCATTCGCAGTCTCTCTCTACGTGCTGGGGGTGTATCAGTTACCTTCTCACCAGTAGCCTAGCTCAGGTAGAGGGCCGGGGGCTGAGCTGGTTATGGGATCCACAGGGTTCGGTTTCAGGGTTTTTACCATTCTAATGCTTGGAAACAGATACTTGATCTATCAAATCGGTTGGAGAACAGGATGTTTGTTGGCTTCAAACATGCATCTGATTGTTTATCTTTTTTCCTTTAACCTGAATTCCACTGTAACCAACGGTAAAACATCTGATCAGGCAGTGCTGCCTTGGATAAATACATTTTAGAAGACACTGTTTTTGTGGAATTCTCCAGTAAAAGCTAGACTTATGTACAGTATAACTTGATAATACCTCTAAAAAGCTTAAGGTCAGATGAACTTTCTAATGATCAAAGATCATCAATTTATCAATATTTGCAACATTCATAATAAGTATCAAATCAGCATATTAAAATGATTTCTGGAGGATTATGTGACTCTGAAGACTGGTGTACTGGCTGCTGAAAATGTAGCTTTGCCATCCCAGGAACAAATTGCATGTAAAACAAAAACATTTGAAATTGTAATAATATTTCACAATATTGCTGTTTTTAATGTATTTTTATTCCAATAAATGCAGAATTGGTTAGTGTAAGAGACTTCTTTCAAAATCATACCAACTTTAAACGATTATTTCACTTCCAGAATAAAAAATTCCCGATAATTTACTCACCCTAATGTCATCCAGGATGTTCATGTCTTTCTTTCTTTAGTTAAAAAAAAATTAAGGTTTTTGAGGAAAACATTCCAGGATTTTTTTCCCATGTAGTGGACTTAAATGGTAGCCAAAGGGTTGAATGTCTAAATTGCAGTTTCAAAGAGCTCTACATAATCCCAGCTGTGGAGTCTTATCTAGCAAAACAGTCATTTTCTAAAAATAAATTACATTTATGTATCACAAATGCACATCTTGCACTAGCTCGATCTCACGCATTACATAATCACACACGTGTGAAGTACAATGTAATTACGGAATGCCTGAAGACATGCATTTGCATTGCAGAGCTAGTTCAAGATGAGCATTTGTGGTTAAAAGGTATGTAATATTTTATTTGTCTTTAGAAAATGACAAATCATATAGAGCCCTTTGAAGGTGCATTGAAACTGCAGTTTGGACCTTCAACCCGTTGGCCTCCACTGAAGTCCACTCTGAGAAAAATCCTGGAATTTTTTATAAAAAACCTTTTTTTTTTGACTGAAGAAAGAAAGACATGAACATTTTGGATGACATGGGGGTCAGTTAATTATCAGATTTTTTTATTCTGGAAGTGAACTTATCAGACTATGAGGACATAAAGTCAAAAATGTCTGGATGGTACAACATTCTGAAAATCATAAAAACCATAAAAAAAAAAATCATGAAGTCTCTTAATATATCAAATACATTGACCTTTTAATGACAGGGCAAGGTTAATTCAGGTTGTAAAATGTGATGTGGTGTACCTCCTGAACAATGCAAAATGTTATTTATGATTTATATATGACTTTTTACATTGAAAAGTATATTTAATAACTTTTTTTGTCACGATGGGTCATTCCGTGTCAACTCGTGCAGAGGTCCCCTGCTCAAATTGCTCAAGTTTTTGACCACTGAAAATATATACAAATTAACAGTTTACTTCTGGAGCCATGTTTAGATACCAGTGTCTCTGCAATTGAACCATACAAGACTTAAAAAATTAATACGCCAAAAGGAAAGTTTGTTAAGACACAATATCTAACAGGGCAATATGACATCATTAATACTTCTTGAGTCACAGGAATGCGAACTGTGGGAAAATAAAAAACATGAAAAGTGTTTTTTTCTGTATTTTTCCAACTCAAATACGTGCCTCTGTATACATTTCTATGTAGTTGCATACCTTACTGCACGTTTCGCAGCAGTTTCAAAGTGAAATGTCCAGAGAGTGCCACTAAAACACGTTAAATACGTGACCATGGCACATTTTTATTACGTTGGTACAGACGCGTATTGCTGCATTTTTATTACGCTGCTTGAGGTACGTATTACAGCTGCTCAGAATATAAATATCCGGGGAATGTCGCTAAAGGTTAATGCTCTGTGTTGGAAATATCCCTTACACCAAACCCAACCTTAAACCTAACAGATAGTGTTAGCAAATGCGTAAATGATATAAAAACGCATTTGTTGATGCAGCCGTGCTATTTTAAATTTCATATTCGGATTTGAGCTGTTTTGTCGATTCATAGTTTCACGGGGTTCGTACCAGACCTCTTTGTCTTTGCTTAAGTGCAATGCTGTATCGCGTGAGCTACTGAGCAAATCTACTAAATTAGAAAACTCATGCATATGAAGCTGTATATGTGACGACAGCGTTGAAAAGTATTGTTTTTTCAAATCGCGCAGGCTGTTAAAATTGTTTTGAAGTCATAATATAATATTCTGCAAATAACTGTGTGAACATTAGGCTTTATTAATCAAGACTGCGTGTAAATCATACTTTGTGTGAAAAGGAATGAAAGTTATCAGAGCTTGTAGTGTTCTGGTTTAAACTGGAAACTGCAGTGGTTCGTACATATAGGTATGTTTTTTCAGTAGAGGCACGTATTTCCAATGAGCCTATGTTGCATTTTTGAATGGTCACATTGGCACATAATGCAACAAAGATAGCTGAAGTCAACAGTTTTTACTAATAGACCTACAAATCTCTCTGAAAAAAACATGATGCTGCCATGTTCCTTAAGCAATTTTTACCTTTCTTTAATTTTGCTCAGAATCTCAGGTGAAATTTGTCATTTTGACCCCCCTTTACAAAATAGTGGATTATACATCCATGACATTTAATATTTTTCTACAGAATTTTTGAAAATTTGAGCCAGGGAAGTTTCTGAAAGTTATTTGATTTGACACTGAATGACCCAAATGTTTTCTCACAAAGAACTTGGCACATGTTTTAAGCTTTTAAAAGGATTTTTCCTTTTTTTCATTTATTATGGATACTCTTTTATATTTCATTGACCCAAAAACAGTTCCCAGGCCTCCCACTGGAAAGACTCCGTATGGTCCATATCAGCATTATTTCAGGAATAAAATATTTTAGTTTTCCTTCTGGTCCGCTTATAGTATTGCAAGTTGTAGTGTACTTCACAAGGTTTTATTCCACCTCAGAGTGCTCGGGACAGGCCATCTCATTTCCTAACGGTGCCTGTAATGGATTGTTTGGGCCGTTGGCCAGAGAGTTGCGTGCTAGGTATTTCCTCATGTTTTGGTTTCATCCCAAAGAGGTCACCCTCCCTGAGCACGGCCCTCCGCTCAAAGCGCTAGTGCCTTCTCCCTGAGACAGCTGCAATCAAATAAACAGATCAAGGGTTTATTTTACAACACGCATATATGCTTTCCTCCCATCTTATTCAGGCAGGGAATTAGAAGGCCAGCTGTATTAAATGTGTCTCTTCTGGCTCCCCAAAGCAGGTTTATTTCAGTACAACAACAACAACAAAATTAGTTTTTAATGCGATGTACAATGCTCAGTCATTTGTTTATTACAGGTACTTTCAAGCATTATAAAAATGCTTGGAGAGTTTGGATCAGCATGGGGCCTTCATAAAAATGCCAGTGCTAATCGGCCACTAGGGGGTGGTAAGGGAGCTTTTTTTATGAGTTTACCCCCTGAGAAGAATCTTTCAACGTGTTTCTCATCAAACGTTCAGTCATATCTCAAGAATGCTCTGATTGCTTTGACCTTTAGTGGTCCGCTACACATGCAACAGTGTTTACCATTTAACTGAGAATGTGCGACACACCAAACAAATGTTTTGTATATGCATTTTGTGCACCTGCAGATTCAGGGTTTGCTGTAAGCAATCCTCATTTCATAATCTCCTTCTGTCTTCATCCTCTGAGACAGTTGTCTTGAAGTCATTTTGCTTTAAGGAACCAGTTTGTACACTGATCAGTCAAGTAAAGTAAATTAAGTGCTACCCAATAAAATTATCTTAGATTTGTGTTCTGAAGATGAACAAAGGTCTTACAGGTTCCCAAATAAGGGCATTGCTGTTTCTGAATTCTTGTACTTGCTCTGAATTTGATAAATTGTGTACTTCTCGGCCGTAATGAAGATGTACAGTATGAACACATTCTCATAAACACTACATCCTACGTTGTTTTTGTGACCAGTGCTCTATGACCTATGACTTAATAACTTCCTTGGTATCTGTAGCACTTAAACTGTCAAATGAGGTGTCTGGATTTTAAACTAATGCTTTTTTAGTTAATGTGACCACATAAGAAATGTCAAGTGGTTCAACTCTTCAGAATCTTAGCAGATGTAGTCAGTCATCTGGGTGGGCTTGTTCTAACTGACATATAAATTGGCACCAAACTAGCACAGGTTTCATGTGGACTCACAGCCTTTGATGTCAACAACAAAGTCTGAATCCGACACATTATTTATTTCTTCTAAATACCGTTGTTTTACTGTAAGCAGTCACACATTGTATTTCACAAGAGTGTTTGTGTATTCTAATTTCATAATTGCGATTTCCAGAAAGTAACTGGGTCAATGACATAAAATAGTGTACATGATAAATAGAAGAATAAAAATATTTTTAAAATCTAGTTTAAAACACATGTGCCAGAAGTCCTTGTATTCATATTGGTTTTACTTGGCTCACTTATGGTTTTCAGAGTTTTATTTTTTTTATGTTATGAATTGATAATTCATATATAAACTGATAAATATCGGTTACAACTTCTACTAACCTTGCACACTCAAATTGTCTCATTGACCTTGACATATACTGTATAGTCATGAGGGTCTGCAGGTGTCCTCTTTGTGATATAATTTTTGTTTAGGAGTCACACTTGGCTCCTTGGCGGTCAAAAGTGACCGAAGCCTTGAAATGTAACTTTTTTTTTTTTTCAGGAAAATCATTGTAAAATATTTTTGTTTATTAATATTTTTTGATTATTATTCAGAATTTTGAGGGGATTTTATGACTTTTATGCAATATTTGTACAATTTTAATGAGCTATTTTTTCCCATTAGAATTAATATATATATATATATATATATATTTATATAATTACTTAATTTTATATAATTTTATATATATATATATATATAATTATTTTTCAATAAATGTAACATTTCACATTAAAACAGAGTTGTTTTTTTTGAAGTGAGAATTGTGCCATTTGGTGTCATTAAAAAATAGAAACTTGTAATGTCATGTAAGGTCCTGTATATCTCCCTATATACATATATACAGAGGCTTTTGGATTACCATTGGGTTTTTTTTTACATATTTTATTAGGTTTTACTTTTAGATATACATTTAGACATTCTAAAAGACTACCTTTTGTAAAGGTTTAGATATTTTTTGTTAGGTAAATATCTGGTTGCATTATGATTACAATCAAACATTAAAATACAAGAAAATTGCTCTCCCCATCTCACATATTCTCAAATTTGCTCTGTTGTCTTACCAGTTAATTTCTTAGTGAGTGTGTGTGTGTGTGTTTGTGAGAGAGACTGTTTTCTATTTTTCCATTTATTCATTTTATTTCACATATTCTCACTTATCAGGTTATTTCTATGTGTGTCTGTATGTGTGCGTGGGTGTCTATTTTGCACTTCTTTTCTGCACAGCGGCTGATTTGTAGTTGGTACCACCAAAAGATTCTCTGAGTTTTTGTATTTTTTTTTATTACCCATTAATTTCCTATGTCAGTCATTTTTGACCGCAAAGGAGCCAAGTGTGACTTTTTTTTGTGACCCTTTAACATATCCGAATCATGTCCATGATTTTTTTTGGTGTGTTCATATAGCTAATGCAGCAAAAGTCACCAAATGTCATCTAAACAATCTGAAGCTACGGTTTTTAAAATGTAAATTGTTTCGGTCAAAAATGACCGAAGAGGCCCAGAGGGTTAAATTTAAATGACAAACAGCAGCTGTGGTTGCTGGAATTTCACCATAAAAATACGGTAGCAACGTTTAAAAGAGAAGTCCACTTCCAGAACAACAATTCACAAATAATTTACTCACCCCCTTGTCATCCAAGATGTTCATGTCTTTCTGTCTTCAGTCGTAAAGAAATTATGGTTTTTGAGGAAAGAATTTCAGGATTTTTCTTCATATAATGGACTTTAATTGTGCCCCCGATTTTGAACTTCCAAAATGTAGTTTAAATGCAACTTCAAAGGGCTCTAAACTATACCAGCCGAGGAAGATGGGTCTTATCTAGCGAAACGATCAGTCATTTTTTTATGGAAAATAAAAATGTGTATACTTTTTAAAAGGTTGTGTAGCACAGGTTCTGGCATGCGTGTTCATGACGCTACGTACTATTGAATCATGTCGAAAGGTCACGCGGAACTACAGACCCAGTGTTTACAAAGCGAACGCGCAAAGACTAAGAAAGTGCAAGTCAAACGCTGTTTACAAACAAAAAGGTACAACGTGTCGGACGATTCTGAAGTTGTAGGAGAAAATAAGATGGAGTTTTTCGCCATACTCTACCTTTTTTAGCCGGAGTACACAGACGATGAACTTAGACGTGATTCGTAGTAGTGATGGGAAGTTCGGATCATTTTACCGACTCAGACCTTTGAGTCTTGTTCAGCAAAATGAACGAATCTTTTTTCGAGTCATTTCGTTCATTTTAGCAAAATCAGCATCACGTGACAGCCCCATAAGATGAACGAACAACTCGAAAAACCTGAAGATTCGAAACAGGTGAACTAATTCTAGTACAGAACTTAATAGGATGTTGCACATGCACGACTGAATGAATCACTCCCTGAGACGACTCGTTCTTCACGAGTCACATTAAAGATTCGTTCAAAATGAATGAATCGTTCATGAACGACCCACGGACATGCATCCGAGAGCCTGTTCTACGTGAGCTTTTGTGCGTAAAAAGTATACAAATTTTTCTTTTTCAAAAAAAATGACTGATCGTTTCGCTAGATAAGACCCTTCTTTCTCGGCTGGGATTGTTTAGAGCCCTTTGAAGCTGTGTTTAAACTGCATTTTGGAAGTTCAAAATCGGGGGCACAATTGAAGTCTATTATATGAAGAAAAATCTTGAAATACTTTACTCAAAAACCATAATTTTTTTACAGCTGAAGACAGAAAGACAGAAAGACATGAAGATCTTGGATGACAAGGGGGTGAGTAAATTATCTGTAAATTGTTGTTCTGGAAGTGGACTTCTCCTTTAAGGTTTTCACTTAAATTTACAGGTAAATATCATAATTTCAATAACTGATATAATGTTAATGTATCAACCTACTGAAGTACAGAATCTGTTTTGTACTTTTGTAATACACTGATAACCACCAAAAGCAGGTAGTGATGAGAAAGTCACAGCCTATCACAGGCAGCTTATAAATATTAACATATTTAGAAGGTGCACAGTGTCATTCACACAAACACTAAACATCATCATGGTAACACACATAAAACTGAAATAATGCAATAAACATTCATTTAACAACATTAGATGTAGCATACAACCCTAATGTATTAAACTGTACTAAGAATGTACTAAGAAGAAAGAGTTATTTCAACAAAAATTAGAATGTCAATTTACGGTGTCTTTTGCCGCGAACCATTTAACAGGTTTTTACTGTAGCATTTTACAGTTTTTTTTACCGTTAAATTCACAGTCATTTTTTACAGTTTAGTGTTTTTAAGGTGAAACACTGCAGGCATGACAGTTTTTTCATGTACCTGTCAAGTATGAGATTTTGGGCTTTTTGGTTTTTCATAAAGTGTTTTTTCAGACTAGTGGAAAGAAATCATCCAAAAGACAACGTTAAGTGTTTCTTTTATAGCACTTTATCTTTTTGTTTCAATAAATTTCAGTTACAATCCATATTTTTAAAGGCCGTTTTCTCAAAATGAGTTTTTTCTCCTACACTGAGCCATAAATCTCCACTTCAGTAGCACTTACACACACCAAACTTCACATTTTTATTCATGTCTATATCCTGAAGTTGAAAATACAGAGGAATTTGTTCATATACAATTTTCTTGATTTTATACAACATTTTATTCCCCCAAAAAGTATATGTATTTCATCTAAATATGTATTTTTGTATGCCATTGTAACAACAGATTATGGCAATCTACGTAAAGTTTATTTTAAGAATATTATTTTATGATATTAGGATCACCCTCCTCCTGTATTCATTCGTTTTAATTTTCGCTCCCAAAAATGTAAAAATTAAATTAATACATAGGACAAATGCATGTCTACATGTTGGCTAAGAGCTTTTACTCTAGAAATGCTGAAATTTATGATGCTGGAGAGAATAAATTACTGACCTGATTGTATTGTCACCTATTTTTCCATGGCATGCATTATTAAACAAATAATAGAATGGTTCTGCTCATGCAATGCCCCATCTTTCAGTCTAAGACTTAAGAAGATTTTTTGTCTGTTGATTAGTGTTGATGTGTGTAAGGTCACGTCCCCAGTTTAATGCGGTGTCAGAGATCAAAAACACAAAACAAAACAACAGCACCAAATTAATGAATGAAAGAGATACAGTGTCTCTGTCCACATCTTCTGATTTGACAGTCTCCTGCTTTCTATCACACTGCTCGCTTGTTCGCATGTGCTGATTGGTTTGTTCATTAGTGACATTGCCGGCTACCCAATCCACTGTGTAAATTATTAAGTGCATTCTCCTATCAGAGTTTATTGTTTATTGTCTGTTGGGCCATGGCCAGCTGTTGGGATGGTGTGGATGGAGTGAACACATCTCCGGGTTTGGTGTTCACATCGTGTGTCACTGTCCAGTGACACAAAGTGATCAGGCACTGCCTGTGTTGGATATCCACTACAATTAAGAGGACGGTAGTTTGTAAGTAACTATTGTGCTTTATATACGTGTTGTGTTTGTAGAGCTAATATATTGTTAGTATTTCTTTCCTGACCAATATGTAATTATTGTTAATTTCAGATATATCACATCAATGGCAGTATTTGAGCACATTTTACCATTGCTTAAACAACTTTTTGTTTCAAAACTGTCATAAGTTGCTTGTTTTAATTTTATATCCATTTCCTCATAATTCAGAATTTGAAATGTTTTCATAGCATGATTATTGAACTTTTTACATATTGTAGTCTCTTTGTAATGTATATTAATATATTGTGTCTTTATTCTGCCTTTGAGAGTTCACAGTTTAGGGCTTTTAAAATTTCATCACTGAACCATTGAAATTCCTTTTCATATCTAATTGGTTGAATATATTACAATTTTATATTGTATAGACTAATTTTATATTTTTTAATACTTTGTCTAAATACATAAAAAAAACCCAGTAGAAATTAACCATAGATATCTTAAATGCTAGAAGTAAAGCATCACACTAATTTAATGTATGAACAGAGTTGGGTAGATTATTTACAAATTGTAGTCCATTACTGATTACATAATGAAAACTGTAGTTTGTAATGTAATCAAGGTTTCTCATTTTAAGTCAAGTGTTCTAACTACTTTTTAGATTACTTTTAGATTACTTTGTATCAAACTTGTTTTTAAACTTACCATCAAATGTACCATATTGATTTAAAAAAAAAAAAAAAATCTATATCATACAATGCATTAAACATTGCATGAAATCAGAGTTTTCCAAACTGTGCGTAAAAAGAACTGCAGTGGGTTTGTGCGTTGATAAAAAGTGAATAATTAATTAAATCATTAAAATGTACAATTAAAATGATTTAAACCCTTGAACACTAAACATAGAAATATTTCCATTGTGTAAATAATATTTAATCATGTTTTTAAAGAAGTCTCTTCTGCTCACCAAGCCTGCATTTATTTGATCTAAATTTGATCTCTTTGTACAAAAACAGTACAATTTTTATATATATTTACTATTTAAAATAACTTTTCTATTGAATATATTTTAAATCGTAATTTATTTCTGTGATTTCAAAGCTGAATTTTTAGCATCGTTATTCCAGTCACATGATCCTTTAGATATCATTCTAATATTCTGATTTGCTGCTAAAAAACATTTATTAATTATTATTATTTGAATGATATAGTGTTTAATGTTACAAAACCTTTTTATTTTAGATGAATGCTGATCTTTAAATCTTTCTATTCATCAAAGAATCCTGAAAAAATGTACTCAACTGTTTTAAATATTAATAATAATAATAAATGTTTCTTAAACGGCAAATCAGCATATTAGAGTGATTTCTGAAGGATTATGTGACACTAAAGACCGGAGTAATGATGCTGAAAATGTATCTTTGATCACAGGAATAAATTACATTTTAAAATATATTAAAATAGAAAGCAGTTGTTTTAAATAGTAAAAATATTTCACAATATTACTGCTTTTGCTGTATTTCGGATCAAATAAATGCAGGCTTGAGCAGAAGAGACTTCTTTAAAAAACATTAAAAATCTTACTGTTCAAAAACTTTCGACTGGTAGTGTAATCCATAAAAAAGTAACTGTAATCTGAGCATTTTAAAATGTAGTAAACTCTAAATACAAGTACTTATTTTTTGTTACTACCCAGCACTGTGTATAAAACTGATAAATTGTTACTGTTTTTAAATAATAACTGTACCGATAAATTAAGTAAAACAAATAACAAAAATACGTCACCCACAAACTGTACACCCATAGTATTATGATTCATTAATTTGGTATTTTAGCTTTTCTTCTTTTCATTTAGTTATTATTTGTAGTATAAAAACTATCCTACAATTCTTCTATAAAACAGCTAACAGAAAGAATGCCATCTGAAGCTCATTCTTCATCCTTTCTCCATTTTAACATAAACTTTCCAGCACAGAGGATTTGCTGCTGTAGACACTTTGGACCGTTTTCACTCAATCCTCTAAATTTAAAAGCTGTCAAACATGTTCATCATGTGTTTTAACTGAAGGTGTAAAAGTGATTTAACATCGAATGTAGTGCTTATGTGTCAACACAAGTGTGTGGTCTTGAATTCCTCCAGAAAGCAGAGAGATGAGGAGGCTTTAACCTTAACCAAACCTTACACAAACTGTGCAGGCCTTCATATTTCTACCATTTCTGGTTCTTTTTCCCCCCCCAAATAATTTAATTGAATGTACTAGAACAGAACATTGAGAAATACCCCACCGTCTCTGCCTGTTTCAACGGCATATTTGAGTGATTTTATCTGTGAGTTCTTCCCCTGTCCCAAGCAACTGTTGAAAAAGAAAGACTCTAGGTTTCCACCGTATAGGTCTTTGGCGCTTTTGCTGTAGCCTCACTCTCTCCATCAGTGTTTGTGTGGCCCACGAGGCTGAGGAGAGGATGGGAGGACCATGTTACTTCAGCATCCACTGCCTAAGCCACAGAAGAGAATAGCTGATGAAAACCAAATGTGCCATGGTGTCCACTGGCTTTGATTAAACCTTCACGCAGAGACAGATGCGTCCTGATCGTGAGTGAGCAACTAAACTGCAGCTCAAAAGGTCACGAAGGAAAGAGATTCCACTCGCTAATGTAGTTTTGCCCCACATACCCACATTACCCCTCCCAAAGTTTATCTATTTATGAATTGCACAACTTCTGGGAAATTTATTCCTGCCTTTGCCCAAGCCGTGTCACAGCGCATTTCGTGCTCTTTGGACATCAAAGTGCCGTGCGAGAGGAAATTGGGAGGACCACCTCACAGAGACAAAGAAAAATAGCATGCTGCGGCGTATCAGTGTTCCCTTTGATGCTCTGTGTGTGTGTGTGTTTTACAGCGAGCCCTTTGAGAGCCACATTTGATATGCATTCTGCATGGAGTCCATTAGGATATTACAGTTTCATCAGCGGTGATCTAAATGTTTCCATATACTCAGCATTTTCCCTCTGGTAAAGTGGGATCTAGATGTTGGGCTCAGGTACAACTATTTTGCCCCCCAGCTAGGGCCCCTCTTACTGTAATGCTCACATATCGTTGTTCTGACCACAACACTGCACAAAAGAAAGACCACAAATCGCTGTTTTTCATGTGTATGATTGTGATATTCTGCTGTGTCGTGGATCAAATGGCAAAAATTGGCCTGTTATTCCATTGCCTTTCAGGTCTGTGTGAAATAATGTGCTTTGATGGCACACTACCTGAATCAGTAAATGTTATATGATAATAGAAGCTCTTTGTATTGCAGCTCTGTCCAGCTGCCCAACCTCTGGAAGAGAACTGTCCTATAGAGGAAGAGCTCCGAGAGAAACCAGCTGTGTCAAGACAACTCAGCTCCGATTATTACAGACAGATCACTAATACACACAAAGACATGGACAGTCTTAAGGTGGGTTTTAGATCTGTTCCACAATTTAGTGAGCTGTTTCTCTGCTTGGTTCCTACATAGCTGTCTTCTGAGACAGCGTCCTAACCGCTAGCACCTCATAAGGACTGGTTTCGAACGTAATTTGTGAAAACAGCTCCATGTACCACACATACAGTTTTATGCACAGAATCTGTAAAAATGTAAATAAATTTAACAAAATAAGAATGTTCATACAAAATGTGTGTTGTTTTTTATTTAGTACTGTCCTGAGTAAGATATTTTACATAAAAGATGTTTAGATTTTGCTGAACTTGCTGAACTTATTAAAATAACCCCCTTCAAAAGTTTGGGAACCCTTGGTTCTTAGTACTGTGTGCGTGGATGATGTTACATGGATGATCTACGATGTTTTTTTTGTTTTGTGATGGTTGTTCATAAGTCCCTTGTGTGTTCTGAACAGTTAAACTGAGCACTGTTCTTCAGAAAAATCCTCCAGGTCCTGCAGATTCTGCAGTTTTCCAGCATCTTTTGCATATTTGAACCCTTTCAAGCAGTGACACTATGGTTTTGAGATCCATTTTTTTCACACTAGGACAATTGAGGGACTCAAACACAACTATTCAAAAAAAAAAGTTTAAACATTCACTGATGCTCCATAAGGACGTATCATATATAAAGTACTAAATGAAAAAAAAAAAAGAAAGATATTTCAACAAAATTTGGACATTTTCATTGTGTTCAAAAGTTTTCCCCCCCTCGGCTCATAATGCTTTGTGTTCCCTTCTGGAGCATCAGTAAGTGTTTGAACCTTTTTTTAATAGTTGTGTTTGAGTCCCTCAATTTTCCTCAGGAGAAGATGGACTATATGTAAACATCTTTATGTAAAATACTCAGGACAGTACTAAATAAAAAAATGTACATGCATTTTGTATGATCGCTCTTATTTTGTGTAAAATTATTATCATTTTCACAGATTCTGCTAGGGATTCCCAAACTTGAGCATAAAACTGTATGTTGGTTTGTTGTTAGCATGTTGCTAAGCTAACTATGCAACACTCTAATAAGTACAAAACAGACATTATTGATTATTGATACGTGTTGGTAATGAATCGTTTTCATCTTTATACTGCAATTATTACATTTTTCTTTCTTTGTCTACCTTTATTACACTGAACATGCATGTAATACTGACTAAAGCCCAAAGTATACTTTGAGAGGAGTTTACTATGGTATGTGTGCTGTCTATGTGATGTAAATTTCATTATTAGCATAGAATACGCTTAGCCAGATGCATATACACTGTGTGCTTAGCTCAAGTATGTGCCTTGAATTTTTTTTAGCACCAGTTAGTTTGTCCACTAGGTAGCTACACTGTTCTGGCCTGTTGTTTCACAGTAAAATAAGTAACGAATGAGACCGCAACAAGATGGCTGCATTGACAAGCACTTTTGTCAGGAGCTTAAAGGGATACTTCACCCAAAAATAACTCACCCTCATGTTGTTCCAAACTCGTAAGACCTTTCTTCATCTTCAGAACACAAATTAAGATATTTTTGATGAAATCAGAGAGTGTTCTGACCCTGCATAGACAGCAATGCAACTACTACGTTCAAGGTCCACAAAGGTAGTAGGACATCATTAAAATAGTCCATGTGACATCAGTGTTCCAACCATCATATTATGAAGCTACAAGAGTAAAATCATTATTTTTGTTTTCTTTGTGCACAAGAAGTATTCTCGTAACTTTATAAACTTAAAGGGATAGTTTACCCAAAAAATGAAAATTAGCCCATTATTTACTCACCCTCAAGGCATCCTACGTGTATATGGCTTCCTTCTTTTAGACAAATCCAATTGGAGTTCTATTAAAAATTGTTCTGGCTCTTCCCAGCTTTATAATGGCAATAGGTGGGTGTTTCTCAGTCCAAAACAAGTCCAATAAAGCATAAAACATCCATAATAAAAAGTGCCTCACACAGCTCCGGGGTGTTAAAAAAGGCCTCCTGTAGTGAATAGATGCATTTTTGAAAGAAAAATATCGATATTTAAAACGTAATCATCACTTGTCTCTAGCTTGCAATAACAGTTGTACTCAGAAGCCGCTCCAGGTGGATGACGTAGGATGTCGACGTTGCTCATGTGCCGCTCAGAAGCGATGAATGCGGATGCGCAGTGAAGAGAACAAAACAAAACAACACTCACAAATTAGAAGTGCAAAATGAGGATTAGTAAAGAAAAATGTCGGAGGATTCCACAATGAGCCAAGAGGAGACTGGTTTTCCTTTGCTAAAGCAAGAAAACAGTGCTTCCTTTGCTCCTGTAAACAAACGCTGGTTTTCGTGAGACTCATTGGCCCATGCGCTACACATATGTCCTAGCACGTCCTGATTTTGCTGAGTAAGATGTGTTCCTGGGTCAACAAATTATGTTGACCCAGGAACACATCTAACTCAGCAAAATCAGGACGTGCTAGGACATATGTGTAGCGGAACAACATTTTAATCCAAAATTTTTATCTTGACCACATCCCTACACCTAAACCTAAACTTACCCATGAGTAATCCCTAAAATCAGAGGAAATGATAGATGAATGACACTGATGTACAACCACCAAACACTGATTGTAAGCCTAAACTTCATAAAAACTATAAACTGTTTTTTCAAATCTGATTGGTTAATCACAATGTTGTTCCAGGGTCAACAAAGATGTTGATCCAGGAACATGTCGTACTTGGTAAAATCAGGTTCTGCTATGTGCTACGTCATTTGCCCCTGAGCGGCTTCTGTGTACAACATCTGGTGCAAACTAGAGGAAAATGCTAATTTTCATTTTTGGGTGAACTAACCCTTTAAGGTTAAACCACTGATGTCACATGGACTATTTTAACAATGTCCTTACCACCTTTCTGGGCCTTAAACATGTCAAAAAGCTCTTGGATTTCACCAGAAATGCCTTTATTTGTGTTCCAAAGATGAACAAAGGTCTTATGGGTTTTGAATGACATGAGGGTGAGTAATTAATAACTGAATTTCCATTTTTTGGTGAACTTTTCCTTTAAGAGATACCTGCAACTCTAGTTTAAACATCTAGTTAAAAACATTTATCTGTCATAACTTATGGAGAAGACATTGGAAAAGGATGAAACTCTGTAGTTGAGTATGTTGAGTGCCTGTTTTTGCACACTCTGTCACATAAAGTATACTTTGAATTGCGACACATCCAGCTGTACACATATGCTTTAAAATGTTCCCTTCATGAGCAGCTCAATAGATTTTGTAACAATTACAGCAGAAAAGTGTGTTTTACAGGATTAGTATCTGGCTGTAGTATGTGTCCATTTTCAATTGACTGGCTTTCCATTTCTTTTCAACCCCACCAGCATCCTGAGACAGAAGATTCCCCTCAAGCCCGTTACCCCCCTTCGACTCTTTCACCTTCTCCTCCCCCTTCCACCACTACCCCCTCGCCTCCATCTTCTACATCGCATGGGAACGCTTTCCAGAATGTCCACATGGCAACTACGGGTGAGAAAGCCCTAAGGGGGCTGTTTAATACCCCTATTGTATATGTATGTTCTGCAATCCTGACAGCATTTTGTGGGCACTGCTGTCACCATTGACTCATCCTTCCTTAATTTCACTTGATGACTTAATTCCAGTTCAGTGAGTAATGGTAATCAGCCTATGTGAATATGATCAGAACATAACTGGAAACAGATGAGAGTAACAAATGATGTTCTTGTTCTGATTGTCATTGCAGTGGTGAAGAACCTTAGTTCCAGTACGCCTCCGATTAAGCCAGTACCAGAGAAAGGAAAACTGTTTATGGGAGAAATGAAACTGGGAGATGTAAAATCTATTGCCAGCCTTAAGAAATCTGGATTGACGGCAGATTTGACAATTTCAGTTAAGAAATTTAACATTCACATTCTCACATTATCATTGGATTTAAGGCTATCTTCACACTAGCAGAATACAGCTGTCATTCCTGTATTAGAGTGCTATGCAGAGTAACATGACAACTGCATTCTATAACCGAACTGACTCCCCTAATTTTTTTAGATGTACACTTGCAAATAGAAATGTACTGGGTAACTAGTTGTTGTGTGATCACATCAAACTTAAGAACTTTACACTGGATGCAATTTATTTTTTACATTTTGGGATTGAGATGGAAAGTGGAGATAGAAATCCAGAAGTTTTAGATCCAGTCATTGTTTTCAACTGGAGCAGTTTAGTTTAGTCATAAATCAACCATAAACTTTTACAGTTTCCATTGTCATGGAATTCACCATCTTGAATATTTCAGAATCTGCATAATGTTAGTTATTTTACCAAAATAAGAGGGATCATACAAAATGCATGATGTTTACATATAGTTCACAAGAGAAAATAATAGTTGAATTTATAAAAATTACCCAGTTCAAAAGTTTACATACACTTAATACAGTGTCGTTACATGAATGATTCACAGCTGTGTTTTTTTGTTTAGTGATAGTTGTTCATGAGTCCCTTGTTTGTCCTGAACAGTTAAACTGCCTGCTGTTCTTCAGAAAAGTCCTTCAGGTCCCACAGATTCTTAGGTTTTTCAGCATTTTTGTGTATTTGAACATTGTTTCCAACAATGACTGTATGATTTTAAGGTCCATCACAAGGGACTTGTATACAATAATTACAGAAGGTTCAAACGCACACTGATGCTTCAGAAGGAAACCATGCATGAAGAGCCAGGGGTGTAAACTTTTGAATGCAATGAGGATGTGTACATTTTTCTTATTTTGCCTAAATACCATATTTCTTCATAGTACTGCCCTTCAGATACTACAGAAGATACTTACATGTACCCCAGAAGAAAAAACTAAGTTAACTTTACCCTGATCTTAAAATCAAAAAAAAAAATTCACTCCTTTTTTGCAGATTCTGCAAGGTGTATGTAAACGTTTGACTTCAGCTGTAAATTTAAAATGTAACTTTGTTTTATTGATAATAAAGTTGTTGTGTGAACAGAACAATTTACCAGTTGTCTTCCCTTACCAAAACTAACCAGGGTTTTACTATAAATGATGGTAAACCATGGTTGTGCTACACTAACCGCAGTTTCTCTGGTGAAAAAAAACAGCATATGCTGGTAGGTATGTTTTGATGCTGGGATGCTGGCTAAGCTGGTCCTTTGCTGGTTTATGCTGGTCCTTGACCAGCAACATGACCAGCTTAAACCAGCAGAGGACCAGCTTAAACCAGCTAAGGACCAGCTTAAACCAGCATCAAAACATACCTAACCAGCATCCCAGCATCAAAACATCAAAACATACCTACCAGCATATGCTGTTTTTTTCACCAGGGTTAACCAGGGTATTTGTAGTAAAACAGTGGTTATACAAATGGTAATCAATATACCAAAAACATGGTTGCTACACTTTTACTACAGTAAATCCATGGTTACTTTTCATAAGGGTTAGTAAATATAGTTAATATAGTAAATATAGTAACCATGTGATTGTTTAAATGAATTTATTTATTGAATTTACCTTTTATGAAATTTACTAAAGCATATATGTAAAAGAAATCTGCATCAAAATACAAAAAAGGAACTTTAACAACCAAGTTAATGAAGTTCTGGATTTCATATTAGCCAAGCACGATAGTGCTGTTTTTGTTTTTCCATGTACTTAAGGGCACAATTTGAACTACAGTGCTTGCCAATACATTATTGTCTTTTTTTTTTTTTAGAATAAAATGGTGGTGTTACCAACAGAGGAGGCTAATTTGTCTGATATTGATTACCTGGTACCCATGCATGATGAGAAGGGCAGACCTATAGCAGAATGGAAGAGACAAGTGATGGTACGACAGCTACAGGCCAGCTTATTTGACCAAGAAACCCAGAGGATAAAGGTGAAGTACAAATACTGCATTAAATGTCTTTTAAATACTTGATCTTCTGACTGCAGCTTTCTCCAGGTTAACTTTTAACTGGACATTTTATCTTATTTAACAGGAGAGCAGTAGTAGATATACAAAGATGGACAGTTGGAGGTACTCCCAGGCTCACAATGCCATCCTGGGACCATTCGGAGAGCTTTTAACAGAGGATGACCTCATTTATCTAGAGAAGCAAATTGAGAGTGTCTCGATGCAAAAGAACTGCGAGGGCTATGAAATGGAGATTGCTCGTCTGGCCGAAGAACTTCGAAACATTCTTCCGGCACCCATCGTCAACATCACAGTCAACACCCAGTACAAGAACTCCACACAGACTCCCTTACCCGTTTGGTGCAACCGTATTTCAGGCATTGTGAAGAGTATGTCACTACTTATGACCAACCTAACAGACCAGCCCTATTGCAAAATGCCAAACACAGAGCTTGTAAATGTCTTCTCCCAGCCATCAGAGAGGCAAGCCTTAAACAGAGGCAGGAGGGCGAAGATAGAAAATGAGATTCAGCAGTTTGGAGTCTCTGTGAGGAACCTGAAGTCTAATTTTGAGAATCAGAATGATTCCTCAGAAAAGGATTCAGGGGTGACAGAATCATTGGATGAACAAGAGCAAGAACCAGTAAAAAATGGTTCAGATGAGGTTTCTGAAAAACAAGAACTAACAGCAGAGGTTGACCAGATTGATGATTCATCTATCGACTATGTTATCAGTGATGCCATGGAAAGTACAACCCTACGCAAGGAACGTATTGTGGTCTTGTTCCTTGGTCACTGGAAGAAGTCGGCTTATACTGTAACTGTGAGAAATGCTCAGAGGAAGCAGAGCGTTGATTCGCTGGATATATCTAAGAAGCCGAAATGTGAACGCAAAGCCAGCTTGGATATCTCTCCAAAGGACACTATGGAAAATGGTAAATTGGGGCACTTCTTTAAGCAGAGAAGTGCTATCAATAAGATGATTGGAAACTGGAGAAGCATGATCTCATTTGTACCATCGCGGCAGATCCGAAGACTTAACCGGCAGCAGGCAATTTACTCACCTGAGCAGTTCCTGCCTCGTGTGGATGGATCTCCCGTTGACTATGACACGCTGACACTCGACCTCTTCATGCTCGGCTACTTTCACATACTTGAGCTAGATTTGCCAGCAGACGAGAGGAAAATGAGACACTTGCTGTGCTTTGAAGTGTTCGACCATGTGGGCCGTTTCACCTGGGAGACTGTGCGTGATTTTCACAAGGCTGTAATTCAGGACATTGAGGCGGGGAACCGGGAATGGAAGGATGGATTGGAAGACATTAAAGTGAAGTTCTTCGGAGATGGATCAGGCCAACCAGAGCTTGAACATTCAGAACAGACCACAATGGTAGAAACAAGGCCTGTGCCTAAAGTCATTGTACAGACGCCTACTCCAGATGAGAGCGATGTCCTGAGAAGTAATGCAGATATTAGTAGTCTGACTAATGAAGAGATTTGCAAATATATTGACCGCAGTTTTGCTTTCTGGAAAGAAAAGGAGGCAGAGATATTTGATTTTGAGGAATGACAATAAGCCTTTTTTGGAGGGAAATGTACATAGAGATTTCTTTGTATCTTTAAAAGATTAGTTCACTTCCAGAATAAAAAATTTCCTGATGATAATTTACTCACCCCCATATCATCCAAGATGTTCATGTCTTTCTTTCTTCAGTTGAAAAGAGATTAAGGTTTTTGAGGATTCCAGGATTTGGATCTTCCAGGAAGTGGATCTTGTGGGCCAGATTTGAGGATCCCTGCTCTACACCATCCAAGCCAAAGAAAAAGGGTCTTATCTAGCAAAACGATTGGTCATTTTCTGAAAAAATAAACCTCAACCTCACACATGTAGTCACGATGGAAAAGTCACACATGACATAGCCGGAAGTATCAACCCAGTGTTTACAAAGTGAACATGCAAAGAAAGTCAAACGCTGTTTACAATAAAAAAGGTAAAACAATGTTGGATGATTTTGAAGTTGGAGGAGAAAATGAGATGGAGTGAACCAAAGTACACAGACGAAGAACTAACTTTTTTTTTCAGACGAAGAACTAACCACACATGACTTTTCCAATGTGATTACGCAATGTGTGATGAAAATGACCAATCGTTTCGCTAGATAACACCCTTATTTCTCAGCTGGGAACATGTAGAGCCCTTTGAAGCTGCATTGAAACTGTAATTTAGAGCTTTAATCCACTGAAGCCAACTATATGGGGAAAATCCTGGAATGTTTTTCTCAAAAACCTTAATTTATTTTTGACTGAAGAAAGAAAGACATTAACATCTTGGGTGACACTGGGTGAGTAAATTATCAGGAAATTTGTATTCCGCAAGTGAACTAATCCTTTATATATATTTTGAATTTGATGTAGAACTGGTACCAATATTTATACAGTTGTGACATGTAAGGCATGCTTTCGCCGTTTATTCTCCAATTTTCCAGGAGTGCAAGGTAGAAGACTGCCATAAACTGAAGTGTTTGTCTTTTTGTCAGAATTATCAATTTGTGATTTATGATGCAAATCTGTTGAGTTTTTGTTACTCCTTGAGAATCAGACATTTAGAGACTGAATTTACACCAATATTGCAGGCTGTTTACCCTAATGATTAAATAAATGATCATCTGACTGTTTACTCTTACACAGAAAGTTGTGTGTATCTCTTTAAGAGCAGGTGGGAGCTTAGCAGTACTATTTAGACTCTGAGTATAGCCCCCCCTCAGAATGACTGTCCTAAAAATAGCAGTGTGAAAGACAAGCATGCTGTCCCAGTGACTCTGCAAAAGACAGCGTGTCCCACACCTCAGACAGCAGCAACAAAAAAAGTGCTGTGAATAATGTATGAATTCTGCTTTCATTCTCAAGCTGGTAAGTTCAATTCATGTTTTCTTGTTTTGTGGTTAAAAAGAATTGTTTAACATCCAGTGATATTCAGCAGTGATATTTTTATGTATTTTGTGTGAAAACTCTCTCACAGGCGAAGACATGAATCTTGAATGGTAGTAAATTTGATTCTCAGAATTATACTCTCCCAGTGTGGCTATCAGATATATTGTCTTTGGCAAGAACCTGTTTTTAACTCTGGCGATAATCGCCTGATAATTTGACTTATATTGATGTGCTAACATGACTTCACTCTCTTCCAATTTCTTCCTGAAATGTTCTGTTACCAAGCAGAGAGAACGAAAATTTGTCCTTAGGTCATAGGAGGCTCCTCACTGCTATGATCATGAATGTCGCAATCAGATTGCATGTGACTGATTATACTCATTTGTCTTGTCCTATGTAGGTAAACACTGAAAACATCTGTTGGTTGGCCCCGAATGCATTAAGGCCCCAGGTCAAAGTTTCGTCATGGTGCGTAATATAGACGATCTAGACTTCTGCCTTTCTTCCCATCCGCAGAGCATCTTAGAGGGCCTGCGCTCCCTCTGTTCTCAACCCAAACTTGTGGATGTCACCTTGAGCGCCGGTGGACGGGATTTCCCCTGTCACCGGGGAATCCTCGCACTCTGTAGCCATTACTTCCGTTCCATGTTTTCAGGAGATTTCGTGGAGAGCATTGCTGCTCGTGTTGAACTTCATGATGTAGATCCCAGTGTTTTGTCGCAATTGTTGGACTTTGCTTATACAGGGAAACTCACCATCAACAAAAACAATGTAGAAGGACTCATCTGCACATCCAGCCAGCTCCAGTTCCACACCGTCCGTACAGTATGCAGTCGATATCTCCAGCACCAAATAGATGCCACAAACTGTTTGGGAATCCTTGAGTTTGGAGAGATCCATGGCTGTCCTGAAGTTGTCGCCAAAGCTTGGAGCTTCCTGCTTGAAAACTTTGAGGCTGTGCAGCAACATGAAGAGTTCTTGATGTTGGAGAAAGACAGGCTAGTGGCCTGCCTGAAGGATGAGGATCTGCACATAAGAGATGACCGGTCTTGTGTCGAGGCTGTTTTGGCCTGGGTCGGGCATTGTAGAGAAAGTCGGATCTCCCATCTGGGAGAATTGTTGGGCTTGGTGAAGCTTTCCCTCCTTACAGAATCCTACCTCACTGAGAACTTGCTTAAAGAGCCATTGGTCCAAGACTCACTAGAATCCAAAGAGTTTGTAGAGAGAATGTGTAGAGAGGTCAGACAAATCTTTTTTATATAGAAATCTCCTAAACATAATGTTCCTATACTACAAAGTGGTTATTTTTAATTATTATTATTGTTTTTTTTTCTTCAGAAACGAGAAATGACAGGAGGTGAGTCAGAGCCGAGAGTGACTCAGAATGCCCTCAATCTGCAGGAGGTTTTATTTGTGATGGGTGGTCGCTCGCTGGATGACTCGGATGATGAAGATGAGGATGAAGATGAAGACAGAGATAGAAGGTTGCACCCCAGAAATTGCGGTTTCTACAACCCAAAGCTTGGTAAGGACAACTTAAGCTGACACCAACTCAATTTATACGTTTATAAAAGAAGAACTAGGTTAATTTGGAACACTTAGAGGGGACATCGAATGCAAAATTCACTTTATATAAATGTATCTTAGAAGTCTGTGGATGCAAGCACCCTACAATGATAAAAATCCAGTTGCTTTTTTTTTTTAATTAAAAAAAAAAACAAAAACTGAACAGTCTCCTTTATTAAACCGTTTTGATTTTCTGAGCAATATGATGTCATATCGATCAAGCCCTGCCCACGATCACTGACGGACTGTCCCGTATTAGCAAATTTCCACCCTATGCCATTTTCTCTGTACTTGAGCAGCTGTAGCAAGAAATGAAGAGAGGGGTGGGGTGGGCAGTAGCTCATTATCATTTAAAGAGACATGTACCAAACATGTTGCTGTGAACAGAGCTGTTTTTGACATGGTAATAAGGTGTTGTTTTACACGACCATTGAGGAATTTTAAACAAAGTATGTGGCAGACATTTCGTGAAGACCCTAAAGAATCATATCAACTTGTGAAACATGGGCATCCGATGTCCACTTTAAGATCTGATGTGCATAATACCAGAGTTTGAAAACACTATGCGTTAGTAAAGTTATAAAGGGTGTGGTATTTGTTTTTGCCAAAAAGGTAGGAAAACTAGCAACTCCCATAATGCACTGGACTTAATCCAACTGTGAGCAGGGGTACAAAAAAAAAAAAAAGAACTGGAGCTGTCAAAACTCCAGGGGAAAATACATTTTACATTATTCGGTGGCATTTTGCTGACAAATAAACAGGGATGGTTTAATGCAAGTAACAGAAAAAGAGTTATTTATTTACCTTAGTAAAAAAGTAATAGATTTAAAATGCATTTATTTTGTACTAATAATTCAAGGCACATTTATTAATATTAAACCTAAAATACTTTTTAATGTCACTATTGAAGGGATTGTATGATCTTTAAATAAGATGTGACCCTGGACCACAAAACCAGTCATAAGGGTAAAGCTGAATAAATACGCTTTCCATTGATGTATGGTTTGTTAAGATAGGACAATATCTGGCTGAGATACAACTATTTGAAAATCTGGAATCTGAGGGTGCAAAAAAATCAAAATATTGAGAAAATCGCCTTTAAAGTTGTCCAAATTACGTTCTTAGCAATGCATATTACTGATCAAAAATTAAGTTTTGATATACTTACAGTAGGAAATGTACAAAAAATCCTCATGGAACATAATTTAATATCATAATGATTTTTGTCATAAAAGAAAAATCAATAATTCTGACCCATACAATGTATTGTTGGCTATTGCTACAAATATACCAGTGCTACTTAAGACTGGTTTTGTGGTCCAGGGTCACATATCGGTCTTTAAATACAAAATATTTAAACATCTTCTGTACAGAATTTCCAAAACACAAGTAAGGAAGAACCCTAAACAACAGACGATTTCAAATGTAATTTAACACAATCGTCAGACATAAAACAGCATCAAAACTATAGTTATGTTTAACTGGTAATAATGACTGTCAAGCTTTGAGATGTTGATCAACTCCATCTATGTTTTGATCATAAATAGTCTTTTGTTCAAAATGTTGTTTATTTATTTATTTTTTTATTTATAGGGGTCATCGGATGCCCATTTTCCACAAGTTGATATGATTCTTTAGGGTCTTAATGAAAAGTCTCTAATATACTTTGATTAAAAATTTTCAATGGTTTTGTAAAACAACACCCTTTTACCTTGCCAAAATCAGCTCTGCAAAAATCATCTCATTCTAAGGGGTTGTTCCTTTAAATGCAAATGAGCTCTGCTCACCCCGCCCCTCTCCTCTCTGTGGAAAGATGGTCTTGTTTACATTAGCCGCGTTTAGCCGCTAAACTTCCTAACTACCACGTTATAAGGAAAGGCAATTGCAAAGATTCATAAAAAAACGCTTATACACACTTCTGCTGTAAGTGAAGCTGGATCATGAATGATTCGCGCGAACATAGACGGATATATGTAGATCGGGAGGCACATTCCATTCACAAACAAACATAATCTACTGCATCTTCAGCGGCTCAGATGTCGGGAGTAAATGACAACCACTATGTTCATTATTAAATCCAGCAACACAACACCTCAATCGCTCAATCGGAGATATTCTTGTCTTACTTACATCCCTGCTCTGGCATCAAAACAAGGAAAGTTACTGGACTGTGACAGCTGGTCTAAGGTAAGAGCTCATGTCAATCAACTATCGTGGGAGCGGCATCTGTCGGTGTGACGCCACACCGACAGGCATCTGAGAAAGGCTTGATTTGAAAAAGGGGATATTATTTTTACAGATTAATTAAAAACCACTGCATGGATTTTTTATCATTATAGGGTAGATTTGTACATACACTGCCAACACACATTAATGTTCAAACAGCATGAAAAAGTGAACTTAGCATCCGATGACCCCTTTAATGTGTTTCATATTTCACTCGACTATTATTCTCAAACGTTGAAACTAATAATAAAGTGACTAAGTCCAAACCTTTGATTGGTAGTGTCAAAATAATCAAAAGTCAATACCATGAGCTATCTGGGTTGTCATCTGATAAGGTCTCATTTATTCTGTTCACTCTACATGCTGTATACATTTGCTTTTTTAAGATTTTAAGTGCATTTTATTCTATTTGTTTTTTCCATAGGGCAGTGGTTTCAGCTACCTGATTTTCCCAACTACAATAAATGGGGTTATTCTGTCGCCTCCTTAAATAACAACGTGTATGTCACAGGTGAGCTGATTTAGCTGTTGCTGAAGGCTGTAGCTCGCATATCATAACATGTTTTCTTCACAATATTTATTGGAATATGTAGAATTTGTGGATTGGTTGGTCTGGATTGTAAGCCTCAAACCATAATGACAAAAAAAAAGAAAGAAAGCAGGAGACAACTTCTATTTTTACCTAGAGAAAACAAATCCACAGATTTTCCGGGTATTTATAGAGACTATGCCCTTTGGGAAAGGATCAGTGAGATTTATAGTTTTATTGCACACATGAATGGAATGTCATCTCCATTGAGGATTAGGAGATGCTAAGTTAAAACAGTTCCCTGTCTTACAGACAATCCTGATAAGACTCTCATAAGACCTGAAGCCACTTTAGAAATGTGGGGATTAGAGCACAAAGAAACAGAACATTAACTTTGTGATGACCTGGGAAACTTGAGGCGTTATTGCCTGATGTTGCCTGGTCACCAACGGGGGCATCTGAACCGTCCTTTTGAGCTGAGAATTTATTCAAATAAATCAGCAAAGCCTTCATCTGAATTTATAACTCTCAGGAGGATCAAGGGGGTCTCAGTCCAACACCTGGTCCACCACAGAGACCTGGAAGTACATCACTCGTGAGGGGAAGTGGGTCACCGTCGCACCAATGTTGCGGCCCAGGACTAACCACTCTTCTGCAACTCTCAATGGAGAAATTTATGTAATTGGGGGTAAGAAAACAAATCAGTTTCTAACTGGAGGCTTCAGACAAATGGTTTTGGGTCAATGCAGAACTGGACATTTGTCTTTTCATTGACAGGGACTACAATGGATTTTGTCGAAGTTGAACATTATGACCCATTCAGTAATTGCTGGACTCTTACGGGCCCAGCGCTGAAATATGTGACTAACTTTACAGCCACATCTTGTGAAGGAAAGCTTTACCTCATTGGTTCTTGTGCTGTTAAATATAATGCCCTGACTATGCAGTGCTACAATCCTGTAATAGGTAAGAAACGACACATGTCACCATGGTTCAGATGTATTTAACTCTTATTAATAGGCATTCCGAGTATCAGTAAAAACAAACCAAGAGCTTCTAATTTCATATTACAAACAGTTTTATGTTGAAAGTAGTAATTCAGAATGATTTTATGAGACACTTTACAAGACACAGTGTAAATTATAATGTTATTCACTCATGGAGTCCTGCCAACATCTAGTTGTGACTACAGTTCAATACTGTGTAGTTTGAGTATACTTTTGTTTAACAAGATTTCTCTTCTTCAACAGATAGCTGGTGTATCATCTGTTCTCCTTTCATTCCTAAGTATCTCTCTTCTCCTTGCTCTGTTTCTATGGATGGAGTCATTTACCTCGTAGCAGATAACACCAAAAAGGTCTATCTGTATAACCCAGAGGGCAACATGTGGGAAAAAGTGAGTTTTAGATGATATTCATAATTATTTTTACACCAAAATTTCAAGTCATCTGAAACCTTATATTCTGTTGTGACTGACTACTGTTTTTTTTGTTTTTCACTCCAGATTCAGTTTTTACACACTCTTCATGAGAATGGGGATTTGGTGGTTCTAGGTGGGCAGTTGTATGTGACTGGGGGGCACTGGAAGGGCATGGAGGGGGATTACGGTGTGGAAGTAGAAATATACAACAGAGCCTCCAACGCTTGGAAGGTGGAGTGCTTCCTTCCCAGGCTCTGGACTTACAGTGGCTGCTGTTCCATCTTCCTGGACACTTCACAGTGGACTGAAATCTTCCCTGAAGAGACTTAATATCTGTTCTGTCCTCTAAATCCTTACTAGTTTTGGTGCAAAAACAAAGCTAAATTTTGTATAGTGAGTTTTGGCAATATTATAAATGTTTGATAAGCAGATTTTTTTTTTTTTTTTACATTTCTTTTTACATAATTTAGCCAGCTTTTCTTTGCCTTTACTGTGGCCAATGGAAATCTTTGAATTAAATGGCCTTTAGTTCTTGCATTTAAATATAATGGATGATTATATATATCTTATATACACACACAAAAATATCGGTTCTTCAGCAGTTCTTTGGGGTGGTTGAGGTGCTACAGTGACATTTAGACATTTAGCAGATGCTTTTATCCAAAGTGTCTTACAAAAGAGGACAATGGAAGCAATCAAAATCAACAAAAGAGCAATAAAACACTCTTAGAAACTAGAAACTTAGAAATACTGGGGCAGTACCCTAAGGTACAAAAGTGAAAAGGTACATTTTTGTACCTTACCTACCCCTAAACAATACATATTGGTCCCTTAAAGGTACATTTTAGTACTTTGAAAGTACATATTGGTACCTTAAAAGTAGATATTAGTACTTTAAAAGTACATATTTGTACCCTTTCACTTTGTATCTTAGGGTACCGCCTCAGCGACAGAACTGTACCTTTTTTCTGACAGTGCATGCAAGTGCTATGGCAAAGTCTATTAGTTAGCCTAATGCAGTACACGTAGCAAGGGTTTTTTTAAATTATATAATAAATAAAAATAAAACAGAATAGAAAAAAAGCTAGCTAGTGCTAGACAAAAAGAACAGAGAAGCTGGTGTTATTTATTTATTTTTTTTTTAAGAAAACAAGCAGTAAGTAAATGAATAGAGTATTAGTCTAAAAGGGCAAGATATATAAAGAACCTGTTAGGCCCACAATGGATCTTTAGCGGTTCTTTGGGGTGGTTGAGGTGCTATATAGCACCACTATCATTTAAAGAACCTGTTAAGCCCAGTATGGTTCTTCAGTGTTTCTTTGGGGTGGTTGAGGTGCTATATAGCATTGATACGTTATAAAGAACCTGTTAAGCCCAGTATGGTTCTTTAGCGGTTCTTCGGCATGATTGAGGTACTATATAGCACCATTACTGTATGGTTTGTGGTGGTTGGGGTATTATATAGCATCGCTAAAGTATAAAGAACCTGTTAAGCCCAGTATGGTTCTTCAGTGTTTCTTTGGGGTGGTTGAGGTGCTATATAGCATTGATACGTTATAAAGAACCTGTTAAGCCCAGTATGGTTCTTCAGCGGTTCTTTGGTGATTCTTTTGCTATATAGCACCACTACTGTATAAAAAACCCACTAAGCCCCTGTATAGTTCTTTAAAGGTTCTCTAACTCTCTCTTAGTCTCTTAATTTAGTTGGGAAAAGTAATAAAAAAACAGCATACACTGCAAAATACACTCGAAAATGAACCATGGTTTTATTACAGTAAAAATGTAGTGACCATGGCTCTTTGGCGTATTGATTACCATTTGTAAAACCAAACTTTTACTACAAATACCATGGTTATACTATGGTTAGAATACCAATAGAATGCCACTGTAGTAAATTCCCATTCATAGCAAACATATGAGAGTGGGGTAGCATATCTAAGATCTAAGGAGGAGAATGGGGTTCCTCTTATACTTCTACATAGCACCACTTGACAAAGGTACTGTATCATTTTTAAAGATACTGTAGGTGCTATTTAGCACTTGAAGTGGTTCCCCTATGATTACAAGCCAATGAACCACTTTTAGTGCTACTTAGCACCATTTTATGAATGTATATCACATGATACTTACATTTTCTTCTATGAATCCAAACACTCAGTTTATGACCTTGGCAACCTTTTAAGTATTTTTCGTTGTTTGTATTTCGAAATACATGTTGTTTTATTCAGAAAATGTTTTATGGTGTTTTAATTGCAAAATCGTTTTGTTTAAACCCCTTGTTAGTTTTCATTAATTGCAATGGATTTTTAACAAAGTGCCAACAATGACTGAAATAAACAGTGTTGTATTTGTGCAGCCGTGACCTGCGGCGTCTGTAACTATGGAAGCCGGAAAGCTTGCGTTTTAATTCTCATGACAACACGCAAGAGCGTCCGGTTTCTCTGGCAACCATAGGCACCCACCTCGAGCTTGTGCTGTGATTGCAACTTTTGCACTTGTGGCTTTTTTCTAGCACGAAACATTCTGCGTTAATTTTCTTATGCGCGTTATTAAAGCATTGATATTTAGTGCAAAGCACTCAGCAAACTTTATTTCTATAGAGCAAAACTTTTAAATCCTATTAGACTTTATTAGCGTGCAAATCAACTTGCTAAACCCTGTTTAAGCGTTTAAAACGCTTTAAGTCTCAGCACAAATTGAGGACAATTGGAAAAACGTCGCTGTTCCCTTACTAAAGTGCATTGGATCGCTACCAGTTTCCAGATGAGTTGTGAAGGGGATCAAAGACTGGAAGCCGTGATTCAGGTGCGTGTTTTCCAGCGGGAAAGCTGATCTTCACCAGCTGTAACTTAAATAGGTTATTGCACTGTTGCCTATTCAAAACAGCATGTGTGAATGAAAGAGGAGAGAGCTTGATTTAATATTAACGAGCCTTGCAATGTTTTAACAAATTAAGGTCGATCACTGGGTCAGTTTCAGGTTCTTCTGTGAAACTTGAAGACAGGTGACTCATTTCCTTGTGCTGTTGTGACATCCAACGAAACTGAAACAGAGACATGACGAGCTAGTTACAATAAATAATACATTTTAAATTCAATAATACATGACCTTTTATTAACAAGCATCAAAAACTTTTGGAGTTTTTAAATTTGCGGTGAGACTAGGTCACCTGATTTGTAATATGTGCTGATAATTCAGAAGCTGGAGGAGACCCTGCTTAACCCAGATAGCAGTGCAGAGGAGAAGACTTACACTCTGCGGGGAGATGAGGAGGAGTCCAACGTCACACCGGTTCCTGCCCGCATCCGTGAGATCATCACCAGAAACCTGGCTGATACACCCACAGGTACTCTACACTCTGAATGAGCTCATGCTGGGGTATCAGGGTATAATTAGAACACATGTATATTCTATCATTTCCTGCCATGCTATTCTTCTGGTGACGCATCAGGCGAGAGCAGCGAGGTGGAGGAGAACCGGCTGCCGAAGGATCTGCCTTCTCAGATGTGCACAGACAGAGACCAGCTGCTCAGCAGGCAGGCTGTTCTAACTAGCCGGGTAGGAACACATGTACGAACCTCACACACATGCCCTTGGGTCTCTGAACTTCCAGTTCCTCTGGAAATCTGTCGGATAAGCCATTTATGCATAAATAAACACACCTGACCACCTGATGGTGAATTACTGCATATAATGGACTGCATACAAAGCAGAATTCGTACAGTACGTTCTTCAGAGATAAAGAAAAAACAAATTATTGTTTAATGCAATGCAGAAGTATCCAGCATATTTTTAATAAAAGAGTGGGAAAGGACATTTGTAATTGAATGTGCAAGGCCAGCTGCTTCCAGTTATTTTAGCTATACAAAAATAGTCCATTGTGCTGTTTCATATTGCAGAATGGAATTCGTTCACATATTATTTTAATTTGTTGTCATAATCATAAAAACAGTGGTTTGTACTGCAAATAGTTTAACTGTTACTGCACTTTGTTATTCTTCTAGTTATTTAGCTTTTAAATACCACTTCTGGTTTGGGGAACATCCACTCAAAAAAACTTGAGCAAATCATATTAAATAATAATGTTGTGCTACAAATAATCCATCCGTCAACTAATCTATCCGTCAACTAATTTAACGTGACTTTGTTGTCAGTCATAATATTAGTGACAAAGGCTCTTTTCAGTTCATTATCTGAAATGGTTTTATACTATTTTCTACCTCTAATTCTTATTAGTAGTGTTTACTGGAATACATCTAAAGTAGAGACATAGTTTATCTGTCGAAATTAGGGAATGCGTTTTGTAATATCCAATTTTGATTAATGTATGTTACATAACATATTGGGATTTGGGTCCATATTGACAGTTGCTGCAGATGTGTTGGTTGCACATCCATAATGCGAATCTCCTGTGCGACCCAAAGGCGCTCTACTGAATTGAGATCTTGTGAGTGTGGAGGTCATTTGAGTATAGTGAACTCACTGTCCTGTTCAAAAAAACAGTTTGAGCTGTTTTGACACAATCTGAGACGTTTAAGCTATGCTTATTTGGTGCTAAGGGGCCCAAAGTGTGCTGAAAAAATATCCCCCACAACATTACCATCACCAGCCTGAACCACTGATATTATCCAAATGTTATTTGGATTACTGTTGTCTTTCTGTCAGGTCAAACTAGTCTGACCATTCTCCTCTCTGGCATCAACAAGGCATTTTTGCCCACAGAAATGGCGTTTACTGGGTATTTTCTCTTTTTTTCTTGAATTGCATGATACAAATTCAAAATTCTGACTTTTTTTCAGAATTGTGTTTTTTCAGAATTGTGGAATGATGCTGTAAAGAAGAATTTCCCTTAAAGGGACAATAATGTCTAAAGTCAATTGTGAGAAATGAAGTCAGTTGTGAGTTTATATCACACAATTCTGAGAAAAAAGTCATAACTTGCAATTTTGTGTTACTGAGAATTCCGAGATATAAACCTGCAATTCTGAGAAGAAAATGCAGAATTGCAAGAAAAAAAAAGCAGAACTATCAGTTTATATCTCATAATTCTGACTTTATTTCTTAGAATTGCGACTTTATTTCTTAGAATTGTGAGTTTATGTCTCGCAATTGCGAGTTTATATCAGAATTCTGAGAAAGAAACGTTCGAGAACAACCTCAGACGCTCCCCATCCCGGTCCTCCTCCCGCTGGGACTGAGGCCGCAGTGGTGGGCGCTGAGGGCAATCTGGGGACTTCAATGGAAGATAACCCACCAGGTACGTCCTCGCGGACCTCCCATTCCCCAGCATGCTCAGTCCCTCCGGTGGAGTATCCAGGTGAGTTTGATAGTCTGCCTCAAGGCGGGCTTGATTTCTCGTTCGGGGCTCCCGAGGGAGATGAGGTGTCCGTCGCAGCATCGAAGGGTGGGCTATCGCTATCTGATGCTGAAGGCTCAACTGGGCTGCCACCCTCGCGGTTTGTTGAGGCAGCTGCGTTCGCCGTCCGGGCTACGAAGGTAACGGCACAGGCTCTGGGTCGGGCGATGTCCACATTGGTGGCCCAGGAGTGCCACCTGTGGCTCAACCTTGCTGAGATGAAGGATGCCAAGAAGGTTCGCTTTCTCGACGCCCCAGTCTCACAAAGCAGCCTCTTCAGTGAGACTGTTGAAGAATTTGCCAACCAGTTCTCTGCAGTTAAAAAACAGACGGAGGCCATCAAACACATTTTGCCTCTGCATGGTACCACCTCCAGAGGAGCCAGGACCCGTCTTCCTGCCGAAGAGGTCGGCCAGCTGCAACTGCTGCACCAGCCCTGCCTCTGATTAGGCCGGCAGCCAGACTGCAATGGTCTTCTCGCAGACAGGTGATGCCACCAGCTTGTCCTCAGGCTACTAAGAACCCACACAAGGCTCCTAGGCGTTCCTGAGATGGGCGACCCAGTCTGGAGAGACTGCGGATATGTTTGCCTCTTTCGGGGGGAAGGAGTGAATTTTACAACCTCAATAAAAGAGCAGTTTCTTCCTTTCCTGGGTCAATCTCTTTTCCACAGTGTTCCCGACCCTCATTCACTCGACGGCCGGACACTGCATGGCAACATCAGGACCTCGGTGGACGTGACTTCTTTGCCTTCCCCTGCCCTGATGCATCGGTCTGCATTCAGGGAGATCTGCCACAGGTCTCCTGCCGAAGCAGGCCCACGGAACAAGGTAAGTGCTCGGAAGAAGCCTGATTCTTTCTTGACAGACCTTGTTCCACCTTGCCACAGGCCAACTGCCACAGGTTCCCCGGATATCGTCCCCTTAGTGCCGCTCGTGCAGAGTCCGAAGGCGTGGTTGTCGTTTCCCACTTTGTCACAATGGCTGGCCAGGATGATTCGGCTCAGCTATCCGATTCAGTTTGCCAGGCATCTGTCCAAGTTCAGTGGCGTCCTTTTCACCTCAGTCCGATGCAACAGCGCAACTGTCTTGTGGCAGGAGATTGCCAACAATGAAGGACGCAATAGAGCCTGTCCCCCCAGCCGAGATGAAGAAGGGTTTCTACAGCCCTTACTTCATTGTACTCAAGAAAGGCGGTGGTTTGAGACCAATCCTAGATCTTCGAGTGTTGAATTGGGCCCTCCACAGGCTCCCGTTCAAAATGCTCACATGTGTTCAGCAGCAGGATTGGTTCATGGCAATAGATCTGAAGGATGCTTACTTTCATGTCTCTATCCTCTCTCGGAATCGACCGTTTCTTCGGTTTGCCTACAAAGAATGAGCATATAAGTACAAGGTCCTCCCTTTCGGGCTCTCCCTGCTACCTCGCGTCTTTACGAAGATTGCGGAGGCAGCTCTCGCTCAGCTCTCTCCTCAACTACCTCGACGACTGGCTGATTCTAGCTCAGTCTCAAGAGTTGGTTTGTGAACACAGGGACCAGGTGCTGCGGCACCTAGCCTGATTGAGCCTTCGGGTCAACTTGGAGAAGAGCAAGCTCTCCCCTGTGCAGAGCATCTCTTTTGAGGTCCTTCAAGTACAGGACAGCGGTCCCACTGAAACTATTTCAGAGGCTCCTGGGTCATTTCGCATCTGCAGCCGCGGTCACGCCGCTCAGACTACTTCACATGAGACCGCTTCAGCGTTGGCTTCACAAGCGAGTCCCGAGATGGGCATGGCACCACGGTACACATTGAGTGGCTATCAAACTGATCTGTCACCGTCTGTTCAGCCCTTGGTCAGACCTTGCATTTCTACGGGCGGGAGTGCCCTTAGGCCAAGTGTCCAGGCATGTTGTGGTTACAACAGATGCTTCTAAAACCGACTGGGGTGCTGTGTGCAACGGGCATGCAGTCTTGGGTTCCTGGACGGGCCCCCGTCTGCAATGGGACATCAACTGCCTAGAGTTGCTGACTGTGCTCTTGGCCCTGAGGAGGCTTCAGCCATTGATTCAAGGCAAGCATGTGTTGGTCCGTACGGACAACACAGCGACTGTCGCGTGCATTAACCGGCAAGGTGGTCTACGCTCCGCATGTCACAACTAGCCGCACAACTAGGTTCCCACTACTCCTTTCAGGGACCAAGTGGCGAACTTGGATGCCATTCTCAGGGCGTACCAGGCCCAGGATGTGCCGTGTCCGCTAAGCGTTAGAGCTCATTCCACTCATTGCTTAGAGCTCATTGCTGCTACTTCAGCTCTAGCACATGGTGCATCACTGGCAGACATCTGTAGAGCTGCAGGCTGGGCTACACCCAACACTTTTGCAAGGTTTTATAACCTCCACATGGAACCAGTTTCGTCTCTAGTGTTCGGTGACAATAGGTAAAACCTCGTGGCCGGGTGTAGTGCTTGCGCAGCGTCTGTCCCCTGACCAGGTGACAAAGTACACTTAACTGGTCTAGTTCAGTTCCCCGGGCTACCACGGTAGTTGAGTTCGCTGTTGCCCCGTATGTTGTGGATGCCCTCTCGGTCACCCCATACGATGTGTCCCCACTGTCCAGTTCCCCTTCGGTGAACCCAGTGTCTTCCCCTCGATAGAACTGGTCTGTCATCTGTCTCTGTGGGATAGGTAGTCCCCACCCCCCCTCACCACGGAGATCTCCCTAGGTTAGTACTTCCCCGCTGGTGAGTCCCTAGGTGTATTTCCACACATTACCTCCCTTCAGGCAGGGTGTGGTTTCATAGCATCCCTCTTCCTGTGAGGAGGAGTATGCATCCCAGTGTAACATCAACCAGGTGTATAGCGGCTACTATTCAAGAGTATATGCCTTTTAAGAATCAGAAGAAGCCACAGTGACCTCTCACTAGGTGGGTAGCGCTCCTTCTGAGAAGTTGGAGACCTAAGGTCATTTACCCTGGGCATTGGAAGGTTACGAGTTGGCATCGCTGCTCTGGTAGTTGACACGCTCACGCTTGTCTCCATGAGTTAAGTTGCCTCGTAACACAGTATAGTGGTTGTGACGTTTAGTATAGGGACCCCCATATGTCGTCATATGACACACGTCGTAGTGAACGTCTCGGTTACGTATGGTAACCCATCATTCCCTGATGGAGGGAACGGAGACATGTGTCCCTCTGGCCACAACACTGTACTGACCGCTAACGTGTGGAGACGCTACCTCGGCTCCTCAGAACAATGCTGAAGTGTGATCTGCATGCGCCGGCCTTACATACCCGCATGACCGGACGTGGCTTTGCATGCAAATTTCACACACCAGTTTCACTCGCATTTCATTAGCCTTCAGATATTCTCAGAGGTGATTGGGCTCCCAAGAACGATCCCCCATATGTCATCATACGACAAACGTCTCCGTTCCCTCCATCAGGGAACGAGGGTTACCATACGTAACCGAGATGTTTTCCATCCTCATTAGTCTTGTCATCCCCGCCCAAACACATTCCCAGAGGTGCATCAGAAATCATATAAAAAACAACCTGATATCGATGGGAACGTGATCTTGTCCTCTGGCAGTATGGTTAATATCTCTAACACACGGTGCCTAATAAAAAACATAAGCCTTCATCTGGTGTAAGCATGTGATTGATGCAAAGTTTCAGAGAGTTGCGTATTTGCCTCCCTGCTTGGAAGTCAAAACATGCCGGTATATAGTAGATTATTGCCTTCGAACTCTCTCTAGGCTTTCTGTAATGGGCACTGAGGGATTGTCGATCAGTAACCTGGTGGCAGGGGTTTCATGCACTCTGAACTAATGCAGTCTCGGTCCAGGAAAAGATTTTAAGTGAGTGTTTCCCTCCGTCCAACAGTTTTTAAGGGATTGAAAACAGAGGAGGGACCATCACTAATAACGTGAGAGGTTGATGGAGCACCTTTGGACCCTATTCCTATTTTCCTTCATTTTTTCTGCACATGTTGGTGGATAGACAGATGTGTGTGTAGGGAAGAGATCAAGAGAGGGAGTTACAGAGGCTCTTTGACAGAGAAAGAGGGAGCCACATGGCTTTGAAATGGAATATGTGCACAGCAAACATCAGAGCCGCAGTGCTCTTTCCGAGAGGGAAAACCCGTTTGGAGTTTTTGATAAACAAACGGTGGTGAAGGACCATGTAAAAATCAACTGTGTCACATGGAATGAAATGTATTTATTTCTGCTTGAAGCTGGACTTTGGCTCTGAAAAATGGAATGAACACCCTCGCGTTTATGAAGGATTGATGTAAACCGAGCCAGAGCCGTAGTTTATTCTGAATCTACATTTCATTACATGTGATCAAAGTGGCAGCTCTCTGACGTCAACATTTGTGAATCAGAAATGAACTTATAATTACATTTCACAGTGTTTTTTTTTCTTAATTCTTTTTGTTGTAGAGAAGTGGGGTACTTCATGAAACCTCTTTTGTTTAGCATACAAGACCCTCAAACCTAATTTTAGTTCAGTTAATTAACTGCCAAGATAGTTTTGCAAAAATGAAAGATTGAAATGTAAAAATCATAAACTATTTTGAAGAACATAAAGTTGGTTGGAAAGTTCTCTCACTTTCTGAAGTTTACAGCATCACCACTGTCTGTCTTCCCCCCACCTTGCTGTTTGGGGGAAAATAAAAAGGTCATTGGCCTTCTCTCATGGGGCTGTGAAAGAAAAAGCTCATTTTTCATAGAACACAAAGCTGCCATTTGTGATAACAGTGCCCTCTTTTTCCTCGCCAAGTTTAATGAATGCCAACTGTGCACATTGCCAGTGGAGCCTATTTTAAGATATGAGCTATAAATAAAATTTAATTAGTCTGGTTGGTATAAATAGTCTTTTTCTAAACCCCACATTTATATTTTTGGAGAAGAAAGACCTGTGTCACTGTGAGAGTGGAGACGTCTGTCTGTCTCTCTCTCTCCTCTCTTTGTCGCCAATTGAAAACTCTCCAGTGTGAATGTGCTGACATCGTGAAGTCAAATGACTCTATACATATGAATGTTGAATTAAAAATGTTATGGTAACACACATAACTATACGCTTGGTGCCAGTATATTAACATGAGGTAATGAATCCTGGATGCTTGCTTATTCCCTGTCTGTATTCAACCTCAATCTGTCTTGATGTGGGAATGACATATTCTGGTGGAGTGTGATCCATTTAATCTGTCATTCCCAATTGAAGCATCAGTCATTGTGTTTTCTGTGTGCATACCACACAGAGTTCTGTTAGAACATGGAAAGTTTTTCAAGTTTTTAGACTTTGTGCTTTGCTAGTATGGTTTTGTGTTCAAAAACAGCTGGATGAGGCCCAACATTTTACATTGTTGCAAAGATCTAGTTCAAATACAGTTTTGTGCGAAAGTTTGGGAACACCTTGCAGAATCTGTGAAAATGTGAATAATTTTAACAAAATAAAAGAGGTCATAGAAAATGCATGTTATTTTTGTATTAAGATATTTCACATAAAAGATGTTTACATATAGTAAAGACCAAAACATAGCTGAAATTATTAAAATAACCCCCTTCAAAAGTTTGGGACCTCTTGGTTCTTAATTCTGTGTGTGGTTACCTGGATGATCTACGACTGTTTTAATTTTGTTTTGTTATGGTTGTTCATGAGTCCCTTGTTTGTTCTAAACAGTTGAGCACTGTTCTTCAGAAAAATCTTTCAGGTCCTGCAGATTCTTCAGCTTTCCAGCATCTTTTGCATATTCGAACCCTTTCCAGCAGTGACTGTGTGGTTTTGAGATCCATCTTTTCACACTGAGGACAATTGAGGGACTCAAACACAACTATTAAAAGGTTCAAATATTCACTGATGCTCCAGAAGGAAACGTGATGCATTAAGAGCCAGGGGGGTGAGTACTTTTTAAATTTGAAGATCAAGGTAAATTGTACTTAATTTGTCTTCCGGGAAACATGCAAGTATCTTCTGTTGCTTCCGAAGGGCAGTACTAAATGAAAAAAAAAGATATTTCAACAAAATAAGAAAAATTTGGACATCTTTATTCTGTTCAAAAGTTTTCACTCCCCCTGGAAAGGGTTCAAAAATGCAAAAGATGCTGGAAAACTGAAGAATCTGCAGGACCTGAAAGATTTTTCTGAAGAACAGTGCTCAGTTTAACTTCAGAACAAACAAGGGACTCATAAACAACCATCACAAAACAAAAAAACAGTCATAGATCATCCAGGTACATTGTATTAAGAACCAATGGTTCCCAAACTTTCGAGGGGGTTATTTTAATAATTTCAGCTATTTTTTTGGTCTTGTGGACTATATGTAAATATTTTTATGCAAAATATCTTACTCAGGAGAGTACTAAATAAAAAACATGCAGTTTGTATGATCTCTCTTATTTTTTTAAAATTATTCACATTTTCACAGATTTTGCAAAGGGGTTCCTAAACTTTCGCATAAAAATGTAAATGCTACTCTTTTGAACTTTCAATCAAAGATTTAAAGAATGCTGGAAAATTTTGTTTCACTGATACTTGAGCACCAAATCAGCACATTAGAATGATTTCTGAAGCATTATTTGACACTGAAGACTGGAGTAATGACGGCTTTGCATCACAGGAATAAATTACATTTTATATATTGTACTTTTTAAATATATTGAAAAGAAAAACAGCTATTTTTAAATTGTAATGTTATTTCAGTCTACCTGCAAAACTGCTTATAAAGTGCTTCTTACCTGCTTTAGATGGCTTTCCTGCACTGTGTTGATTTGATTTAGTTGTTAGGCTGTAAATCACAGACTTACATTTAAATAGCTTCAGGTGGGCTAGTTTTTACTGTCAACTTCTTGGTTTATCCAGTTTATTTGACTCAGCTAAAATAGGTGATGAAATGAGAATTTATCTCTTTTTATCTCTTCGGAGTGTGTGGGGGTGTTGGTCGGTTAACTTTAGTAGTCCTTTGAGATGTTTCTTTTTCTTTAGTCTGGCAAATACCTTAAAGAAGTTGGCTTTAGCGGCTCTGATCTGTTAGTGTTCCCTCGCTCTCTCCTGGGGAGAGTCCCAGCGCCATTGTGGCGGAATAGACCCGCTGTGGCTCATCTTGCGACACTGGACTAATTGAAAAAGAGGCAGCAAACCCCATAAAGTCCTTCTCATGGCTCTCGGGACAGTTTGAGCGTGGCCTCCTAAACAAGAGTGGGAATGGAAATATTTGGGCAGGCGGTGAGGTTTTGCTCTTGAAAGCACACCTCTGTCTCCTGGTAAAATCACAGCAATCTCTTGTGACCCTTGAAAATTGCCCCTGAACTGGGATAAACCTTGACCCAGTTTGAAAAGCTGCATCGTCTCAGGAGGACGAAGAAAATGTTGATGTGAACTTTGACCTTTCGATGTTGATATTGGACAACTGCCAGCTTGCAGTTTCTCAGGCGCTAGGGCCGTGCGTGTGTATTTGTGTGGGAGTGTGTAAGTTTGTATGTGTGGGTGTGTGTCAGGGGATTGCGTGGGTATATATTTTACAGCTCCGAGGCAGTTTTTGGACCGGGATTGTGTGAGACAGTCTCCCTGTGTGTTTTTGTAGGAGTTACCCAAATGTAGAGCTAGATGTATGATAAAGCAGAAATGTTAACCAAATGGAGCACTGTAGAAAAACAACAATCACAGGGCCACGAGCTTTTAAGCTGAGAGATAAATCACTAAATAAGTGAAAAAAGGCTTTTGTAGCTAAAATGTGATGCTATTTGTCAGGAAACCTCTCGGAATTGATCTGGACTCGCAGACTAGTTGGAGACTTTTTGACAAAGAGCATTGCAGCTTCCAGGCGCTGTGCTTTTGACCTAATCCCCGTTCCTTTTTGCTTTAAAGGTCTTGTCAAACACGATTGCCACTGATATGGTTGTTTTGGTAGAGTGAAAATGGTGTACTGTCTTTGACTCAGTGTTTAGGGTTTGTTTTCTTGCCTACATAAAGCTGCTAAGCCTAGCAGTGGTCACAAGTGGAGCTGAGCCAGCGAGGCTGGATCTGTCAGCTGTCTGTGAGTCGTAAAAATGATTGACGCTCCAGAGAATCATTCCTCAAAGTAGGGATCATCCCAAAGTCCTCACTACATTTAATTAAGTGTCCTTTATCTTTTTCCATATTTCTCTCTTTTCCCTGTTTGACTCTGTGTGTTTTTTTTCTTTCTTTTTTGACTGTGGGAACAGAAGAGCAAACTTCCTAGAAAGTATTTTACCATTTGCTTTCCATTTTTATTTAGGCTTGACATCTAAGCAGCTTAGTTGTACTTGTCCTAAATAGCTATTGTTCTAAAAGGAAAAATTAAAATTGTGTCATTTGTTTAGCCTTAGCCTTTTCCTAACCCAAATGACTTTCTTCTAATGGAATTTTAAATAATGTACTGTTTGCTCTTTTCCATGCAGTTAAAATAAAGACTGAAACTTTTGAGCTTCACAAAAGTGTTCAAAATGACTCTTGCTGGGTATATTCTGGGTAGAAGTCTGAACAAGCTCCTTCAAGATTTTGTCCTGCTTTGACCTGTTCTGACTTATATGTGTGATTCCGTGTCAACAACCAGAGGTCCCTGGCTCAAATTTTTGATTTTGCTAATATATTTTTTTCTGAAGAAAGATGTATAGTGATGAAAGCCAAAATTTTAAATGTCATTGATGAATATTTACGAAGTAATCCACTATTTTGTAGCGGGAGGCAATTCTTACCTTAGAGTCAAGTTACAGGGAGGTAAAAATGACTTCAGAAAGCTGGCAGCATCATTATGTTATTTGTACACAGAGATTGGTATTTCTATTAGTAAAATCTGTTGACTTTAGCAAACTTTGCTGCATTATGTGCCAATGGTGACCATTCTGAAATGGGGAAACAGCACTTTTCTCCAAAGTCTGCATGCCTGTAACTCAAGAAGTATTAAAGATATCTTAATGCCCTTTTAGATATTGGGTTTTAACAAACTTTCCTTTTGGCATCTTTACTTTTAATTCCCTATGAGATTCGGTTCTAGAGATATTGCAATTTCAATATGGCTCCAGGAGTAAATGATTAAAATGTACACATTTTTAGTGGTCAAAAACTAAATGTGGGTCAGTTTGAAAAAAAAAATATGATACTTCTTTTAAAGAGGAATGTCTGAAGAACAAATAATCTTGAAACTGGAGATGTTCCTTTCTGTCAAGACAACTGCATTGAACATACCTGTCTGAGTGCCACAAGTGTTCCTTTTCCAAGGTTCGCATGCCTATAACCCACGAAGTAATAAAGACATTGCAATATGATTTTAGATTCTAGCTGTTAATAAACTTTTCTTTTTGAATTTTCAAGGCCCTAAATCATTCAGTCCCAGAAATATGGGGATCTCAATGAGGCTCCATGTCCATGATTGTTGAATGTTAGCCATTTTCAGTGGTCGATGTTGGTCACTTTGTATGCAGCCAGTGCTTATTTTATTTAAAGAACAATGTTCGAAGAAGAAATAATGTTGAAAGTAGAATTGTATCTTATTTCCCTCCATCAAAACTGTTACATAGAACATACCTGTTTGAGTCTCTTATATATTCTTTTTCCAAAATTTGTGTGCCTGTAACTCAAGAAGTATTAAAGTTCTTAAGATAATTTTAGATTTTGGTTCTTAAGAATTTTTTCTTGAGGAATCTTAATTTTTAAGGTCCTATATTTAATTGCAGAAAAATCGTAAAGAAAGTGTGGAATTGTAACGGAGAGACGGGAGGCGGGCGGATCCATTTGCAAACCTTTATTAACACAACGAGGCAAAGACATGGACGAAAGGCAGGCAGGGTCAAACAGTGGCAAACAGGTGTATTGACAGCACGACGAAGAATAGTCCATAAACAGGCGAGGGTCGATCAGCGGCGTACGTTATCCAAAGGGCGAGGCAGGAGAATGGTCAGACAGGCGAAGGTTCCGATAGGCAGACTAAACAAAACAACAAGGCAGAAACAAGACACGGGGAAACACGGAGAAACGCTTTGTATGAATGATAAACACGATTCAATACTCGACAGTGAGTGACAGGAAGATCGGGGTATAAATAGTGTCTCTGATTGGACGCGGATGAAGTGCAAAGGCTGATGGGGAATGTAGTCCAGGGTGTGGTGAAACAGTCAGTGTGTGTAAGGAAGGTGAGAGTGACATCTGGTGGTGAGCGGTCCGCAGCTCACCGACCAGATCCGTAACAGGAATACAAAGGAGGTGGAAATCTCCTTCCTCTCTACGCAATCTCAGGATTGGATGGTCCCAATATTTCCTCTTTCTTTTTCTCTTTTTAAGAAGAGAGAGGACAACAAAACCATCCTCACTGCCTAAAGATTCCATTTTGTATTGTTTTGTCAATTTTTTTCCCCAACCGATTAATTATTAGGCATCAGTCTCAGTGTGCAAGGTTTCTGTGCGTGATGAAGTTTTAGGATGACGAATATGACAAAATGCATATGAAAATTTCTAACTCAGTGTGCAAGGACCTTTCTCCAATGTCATAGGCTGTTTTTTCCAATTCCCATGACGCATTTGTCGCAGTAGGCAACATTCTGTACCTTAAAACAAAATAAACCTGCGTAACTTTTATTTTATTTTTAGATTTGTAGGAGTGCCACAAGTCATTTCTTTTTCCTGCTTTTTTTCAGCACACACATTAACCCTTGCACCTGCACTCGGCAATTTAAAACTTGTCTTATGCCACACTCAGTAGTGATGGATCCTACAGGTTTTCATCAGCCTATTGATTACTTTTTGATAGTCTCGCATAGCCAAACCTTCAGACTGATGGCAGAAGGTCTGGGAACCTTGGCTGCTAGAGGCCATATGACAGGTAAAGCAACCAATAACGTTTTGTTTTGTGGCGCGTCATGTTTCCACAATAACAGACCGGTGTGTAAAACTCTTGGACATATTTTTAACATTCTACACTGTGAACTTTAAATATTTCACATACCTTTCAAAATCCAGCGTTTAGTTGTTCCTGATAAGCGTTCATCGTCACAGCTGTAACACGACGGCTTTCTTCTTCCGTGAGGGGATTTGGCATCATGACATCTTTGTTTTGAGCATTTAAGAACGCGCCACATGCGTCTCCCAAAAATCCTGTATAACTCAACCAATCCGATGACGACTTCAAAACTCCCCAAGTGTTTCTAATTTTGTGTGCCGTATGCGTCAGAAGTTCAGCCAACGATCCGTGGGCATGACGTCTGTGACTAACTTTTTTCATGAAATGGATCAAAATTTGATTTGTTAATTACAAAGTAGCAGTGACACTTTTGAGTCACTAGCTGGGTTTCCATCCAAAGTTGCGAATTTAACTCATGTTCAAAACTGGAATATCATAAAACATTTGCAAACAAGCACCGTTTCCATCCAATGAGTCAAAGAGAACAAAATCGTCACTTCCTGATAAATTGGTAATAACTATTACTAAGAAAAGTAGGAGAAGCCACTGAATCTAATACGTTTCATATTCAATGAATTACTTTCGCCTCAGAGCGAGCAGATTAAACAATAAATGTGGTCACTGCTTTCAGAGGTTTGGGAATGTAGTCATGCAAGACAATTCTGGGAGGCAATTGTTCAGAAATACTTTTCTGGCAGACCTGGGGATTTTAAAATGACCATTGTAACATTTCAGATGCTGTGCAAGAAGATCGGTCCGCTGGTTAGTCAGGTTATGTCGTCCCACAGCACAAAATCGCATGACTTTTTGGAGCACATGGAGGAATTTATTTGGGAAACGCATTTCCATTTCCCATTATTCCCATTAGCTCAAAGTCAAAAACCACCTCAAGCAAGCATAAAAACTTTCTTGCGAATTAAGGGATTTTCTTTTGAAATTTGACGCTTCCATCACATGTTTCTTATGCTATATCAAAATGCGCATAAAAACAGGGTGATGGAAGCAGCTACTGACTCAGTGATCCAATTGCAGCAGTTAACAGCTCATTAAAAGCTCATAGGAGGAGAAGATTATTAGAGATTATTAAAGCTGTTGCATGGCTTCGGAAGACTTGGAATATAGTGCACAGGTCATATGGACAACTTTTATAACACTTGGTGTGATGGTGCATTTGCTAGAGTCTTCAGAATTTCTCCATTTGTGTTTTACTGAAGAAAGACAGGCTCTGGAATGACATGAAGGTGCATAAATAAGAACAGATTTAAAAATGTTGGAGATCTATTGCTTTAGGAATCTAATATCTTTCTGATAGCTGTGATTGTGTCACGTCACACAGCAGTTTTGCTTTTTAGTGAAAACAGGCGTCACTCCTAAATAGGCCATTGTGTTAACCACCATTTTATTAGCATCCCATTCATGTGGCTTATTTCTTCTTGTAGTTTATAGTTTAATTTTAAAATTACTGTGTGCATATGTTTTATACTTCGTTCACTTGTTTGTTTACATCCATCGCTGTGGAAGGTGATTGTGAATTCCAAGCCCAATTGATGCAATATTGCGCATATGAACATGTGTTTGTGTTTGTATTTTGCGTGTGGACACTGCCTGTGTCCCGTTTTTACCTCCCAGTAGGTCTGCTCCACAGCAGCTGTGGCTGTGGTCAAACAGTGCTCCATGGTGATGGTTGTTGGTTTGTGCCTGGGGGCTGCAGTGGGGTCTCTGAGCTGGGGAGCTTCACAGCTCTCTGATTCTTGGCCAGCATTGTGTAATCACTCACAGTGGCGCTGCAAAAACAGCTTTCACAATCAGCTGGATGTCTCTCAGCGGGCCAGCACTCCAGCAGGGACAGGGAGAAGGGCATATTAGTAGAAAGAGGACATGAAGGCACAAGGGACAGCCGTGTTGGGTTTATACGTTTGAGTTTGTATGAATGTTTGTGTAGGCATTATTGAATTTGCACATGTGTGAGTTAGAACTGAAGTTAAGTATGGGGGAGTGTGTTTAGGTGTGTGCGTGTGAGCGTGTGTATATATGTAGAGGAACTGTACGTCCGCTCCAGCTGTGTTTGGGAATCTGACAGATTATTCACTACATTAATTCCTTTTATTAAGCCTCTGGGTCCAGGCCAGGCCAATGAGAAGCGCTCACAGCTGTAACCCTCGCCATGCCACAGCATATGGCTGACTCAGTCTGTCTTGTTTATGGGTGATACTTTATGGGAGCAAGAGGTTTTTTCCCCCACTGCTTTTGTGCTTGTGAATTTGTGAATTATGTGCTTGTATTTATATAAACGTGTATTTCTTTGTTTCTCCTGAATTTGTGTATACAGTACTGTATCTGGTACCTTACCCTGTATCTGGTATAGTATGTAAGAATAACTGAAGACAGGCCGTTGAATTATTAGAAAATAACGTACAGAGGCTTGAGCCATTGATAGCAGACTAATTTGGTTATTAATGAAAATATTAGAGAGAGATTCAGCGTATGTGAATTACCTGAATCTGTGCGTCTCTCAACAGTGTTTGGTTGCAGCGTCTCTACTAATAGCGAATCTGTAAGTTTATCATCTTCAAGAACAGCATTGTTATTACCTTGCTAGTGAGAAATGTCATGTAGCTTTTAAGTTGCTAAACTATTTTACTGATAAAAAACATCAGACCAGTGCTGACACCAGTGCTGCTCATATTTATCACGCAGTAAAAATGCCCCTCCCTGCGGCCAAAACGGGTTGCCTGTGGATGAGAATCCGAAACAAGGACTGGTGGGAGGGTGTCCTGCTCCACTTCAAAGTTGCCAAGTGAAAAGTGAGTTTTATAATGACAGGACATCCATTTATACAACACTTTATTTAAAAAGAAGAACTGCTCATTCTGTGCGTCATATGTCATTATGCTATTTCTGCGTCATTGCACATGCACGGTCCTTTCGGTTTTCATTCGGATTGAGTGTTTAAATGCACTCTCAATCGTATTAGAAAAGGAAAAAAACACCCCCTTCAATCCGATCGAAATTTCATTCCGATCGAGCTCAATCAGATCGATTAAGGTATTTACATGAAGACTTTTCAGTCCGATTGAGCCGTCAATCCGATTACAAATGAGTTATTTTGTTGCATGTAAACGTGGGTTTTAGTTCTTTTGCTGTTGTCAGTGGGAGGGACCCTTGAAAAAACCCATATCATTTGGCGAAGTGATACGGACATGTAATGCGGTCATGAGCTGACTGGAACTACTTTAGCTATACGTTTCCCTAAAATAATTCCACACCTGAGGACGTTCGTCAGCCAATCTGATTCAAGCATTCAGTAGCCCTGTGGTATAATAAAGCAATAAGCCCCAAGAAGCCATGGTTTACAGTGAATTTATAACAGCTAAGGGGTGTTGATAGGCACGAAGCAAATGCAGCTCAACCAATCAGAATCAAGGACCGGAACTATCCGTTTCATAAATACTGTTCCCAGCTGAAAAAAAAACAATAGAAACCATCACAGAAATTCTAATGGAAATTCTACAAATACCATTACAAACATTACAAACCATCAACTTTTAACCATTAAAACCATTAAAAAATGGTTTCCTGTAGTGTGTTTTGGGACATTTTCCATTAGGATTTAGTTGTTTTAACAAGCCTCCAATAGAAGGTGACCAATTACCAGTAGAGACCAACAAGCACCATTACAGCTTTCATTAAAACCAATACAATTCCCTTTATAACCAATAAAACCATTACAAATATCATGGGTAACTGCTAATAGATAATGAAAAAATAAAACACTTGCTAAATAATTACCTAATTGTAAATAATGAAACAATTACCTTAATAAAAAGAAACAAATGCTGCACTGCTATCTATATTATGTGGCATCCATGCCAGTAAGTGTTATTTTGAAGTCCAAGACCATTGTTATGTCACCCAGCACAACTTAAAGCTTACTTTAATCTGACAACTGCTGTTTTATTTGTTAGAATGATAGATAAATGAGCGTGGCCTTTTAGCCCATGAGTACAAAAACCAGGGGTTGCTGATTTTGTGTTTTTCTCAGAGCAGGTTGCCTTTTTTTCTAGAGAAATTGAGCACAGCTTTAAAAATGAAACTTCTCTGATCATTTACTCACCCTTACGTCATTCCAAATCTCTGGACTTTCTTTCTTCTGTGGAACACATAAGTGTCCTCCTCAAAAAAAAAAAAAATCATACAGGTTTGGAACGACATGAGGGTGAGTAAATGATGAAAGGCTTCTCATCAGAATTTTAAAGGAAATAGTCCACCCGCTTATTTACTGACCCTTGTGTCATTCCAAATCCTTGGATTTCTTTTATGTGTTATTTTATGTTCCACAGAAGAAAGTTAAACAGGTTTGGAATGACATGAGGTGAAGTAGATGATAATAGAACTTCCGTCTTCAAATAAAATATGAGAAAACGTCATTACTTGTGAATGCTTGAACCTCTAAAGGAAGGCCATCTCTGACAAACCAACAATCTGGACTAACAGCAAGATTTTCTTAGTTCTGTGCTTATGAATTACTGATTGTTGCATTTGTTTATAGCAATCCCGGTAATGCCTCCTAATCTAAATTGAAAATGTTAATGTTTTGATATTAATTAAGAGTGGCTGACAGAGTCCACTTTAGTGAATATTCTCTGCAGATTTGGAACCCCAGGAAGCTTGACGGAAAATGAACATGATTCTAAATATGTTTTCTCTCATATTAGAGGATCAATCCACTCTTATGACCACATGGAGGGAGAAGCTGAATATTCTTGGCCCTTGTGCAAAGAGCTTTCAGTGGCCTTGAAAATGTTCTCTTGTTGGCAGATGAATCAAAGTGCTGCCGTTCCTTGATGTATTGTGAAATATTTATCAAACGAGACAATACAAGGAGTGGCACAAATCATAAATATTAAGTAATATAAAAAATGCTAACTCAAAACACATTTTAGTGAGAGGGCAGCACGGGGCCTCTCTCTTTTCGTAAAAAAAGGACACAGAATCTGGGGAATAGATACTTTAAAAAACAGTGGAAATATAAACCATGTATCCGGTCTTTTGCAATATATTGCATGTTGATCGTTATTGTAAAATGTCAGTAGGTGACCTTAAAAGAAAGGTGAGCATTTGGGATGGGGCCCCTTCTGCATTAGTGGCCCTCAGAGGCCATTCTGAATGACTGTTCTGCTGAGGACTGTAAGAAGTACAGATTCAATGTGTGGTCAGTGGATAGAGTAGTATGAATCTTCTGAAGCCCTACAGTTGCTTTGTTTGAGAAAACCTAAACTCTGCTAAACTCAAGAGAACAACATTGGTTCTCCTCTGTTGTGTCACAAAACAAAAGACTTCTGTGTAAAGCCACCATTTTACTTTGGTACTACAGTACAGGATGATTATTATTGAATAACAACATACATTTTAGTCTTACATTTTGGCCATATAAATATCAGCAACTGCACCAAATTGTTTTTTTCTTTTTAGTTTGGTATGGAAGCCCCTAGTAAAAAATCCCCTACACTGTAAAAACAATTCCATAACTCCATTACGGTAAAAAAAAACGGCAGCTGTGGTTGCTGGAATTTTACTGTAAAAAATACAGTAGACAAATTTTAGGTTTTACAGTTTTCACTGAAATTTACAGTTAAATACCATAATTTCATTAACTGATATAATGTTAATATACCTTTTTAGGTTCTGAAATCTGTTTTGTACCTTTGTGATACACTCATAAGCACCAAATGCAGGTGGTGATGAGAAATTCCAAGAAATTAGGAGATCTTGGAAAATGCACTGAAAGGGAACGTCCCACCCTCCCAGCAAATCGCCATCCAAAGCCACGCCTCCCGAATGCATTAAGGCACACAGACTAGACGACCAGAGACAGAATTACTACAATACATTGTAACAACGAGTTGAAATGTTTAACAGCCTAAACAGGAAAACTGTGTGGTGCTAATAATGCATGGGAGGCGAGAAGATGGTGGATTTTTCCAGAGTGTAATAAAACGTCGATATACACGTCGATATACTTGTTCACCTACACTGTAAAAAACTGTTTGTTAAGTCAACTTAAAATAATTTGTTACCTGGCTGCCTTAAAATTTTAAATTCAGTCAACTCAAAAACATTTATTCAACTTGAAATGTTGTGACAACTTAGATACTTGAGTTGATTCAACTTAAAATTTTAGGGTAGCTGGGTTACTTACCTTACTTTTAAGATTAACAAACACAAATATCTAAGTTGTCACTTAGTACAACTTACCATTTCAAGTTGACTAAACTTACCTGAGTTGACTGAACTTAAAATTTTAAGGCAACAGGGTAACAAATTATTTTAAGCTGACTCAACAAATTGTGTTTTTTTTTTTGTTTGTTTTTTTAACAGTGTACATGGGGATTGCACAAGGAAAAGTGTACATAAGCATGCATTCAACTCAGGTTACAAACAGACAGGAAATAAATAAAATGAAGAGAGACAGATGTAGGTAGGGCGAGTCATCTCTTCACCTTTCCAGAACGTACAGATAAACCATATGCACATGAGCAGTTGGCAGTCTCCCACAAAAGTACCGTAAATGCTCTTGTGGCTGTTACAACATCACGTCATTAACCGTGAGAACACTTTAAAGTACAGTTGGTAAAAGTATTACAATACCAGGAAGGAAGATCAGGTTGTTGATGTTTGCCTGCCATTCGCGCTCTGTCTGCAAAGCGTTTGTGAACGCGCTGATGACGTATTCTGTCTGAGCGAACAGGGTGCGCAGAGGTATGCACATACATATGTTGACAGGCAGGTAGGAAAGCTTGGTTTGAGCGTTTTGATTGGATGAACATTTCTTGGTCCTAAGCCTTCCACAGAATATATAAACACATATAAATACATTTAGACCACTTAACTAATGATTGCTATCGGGATGTGAAGAGACTTTCAACCAGCATAACAAAAAATGTTTCTGAAGACAATCACCTATTGCACCTTTAACCATTTAACAGGTTACTGTAGCTTTTTTAACAGTCTTTTACCGTTAAATTCACAGTCATTTTTTTACAGTGTAGTTCCGCCCTGAGTAAAAAATAAAAAAGGTATTTGTGACTTTTTATCTTGCAATTTTGACTTTTTTTCAGAAGTGCATGATATAAACTCACAATTCTGACCTTTTTTTCAGAATTGCATGATATATACTCACAATTGCGAGTTATACAGCCAAAATTGCAAGATATAAACTCCCAACTGCAAAAAATAAAGTTACATTTCTGAGAAATAAAGCCAGAATTGTGAGATATAAACTCAGAATTCTGACTTTTTTCTCAGAATTGAGTTTATACCTCAGACTTCTGACTTTATAACATGCAATTGTGAGTTAAGTCAAAATTGTGAGATAAAAAGTTGCAGTTCTGTCTTTTTTTCCCTCAGAATTGGACTTTATAGGTTACAATTGTGAGCTTATATCTCGCAATTGTGAGAAAAAATGTCAGACTTGTGAGATAAAAAGTTGAAATTACCTTTTTTTGTTTTATTCAGTGCTGGAAATGGACTTCCATAGTTTGGGCTTCTAAATAGAATAGAATAAATATCAAATAATTTTATATGTCAGGATTCACAGAGAGTTGTTTTTAATAAATCTGGTGTATAAAATCTATATAATATCTGCAATCATGTTGATATTCAGAAAAACAGCTCTCTTGCTCATGTGACATTGCAAATGCGTGACATATGTTAATTAATTACTCACCCTCAAGTCATTCCAAACCTGTTAGACATTTGTTCATCTTTTTTGTTTTCTTTATGCACAAAAAGTATTCTCGTAGCTCCATAACATTAAGATTGAACCACTGATGTCACATGGACTATTTTAATCTTTAATATCTTAATTTGGGTTTAATTTGCGAAGGTTTTGGAGGGACATGAGGGTGAGTAACTATCCCTTCAATGATGCATATAGGAATATGGGAAAAAAAGGTCTAATGTCTGCTCACACATTTTAAAACAATAAACACAATATTGTCATCAGCGTCATATATTGCACACTCCTGGTTTAATCATCCTGTGTTGCGTGTTATGGTTGCCTACAGTCACACACCCCCGTGAAAGCTTGTCCTCATTTGATGTAAAGGGAAGATCTTAACCAGAATTCTAAAATTATCTTTACTGTAAGTACATTGCATAAAGCTTTAATCTGAACAAAAGCATGTGGCTAACACCCGTGTTTGAAAATTCATCACTTATACATACACCCAAAAACTGAGTGGCCTCTAGACACGTGTGACAGCATTCTCCCCATGGACCAGAGCCAAGCCTGTGGCGGCAGATTGGCTGCAACATGAGAGAGGGACCAGCTCTTGAATTTAATACCATCATAATGCTGGGTTTGTTTAGTGCCGCTAGCAAGAAGGATCCAATATCGACACATGTCATTGCATCATCCATCAGCCCTGCTTCAAAACCCTCCTGTCTTTTTGATGCTGATGGTAAAGTTTCCTTCGGTAGCAAATCTGACATCATTTTTTAACATGGTTACTGTTAAGATCTGAATTGGAGAAGTCGGTTCTGGACAGTAATTAAAGGCAGGTTGATTCCATTCCATGTCCATCTGGATGCCAAATCCACCAAATCAATTAATGTCATAACCATGCGTTAATTTGAAAATATAACTGTGATCTTAATTTCTAAGCCTAAATAAAAAGGTGATTGTGACTCTATATCTCAAAGTCACCTCTCTCTATATCTATATCTATATCTATATCTATATCAAGGTGACTTTAAAGGCAAGATGTAGGTGACTTTGTTTCTTCAGTAGAACACAAATGAAGATTTTTGACTCAAACCGTTGCAGTCTGTCAGTCATATAATGGCAGTTAAAGGAGAAGTCCACTTCCAAAACAAAGATTCACATATAATGTACTCACTCCGTTGTCATCCAAGATGTTCATGTCTTTCTTTCTTCAGTCGTAAAGAAATTGTTTTTTGAGGAAAACATTTCAGCATTTTTCTACATATAAATGGACTGATATGGTCCCCCAATTTTGAACTTCCAAAATGCAGTTTAAATGCAGCTTCAAACGATCCCAAATGCAGTTGTAAACAATCCCAGCCGAGAAAGAAGGGCCTTATCTTATGTTCATAAAAATAATACAATTTATATACTTTTTAATGTCAAACGCTCGTCTTGTCTTACTCCTGCCTGGACTGTTTTTTTCTGGTTCGTGACAGTTAGGGTATGTCGAAAACCTCCCATCTCATGTTCTCCCTCAACTTCAATATTGCCCTATATCGCTGTTTTACCTTTTTTGTTAAGGGTGTTTGATCTTCTTTGCACGTTCACTTTACAAAGATTGGGTCGGTACTACTGCAGCGATGTAGGATGATTTTAAAAATGATTTTTGAAATTGAGGGAGAAAATACGATTGGAGTTCAGGAAGAGCAAGACAAGATGAGCGTTTGAAGCCGCATTTAAACTGCATTTTGGAAATTCAAAATCGGGGCACCATAGCAGTCCATTATATGGAGAAAAATACTGAATGTTTTCCTCAAAAAACATAATTTCTTTACGATTGAAGAAAGAAAGACATGAACATCTTGGATGACAAGGGGGTGAGTATGTTATATGTAAATATTTGTTTTGAAAGTGGACTTCTCCTTTAATGGAATCCACGGCTTGAGAGTCAAAAAAACACACAGACAAAACCAAATTAAACCCTGCGGCTTGTGACAATACATTGAGGTGTTAAGATACGAAACAATCGTCTGTGCAAGAAACTAAACTGTATTTATATCATTTTTTTACCTCTGATGTCCAACTGTCCTGAGCACGTTCACAACAGCTGGCGTATGACGCGTCAACATGCTCTGGCATAGTAGACGCATACATGGAAGTGTTCTGTCGCATTGTTTACACAGTGCAGAGATTGTGGGTACGACAGCTACTCAAAATGGTAATTACTTGTGCTTATCCTGATTGTTGCAACTGATTAAAAACTAAAGGATTACGTTTGCTAGCACAAACTCATCCTGGAGTGTTGACTTTCATCGACTCCCAATTTTTGAGCCTGATCAACTGAAGTTATGGTTGCTGACTCTTGTATATGCCAGAGCATGTTAACGCGTCACACACCGGCTGTTGTGAACGTGCTCAGGACAATTGGACACTGCGGTGGATCAGAGGTAAAACATGATATTAATACTGTTCAGTTTTCTGCACAGACCGATTGTTTTGTGTCTTAACACCTCAGTGTATCATCACGAGCCGCAGGGTTTAATTTGGACTGACAGACTAAAAATCTTAAAAAATCGTAAAAATCTTTGTGTTCTACTGAAGAAACAAATGCACCTACATCTTGGATGCCCTGGGGGTAAGCAGATAAATACAAAATACAAAATGATCATTTTGGGGTGAAAATTAGTTTAATTACTCACCCTCATGTCATTCCAAAACATGAGGCACCATTCATCTTCAGAACACAAATTAAGATATTTTTTATAAAATCCAATGGCTTTCTGACCCTGCATAGACAGCAACAGAACTACCGCGTTCAAAGCCCAGAAAGGTAGTAAGGACATCGTTAAAATAGTCCACGTGACATCAGTGGTTCAAGCGTAATGTTATGAAGCTATGAGGATACTTTTTGTGCACAAATAAAACAAAAATAACAACTTTATTCAACAATTTCTTCTCTTCCGTGTCAGTCTTTGTTGCATATTCATGAGAGCACCACGACACATGCATATTCTCATAGCTTAATACCATTATGGTCGAACCATTAATGGCACTTTTTTTTTTTTAACAATGTCCTTACTACCTTTCTGGTCTTTGAATGTTTCAGTTGCTGTCTATGCAAGGTCAGAAAGCTCTTAAATATAATAAAAAATATCTTAATTTGTGACCCTGGACCACAAAACCAGTAGCACGGGTATATTTGTAGCAGTAGCCAAAAATACATTGTATGTGTCAAAATGATCAATTTTTCTTTTATGCCAAAAATTATTAGGATATCAAGTAAAGATCATGTTCCATGAAAATATTTTGTGAATTTCGTTATGTAAATATATCAAAACTTAATTTTTGACTAGTAATATGCAGTGATAAGAATTTCATTTGGACATATTTAAAGGCAATATTCTCAGTATTTAGATTTTTTTTGCACCTTCAGATTACAGATTTTCAAATAGTTGTATCTCGGCCAAATATTGTCATATCCTAACAAACCATACATTAATGGTAATCTTATTTATTCAGCTTTCAGATGATGTATCTCAATTTTAAAAAACTGACCCTTTTGTGGTTTTGTGGTCCAAGGTCACATTTGTGTTCTGAAGATGAACAAAGGCCTTACAGGTTTGAAACGACATGAAAGTGAGTAATTAATGACAGAATTTTCATTTTTTGGGTGAATTATCCCTTTAAATCTTATAATTCTGACTTTGTTTCTCATAATTGCAAGATTGTGTCAGAATCTAACTTTTATGTTTTATAATATGACCATATCTCACAAACATAACTTTATATTCGCAGTTGTGGCTTTGTAATTATGACTATGTTTCACAATGTATGTATATCTTACAATTGCAACTTTTTTTTGCAAAACTGGACAATAGACAATGTGAATATATATCTGTCAGTTGTGATTTTTGTTTTGCGTAATTGTGACTCTCACAGCCTCACAATTTGATAGTCACAATGTGACTTTAAATCTCGCAACTGTCTTTGTTTCTTATAATTATGCCATTGTTACTCACATTGCAACTTTATATCTTACAATGTGACATGATTTCTCAGTAATGATTTTGTTTTTGGCAATTTGATCTTATAATTTCTTGTAATTGTGACATTGTGTCACAGCGTGACAGTGTGTTGCAATGGAAATACCTCGCATTGTTTCTTTATGTCTCACAATCAACTCTCTTATTCTTATTTATTTACGTATTTTTGAAGCAAATGTACATACAGTGATGCGTACACAATAGAGGTGTGCTATGCTGCACCCCTGACCCCCATGAGCTTTTAAGGCAGAACAATATGCTTGTGGGTAAGTGCCATTTATTTCATGACTTTGCATCAAACGCTTTTTGTGTTGTAGCAACAAATTGCCTCTAATTGTGCCAAAATAGTTGCAAAGATACATAATCAATAGGGTAGTGCAGCTGTTTCCAAAGGAGCCTTTAAACACAGCTGCTGCTGCACCCAGCGTCCCCCCTCTCTCTTCTGACTCGTCCTCCACCCATGTTTTTCATTTTCTGTTCGCTTTCAAAAGCTGTCACCTTAACAACGGGCCATATAATAAGTCCCTGTTCCCTCATGAGCCCTGAACCCCAAAACCGCCCAGAGCCGGGTGCTGGTTTGCCCTTCTTTGTAGTATATGGAATTAAAGCTCTCCGAACGGCTGTTTGAAAATGTTTTATTAAGTTTTGCGAAGCCTTTGGCTCCAGTTGGGAACAGGGGGACTATTGTCCCTTGCATCTTGTAGAGGCTGCTGTTCAGCTTAGCAGCAGATGAGTGTTAGCCTGTGATTTCAGGATGACCTGTAGTTGTGTGTAGTTTTGTGTTTCACACTTATTTGCAAAAAGGATCAAGGTGACTCTACTTCCATCTTTTACTCTCTCTACCCCTCACTCTCTCTCTCTTTCTTGCTTTGTTTGAATCAGCTGAGGCAGCATGTTGTTGTGTTGAGAGGAAACATGTGGTTTTTGTTAGCAGGGACTGGGTGTCTGGCACCATGATATGCACTGGGGGTTAAAGGAAGATGGGAGGGGTTGGAGGGGTAATGGGACATTGAGATTGAAGACCCTGAAGGAGGATGGGAATCAAAGTAAAACCACTCTGCCATTGTGACAGACAACGTTCTCCTCTCTATACACACTACCTGTGTTTTTCAGTAAATAAATTAAAGACAAATGCACTTGAGAAGAAAAATACATGATATTAAAGGGATAGTTCGCCCAAAAATGAAAATTCTGTCATGAATTATTCACCCTCATGCTGTTTCAAACCCATAAGACCTTCGTTCATCTTCGGAGCGCAAATTAAGATATTTTTTGATGAAATCCGAGAGCTTTCTGATCCTGCATAGACAGCAATGCACCTGACACATTCAAGACCCAGTAAGGTAGTAAGGACATCGATAAAATAGTCCATGTGACATCAGTGGTTCAACCATAATGTTATAAAGCTACGATTGCATGCAGAATAAACAAAAATAACGTCTTTATTCAACAACTGCGTTCACAAGAGTACCACGATACATTATGGTTGAACCACGGAATATTTTAACAATGTCCTTACTACCTTTCTGGGCTTTGAATGTGTCAGTTGCATTGCTGTCTATGCAGGATCAGAAAGCTCTCAAAAATACAAGTTTGAAACGACATAAGGGTGAGTAATTAATGACAGAATTTTCATTGCTGGGTGAACTATTCCTTTAATACTTAGTTTTTTGAAGCAATTTTTCACTGTAAATGTCACTAAATCATGCTAATACAAATTGTGAACAGCCATAAAGGGACTAAAAGGTGATTAAGCAGTGTATTGTGTGCATATGTCTTTGCAGCTGGAGCAGATGCTGTTGCAGCAGTCGGGAGATTCAGACCAGCAGAGCGTGTACGGCGCAGAGCAGGGCTGGCTAAGAGAGGAAGGACGATCTTATAGGCTGAAGCTCCAGGCCTTTCAGGAGAGCCAACACAGACAGGCTCAGCTGGTGCAGAAACTACAGGCAAAGGTCCACTGTTAGATGTGGTCTCATCCAACACATTTAATTTTGTCAAAGATGGGAAAGGTTCTTTGAGGGGAAAAATTATTTTGTAATTCTTGAGTATTTTCTTAGAGTATACATATCAAAAAGAAACCATGAAGCTTTGGTATAGTTGTAAATATGCTCAAGTTGCAGAGTGAAGAATGAAAGTATGTGTCTGTTTCCGCAGTTGCTCCAGTATAAGAAGAGATGTGGAAATCTAGAGCAGCAGGTGCTGGAGAAAACCTCAGAGTCAGAGAAGCTGAGGCTCTCGGTATGTCTCACTGGAGAACTTCACAGACTTTCCTGATAGAAGAACAAACTAGAGGAAACTTTTCGTAGTTCCTAGAACTACTGGCAGAAGTTCCTGCTTTTTGGCGTGTTCGCACAGCAGGAAGTAGGAACGTATTTAGTAAATTTGCTCCTACTTTAAAGTAGGGTCTAAAACAGTTCTGTCAGAACTATCAGTGACACAAGTGTATGCTGATTGGCCAAACATATACGAAACACTGGCTACCCGGCATTTTTAAAAAGCCATGTAAAAACGTTTAATCTACGAACATAGAAAAAACAGCAATAATGGCATTTAGCTAGCTATGTTGTCTGTAACGCTGTGTTCTTTTGTCAGCCTCGATGATATGTAACACTGCAATTTGTCATTGGAGATTTAGTCAGATTTTCATGCTCTTTGAATCGTGTAAATTGTCTGTTTACATTCCATCGCCGTTATCACGAAACCCACAACACACTCAAAAACAGCTCAGATCATGGCATACTCCATTTACTAGTTGTTGACATTTGTAAATGCCCTAAATAAAGTCGCTGCTGTAGGTTTGAATGCAACCAGGAAAATGGCCTAAGGGGAAATTGGTTCTCTATGCTGATTCCTAGAGTTCCTAGAACTATGTGGTGCGAAAGCCCCTATTATTCCTTCACACAGAAATTTCAGTTGTAGCTTTTTAGTTTGAAGAAATCTATATGCTCATGTGAATTTTGTTATCATTGTTATCATACACATGACAACAATATAATTGTTGTCATGTGTATGTTGGATACAGTTGAAGTCAAAAGTTTACATACACTTTGCAGAATCTGCAAAATGTGAATTATTTTACCAAAATAAGAGGGATCATATGAAATGCATGTTATTTTTTATTTAATACTGACCTGAAAAAGATATTTCACATAAAAGACGTTTACATATTGTCCACAAGAGAAAATAAAAGTTGAATTTATAAAAAATTACCCTGTTCAAAAGTTTACATATACTCGATTCTTAATAATGTGTTGTTTAGTGATAGTTGTTCATGAGTCCCTTGTTTGTCCTGAACAGTTAAACCGCCTGCTGTTCTTCAGAAATGTCCTTCAGGTCTCAGATTCTTTGGTTTTTTTGTGAAAAGCATTTTTGTGAAGGTTTTTTGAACCCTTTCCAACAATGACTGGATGATTTTGAGATCTATCTTTTCACACTGAGGACAACTGAGAGACTCATGTGCAACTATTACACAAGGTTCAAACGTTCAATGATGCTTCAGAAGGAAAAACAATGCATTTAGAGCCGGGGGGTGAACACTTTTTTTGAATTTGAAAATCAGGGTAAATTTCATTTTGTCTTCTAGGGAACATGTAAGTATCTTCTGTAGCTTCTGAAGGGCAGTACTAACTAACTAACTAAATAAAATATGACATTTAGGCAAAATAAGAAAAATGTGCACACCCCTGACTCTTAATGCATCGTTTTTCCTTCTGAAGCATCAGTGAGCATTTGAACCTTTTGTAATAGTTGCGTATGAGTCCCTCAGTAAACTCAGTGTAAAAAGATGGATCTCAAAATCATACAGTCATTTTTGGAAAGGGTTCAAGTACACAAAAATGCTGAAAAACCAAAGAATCTGTGGGACCTGAAGGACTTTTCTGAAGAACAGCATGCAGTTTAACTGTTCAGGACAAACAAGGGACTCATGAACAACTATCACTAAAAAAACAGCTGTGGATCATTCAGGTAACAACACAGTATTAAGAGTCAAGTGTATGTAAACTTTATTTTAACTGTATACCTTCCTCTATTTACTTTTTTTTTTTTTTTTTTTTAGCTCCAGTCACACCTAGACACTTCAGCACACCGTCTCCAGCGCTTTGAGCAGGAACACAGTATGGATGTCCAAAGTAAACTTGTGCTGCTGGAGGATGAACAGAAACGGTAAGAACAAGATTGATACAAACTTTTCACAACGAGAGCCGGGCAGACTGAGGTAAAATGAGGGAGAATGGGTGAATCAGCCAAAGAGTATGTCAAGACTTCCTGTTTGGAACCAAAGGATAATTGTACTTTTTGGAAAATTGGAATGATAAACCTTATAAAGAGGTTCTGTTTTATTTTCTTTCCTTGTACTTTGTTGGAAAATAAAGCTTAAAATGGTAGTGTTTTAAAACATGGTTCCTGGTTTCCTAAACCAGCTGTTTCAAAAACTATCATGACCACCACAAACTAGTATGACCTTATAGCCGATCAGTGACCAGCCTGGAACAGATGATGACCAGCTTAGATCAGCTAATGAACAGCAGCAACTTGCTGTAGACCAGACTGGAAAACTTTAGGAACAACATAAACCAGCTAATAACTAGTGCTGTCAAACGATTAATCACGATTAATTAAATCCAAAATAAAAGTTTTTGTTAACATAATTTGTGTGTGTACTGTGTATATTATGTATATATAAATACACACATATACAGTATATATATATATATATATATATATATATATTTAATATTTAAATGATTTACGTGGATATATTTATATTCATATAATTTATATTAAAACTATAAGGGTTGATTTTTTTTTTTTAAAAATTGAGATTTATACATTATCTGAAAGCTGAATAAATAAGCTTTCCATTAATGCATGGTTAGGATAGGACAATATTTGGCTAAAACTATTTAAAAAACTGGAATCTAAAGGTGCAAGATATAAAAATATTGAGAAAATCATCTTTAAAGTTGTCCAAACTTCTTAGCAATGCATATTACTAATCAAAAATTAAGTTTTGATATATATTTACGGTAGGAAATGTACAAAATATCTTCATGGAACATGATCTTTACTTAATATCCTAATGATTTTTGGCATAAAAGAAAAATTGATCATTTTGACCCATACAATGTATTGTTGGCTCTTGCTACAAATACACCCGTGCAACTTACAACTGGTTTTGTGGTCCAGGGTCACATATTATATATAAATGTATACAGAATATATCAACATAACATATTTTTCTTAAAGATATACAATAAATATACACAGTACACCCATATTATGTAAGCAAAAGCTTTTATTTTGGATGCGGTTAATCACGCTTAATCGTTTGACAGCACTACTAATAGCCAATTGGAACCAACTTGGACTGGTTATGCTAATGACCAGTTTGGAGTGCCTCAGACCAGCTAGAAACCAGCTTCCATGTTCTAAAACAGAAATACCACCACCACCTGAATTTTTCACAAGTGTACTTTGCCGTTCAAACACTGAAAAATGACGCATGAACAGCATATATCAGGAAGGCAAACAGAGCTGAACTTCTCTAAATAAAATCTCTTAACTGCCTAAACTTCAGCCCGACAAGCACATACTGGAAATGAATAGTTTTAGAAGGAGGTGTCAAAAACAAAAGGTATCCAGTTTGTCAGACTTAATTATCACAGCCTTGTTCGCCGTCTCAGCCAAATAGTTTTTACTGCACTTCATACAAAGAGCTGGCCAACCTACCATTGCAGACGCCAGCCTTTAAAAAGAACGTGATTTACTGTGCCACTCGCCTGTAATTGAAACAGTTATGGCAGGCCGCCCAGCTGCCAAGCTCTCATTCATTTTTACACCTTACTGCCTCTGTCAGAGAGCGTGCTGCACAGTGCGGTTCATCCGATCATCTGTGGCTCTGCAGTCTTGTAAGACAATTTATATAATTCTCTATGTCAGAGAAGTCAACGGTGCCACGGCTCATGAGAATTTCACAGCACGCCACAGTTAAGTGAGATTCAACAGGGCAGTGTTATGCTTGTTGTCTGCCTCTGCTTTGTGTTTTCTCAAAATGGCAAAAGCTGCAGTATTATGCCAAACACAACATCATGGAGCAAATCTAGTTATTGAAAATGATTAAACACATTCCCGAAGCTTTGATCGTGTCTCTCTCTGTTGCTCACCCCCTTTGATGTTCGTCACCCTGACTGCCTCACACCCTGGCGTCAATCTTTGTATGTAACTGGGTGGATTCTGCCACGAATGATGTAAATAACCCTGTAAACTATTTGACAAGCAAATCTGGTGGCAATTAGGCTGGAGCTGACACGGACTTTATAAAACTGTCACGCACATTCCCTTCTAAGCGTGGCTGGCAACGCCGAACGTGACGTGGGCCTTTATGAGCCTGTAAACATAGAAGCTGATAGAGGCCGCGCAGCGGAGGGGGGTGAGATCATGTGCAAAGTTTGGCTCGTGGCTTAACAGGTGGAAACAGTGCTCTGAAGCAGTTCCATATATTTCACAGGTGTTCTGGTTTGAGCCAGGTCAACGCACTGCTCCGGGAACAACTTGAACAAGCCAACGAAGCCAATCAGGCCCTGACGGAAAGCCTGCAGAAGGCACGAGAGGAGGCAGAGCAGAGGGACACGCGACTCAGAAGGGAACTCGAGGTGAGAGGGAGGAGGAAAAAGAGACAGAGGGAAGGAAGGAGAGATCTGTAGTGTATGTTTTTATCCAAATCCACAGTTTAAGGAAAATCTTTCCTTAATCCAACCCAATGAAACTCAACTCTGGAACTTGTGGAATTCCACCCTGGTGCCTGTTTTGTCAGTCTGGACACTGTCTTTGTTTTAAATCATTGTTGTGATTTTCTCAGCTGTTGTTTCCTGTGAAAACATTCCAGTCGATTGGAAAAAAAGAGCGAGAATTCATTACTTGGTGCAAACATCTGGTGATACAAAGGAGCTCGTATAGTTTTCAGCCTCATACAGTCAAGAAAAGTTTACTGTACCATTTGAGTATGTGAGACCTAGCAGTTCATCCATTGTTTTTCATATGTGTGCATATATCTATCTAATGGAAACCTCTTTGCCACCCTCTTTAAAGAAGTCGACTTCCAAATCAAAGATTCGCATATAATGTACTCACTCCCTTGTCATCGAAGATTCTTTCTTTCTTCAGTCGTAAAGAAATTATGTTTTTTGAGGAAAACATTTCAGCATTTTTCTCCATATAATGGACTGATATGGTGCCCCGTGTTTGAACTTCAAAAATGCAGTTTAAATGCAGCTTCAGATGATCCCAAATGCGGTTGTAAATGATCCCAGTCTAGAAAGAAGGGCCTTATCTAGCAAAACAATCGGTTATTTTCATAAAAATAATACAATTTATATACTTTTTTAATGTTAAACGCTGTTCTTGTCTTACTCTGCCTGGAATGTTTTTTTCCGGTTCATGACAGTTAAGGTATGTTGAAAGACTCCCATCTCATGTTCTTCCTCAATTTCAAAATCATCCTATATCGCTGTTTTACCTTTTTTGTTAAGAGTGTTTGATCTTCTTTGCATGTTCAATTTGCAAAGACTGGGTCGGTACTTCTGCAGCGATGTAGGATGATTTTAAAATGTTTTTTGAAATTGAGGGAGAAAATACGTTTGGAGTTTTTCAACACTGTCTTGAGCCAGAATACACAGAGCTCAGGCAGAGCAAGACAAGACGAGCATTTGAGATCAAAAAGTATTTAAATTGTATTATTTTTATGAAAATAGTCAATTGTTTCGCTAGATAAGGCCCTTCTTTTTCGGCTGGGATCGTTTACAACCGCATTTGGGATCGTTTGAAGCTGCATTTAAACTGCATTTTGGAAGTTCAAAATCGGGGCACCATAGCAGTCCATTATATGGAGAAAAATGCTGAAATGTTTTCTTCAAAAAACATCATTTCTTTACGACTGAAGAAAGAAAGACATAAACATCTTGGATGACAAGGGGGTGAGTACATTATATGTGAATCTTTGTTTTGGAAGTGGACTTCTCCTTTAATGCCGAACCTGCCGACCATATGTGTCGTGTCGCTCTCCCGCAGATGAACACCTCCCGAAACGGCCGTGAGCAAGCCCGTGTGCGATCTCTGTGGCGCCAGGCCGCCTTCCTGCGAAGCTCTTTCACCCAGCTGCGGGCCTTCGCTGACAGGTGAGTGTAGCTTGCAGCCAGAACCCTCTTTCCAAACCCACCACCATTTATCCCCGCTTTGGATCAAAGCGTGGCGGGTCACTTGGGTCACCCCTCACCCATCCTGACCGCATCGTCCAGGGAAATGTGATGGTTAGATTGCCCCTCAGATTAGTCTTGAGCCATCCATCAGAGCCAAGCTTGATGAGGGCTCGGCCTGTGTAAATGCTGTGATCATTGTTGAGTAATTTGCTGTAATGTGGATTACTCAACACATTGACAGCGGAGAAAATGTTCACGACCCTTACTCAGACACGACACCGTTCAAAGAGTTTATTCCCAGATCACAATATAGTTTCGGCCATCTGGCTCTCGTCAGTTGTGAACAAAACACATTTCCTTGGGAACGTAAGGAAATTGTTGTGTAAGGAAATTTCATTGCTCCTGCTGGTTGTAATAGGTTTTTTTTTTGTGCTTTACAGGAGTCTATCGGACATGCGAGCTGAGTGTGCGGTGGCTGGCCGTCGCCTTCAAACGGCCTGTGTGACTTTGGAGGCTAGCATGAGCCAGCCTTGTACCCCCGCTAGCAGCGGAGTATCTGCATTGGAGAATCAACTAAGAGACAAACTAAAAGAAGCTATGCAGCTGCAGGCCCGTTTCGATGCTGAGAAAGTAGAGCTTAACTCTAGGTACAACATGTCTGTCTGTTTATGTACACGTCCCATTCATTTTTCACCAGTAATATACAAGTGTCCTCATGCTTGAGCAGCATGCTGTAATAAATACATACAGTATTGGCAGCTGGGGTTAAATTATCGTATTCAAAGGATTTCACATTGTCATAAATTTCAGCACCTATCCCAGTGCTTTGAATTGAATTATTGATGTCCTGAACTCACATCTCCTACATGACTCATTGTACATTGTCCTGAGTGCTGACACACAGGGAAGGTCAGCACAGATTGCCTCATCCATCCAACTATGTGGCATGCCAAAACTAGAGAGAAAGAGTGTGTCTCTTTCTTTGCTGTTCAGTATCCTCTACATTCTTCATTTACTTGTATAATGTGTCAGTGGTCTATGACACTTTCTTTTGAGAGCCGATCCATGGATCTGACAAAGCTGGGTTGGGGTCTTCTGATGAATGGAGTCATTGCAGCTTCTTTCTTTTACATCTTTTCATCAGTGACAGTTTTATAATGTAGAGAGCAAAGATCACTCTCCATTTTGATATATGAAATTTTAGCTGAGCTTTACTGCAGCGGGAAGAAAGGGCTATAGACAAATGGGTATCAAATAAGCACACCAAAGAGTGTTTGATCATTTTGCCTCAACCGTGTTAATGTTACACACATGCACATTTTTTGTGTGCTCATGCAAAAGAATTAGTGCTGTTCTTAGAATACCTCAGAACATCATTAAATCTATGCCTCCTTCAAATTGCACATTACAACATTGAATAAAGATCTAAGTGCTATTTTTCTGAAAAGAATAGTACACCCAAAAATGAAAGGTGCATTTCTTTCATCAATTACATACCTTCTTATCTGAAGCTTTGAACCTTCAAAGCATTTTGCAAAAGCTTCAAAAATAACATTAAAGTGATTCAACTCACTGAAGTTCAACTGAAGCTAAATGAAAGCTTTTTTTGAGAAACAAATGGCTCAGGCCAGTTTTGTGAACCAGTTAAAGGAGAAGTCCACTTCCAGAACGAAAATTTACAGATAATGTACTCACCCCCTTGTCATCTAAGATGTTCATGTGTTTCTTTCTTCAGTCATAAAGAAATTATGTTTTTTGAGGAAAACATTTCAGGATTTTTCTCCATATAATGGACTGATATGGTTCCCTGAGTTTAAACTTCCAAAATGCAGTTTAAATGCGGCTTCAAACAATCCCAAATGCAGTTGTAAACAATCCCAGCCGAGGAAGAAGGGTCTTATCTAGCGAAACGATCGGTTATTTTCATAAAAAACAATGCAATTTATATACTTTTTAATCTCAAATGCTCATCTTGTCTTGCTCTCCCTGAACTTTGTGTATTTTGGTTCAAGACAGTTAGGGTATGTCGAAAAACTCCAATCATATTTTCTCCCTCAACTTCAAAAATCATTTCAAAATCATCCTACATTGCTGCAGAAGTACCGACCCAGTCTTTGCAAAGTGAACATGCAAAGAAGATCAAACACCCTTAACAAAAACGGTAAAACAGCGATATAGGATGATTTTGAAGTTGAGGGAGAACATGAGATGGGAGTTTTTCGACATACCCTAGCTGTCATGAACCATTAAAAAACAGTCCAGGCAGAGTAAGACAAGAGAAGCGTTTGAGATCAAAAAGTATATAAATTGTATTATTTTTATGAAAATAACTGATCGTTTCGCAAGATAAGACCCTTCTTCCTTGGCTGGGATTGTTTACAACTGCATTTGGGATCGTTTGAAGCCGCATTTAAACTGCATTTTGGAAGTTCAAAATTGGGGCACCTAAGAAGTCCATTATATGGAGAAAAATGCCGAAAAACATAATTTCTTTGTGACTGAAGAAAGAAAAACATGAACTTGGATGACAAGGGAATAAGTACATGCATATATGTAAATCTTTGTTTTGGAAGTGGACTTCTCCTTTAATAAATTGAAATTATTCAGTATTAAATCATACATTGTTACTTCTTACATGAACGTGGCAAAAAAACCTATTCACACAGGATTAGTATTGCCTGGTGACCTCTGGTCATTTGTAATAATGGGTAATTTCTAAATCACACAAGGTCCCCAGATAATACTAATCCTGTGCAAACAGGACTAAAGAGAGCTATTGTGGATGCCAAGATTTTTAGTGAATGATAACTTAATTTCAGTCTGTTCCTCACTCTGTTTCTCACAATCTATCCTATGACTTCAGAAGACAACAAACATGTCATATGGACCACTTTTAAGATACTTTAATTTTGATATTTAAAGTCTAATGTCTAACATGCATGAATCTGTGCAGGATCCTGGAGTTGGGTGAAATGGTGAAGCAGCTCAGAGCACAGAACACTGAAAAGGAAAGCAATCTGACAGCGCTGCGGAGCAGCTTGGATAGGATGGTGAGCGGTGTTGCAATAGAATCATTACCATTTAATCATGTATCTGAACTGACTTTGTGTGTGTCTCAATCAGCTCCTTAGTTCAGTAGTCAAGGCACAGATCAGGGAGTCAGCCATTTTAAGGTCTCATCAGTCGCAAAATCCTTCCAGTGCACTCGTTCGCTACCTGAAAAATCCCACAATGCACCACAAAAACTAGTAAGCATCAATGCTCACTATGCTCTCTAACCAGAAATTACATCACATTTCTGAAACCACATGACCTAACTCTATAAATATAATGACACACGATAGAAGATTTGAAAAGACAAACCGTTTTTTCATAAACAATCTGAAATATACTAATATTAACACACAATACTTAGAATTAATATTTGGCTGAAATGTTGTAAAGACGTAACAGAGCTGTGTTTATAGAGAATAAAAACCATTAAGAGATCATTTGTGAACAAGACCTTGTTAAAAATACTGGTAAATTTGTTCTGGCAATTAAATTTGTTCTGTAACATTACAGGTAAATTACGGGTAATGTGCTCTCTGTGAACGAAGAACAAAATTTCCGCTGTGAGCACATACAAGTTCAGAACAAGCTGATGTAAAATGTCTACTCTGGGCCAATCATAACACTTGTCACTGATGATGCATTTACTCCATGCTGTGTAGTTCCGTTTGAAGTCATCTTTGGGCCAAAAACAGCTGCAAGAATGTGAATGTTTGACACAAAATTGAAAACAACAACAAAAACACTAACCACGCTTAGCCCTCCATGTTTACAAACATAGCACTGGGAGGTGCGAAAAGAGGTCTTTTCTGGTTAGTGATGTCACAGAATTTACTGGTATTTTGAAATGGATGTGTGAATGGTGTTTTACCGGTAAAAAGACAAAACATTCCGGTAATTTTACAGCAGTTTATTGGTATTTCTGTGCGAAAGGGGCTAATGTTGTCTGTTGATGTTGTGCGTAGTCATGTCGCCAGAAACTGAGTAATCACGCAGTAATCTAGGGTATTACGAGTGACTGAATTTATGTACACAATATACAGATTCACAAGGTCAAGAGCTAGGGAGCTGATTGAGAAACCTTACAAATGAAGACAATAGAACAAAAGAGCAACAATATGTAGGTGCTGTGACAGCCCTGTTAGTCTAACGCAGTGTAAGTTTTTTTTTAAATAATAAACAGAATAAAATGTAGATTTTTTGTTAATGTTTTGTTAATAAATAAAAAGAAAACAAGTATGTAGAATTGAAATAGAATAGACAGTGCTAGTGTTAAAGGGTCTACACCTTTGGTTCTTTGTTTGTTTTGAATATGCGCCCTCTAGCAGTGAAAACTTACATACTGTGCCTTTAATGACTTACCTGGATTCACTTATATTGTCTGGTGTGCGTTATGGCTGTTCAAGAAGCTACGTTTTGACCTGTATGCTTTCCTGCACAGGAAATAAATCGGTCCGAAGACCAAACCGAGAGGGATGCCTTACGCAACGAGATCAGCAGTCTTCATCAGTTACTGCACAACATTAATCAGGTTTACTGAACATGATTATTGGCTATGGTATTTTGGACCAGATGTACTAAACCTGAGAAGAGTAATTGTCAGCTCATCTCTTATTTGACTCTTTTAGGTGGTTAGTAATGAGAGTTCCTCAGACTCATCAAAAGATGAGCACCCATCTGTTTCTGCAGGATCCATATCCTCTTCTCAACGAGATACTATTCTGATAGCTGTGCAGAGAGCCATCTTACAGCGGCAGGCACAAATTCAGGTTTGCAATTAAGCTCCTGTATACCATTCTTATATGGCACAGGTGTCATCTCTCCTAGTTTTACAGAAATTACACACTTCACCAGATCTCCATAATAGTTTACCCTGCTATCAAGAACGGTATGTAATTTCAGTACATTTAACTAAATGAAATATCTATCCACCTAAAGGAGTTGCAAGCACGTCTGGAAGCTTCCCAAGAGCAGGTTGCCACCTTGCGAGATCAGCTACATGTGGGAGAAGATGAAACCAGAACCCTAGAACAAAGAATTCGGGAACTGCAGCAAGAGAATCAACTGTTGGAGAGATCTGAGGAAGACAGCACCAGAGATGCCCAAAGATACCGCACCTCAATGGGCATAGTAACCAGGTAGAGTCTGCGACTGAATGAACCTGGTGCTTCAATAAAGGATGCCATTGTTCAATGGCAGTGCACAAATGAGTTTCTAACTGAATATTGAACATCTAGGCCAGGGGTGGCGAACTCCAGTCCTGGAGAGCCGCAGCCCTGCAGAGTTCAGCTCCAACCCTAATTAAAACTCACGTGCCTGTTGCTTTCTAGTAACCCTTCAGAGCTTGATTAGCTTGTTCAGATGTGTTTGATTAGGGTTGAAGCAAAACTATGCAGGGCTGCGACTCTCCAGGACCGACGTTCGCCACCCCTGATCTAGGCTAACCTAGAAGGTTCATTTATAAGCAACAGCGCTTAACATAAGGACTTTCCTGGGCTTTCCAAGGGCTCATGATTCTGATTCAAGAACACAAACTCACATCTGCAGTTCTAATTTAGCAGCACAAACTTGCAAATCCTCTAGTTTTAGGACTATAACCTAAACAGTAACATACCACCACGACTATCGCTTTCCTTTCTCCCTTCTTAGTGAAAAAGGAGAGCTTGAGAGACAGCTCTCAGCCCTGCAGAAGCAGCTGGAATGCACACAAGTAGAGCAGGAAGCTTTGAGAAGCTCCTCTCTGGATGTTCAGAGGCAGAGAGACCTCCTCAGGCAGCAGAGGGAGGACCTGGAGAGGCAGCTGGCTCGAGAACGCTCTGAATCCGAGAGGGGGTACGGCATTGCGAAACCTCAAACCCCTTGACTTCCTTCTTGGCCCTTGTTTATTTCCCTGTCCTATTGTTTACAGTTAGTATCACTAGCACATGTTGTCCTTAAAGTAGCCTTGAATCAAACCAGAATAGTATTGTTTACAAAATGCATTAAACATGAAGATGCGTAATGCATTAGTTTACTGGTTAGGTCAAAGGTAACAACCCTGCTCATGTGTTATTATGTACTGTATATGGATAAGAACGGATGTCATTTTTAACCTCAATTGTGGAGCGTGTTTATAGAAATATCTCTGCTTGTATATGTTTGTGTACATGAATATGTGCCTATGCCTTAACCTTAACATTGTTTACATTAATATTATGTTTTGTTTGTGTGTACATTTACTGTGAGCTAATTTGGTTGCTATATGCCGTAGTGTGCCTAGGTTTTCATTTGTTTTTGTGCTGTTTTGTCCATATCTATAGATCAAAAAGTGTGTATTTGTGTCTTGACAGTTTGTATGCATTTGTTTTTCTACAGACGTCACGCTCTGGAGCAGTTGGAGATGAGACACTCGGATGTGCGTAAAGAGGTGGTCACACTAAAAGAAGCTCTGAGTCAGCTGACTTTACAAAAAGAGGTTCTGGAGGATGAAAAAAGCAGCCTTGCACAGGCTCTTTCTAGGGTACTGCTCTATACATTCACACATTCACACAAAATGCACATTTATTAAAGGAGAAGTCCACTTCCAGAACAAAAATTTACAGATACTCTGTAAAATTGTACTCACCCCCTTGTCATCCAAGATGTTTATGTCTTTCTTTCTTCAGTTGTAAAGAAATTATGTTTTTTTGAAGAAAACATTTCAGGATTTTTTTTGCAAATAGTGGACTTCTGTGGTGCCCCCAATTTGAAATTCCAAAATGTAGTTTAAATGCAGCTTCAAATGTTCCCAGATGTGGTTGTAAACAAAGAAAGAAGGGTCTTATCTAGCGAAATGATCAGTTATTTTAATAAAAATAATACAATTTATATACTTTTTAATGTCAAACGCTCATCTTGTCTTGCTCTACCTGAACTGTCTTTTTAGGGTATGTCGAAAAATTCCCATCTCATGTTCTCCCTCAACTTCAAAATCGCCCTATATCGCTGTTTTGCCTTTTTTGTTAAGAGTGTTTGATCTTCTTTGCATGTTCACTTTGCAAAGACTGTGTCGGTACTTCTGCAGCGATGTAGGATGATTTTGAAATGATTTTTGAAGTTGAGGAAGAAAATACGATTTTAGTTTTTTGACATACCCTAACTGTCTTGAACCATAATACACAGAGTTCAGGGAGAGAAACGCAAGATGAGCATTTGAGATTAAAAAGTATTTAAATTATATTTTTTAAATGAAAATAACTGATCGTTTCACTATATAAGACCCTTCTTCCTGGGTTGGGATCGTTTACAACCACATTTGGGATCTTTTGAAGCCGCATTTAAACTGCATTCTGGAAATTCAAAATTGGGGGACCATATCAGTCCATTATATGAAGAAAAATCCTGAAATGTTTTCCTCAAAAAACATAATTTCTTTGCGACTGAAGAAAGAAAGACATGAACATCTTGGATGACAAGGGGGTGAGTACATTATCTGTAAATTTTTGTTCTGGAAGTGGACTTCTCCTTTAAGCCACCCACTTATTCACTCATGCATTTACTTACCCACTCATTTGTTCACTTGTTAATTTACTCACTACATCTTATACACTCTCACATTCTTTCATTCTTCCAACACTGTCACTCACTAACATATTCTTTCAAAACACTCCATTTATTCACTCGGCCACTCCATAGCTCACACATTTTTAAACCACTCGTTCATTAACTCCCTTTCTCACTCAGTCACTCGTTTATTCACATACTGTATTTACTCATTAATTCTATCATTAATTCTATCATTCACATATTCACTCATTCATTCATCTTAACACCTGATTTTAGTCTGTATAAAACTGTTCTCACCTGCATGTTGCTACAGTGAATTACATCCAGTCATAAAACTGTTTACCCAGTTTTGCATTATTTATCCATTAAGTAAATACAGAATTTTCCCTGTCGAATGTCCAGCTCAGTTGTTGAATTACTGGAAACTCAGTTTACTTTGACCTTGGATGAGTTATTTAGCTCTGCTTATTTGTAGTGGTTGATATTTACCATGCAAAACTGCCTTTGTGAGATTTTTCATCACGTACTCTGTCTAACTTACAGTTTTTCCACACTTCCGCAGTTCTGCCGCAGGTCATTCTGGGGACAAAATGTAACGGTTAAACTCCAGTGCTATTAAACAGCTCTGCAAACATATTTTACCCTAACCGCTGATTGCAAAATAAATGCTGGTTACGTGAACTTGGTAGCTAATGATTGTATGTAGCCAAACTTCCCACTGATGTTTGTACTGCCTCCCTATAGGCGGAGGCCCAGAATGCTGAGCAGGAACTGGCGCTCACTAAACTACGAAGTGAAGATGCAGGGCTACAGGACTCCCTGGCCAAGATGGGAGCACTGAGTGAGGGATTGGCTAAAGATAAGGTTGAATTGAACCGTCTTCTCTTACAGGTCAGGGTCAATTGGAGACCTTTGATTAAAGTAATAAATCTTGAATGATCTCTAGATTTTTACTCCTGAATTTAAAATTCCTGATGATTTACTCACCCCCATGTCATTCAAGATGTTCATGTCTTTCTTTCTTTAGTCAAAAAAGAATTAAGGTTTTTGAGAAAAACATTCCAGGATTTTTCTCCATATAGTGGACTTCAATGGGGATCAGTGTGTTGAAGGTCCAAATTGCAGTTTCAGCGCAGCTTCAAAGGGCTCTACATGATCCCAGCCGAGGAATAAGGGTCTTGTCTAGCAAAACAATTGGTCACTTTTTAAAAACAAATAAAACTACAAATGCTCATCTTGCACTAGCTCTGCGATGCGCGTCTACGACTTCATGCATTACATAATCACGTTGGAAAGGTCACGTGTGGTTAGTTCTTCGTCTGTGTACTGTGATTCAAGGTAGGTTTCTCCTCCAACTTCGAAATTATCTGAATTGTTGTTTTACATTTTTTTGTAAAGGGCGTTTGACTTTCTTAGCATGTGACCTTTTCAACGTGACTACTTGATGCGTGAAATCGTGGGCGCAGAGTTAGTGCAAGATGAGCATTTGTGGTTCAAACGTGTATGGGCCATTCTACAGAATTTATACAGAATTTAAAAAGCATTTAAGTATTCAAATCTTAGATGATTACTAAAATCCTTCTATTATCTTTTGAAGCCCACAATAATATTTAAAATATCAGTAAGCTTAATATATATAAAATCATCATTTATTGGGTACTTGCAATTGCGAGGTGGCTGTCTCGAACCCTAACCCCTAAATTTCAACTTATGAAAATGATATTGAAATAATTTTTGCATTTTATTCCATTGTTGGTTTTAAAAATATATTTTTATTTTCTAAAAAGTAATTTAACCATGTGCTGATTAGCATTTGAGCTAGCTTCAAAACTATCTAAAACTGTCACGACCAAAACATTTGGTGAAATTTCAGTAGTGATATCTTTGTTTTTTGGGTGTTAAGCCATACAATTGTCACTACCGTAAAAGTCACGACCGAAATGCGTCATCATTGTTTCGGAAGTGACAAAAGCAAACACATAATCCTCATATTTGGGGAAACTAAACAAAATGTTAGTACAGTTATGCAAATTTTTAGTATTTTAATATGTTTTAGTAGTTTTTTAGTATGTGGGTTAAAAATCTGTAATGTGATATGGTTGCTACCAGAACATTACTGTCATCACTCTATGTCCACACATGTAGCGGAATGACAATAAAGCTCGACTTGACTTGACTTGACTTGACTTGACTTGAAAATGTGCTGTTATGACATGGGATGGGATGTTTTGTCAGAAATAAAGTATACTGAATTATCAGCTAAGATGTTATGATAGTGTTTGTTTCAATGTATATTCAAAGTAATCCTTAAGTTTGAAATCAGTATGATCAAATTTTGCCTTTTATGAAGAAAAATTGGATTCACAATACGACAAATCTCATAAATCACACTTGAAATATTGTTACAATTGTAATTGATTTACCTCTGAAATAGAAAAAATATATTTACAGGAAAGATGTAAGCAAAATCTTAATAGGTCAATATAAACCCTTCTTATTAAATTATATATTACTGTGTTTCAGTAGTGACACAATTGGGGAGAGGACAAATATTCCAAAACTTTCTGAAAATACAATATGAGAATTAACTGCACAATTACTAGAAATGTTTACCTTGGATATTATAAAATTTGCATACAAAATCTGTGGAATTTCCAAGACGTTTTCAACTCTGACTTTGAACCAATTCTGTAGAATGGCCCATATACATTTTTATTATTATTATTATTTATTTATTTTTTTTTTTAGAAAATGATCAATCTTTTCACTAGATGAGACCCATATCCCTCAGCTGGGATGAGTCCTGTAGAGGCCTCTGAAGGTGCATTGAAACTGCAGATTAGACCTTTTTACCTGCTGATAGTCCACTATATGGAGAAAAATCCTGGAATGTTTCCCTCAAAAACCTTATTTTCTTTTTGACTGAAGAAAGAAAGACATTAACATCTTGGATGACATGGGGGAAAGTAAATCAACAGAAAATTCTGATTCTGAAGTGAACTAATACTTCAACTCATTCAGCTCTTTTTCAGGCAACGAAAACAAAACAAGATAGGTAATTACTGGGTTCAGCAATTTGTATGGATGCTAGTTTTTAGCTTACATTATGGCTGACTGACAAAGGATGATCCTAGCATGAATATACCAACATCCACAACACAATATGTGATGGCAACCAGCAAAGCTGGTCTTTTCAACATGGGCATTATTTAACCATAAAAATATCATTTTTGACCTATCTGCTGCCAGGTCGAGGCTGAAAAGGCAGAGCTTGGCGAACGCAAACGGGAGGCAGAGCTAGAGCGAGCGGCAGCCAGAGAGGAGCTAGCTCGACTTCAGCAGGAGCTGTTAGACCTAACGGCTGAGAAGCGAGCTCTGGAGGCCTCACACATTCACCTTCAAGAGACCCGAGTGACCCAGGATGCGGAGTGCAACCTCCTACAGAGGGAGAAAAGTTCAGCCCTGGAGCAACACGCCCAGGTCATTCACTTTCCTCCTCACAAATCGAGAGAGGGAGGGGGGGTACCCCATTACCCAGCATGATTCACAGCTCTCAGCTGTGCTCTGATGGGTCTTGTTGTCACATTAAAAAGCCAAGGGAAGATATTGGACCCATCTGCCGTGGTACTCAACACCTTCCTCCAAGAGTTCCATATATGAATCTTGGCCCAAGCGTGTGTTTTATGAGTGGCAAAGGAATTGAATGGGGGAGGCAAAGGGGATCTCGAGTACAAATGAAGGACAGGAAGACTAGAGAGATAGATATTACAGACGGGTAGTATCACAGTGAGAGAGAATGAGTGAAAAAGGCTGTAAATCATAAGCTTGATCTGTCTGCAACAGACAGTGTGGAATTCAGCTGCTCTTTTGTCTACACCTACAGTCGTGTTTTACCGAGGTGTCACTGTGTTAAAACTGTAGTGTTTTAAAGTTGTCATAAATCACTGGATCTTAATGTAATCTCCATTTTTACACAGTCTTGTTGTAAATTATTAGTACATTACATTATTTGCAACATTTCCTTGTCCATTTTACTTGCTGCTTTTTCAGTTGACCTGCTTGGCAGAGAAGTGAAATAAAATTTCCTTTGGTTTGCTAGCAAACGGTTTAGTGCCGGCTCAGTGGGGAAAGTTTTAACATATCAGGAAAATATTTGGACAGCCTGCTGTTCCCAAGTGGTCAGTTACTGGCATAATCTAAGATCTTGCGTGTTTGACAAATCACTAAATTATTAGATATCATCTGAGTACTTGATTCATAATCAGCAAACACGATATATATGTGAACATTCAAATACTCTATGTTCCATTTGTGTAGGTCACTAAGCTAAAGCAAGCCTTGCAGGAACAGTTGAACACATGTCGCAGAGAAATGGAGCTGAGTGCTGCCTCGCTAAAGAAGACTTGCAAAGAGAGAGATGAACTGGCAAGGGACAAAGCCAATCTCACAGTGCAACTTACCTCAGAGCAACGTAAATCCAAGGCCATGGCCCAAGACCTGGCCGCTCTGCGGTGAGTCAGTGTGTGTTAGTGTTTTAGTACGAGTAGGATTTGGTGTATTAATGTGTTTATATGGGCTAAGTGTTTGTATTTATGTTGGAGTTTAAGGTTGGCAAGCAAAGTAAAACACCTGTGTTTTCAGTGAGGTTTTTTTTGAGTAATTATCAATTGGGTCTTTTCAATCATGTAACTCTTCCTAGTTTCACTAAGTCTTTTCTGTGAAAGAATCACTGTGAGGTTAATCCTGTGTTTTGCTCTGTAAATCATCTCCAGAACATCTCATCTGTCTTGAATGATGTTAGCTAAAGAAACAACCATTTAAAGATGTTCATTAGCTTCACAAAACACAACCTATTTTTCTTTGTATCCTCTCACCATCTCTCCTCGTTTTTCTTTTGCTCAGGGCTGAGAGAGAGTCTCTAGAGTCAGGCCTCTTGGACAGGCAGGAACTGGCCTCGATGCTAGAAGCTGACCGGGCTAGGCTAGAAGGAGAGAACTCTAGTCTACAGCAGACTAACGAGACTTTGACGCGTGAGTGTCTCTTTAGGGAACCTCTATTCCTCTCTCATTGACTTGGCTGAGCCCACTAGCCAGTGGGCCCCAGCTACAGTCCACAAGAGGCCCATATTTTAGCCTAGAACTGGGGAACAGCTGAGGGGTCAGCCGAGGTTCTCTCTAGAGCTTAACAAAGTCCCCTCACAGATAGCATCCACACTGTACTATTTATGTGCTTGTGCTGTCACTATATATTGTGTAATGATGATTCCAAAGAGCATTATAATTTCATGTTTCCTGCATGTTGGAGCTCAGTGTGTCCCTAATGTATATTTTCATTACAAAGCATGTGTATGTACTTGCTATTTTCTTTGCACAGGTGAGCTGTCTAGTGTTCACAGTGAACTAGAGCAGCAAATGTCCCGGGCTTTACAGGAAAAACAGGCTTTAGAGTTAAAGCTTGCTCAGGTCGAGAGGAACGCACAACAAAGCCTCATTACAACACAGCAAAGCCATCAGGAACAACTGCATACTGAGCGAAAGCACAAGGTATCACTGAAATTTTGAGATAAAGGTACTGTCCCAAATGACACGCTTGTTTTCCCTGGCAACCCCAATAGACAAAGCAGACCAGCACCTGACTTTGAAACGTGCAGCGCTCATATAGCCTTTTTGAAGTTTAATCATCACATTCAGCCATATTGCAATTCTTGTCTTTCCATCCCCAAATTAAAGAGCTCTTAAAATCATAATTAAGACTTTCTTGTACCATTTAAGATTTTTATTGCCTTAAATTTGATTTAACAACTACATTTTAAGACGTTTTAAGGATCCACGGAAACCCCGCAGTATTTGGGACAGAGCCATAGATTGAACTGCTATAGTGCCTTGCGAAAGTATTCATACCCCTGCAGTTTTTTCATGTTTTGTTATGTTGCAGCCTTATGTTAAACTGCTTAAAATTACTTTTTTTCCACATCAATCCACACTCCATACACCATAATGACAAAGCACAAAACAACTTTGCAAATGTATTAGAAATAAAAAACTGAAATGATTCCATTGCATAAGTATTTATACCCTTTTCTGGGACACTTGAAATTTAGCTCAGGATCACTCATATCGCTTGTAGATGTTACTACACTTTGAGTGGAGTTAAACTGTGGCAAATTCATTTAAATGAGAATGATTTGAAAAGGCACACACCTTTCAGAAAAGGTCTAACAGCTGAAAATGTATATCAGAGCAAAAACCCAAAAGCCTAGAGGTCAATCCTCAATCCTCTCCTCAGTGAAGACACACTTGGAATTTGCAAAAAAGTACCTAAAGGACCCTCAGTGATTATCTGTTCTGATGAACCTCAATTCCAAGCATCATGTTTGAAGGAAACCAAGCACTGCTGATCACCTGTAGAGTACCATCCCAGAAGTAAAGTGTGCTGGTAGCACAGCACAGTTTTCAGCGGTAGGGACTGAGGGACTCATCAGAGTAGAAGGAAATCTCAATGCACCAAAATATTGAGATAGCCTTAATGAAAACCCAGTCCAGAGCATTTAGAACCTCAGACTAGGGAGAAGGTTCACCATCCAACAGGACAATGACCCTAAGCACACAGCAAGGGTGGCTTATAGACAACTCTGTGAATGTCCTTGAGTGGCCCAGCCAGAGCCTTGGCTTGAACGCAACAAAATATTTCTAGAGAAACCTGAAAATATCTGCCAGCCACCATCCAAGCTGACAGAGCTTGAGAGGTGAAGAGTTGAGGGGAAGAATGGCAGATAACTGCCAAATGCAGATGTGCAAAGTTTGTCACATCATACCCAAAAAGTCTTGAGGCTGTAAAGGTGCTTCAACTAATTACTGAGTTAAGGGTATGAATACTTATGGAGGAAGTGGGGGGCTGGGGGAAGTAATTAAAAGCAGTTTAACATAAGGCTGCAACATAAAACGTGAAAAAATGAAGGGGTATGAATACTTTCGCAAGGCACTGTCGCTCAGCAAACAGCTCAGTATTCATTGTGTGTTTATTTCAGACATGTTTACTGCCATAGATTTAGGACTATCAGAGAAATTCTGGCAGAAGATGCCATTGAAATGTAATAACCCTAAACTGTAAAACTCTCCTGTGGTTCAAGAGAGTATTTGGATGCTTATAACACATGCACCTGTCTTGTGTATCTCAGGAGCGCATGCGTGCGGAGTTGTGTGCACAGAGGGAACAGGCAGAGTCGCAGCTGCGGGCTGAGTGCGAGGAGCTGCGCATGCAAAGTCGCAGAGTTCAGCAACAGCTGCAGGAAGAACTGGCCAAGCTGCAGCAGCACTGTACAGAATCCCTGCTGCAGGCCGAAAGCCATAAACAGCAGGTGTGTGTGTGTATTTGTGTCTCAGAGGAGCACAGTCAAAACCTTTTGACAACTTCCTTTCGATCTGATCAAAAGGCGTGTCTGTTGCCCCATATAGCCTTAAACCATCTGCAGTCAGAACATGGGGCAGATGGCATCACTGTGAGTTGGTTCTACAGCATTAATTCTGAGTTGACTGTGCTTGATTGGCAGGTTCTATCTGAGAAAGAGGCAGAGAAGGCTACTCTTACTGAGCGCATAATCACCCTTGAGCGTGACATAGAGACAGCTGCCCTTGAAAAAGATCGTATGCGTAGAGACTTCCTGAGCAAACAGGAGCAGGACAAGGTATAATAAATCCAAATATCTCTGTGGATCATTTTTTGTCTTTATTAAGATTAATTGTTATTGAATTAGTTCACTTCAGAGTTAAAATTTCCTGATAATTTGCACCCCTTTGTAACATGTTCATGTCTTTCTGTCTTCAGCTGAAAAGAAATTAAGGTTTTGAGGAAAACATTCCAGGATTTCTCTCCTTACAGTGGACTTCAATAGGGATCAGCAGGTTGAAAGTCCAAATTGCAGTTCAGTACAGCTTCAAAGGGCTCTAGGAATAAGGATCTTGTTTAGCGAAACAAACGGTAATTTTCATTAAAAAAAATACAATTGTATATACTTTTTAACCATTAATTTGGACCTTCTACTCACTGATCCCCATTGAAGTCCACTATATGGTGAAAAATCCTGGAATATTTTCCATAAAACCTTAATTTCTTTTCAAATGAAGAAAGAAAGACATTAACTTCTTGGATGGCATAAGGAAATTTTAATTCTGGAGTAAACTAATCTTTTAAAATCTACACATTTATACACACTGGTCCATACCAGAGCATGTGTTTCTCAGAAAATTTAGAAAATAAACAACTTTATTGTTAATTTGCATTTTTGTAATAAAACTTAATCACTGAAAAGTGAAAAAGAGTTCTATGTAAAAATAAGTTCATAAAGTGCAAGGAAAATTGGAATTATTGAATTAATGCTTATTTGATATTCTCATACAAATAGTTTGAGAAATACATATTAAATTATAATTATTTTCATGTTATGGCCAGAAAAAATGCTAAATTGGGAATGTTAAAATTCTGTACTAAAAATTTCTTTGCTGTAAAAGGACCTAAAGGAACTTGTTAACTACAGAAAAGCTGTCCTGAGTAATTTTTTTAATCGATTGACAGCCCTAATTTCATGCATCATAGTTTTATATTCATTTTTGTTTCTCCTCCTCTCTCTGCAGGACACAGTTTTAGGGTTGCAGACAGAGCTTCAGGACCTACAATCTCGTTTCGAGGAGTCTCTGAGTTCCCGTGAAGTTTCAGAGCGCAATTCAAATGACCAGATCAGAGAGCTTTCTATGCAGAGGCAGGAGGCTCAGCAAGAGGTCACACAACCCTTTACATTCCAGTTGTTCAGTCACAGAAACAAATTTATCATCCAGAACACAAAAAAACCTATAGCCCAGGAGAGCAGTAAAAATTGTGTTTGTGTCGGTGCCAAATAACCAACGTCACGTAAGTTAGGAGGTGAGTTAGTTTATGTTGGGCCGTGAGGCAACATAAGGCCTGCTGGAGTCCAACTTAGGAGTACCTACCAGGGGCAGTCTTGGGGAGCGCCATTTAGCACACACTCATGTTGAACTTGGCATTGGTTAATGTGTATTGAGCATGCTCCAGGTGCCACCAGTTTGACTGGTTAGCAGACATGTTTGCGCTTGTGTCCGTTTGTGTACACTTCTACCTGTCAAGCTCAAGGTCAGCCTTTGGAATTGACCTCTGCACATACCTCAGGCCACAGATTTACTTGTTACTCCGGGGCTGTGAGGAAAACTACTCACCAAGATGGATTCTCCCCTCCTGTTTGATTATTTTCACTAATCCTTCTCTAGCTTGCCCTGGTCATATAATGACAAACCACCAGTGGTGAAAGGGAATGATAAAAGCCAGCAGGGGAGTAAAAAGCCAAGGCTTTTTCTATGATATGAAAAAGAAAAGTTGCATTAACATCGTGGCAGGTGGTCAGAAGTTTATTTTTTCCTGTACTATGAAAGTCATGTATATGAAAACACTGCCCCCAACTCAACTTAAACAAAGGTCATCTCTGATCCACTGGTCTACTAAACCAACCACCCTATCAATGAATTAAACCAGTGTGAGCTTGGCATGGGCTTATTTCTTTTACATCAAGATTTATGAGAAGAAAACATCTTGTGTGGCCCAGTGAACTTAAACACACACATAAACACACACACACACATATTTCTCTTTAGCACACCAGCATCTACACACGTTGTACACACCGCTGATGTTTCTCATCATCGCTGCTGTGTGTGGCAGTCTTTGGAGCCTGTCCTGTCTTTCTCTGTTTTTCTTCTCCCTCTTTCTCTCTGCATTCTGGCTGCATTTTGGGGAAAAAATGCACCGTAAAATGATTAGCTATAGCCAAGCAATTACCAGAATGTGGGTCATATTCCTGTGTGTTTACATGGGCGAGGAGTTTCACCCTGAGCATATCTGATGAAAGTTTTTGAAAATTTGAACCATTTCACATGCACTTAAAACACATTTTTAAGTGCAAACGAGAATGTGCCCTGAAATCCGGCGTTGAAAGGAGGGCAGAACTCTTTGGATGAGTCTGATGCTCACATGCTTTGAGAAGCTGAATGGAACAAGGCAGTGGAATTTTACTAATAGGCTGTGTTTCCATTTCATTCATCTCATGGAAAATGAAGTTGAATTGTCCTCAGCATAACCGTGCCACGTAAGGAATATGACTGTTAGAAATCTTCACTCCCTCCGTGGTGTCACAACACCACACTTGAGTGATTTAAATGGACTTTATTTTAGATAGATAAAGTTACACCACTGCACTCAAACCATGACCCATCACTCCTATGTATTTACCAACCCATTTGGTTTCATTTAATCTTTCCCTCTCATCTCTGTCTCTTTCAGGTGGAGCGTTTGAGAAGGGAACTAAGTGAGGTGGAGGAGACCAGGGACTCTGGCCGTAAAGAACTGATCGAGGCCCACCGAGAGCTCAGGGAGTGTTTGCAGGACAGGGACGCCCATCGGCGTGAGGGCTTGGAACTGAAGAGAGCTTTAGGAGATGTTGTGAGAGAAAAGGAGGCCATCCAGGCTTCCAATCATGAACTCCGAACAGCAGTGAAGAGAGCCGAGTTTGAAAACAACAGGTTTAGCATACTAGACTTATTTGAAATGTTGATATCTTTTGTATGTAACATCAGATTTTTATTGAGATGTGATTTTAAGTGAACATAAACAAAAACAAAGAAGGAGTACAAATATCTTTATGGGATATCAAACATTCCCTGTAAGGTCCAGTTTTTTATGGAACAAGGAGTTAGCATCATTAAACATGTATTAATCTTCATTGTTTTTTGTCAGTTTAAAGCGAGTGGGTGAAGAAAAGGATCAGAGGCTGACAGTGTTAGAAGAATGTAAATCCTCCCTCCAGCAGGAGGCGCTGAAGCTGAGAACCAACATGCGTGAGCTTGAGAAATCTCGCTTGCAGGCACGCAGAGAACTCCAGGAACTGCGCAGACAGGTCAGGGCCCAAGAAATCAAACGTTTTTCTTTTATGGTCAGTGCTTAATAGATTGGTTCACTCCAGAATTAAAATTTCCTGATAATTTACTTACCCCATGTCATCCAAGATGTTCTTGTCTCTCTTTCCTCAGTTGAAAAGAAAGGTTTTTGAGGAAAACATTCCAGGATTTCAATTTCAATAGTGGACTTCAGTGGGGATCAGTAGGTTGGAGGTCCAAACTGCAGTTTTAAACCTTAAATGCATGAATGTTTCGCCAGTCATTATTACATATTCGGGTCTTTAGCGTCCCAGACGCATATATCCAGAACGGATGGTTCTCTAACTTCTGCAATAGCAAAAAACTCTCTTGATATTTTAAGTTACAGTTACAGAAGAATAAAATTAAGCATATTTCGTTACCTTTTGAAACTTTCAATTTGAGCAGATGATTTTACCATCGCCGTCACTGTCAGAGCGCACTTCAACAGTACATTCAGCATCTGGATCATATTCGCGATCTCAAACATATTAAAACTATCATTTTGAGAATATATTTTGATCGCTGGCAGCTTATTCACCACATCCACTATCAAATAACAGTGACATTTATATTTTATTGCGTACAGTAATTGCTCTGCAGTAAAGCCATTCAAATCAATTAAATTTGCAATTATTATGACTGAAAAATTACGTCATTATTGTCCATCAAACAGTGCCACCTCGAGGAATAAAGATGAATTGCACATACTGAGTCAACAGATGTTTACATATTTTTGTGCCCGAAAAATATACTTACATTATCACACACCTGGGGTCTTTACACTTTTTTGCAAAAGATTAATCAGAAAACTTTTTCTTTTATGTTTCGTTAGTTTTTTTCTTTTTGTATTGTTTGTAATGAATAGAGTGAGGAATACTAAGAAAGTTGATGTCAAACTTTAAAAAATGAAGGAGGGAGAGGGTAGTGAATGACGTTCCGTGTTGCCAAAGACCCGAGGTATACATTTACGGGTTAATGCATCTTCAAAGGACTCACAATCCCAGCTGAGGAACAAGGGTAATTTAAAAAATAAATAAATAAATAAATAAAAATGTATATAGTTTTTAACCACAAATGCACATCTTGCACTAGCTCTACTTCACGCATTACGTAGTCACGTTGGAAAGGTCACATGTGACGTAGGCGGAAGTACAGACCCAGTGTTTACAAAGCGAAAATAGGTAAAATAACTATGCTGGAAGGTTCTGAAGTTGGAGAAAAAATTAGATGGAGATTTTCGCCCTACCCTTACTTTTTGAATCGAAGTATACAGATGAAGAACTAACCACGTGTGACCTTTCCCACGTGATTAGGTAATGCGTAAACTCCTGGATGCAGAGCTAGTGCAAGAAGAGCATTTGTGGATAAAATGCATATGAATTTACATTTTTGGAAAATGGTTGATCGTTTCACTAGATGAGACCCTTATTCCTCGGCTGGGATTGTGTAGAGCCCTTGAAAGCTGCATTGAAACTGCAATTTGGACCTTCAAACCACTGATCCCCAATATATGAAGAAAAATCCTGGAATCCCTCAAAAAACATCTTTTCGATTGAAGAAAGAAGGACAAGAATATCTTAGATGACATGGGGGTGAATAAATTATCAGGGAATTTCAATTTAGGAGTGAACTAATCATTTACAAAATTAATGTATTACTAGGTCTACAGTGCATCCTCTTCCCCATAGAATTCTAGATGTTTGTATACATTGCAATGGCTTTTGTAAAATAAAAAAGCATGTGTCTGAGTAGGTGAAGACATTAGAGGGTCAGTGCACTCAACAAGGGCAAGAGTTGAGTGACATGCAGGCCAGATTGACCCAGGAAGAGCACAAAGAAGAGGAATTGAGAAAGGAGACCTTTACTCTCAAACAAAGAGTACTGGAAAGTGATGCTGGCCGAGAGGCAGCTCTGAAGGAGGTACAACACACAATCTAGCATAAACACAAAATTCACACACACATGCAGTAACACATTCAAACTCTTGGAATTGGTTTGTGTGTGTGAAAAGGCTGCAGGCTTGCAGCGGCGTGTAGCGGAACTGGAAGAAGCGCAACGCCAGGAGAAAGAATTGCAGCAACAACAAGATGCAAGTCTTCAGGAGAGCCAACTGAAGCAGCGTGAGGAGGTTGCTCGCTTGGAGGGGGCACTGCAGGAAGCCCAGGCCCAGCTCAGGGAGATTGGGCTGAAGGTAAGCTTAGCAGAAGCACGGGCCCAAGGGCTGGAAGAGCAGATGGGACAAAATGATGCCATACGGAGAGATCTTGAGCACAGGTTGAATGTTCTGAGTTCTACCCTGAGACGTACACTTGGAAGCGGACGTGGAAGACGTTCGCCCGCACCCGGGGAACGTGGACGGAGTCCCTCACCATGGAGAACTCGATCACCTGTGAAAGGTAGTGCATTCTCAGTCCAATAATGAATCGGGTCTCTGTAGTAGCTAAAGGTCAAGAAGAAGATCACCGCTCTTATATTACAAAGGATTGTTAAAATCTAAAGGTTATTAAACAATGCGCTGCTCTAACTTACATGGTGTTCTGAGTTACTTGTGAGAGGAATTGAATAAAAAATTCTGTGTATACCCTCAGGTGAAAGCATGTCAGATGAGCCAGGGGTGAATGGATTGCTGGTGTGTTCTTTGTCCCCCTCCCGCGGAGAGGACGGAGAACTGGATTTGGACTCAGTTCACGTGTTGCTCCGTACCTTCCAGCAAGAACTCAGGGACACACAGAGAGAGCGGGTACCTGACACCTCTACATTGCCACAAAGGCATCGTAAAAGTACTGAGGAGAACTTAAGAAACAAATCAGTTTGATTTGTGAGGTGGTTTTTATGAACTGGGTCGACCAATTCTTTGAAAAGATCCAACTTGAATGATTTGTTCACTCATTTTATGAACTCATATGAACATGCCAAGGAGAGCTAGAGTGGAAGATTTTCGTTGAATATTGACTTAAATTTTGGTCTGTTCTTTACAAAAAGCTCACATAGCACTGTTTTGCTTTCTCTCTGATTGTGTGATTGTAGGATGAGGCTCAAGCACAGGTGCACAGTCTCAGCAAGCAGGTAGAAAGCCTGCAAGCCAGTCAGGAGAGAAGCAACACTCGTATACAGATGCTGAAACAATCTATCAGAGAGCTGGAGGAGGGTAAGAGCAATTTCTAGCCTGAAACTTGGGTACACACTACTACGTGATGACCAGTTTGCGGTTCTGTTTTTGATTATCATGGATGTAATTGTGTGTGTGTGTGTGTGTGTGTGTGTGTGTGTATGTTTGCCAGGAAAGCGTGAGCTGGCCAAGCATTTAGAGGGGACACAAGCATCACTCGCCTTACGGGATGAGGCGGTTCAGCGTGGGGAATTACAGAATAGGATTATGAGTGAAGAGTTGGCCAAAATGAAGAACAGCCAACAGATAACTGAGGCAGAGGCCAAAGCACTGCAGGTTAACACTCATACATTCTACACTAACTAAAACATATGGTTTAAATAGTTGAATGCATCCTTTCAGGACAGGAGTTAAACACAGTTGTTGTTGTTTTTTTTTTGTTTTTTTAAAGAACACACTAGAATCATGGTGATGTACATTTACAGTCAAAAGTTTTTGAACAGTAAGATTTTTAATGTTTTGTTAAAGAAGTCTTTTCTGCTCATCAAACTGCATTTATTTTATTCGAAGTACAGCAAAAACAGTACAATTTTGAAATATTTTTACAATTTAAAATAACTGTTTTCTATTTGAATATAATTTTAAAATGTAATTTATTCCTGTGAACGAAGCTAAATTTTCAGCATCATTACTCCAGCCTTCAGTGTCACATGATCCTTCAAAAAATCATTTTAATATGCCAATTTGCTGTTCAAGAAACATTTATAATTATTATAATCAATATTTTAAACAGTTACCTTTTTTTTAGGATTCTTTGATGAATAGAAAGATCCAAGATAAGCATTTATTTAAAAAAAAAGCTTTTGTAACATTATACACTATACTGTATATACATTCAAAAGCTTGGAGAATATATATATATATATATATATATATTGTGGGGGAGAAATGGTAAATTAATACTTTTATTTAGCAAGAATGCTTTAAATTGTTTAAAAGTGTTGATAAAGAACAAAACATTTATATTTTCAGTTCTTCTGAACTTTCTATTCATCAAAGAAACCTGAAAAAATTCTACCAGCTGTTTTCAGCATAATAATGGTAAAAAATGTGAGCTGCAAATTAGAACATTAGAATGTATCTGGAGTAATGGTGCTAAAAATTCAGTTTTGAAGTCACAGGAATAAAACACATTTTAAAATATATTCAAGTAGAACAGTTATTTTAAATAATAAAAAATGTGAACATTTTTACTGTTTTTGCTGTACTTTAGATCAAATAAATACAGGCTTGGTGACTTTCTTATGAAAACACTACAAACAATCTTACAGTTCACAAACTTTTGGCTGGTAGTGTAGGCCTGTCTTGAAAGATGTATGTGTTATCATTAAAAATCTTTGTGAATAATGGGTTTTGTACTCCACTGTGACACCACTCAATGGGATTTTTACTTCTGGGATACAAGTGATACAACAACACTCTCTCACAGCACTGCAGTCAGTATAACAAGCAGATACTTGCAGAAATTATCAATTGTTCATTGCCACTCCACAATAAAAAATCTTTGATGAGTTGCACTTTCAATAGTCATGTTATCAGTATAAATATACTGTTGTATTCAGGAGAAGCTGGAGCGCTCCCAGGCCTCTGAGGAAAATCTGGAGGCTGAGCGTCGCCGTATAAAGGAGACCTGCGAGGCCGCGGAAGCTCGAGCTGCCAGGCTGGAACTCGTACGCCGGGGATTAGAAGGAGAGCTACAGCGTGCCCAGCTCCGAGCCACAGAGACGGAGGCCGAGGTCATCTCACTGCAAGAACGCCTCAATAACCTCCGGAGAGAACTGGGAGACAGTGAAGAGCGTGCTGCCATCCTGAAGGTGTGTGTAGGTTTGTGGAGTGTTAAAAAGGACATCAGTGATGTTTGAGCAATATAATGCAGCACTGTTGTTTCATTGTAGGTTGAGGGTGAGAGGTTGGCAACTGCCTTGGCACACACAGAACTTCAGGAGAGCCAGTTGAGGGAGCAACTGCAGGGCATGGCTGCATCCCTGACTGAGAGCAATGCTGCTATAGGAGCAGCACAGGATCAGGCCGCGCAGCTGCAGCGAGCTCTCACAGCCAGTGAACATGACCGAAAGATGCTGCAGGTCAATATTAGTTTTAATAGTGTGCATACGTTTGCCTTATTAGCAGTTAAAGGGTTAGTTTACCCAACAATTAAAATTCGGTCATTAATTACTCACCGTTATGTCGTTCCAAACCTGTAAGAACTTCAAATTAAGATATTTCTGATGAAATCCGAGAGCTTTCTGACCCTGCGTAGACAGCAATGCAACTGACACATTCAAGGCCCAGAAGGGTAGTAAGGACACCATGGGACATCAGTGGTTCAATATTAATCTTATGAAGCTACAAGAATCCTTTTTGTGCGCAAAGAGAACAAAAATAATGACTTTATTTAACAATTTCTTCTCAGTAGTATTGTGTCAGAAATGTGGGTATATTTGTGTCGAATTTTATTATATTATTAATGTAGATTAAATGTATTGAAGGAGGAGTAATGGAATATAATTACAGTATTTTTTGTGATTAAGCTATAGCGTTTATGCATTTATACTAAATGTATTTAGACTACTGTTTTTCATACAAATACCTAGGAACCATATTACATTTTTACCATGGTATTGAGGTGCTATATTTGTGGTTTTAACTGTTATTATCATGATCTATAGATGATGCTATGGAAGAGCAATGGTTAATTTAAAAAAAAAAAAAAAAACAGTCAGAATAATTAAATTTCACCTTATAAAATGAGGTTGCTACAATTTTTACAAGAGACAAAAACATGTTATATTATTTTTTATATTATCAGGGAACACAAACCGTTTCTTGATTTGAAACAGTATTATTCATTAAAACATGAAGAACTAAAGAAGCATACGGTACGCTTTCAAACGAACACTGGAGCGGTTCGGTTGTAGTGAGAAAGCAATCCGATCCAATGGACCAACGAACCAGGCTTTATCACACCTGTATAATGGGTAATTACAGTTCCATGAACAGCAGTAGCTTTGTTGTTTTGCTAATACCGCCTAAAATTAACCTGTGTCTGTCTGCGCCATTCAAAATCAAAGCACGCCTTTTTATTTTATAATGCTGTCTTATTGCTCTGTTTGCAAGAGGTGTGTTTTAAAAATGGACTCCTGCTCAAAATTATAAATTAATATAACGATACCTAAAAAAAAAAAATGCAACAATAAGCCCGCAAAACTGTTGTTGTTCCATCCTGACAGATGACAGCTCAGCGGAATCCCGGAAAAAAAACGTGGAACTTTGACCAATGAGAGGACAGTTTATTCGCGCGTGACTTGTATTAACACATTTGGTCCGTTTAGAAACAATGCAATCGATCTACAGGTGTGAAAGCACCCTAAGAAATTATTTTTTTTCTATTAAGATATTTACTTTGTTAAGGAACAATGACAGGAAAAAGAGTAAAGAATTCAAAAAACGAAGTGTTTGTTATGTTCTGACTATAAAGAATAGTTTAAACTTTAAACTTTAAACTATAAAGCCACAGTTAACCGTCTGGTTTGTACAGCTTTCACACTGTAGCAAAAATATATCTTTAAACGTGAAAATATCGATATCGACTGATTATCCTGATAATTTTTTGGCTATATCGCCCAGCCCTAGTGTCATGGTCCTCTTGTAAAGAGTGTCGAAGACTGACACGGGAAGAAGTTGTTGAATAAAGTCATTATTTTGTTTTCTTTGCACACAAAAAGTATAGTCGTAGCTTTGTAACATTACGGTTGAACCACTGATGTCACATAGGCTATTTTAAACAATGTCATTACTACCTTTCTGGGCCTTGAACGTAGTAGTTGTTTTGCTGTCTATGCAGAGCTCTCCGATTTCATCAAAATGTCTTAATTTGTGTTCCGAAGATGAATGCCTCACGGGTCTGGAACGACATGATGATGAGTCATTATTGACAGAATTTTCATTTTTGGGTGAACTATCCCTTTGATTGACCATACTACTAGCAATATACACTAGCACCAAAAGTCCTACAACAGCAAGACAAGCTTAAACATGGAACTTAAAACATGTTTAAGCAAATTCTCTATGGAGGCTTTATTACAACACCGTCAATCATATTTCTTCATCATGAACTCACAAACAACCTTATTAAGTTCATTGTGGTTTAGCCACAATCTGTTTTGATCTCAATTTACCTCAGTTCATGTACAGCTTTAATTGAAACCCTACAGATCATCTTACTACCATGGCCACAATGTGAAGTGATTTATGCTGTGGTAACATAATGTTTCCAGATTTGGAAAAGTTTTTTTGTATTTACCTTTGCTGCCGCCCATTCCCTGAAGGTGCTGGATGACGGTGCATTAAAACGTTGGACTGAACTCATTAATTTTCTCCAGCTCCTCTGGAGGGTTTTTAGGGCTTAGTATGAGTCTGTTTTAAAGATGCTGTACAAACAAAAACACTGCGCCCTCAGTGTAAATCTTTTTCAGTTTGCCTGAGAGCTGCCAGCTTTTGCCAATAAAAAGTGATCCAGAGGAAAAAACGAAAGAAAGAGTGGGGAAAAAGGATAAAAAGACAGGACACTGGTAGTAGTGAGCAGAAGAACAGCCTCCTCATTAAAACTGGATGTGGGTGTGTGATTATGCATGTGTGGATTGATGCCTGTTCATACTTGTCTGTGTGTGTATATGTGCACAGGAAAGGTTGGATAAGACACGGGAGGCTCTGACAAACTGTAGGAAGCAAAATCACGGCTTGAGTGAGAGACTACAGATCCTGCAGAGAAGCCAGGAAGAGTCTGAACTCAGGGTCTCTGAACTGGACAAACAGACACGAAGCCTGCAGGAGGTTATGCACACACACGTACACTCAAAGTTTACACAATGTTTTAAAGGGTTAGCTTACCCAAAATAAAAATTCTGCGATCATTTACTCACCCTCATGTCGTTCCAAACCCGTAAGATCTTCATCTTCGAAGTGAAGATGTTTTTAATAAAACCTGAGAGTTTTTAGTCCCTCTAGTGAAAATTGACTACACCAAAATGTGGTGCTTAGAAAAAGAGATGAGAAAAATCCACATGAATCAAGTGGTTTAATCTAAGTCTTCTGAAGAGACTCGCAAAAACAAACCTCATTGCTTCTCATATGTCATACGAGTATGACTGAGCTTCTGTTTACCATATTTGGCCTTCATTGTGTTTTGAAGATGAATCAAAATCTTATGGGTTTGTAATGACATGAAGGTAAGAAACTGATGACAGAATTTTCATTTTTGGCTGATCTTGGTAATATAATTTGGTTCTTGGAGGCACATACATCAAACAAATCCTGGAACATGTTTTGCATTTCAAATGACACAGGGTGGCAATGTTGGCAAGGGGTGCTGCCTCGCATATTGCTGTCAGCATTGTGCTCCCTTTTTCTCTGTCTGTCAGTAGAACACTATTTTGAAATTCAAGGTTGTGAACTCTTGCACATGACACCATATCTTAACCAGACACAAATACACATAATGTTGTCTCTGCCCCAGACATGACACATTCTAGTCCAGAAAACCATGTTGATCTACACCAGTTCTAGTCTGGACAGTCATGTAGATGCTGTCTATTCTACATCTCTTCTAATTCTTTAGGCTGTCAGACAGAGGCAACAGGCTGAGCAGGAGGTGCAAGAGAGCTGTGCACACTTGCAGGGAGAAAAGGGTCAGCTTCAGGAGCAGGTGGCTACCCTGCAGACCACAGCACACCGGCTGCAGGAAAAGAAAGTTGAGCTGGAGAGGACACTGCTTCGTATGGAAAAAGACAGGTCCTCCCTAAAGCGTACCCTGGAGAAGGTACAAGTCATGCTGTTATAAATAGCATGCACAGCCAAACATAATGACTTTAAAATAGTTTGTTGTTAATGTCATTGACTGTGATGTTTAATTTGTCTGTACCCTTAACTACTCTTAGTATTATTGGTTGAGGTAAGCTTGCATGAGAGTTTCTTTCGGGAATGTTTGTGTGTGTTTGCTAATGATTTGTCAATATTATCTCTATAAGTGATCCTCCTACGTGAATTTATACCACATGACAGTATCTCACACCAGATTTCTATCCTTCATTTTGTGTGTATGCGTGTGTTGTGTGCAGGTAGAAAAGAATCGCCAAAGAAAGGAGGTGGAGGTATTTCATGCTGAGCGTGAGAGAGAACAGCAAGAACAAAAGATCCGAAATCTGGAGCAAGAATTAAGCGAGACACAGGCTGAAATTCACACACTACAGGTGATAGAGATACTTACAAATATTATAAGTTTATAATACATGGAACAGCATCTAATACCCTCAACTTTTGAAATCTGATCGTAATAATATTAGTTGGTCATTCATCCGAAGTCGCTGGGATAGACTCCCAGTTAGTCCCAAATAAAAATAATAGCTTTAAAAAGTAAAGAAACAAACTTTTCCCAATAAGCTGCACAATTTGAGGTCATATTCATGTCTGTAGCCCAAACTGTGTGAAGCCAGATAAATTCTCTGGGTCAGGAGTTTATTTACAGTGCCCACCATTAATATTGGCACCCTTGGTAAACACAGTCTTTGGGTTGGAAAGCCTAAAAAAAAAAAAAAAAAAAATCTGAAGAAAAATATCGGAAGAATTTCAAGAAAAATCCTCCTTGTTTATTCAAAAACAAACTCAAGCATATTCAGTTGTCAGACATGACTGGAATGTCAAACGGGACTGTCTTCTATGGTTAGATGAAACTAAAACCCACCAGATAGAACTCTAATGTCGTGGGCCTATTTTTCTGCTGGAGGTCCTGAACATGTTGTTCAGATACATGGCATTATGGAACCTATCAAATACTAACTGCTAAAAAATCTAAACCTGATTGCCTCTGTTAGTATTCTTATAATGGGCCGTGGCTGGATCTTTCATCAGGAGAAAGATTCAAAACAAACATCAAAAAAAAAAAATTGTCACTGAGCACAAAATGAAGCTTCTGCCATGGTCATCCCAACTATAGAAAATTAAAGCTGCAAGAAGCGATGGAAGGGCCATCGCATCTGGGCTTACCGCCACCTGGTGGCTTTAGGAAAACACCGAACGGTGAGCAATATGCATTTAAAGTGGTAAATATAGGAGGAATATGTCAAAGTCAGTTATATTTGCCAAACTTCCTGCTGCCAGCTGGTGGTGCTATGACTACAACTGGATATTGGCCTGTAGATGTCTTCAGGCCAGCACTTTTATAAAACATATGAAGCTTGGTGCAGATTGAACATGGTATGTTTGAGTTAGTACATAGCATGATGTATCCTGTTGCCAACAGGTGGTGCTATGACTATAACTGGATTTTGGCATGTAGATGTCTTCAGGCCAGGACTCTTATCAAACATGTGAAGTTTGATGCAGATTGCACATTGCATGTTTAAGTGTAAAACAAGTCATTTCCTGTTGCCAGCAGGTGGCGCTATGATTATAACAGAATATTGGCCTTTAGATGTGTTCAGGCCAGGACTCTTATCGAATGTGTGCAGTTTGGACATTTTATGGCTGAGTTATGACAATTTCTTTTCCCATGGCAAGACATCAAACTTTGTCACGGTGCCACGCCCTTGAACAAAAACTCAAGCTCTTCGCCATTTTACATTGCAAAGGCCTTTAGATTACACTGACCAAATATAATGTTGATGTCATTAAATCTGTAGGAGAAGGAGTTACAGTGTAAAACATCTCACTTCCTGTTGCCAGCAGGTGGCGCTATAACTATAACTAAATATGGGCATGGGCATGTGTTCAGAAAAGGACTCTGTGTTGAGATTGGACATTGTATGCCTGAATTATAACAACTTCCCTTTTCATGGCGAAACATCAAAGTTTGTCAGGCCGCCACAGACACGCCCTCCAACGAAAACTCTAGATCTTCGCAATTTAACATCACAAAGAGCTTCAGATTGCACTGACTAATTTTGTATTGATCTGTTTAAATCTCTAGATGGAGTAAATTTAAATAAAACGCCTGAAAAACCTGTAGAGAAAAAATTAAAAATAACTGACTTTCTTTGGGTACCAGGGATTTTTTGTAGGTGTTTGTGTACATATGTCTACCGAATTTCATACATGTGTGTGAAATATAGCTGAGGGGCACTTTGTTGAAATTTTATAGGTGGTGCTATCGAGCCATTTTGCCATACCCACTTCTGAAACCCACATCAGATGTAATTTTCACCACTTTTGGTGTGTGTGCAAAGTTTCATGAGTTTTCGAACATGTTTAGGCCCTCAAAAATGCGATTCATTTTGGAAAAGAAGAAGAAACTGAGCAATTCCAATAGGGTCATCGCAGCACTGGTGCTCGAGCCCTAATAATAATAAATGTATTAATGTTAATTAATGTATTAATGCTCAATTATTACATTTTCTGAATAAAATGTGATTGGTAATTGGTCACAAGTAAAATAAGATAAGCCCATTAAAGGCTAATTGCTTTGGAAAGTATAGAAACACACTTTTTCTCAATAAGCTGCGGAATTTGAGGTAATGTCTAATGTCTAAAACCAGGTTAATTCTCAGGGTCAGGAGTTTATTTATTTACAGTGGTCTCCACTAATATTGGCACCCTTGGTAAATATAGTCTTGGGGTCAGAAAGCCTTAAAAAAAAAAAAAAATCAAACAGCCCCTACATCACCACATTTTCTTTGGGAGGGTTTCAAGAAAAATCCTCCTCACTCATCCAAAAACAAACTCCAGCATATTCAGTTGTCAGACACGACTGGCTTCTATGGTCAGATGAAACTAAAAAAAAGAGCATTTTGGCAGCAAACCTCCCAGATAGAACTTTAATGTTGCGGGCCTATTTCTCTGCCGGAGGTGCTGGACATCTTGTTCAGATACATGACATTATGGATTCTATCAGATAACAACAGATAAAAAATTGAAACCTGATTGCCTCTGTTAGTATTCTTATAATGGGCTGTGTTTGGTTCTTCCATCAAGACAATGATCCAAAACAAACATTGTGTCTCTGAGCACAAAATTAAGCTTCTGCCATGGTCATCCCAGTTCCCTGACCTGAACCATATAGAAAATGAATGGGGTGAACTGAAGAGAAAAGGCACCATCATAGAGCTGAAGAGATTCTGTATGAAGGAACTGGTCTCTGATCTATCGTCAGATGTTCTCCAAACTCATCAGACATTATAGGAGAAAACTCAGAGCTGTTATCTTAGGAAAATGACATTGTGATAATTAGGTGCCAATAATTGTGGCCAACATGAACTAGAGAAAAGCATTTATTTTATAATGAGATTTTCCCCCCACTTCCATTGTTTTACTTCAGTAATAAGTTAGAATTTTGCAATGTAGATTTATTTTCACAGCCACCTTTCCTCATGTTTACAAACTCTTAGTGAAGAGTGCTGTATATAGGGGTTTACTTAAGCTCTTTTTGTTTTTTGTTTTTTTTGGATTCGACTGTGACAGGATGTTATGTGTTGTCTTTGCAGTCACAGATCTCTATCTTGGAGCAGACTCACTCCCAGAGGCTCCTGGAAGTGACGGCTCGCCACAGGCAGGAGCTTGACCTGGAGACAGAGCGGATGAGAGACTCCCAGCAGCAGGCAGAGAAAGCACTGGAGGCCCGAGAGAAAGCTCACCGCCAGAGGGTCCACTGCTTGGAGGAACAGGTTTGAGAAAGCTATAAAAATGTGATGTATTGTACCAGTGACATTCAATAGGAATAAGCCTTTAATGAATACTTGACAGCTTTGCAATAACTGCTGTGTTTTTCAGGTTTGCACACTGAAAGAACAGTTGGAGCAGGAGATGAAGAGGAGGCAAGCGTATATGAAGCAGATGCTGAGAATGGGGCTCTAAAAAAAATTTAATGGCTTGGGAATTCTGCCCATGGTGACCAACTGACAGCTTTTTGTTCCCAAACATATTTGTAGTTTCCCAAAGGCCTATAACCAATGAAACAGGGCTTGTGCTAACATGAATGGACTTCATGCATAATGAAATGTTACACACACACACACACACACACACACACACAAACACACAAAATCACTGGTCTCAGGGAGAAATGTTGGACTACATTTGCACAAATACTTTAAGTAATCCTGAACCACACCATAAGAACCCAATAACAACAAACAAAGAGATCACTGTTTCACCAAATGCTTCTCAATTGCCAAATTGTTTTAAGGATTTGTGCAGCAAACTGTTGAAGCAGACCATAAATCTACCTTAAGTCAATCCCTGTTCATCTTAGAGCATTAGGCACAATCTCAATTCTACATCGCACACAGTTGTAAACATCTGTACCTTTCTTAAATGTTACACCCTAGCCTAGGTCCTCCAAACTGTTTAGCAAACCACACTATTACTCTTTCTTTTCTTTTTTTATAACTACTACTTTGTAACTTGCACGATTGCTGTAATCAGTTTTTATTCACACAACCATTTAGAGAATAAGATCATCTTGTTTTAGTTAGTACCAATCAGCTAAATGACAGTTAGAGTGAATCAGGACAGAAAATTAGTCATATTTTCAGTTTCCATATGTGACCCTGGACCACAAAAACAGTTTTAAGTAGCACGGGTATATTTGTAGCAATTGGCAAAAATACACTGTATGAGTCAAAATTGTCGATTTTTCTTTTTGATGCCAAAAATCATTGGTTATTAAGTATAGATCATGTTCCATGGAGATATTTTGTAAATTTCCTACCGTAAATATATATCAAAACTTAATTTTTGATTAGTAAAATGCATTGCTAAGAACTTAATTTTGACAACTTTAAAGGCAATTTTCTCAATATTTAGAATTTTTTTTTTTTTTTGCACTCTCAGATTCCAGATTTTCCAATAGCTATATCTCGGCCAAATATTGTCCTATCTTAACAAACCATACATCAATGGAAAACGTATTCATTCTCAAACTCAATTTCAAAAAATGTACCCTTATGACTGTTTTTGTGGTCCAGGGTCACATACGGTGTTTATCTTATTATGGGTGTTAAAACAATATCTAATTCATTATCACTAATGTAATGTGTCTAATGTAATAACTATTGGAAAACTGATGTATTTCTTCACAAAGTAATTTTTATGAGTCAATAAAACCATACAAACTAGAAAAATAAAAATGAGGTTGATTTTTGTGGTCTAAAGAATTGCTTTCAGTTGGCATTGATGTATTTTGGATAATTGCTGTCGTTTATAATGTGTGCAAATAAGCTGTAACTACCTATAAAAGATACTTTGTGATGTTCTGACTCCAAGAGTTAATTCCCACTAATAACCCGCTGTATAAAAAGAATCTCATTATATTTTTAGGGGAGCTGTTTCCAGGCACATTTAAAATATTTGAAATCTTTTAAAATCTTTTGCCAAATTTAAAATCTTTTGCCTTGTGTGTTTAATTTCAGGGAAAATTGATTGAAAGAGAGTAAGCTTTCTTTCAGTAAATCTCTAGTCCATACTAAAAGGCTTTTGTATATTTTCATATTTTTTAAACAGATATCTTGAGTACAGTATACAAGGAATGCACTATGCATGCATCATATGACATGCCAACTTCTGGAACGTTTACACTGCCATGTGGTGGTGTGTACCACACTGAGACATGTTCTTCGGGGAGAGGTATTTCTCAGCAAAAGCAAAGAGCAGAGGAGAGTGCCCTGTCAGAGTCTCTTTAAAGCAGCCCTTTGATTACCATAGCTCCACCCAGTGCTTATCCAGTTACCGGTCTCTCCTCAGCTATTGGATGAGAGTTCCTAATCATGCAAGGTAGTGAATCCCTGGGGGGGTGGGGCTGGGTCTGAAAGAACTCCTTTGGCAGGCAGAATAGAGGTTTTATTGAGGATATTTCTAAACTAACCATCAGGGACCAAGTCACTGGATTGTAAAAAATAGAGCCGAATCACTCTGCTCCCTCTCCTTCTTTCTCTCTCTCACTCTGTTCATTTCAGTGAGCGGCACGGAGCACAGCAGCTCTTGAGCACACAGAATGCAAGGAATCTACCCCCTTGTTATAGACCAACAGCCCAAGTACCAGGGCTGAGAGAAGATCTGAGAAGAAACAAAGGGTGGAATTAGAACATTTACAGAAACAGGGACAAGAAAGACAAGGAGGATCATTTGGCACTGGGGTTTACAGTTGTCTTGTTGCCCTCTCTGAGTGTCCTGGATCTTAGTCCTCTCCTCTCCATCCCTGTGCAGACAAGGTCATGGGGTGGCTGAGGAGACTGGTGCTCTCCACGTGCATGCTTGTTATTTTGCTTCATGGCGTGGAGCCGGCTGTACCCCTGGAGGAGTTCTACCCATTTGGCCTGGATGAAGGTGACTCTCAGACCATTGAGCAAGATGATGGGGGATCAGGACTGGTTGCGATCTCTGTGGCTTTCCCTTTCTTCGGAGAACGGCACAACGGACTTTATGTGAGTATAGATTGCATGTGGGAAAGTGTTGTGCGGGAGAATCAGGTATTCCATTCAGTAGCTTAATTGGTTTGTGTGTATGTCTTTGAGGGAAACAGAGCCAGGTCTTACAGCTTGAGATTGGATAATGAATCTCTGCACCACAAAGTTTTACACTGACTGAACTACTGAATGTTTTGTAGTGAAGAGATAGTAGCAGAAGAGATCTGCTTGTTCTAACTGTGGTTTAAGGGAGTGAAGGAGAGAAAAGAAACAAGACTTGTCATGAGAGCAACCAGCGATAGTGCTTTGACAGGTCTTAGTGCTTAATCATAGCCATGTCCTGCTTTTGGTTGGGCGAGTGGGGCTTTGATATGTGTCATCTGTGTCACAAAGGAAGCTCCATCCTCGTAAATAGACACCATCTGTTTTGATGCAGCATCCCAGTCGTGTTGCCTCCCAAAATATGCTGCTCCACCCAGGGCACCCATCTTTACTACCAACTGTCCAGCCTGGCCGAGGTACCATAGTGACAGAGGCTAGGTTTCCAGACTGGGCTACAAGCGAATGGATAAATGAGATCACAATCCCAATGCAGCGAACGACTGACCGAGCACACATGCCACACAACCAGTCTCTCTCCCAGCCACTACATGTCATTCAAACAACTGCGCCCTCACAACTTTGAGGTGCAATATTGTGTTTCCTATTTTAAAGTCATGAAGTCACTTGGATGTCCTGGCAAGCGCAGCTTGCTGAAATAGTGCAGGGTTGCATCTGCGCTTCACCCTGAGTGGTATCTCATATCTCAGAGCACAATGTAAATATTAATGCGAATTGAACAAGATAAGACCTGCTGTGGCTAGCAGTGAAGATCTAAAATTAGATTACTTCAATGTGATAGAGCAGAAGATGACTGAAGGCACAGTTATGGGTGGTAACTACAAAAAGGGTGCAATGAGTACAAACCGGGAGGTAACTACAGGTCGATCGGAGTAAGAATTTGCAAGTCACTGGTGCATTGAGGCATGCGACAGCATTAAAACTGCGCTCATAATTTCTGCATTGCGCTCAAGAATCAATTACGCTTCAGCTTTATTGCACGCTGTAGCCACATGTTGATCTCTTCCACAAGGGAGCTGCTTTCAAACAGGTGAGGTTTTGGAGAGTACACACGGGCAGATCCTCATGGATAATTTCTTCCGGGAGGGCATTCCAAGCCTTCAGGCTTTGAAAAAACAGAAAAGCTCTTGAACCAAACAATTTGAGGTGGTTCTTGAGAGTTGTCTCAGGGTATTACTGTAAGAGCTTCCCTAAAGCGAAAAGAAGGATCAGTACTGCCTGCTATTGCATGTTTAACTTTCTGACCTACTCTATCTGTCCACCCCCAGTCATTTTTCTCACCTTTTCTCATTCACTCCCTCTTCATGATAATTTAAATACCATTTATAATATAACTAACTCACAAATACATAGCTCTGCCTCAGCTTAAAGCGTGACTTTCAAGCATTTAACCTGACATCACAATAGGTTTGCAGAGCTGTTTTTTCCTCCCCAAAAAACTAATCCTTTCAGGCTTAACAAGAAACTCTTGTCTGAGAAATTGTTTTAAAAATATTGCTCTGTTATCTATATTTGAGGCTGAAAGGCGGGTTCTTTGCCATTTAGGACCACCAGGTATGGTCATAGTCCCACAGTAGAGTGACCACCCCTCCTGCTTTGTGTTGTACCGCACAGCATTTTCACCCCTTGTCCCGCACGTTGCATTTTTAGAAAAAGTCCCACATTTTCATCAGTCTGTTGGTTTTTAATTGTCATATTAAGAAAATGTACGTATGTTCTTTTGCCTTTTTAAGAAAGCTTTTTATTTATTCTTGTTGTGTAGATCTGCGCAAAGGATGTGCGGATCTCATCAAGTGATCTAGCACCACGACTTTCTTCTTATTGTAATAGTTAGTTTGAGGTGGTTTTATTGTAATGACAAATGTCCAGAGCCCAATATTGTAATGTGAGGGCGCATTAAAATGCGCAAGCACAAATCTCCTCTTGCAGGTGGATTCTCTCACACAAAACAAATGCGCTTTCTCTCGCTTACATGTGCGCACTCAGAAACATAAATAAGTGCATATAACAACAGATGTAAATCCAACACCTTCTTACTCCTAACTCGTCACATGTTGAGGCTTGGTCAGGACCCCTTTGGCGTCACTTCTTGACGCTCAGGGTACCCCTTTAGCGTCATTTTTCGACGTGCGGGGTCCTCCAGTACTTACATAAGAAACCCTTGGCGTCAATGTGCTGACGCGAAAATCACTGGGAATTTTATCGTCATGATTAAATTATATATCTGGTAATAATATCGCTATTATTGCATATATGTTGGGGTGTGTTTTTTTTTTTTCAATGCAAACAGTCACAACAGTTTCATTTATATTATGATATTTACACATTAAACCCAACCCCTGCCCCTAAACCTAACCATTAGTCAACAAAACACAAGATATAACAGGCAGATACAACTATATTCATAATTTATTCAAAAATTATTAATATTCCAAGGGTTCCGAAGCAAAACGATTGATTTGTGAGAAGCACAGATGCAATCGCCGACTCCGTCTGCCGTCCCATGTGCTGCACTGCAGTCTGTCTGTGCGTGAATTCAAAAAATGCCACCAGAAGAAGCAAGCCTTGGTTGTGAAATGCTATTGGCTCTTGGGTGTCTCGTGACCGATTGCGTCATGCTGTTGTGAAATGCCATTGGCTCTTATGTGTCTCATGACCGATTGTGTCATGCTAACTGTGAGCGCGTTAACGGAGCGGCATCATTTTCAGCGATTAAAACCTTTTGTTATTCGCATAAAGATATCGTACGCCTTCAGAAGACTCGGAATGCAACAGAACTTGTTTGTAATGCTTTTATACTGCTTGTTTATGGTCAGCTTTTGCAATAAATACTTGTGGCTGTACTTCTATTTGCATGTTGCGTGTTTTATATTGTTCAGAAGTGGGTAGGTTTAGGGTAGGGGTGGGGTTAGGTACTCCAATGAAAGTATACATTTATATAAAATAATTTATATTTTTTCATATTATAAACAACTGAAAACAATGGAGGACACTGCGTGTCGAAAAATGATGCTAAGGGGGTACCCTGAGCCAAGTGACGCCAAGGGGTCATGACCAATCGTCAATAAGTGACGAGTTGGGAATGAGAACGTGCATTTAGATAGCATAACAGTAGTGAATGTAGGCCTATCTTTTTCATACGTGTCCCGCATTGTCCCCTGTACTGTCCCGCATCTACTGTTCTGCAACAGATCTATTGCCAGGTGGTCACCCTATCCCACAGTGATGTCCCGTGTCCTCTCTGCTTGGCATTTTATCAGCCCAGACTTGTCCAATATAAGGTTGGGCAATGACTACAAAATTATCCTCCCTATACACAAAATACGCAAGATGCATAGGGCTCCCGAAACACCAGGGGGCCCCCTTGCTCTCAAAAATGATTTATTTTTGGTTTCATTTTTTAAGTGGGCCAGCAGTTACCAAAACATTAATGTTTATTTCTTTTAATGACGTGGGCTGTTACCCTTTCTATGCAAAAATCAGTACCCTTTCTACGCAAAAATCAGTCAAATGAAGTAACGTGAATGTCGTAAAAAAAAACAAGTTTAAAACTTACCGTGCCGCGGAAGAGACACTGTTTCTCAAGCGCTTTCTGTGAGCGCGATTCAAGACGGAGCGACACACAAACTCGTTTCATTCATTCATTCATAGAATCAATCAAACATCACAGCCGTTCAGAAGTGCACTTCACTTTATAATCTAATTCATAAATATCAAACCTTTTTTAACATTAATAGAACTACAAACTGGGTGACTGATACTATCTTTGTCATGCAAAACACTTGTTGGCTCGCATGGAGTTTGCAGTTTTAACGTACATGTTTGCTTAAATTTATTTTCAAGATCTGAGGTAAACGCTCTAAAAAATGCTGGGTGTTATACAACCCAGCGCTGGGTAAAATATGGACAAACTCAGCGTTTGGGTTGTTTAGACCCAGCGGTTGGGTTACTACCCAGAAGGTGGGTCACAAAAACCCAGTTGCTGGGTTTGTCCATATTTTACCCTGCGCTAGGTTGTTTTTAGCCCAGCAGCTTTTAGAGTGAATAACAATTATTTATTTTAGTAGGCTATGGCTATAAATGTCACGCAATATGATATTCAAACTCACATTAGACACTTTTAACATCAAATAAAGCACTTAATCAGTACTTGAGATTATTATTGCCATAGTTTGTATGCCTGCCGCGACGTTGCAGAAATAGAAACCATTTCTAAAATAGAAATTTCACGTGTTGCCATCGCGGCTAGTTAGGACAAAAACACGGAAACATGGAAAAGATACCTTTTATGTCGTAGTATCAAGTCGTGTTAGGACAAGGTGTTCGGAGTGCTAGATCATTTCCATAATGACCAACGCAATGTATCAAGAGCAGTGCAAATTACCATCTGTTTTAAGACATGCTTTTTTATTGGGCGTTAAATAATGACGCGAAAATACCAATAATCTGACAAGCGCAAACATTAGTAAATCGCATTGTGATTCATTTTAATTGAGTTTTTTCATGTTACGTCATCAATCCGGAAGTCGGCCATTGCGCACTGAACATAAACAATGCCACTGAACGAAATGGAGCTTGTGCATGGGCTTGGCGGGAAAAAAAACAAAACAAAACAAAAAAAACGATGAAACAAAAGTAATTCACTATGTGGGGATGAGAAATAGAATAAAGAATTGTCTGGTCATCAGTCCATGACAAAGGAGGCAGATCATAAAGATATTTACCACCTATTACAGGACTCGACAATACGGACCCTATGGCCCGGTGCATTCATGTTCTAAAATGTTATTTGTGTGGAAATATTACGTTATTATTATATTTAGTCTGTGAAAGGTCATTAACGGAGGCCAGAAACGCTGAAGATGGACATAAAGAGGAAATACTGTAGCAAGCAGATCAAATCTCACTGTCCACGATGCACAAAATATTGATAATGAATAGAAGTTTATATGAATGCACTGTCTGTTTTCAGAAAAGTTTACCTAGCATTTATTTTCATCTAGCATCTGTATAATGCATTATTAAGCAGTGTTAAGTAAATCTGGTCCCTATTCTTGTAAAATGTGTAGTAAGTAGTACCGCCTCTGTGTAGTATACACAGAGTACTTGTGACCGTGAATCTTGAAAGTGAAAGTAAAAAGCGAACGCACACTCAAAAGCGTAATAATAACACACCCACATAATAGTAACAGCTCCCAGATGGCCGCAATTTATATACAGTATAATTACCCAACGATATAATCATGAGAAAAGGCATCGAATTTTTTTTTTCCTCCCTCACGGAGGGCGATCGTGATGGACGATGGCATCATCTATCGGGGCAACCCTAGTCCATAATGTGCTTTTTCATGTTCCACGATTCTGTTCTTTTGGGTGTGAGAGATATAGCTGCAATCTCCCTCACCCTTCCTTCTTCCTCCTCTTCTTCAGCCTTAGATAACAAGCTCAGGGGTCTTCCCAATGGACCTGTCCAGCTGCTCTATTGAAGAAAGGAGAGATCCCTTTAACAGAACCCAGATGCATCTGTAAACTGTCTCAGGGATGCCAAACAATGCAGGCCCTCAATTAACTAACCTTATGAATGACTGGGATGAAGAGCAGAAAGGATGAGATCAAAGGCTAGCATGGCATGGACTTCCACAGCAAATGCAAAAAACATACATTATTTTGAATGAAACTGGTGTAAGTTTTGATGGGGAACAGAACACTGAAATTGATTTTCGGGGACCTCAAATTAAGAAACCTCCCAACAAGTTGTTTGTATGGGAAGCTATAAAAAGGATGTTTATAATTGTTTTAGGCATAGAATTGTTATCCCACAGTTGAGTTAAAGCAGAAGAGGGAAAATGATGGGGACAGAAAGATTTGAGGTTTCACGGCACACTGAGAGCACATCTGCTAAAGCTCATCCTCAGCACTTCAACACTTCATGTTTGCGCAACTATAGAAAGGGAATCTTCAACCTTGAGGGATTTTTTTCTCTTTATCTTTTTCTCTCTGTCCTCTTTGCTCCTCTCCTCCTCCTCCTTTTCACTTAAGTAGCCCAAAAATTAGCTAAGTGTGTGAGGACATATGTGTGATTTTGTTAGGAGCTGGGTAGCTTAGCATGTAATGCTTTATGTCAAGATAAGTCATAGGTTATCCTAAGCTTTGAGCTAATATTTGGACTCAATTCAATAGGGACAGCCACTGAAATTAATTTTTCTATAGTGGGTTATTTTTCCAAGAATAGTGAAAATCTTTGTATATTATTATAAGATATGAATGAGTGCAGTGCCATACAGAGGGTCAGGGTTTGGCATTCTGTGGAATGCCAGTCACGATAAAGAAACCCACCACAGCCGCACAAGGGTGTGGAGCAAGAGCAGCCAAGGTCAAACATACAAACACATCCACTTCAGCTTTTCCCTCAAATTACTAGGAAGAGTTCCCGTGTCAAGATTCAATGTTTTGCCAAGCTGAACTTTGGGCACCTTTTTATGAAGGGATTTGTTTTGGCATCCCTTTTCCCAGGTGAATGTTTATTTTAGTATTAAAATGACTTAGCTCCAAAGTAAACCATCCTATGAAAACTTATGATATATCCGGTGAAGAATAACTCAAAAATAACACAGAAGTGGCACCATATATACCTACATGTGATTCACATGTGATCCACTTCATCAAAGCTTTAGTTTTAGAATTTACTCCTGACTAAATTTTACATCCCATCCCTTTTCTTCCAAGGCAGTTTAAGTGCTGGTTCGGAGCCAGAGCCTAGTTTTAAAACGGTTCTTTGTCTTTTGACACCCAACGCACTAGATCTGAACCAGGAATAGTGGTTTGTAAGTTGAACCAAAACATTACTGGTCTAGAAGTTAGAACAGCTTGCATCAGGTGCTGGGGTGGGGTTATCAGCTAAACATGAACACGCAGGATTCGCAGTGTTTGGATCCCAATGCAGGTTTGTAAAGCCATGAGCATCAATAGCAACGCAATGTCTGCGATTGTTGATATTGTGGACTAGTTGGCGTGTGACGTCAAAGTACCGCAAGAGCAATTCAAGAGATTAAAGAGTCTGCTCTTCAATCGCTCTCATGGTGCTTTGGTATCGTGTGCCATTTGGTCTGCGTTTTGTCTACATCCCAAGCCCCTTTTCTCCCAAAGCAGTTCGAGTGCTGGTTCGGAACCAGAGCATAGTTTCAAAACAGTTCTTTGTTTTTTGAAACCGAATGCATCAGCTCTGAAACAGGAAAAGTGGTTCGTAAGTAGCATCAAAACATTGCTGGTCTTGAAGTAAGAACGGCTTGCATCAGGGGCTGGGGGTGGGGTTACCATCACCAACAAGACACTTTTGACCGCCATTTTTAAAAAATCGGTCGGCGTGTGGTGTTGAAGTACCACGAGAGCAATTCACAAGCTTAAAGAGTAGTTCGCTCTCCAGTCATTCTCGCAGTGCTTTGGTGTCTTGTGCTGGTTGACACCATCGGCACGGTAAGCAATGGGAATTACCAGATCAGTGGATGAGGCCAAAACAAAGGGGTACCGCGCTGTGTGGGCCGGTTGGTGTGTGTCGTCAAAGTACCACAAGAGCAATTGAAAAGCTTAAATAGTTGTTTGCTCTCCAATGACTCTTGCAGTGCTTTGGTGTTGTACACCAGTTGGTCTCCGTGGCACTGATGCATCTCGAGCAAGCCTGGTGAGTTAAGCAATGGGGGTTACCAGATCTCTGTGGGAGTTACTTGGTTCTGTGGTGGCACTCTAGCCCATGGAAAAGCAAACTGGTTTTTAGAAGGCTTGCTAGTCGAACTAGCACCTGGTTCATACTGGTGGAAAAGGGGTACCAGATAGCTTACCTGTTTAAACTAAGTTCTGATTGCTTTTATTCATTTTTAGTCTGTGGTTAGATCCAATTACTCCATTCTACTTTTAATAAGATATTAAGACATGAAAGAAAAGCAACTAAGTTAACCTCTTCCAGATGCTACAAATAGATCAGAACAAATGGCAGGACATATTACAGCACCAGAGAATAATCGCTAATGTAGTGCTTAGTGAGATTTCCGCTGCTAATTTAGCAGCAAGGTAAGCAATTTCCATTTATTACCTCCACACACTGTTGCTACTAGCTCTCCAATGCTTGCACCGGTCAAAACACTGCTGTCCCTATTGGCTGTCCAACTCTCTTTTCCCAGTTTGCTGCTTATATCATTAGCATGCAACGGTTTAGTACTGCAGCCCGTTCTCAAGTGTTTTGGTCATCTGTGAAACATTTACTCTAAATCACACTTTGGTTCCTGTCAAGGGTTTGTATCTGTCAGTGAACTGTGCCTGCACTTTCCATCCCTCATTCTTTTCCATTTCTCCCGCTTCTCTCTCTTTGTCTTTTCTTTCATTCTTCTGCTCTCACAGGGCTCCTTTCAGTGACCCCAGAGTTGTGGCCCTGAAGGCTTCACTCTGCTTCTCTATGTTAACCACACTCTTGCCACAGCACGCTGATGCAGAGAGGGGAAGACTGCGGTCGGCCAATTAACCAAGCACCCGAGTCAGGCCAAACAAAACTTCCTCTACTGTTTTTACAGCAAAGGCCTCCGAATTATGGTTTCCATACGCATGGGGAGGGGAGAAGAAAGGCCATGTGTCTGACATTGCCTTTGTTGCTGTTGCTGCTGCCAGAACTGGGTACAGATGAGTGAAATGAAGGGACAGGGATGTTGGCATTGAGGAGCGAACACCTGGAGAGGGGTGCGACTCCGCAGGTGCAAACTGACTAGCATAGGTTGCATTAGTCACACTCTACATTGTAACTCTGTTGCTCTGTGCAGTGACAACCTTATATGGGTCAGAGAGGTGATTGATATTATTTTTCACAGTTTAGAAAGGACTTAAAATTTCCAGTCTGTCCAGTGGAGAACTATTAAGGAAAGTTCCTACAACTAAATGGTGAAGCTGTGGAATAATTTCACACACCCCTGTTGGCCTAGTGAATTTGCATGCAATATTCATATCAGTTGGATAACACTGGGCCGCTGTGAATACTCTAAGGTTTCTTCTATGTCAGCCCGGCTGGACATTCATCACAGGAGCAGACTCAGTCAACAGAGCAAAGCCAGTGGTCAGCAAAGCAAGTGTTGGGCTCTGTGGTTTCTTTAGAGGTAGTTATAAAGGCCTCGCCCTCTAAAACCACTTCTAGTGGACAAGAGCCAGGGCAGGTGTGTCAGAATGTGTATGTGTGTCTGAAAAGTGCTCCAGTTTTCTCAGCTGCAAGACGTGGATGTCTGGCAGAACAAGGCAGCTGTCTGTTCCCTGATGGGAAATGGATACATCTGCCACAGGAGCCTGCCTCACTCTTTCATCCTGCAATGCTACTGCTCACTCTCATGTGTCAACACACTGCTGGACACCTCAGCCTGTCTCCGCTTATTCCCAGTCAGCATGTTTCATACATCATAGCCATACGATTACTGTTCCAGGCCCTTTGCAATATCTACCCCAAGAGTCACTGCAAGAAACTGAATTGTCCTTTAAAAGTTCTGCTTGAAAAGTCTTAAAGATGAAAACTTCTTGACTCTGCAGTACCAGCCCAGTCTCTGTCGTCAGGTATACTTGAGTGTGGAAAGAATTTCATGGAGATGAAATATGTTATTTGTGCAACTCAGAAAGTGAATGTCCAAACATGCAGCTCATAGTGTGGTAAAGCTTCAGCAGTGGAATCTGGGAATGAGTGCCAGGAAGGTAAGCTGAAGGAAGCTTTGTGTTCTGACTCTGCTAACCCATGTACTTGTTCTTTTTTTTGTATCTTCAAGGTCAACAACAATGGCCTGGTGTCTTTCCTGAGGGAGGTGTCCCAGTTCACTCCGGTGGCATTCCCTATTGCTGGAGACCGAAGGGTGGTGGCTCCTTTCTGGGCAGATGTAGACAACCGACGAGCAGGACAAGTTTTTTATCGAGAGAGCAAAGATCCTGCCATCCTGAGAAGAGCCAATGCAGACATTAATCGCTACTTCCCTGAATTCCCTATGTTCATCACTACATGGGTGCTGATTGCTACCTGGCATCAAGTCACATTTTTTGGCGGCAGCTCAATAACTCCGGTACCAAGTTCATGTCCTTTAAACTAATAAAACCAACAACATTCTTATGATGTTTTTTCTAGAAAATCATCTAACACAGGTTTTCTCAGGTCTGGCCCTCAGGGTCTATTTTCTAGCAGAGTTGATCCTTGATCAAAATTAAACTCTGCATGTGATGATACACAGGGCAACTTTTTGAGCAACACTGCTGAGCATGATCTAAAGAATCCAGATAGAAATTTGTTGCCCTTTCTCAGTGGGAAAGTGCCCAAGCAACATTGCTCTAAAAGTTGCCCTTTGCAGGACAGTAGACCTCAAGGGCCAGAGTTGATTAAACTTCTGAATTCTGGTTGTGGCAACTGACTTGCTCTTTTATTTACTCTAAAGGTCAATACATTTCAAGTAGTTCTCATCACAGATGGTGAGCTCTCCTTCACCATCTTCCAGTACCACAATATTTCTTGGACAACAGGGATGCATGCGACCAGTGGTGGTGACCTAGCAGGCTTGGGGGGCATAGCTGCACAGGTAAGGTCATTGCCTTTACTTACGTTGCTTTTTTTTAGTTTTGACCTAAATTGCTTGAGTGACATTAAAATGTGAAAGAATCCACTCTGAGAGAACTCTCCCCTGCTTCCACTCTCTTCCTAGGCAGGTTTTAATGCTGGTGATGGGAGGCGCTATTTCAATATCCCAGGCTCTCGGACAGATGATATTGTTGATGTTGAAACCACCACAAATGTGGGTTATCCTGGTCGATGGGTCTTTCGTATTGATGATTCTCAGGTGCAAGTGGGCAGCTGCAATGACTCAGGTATGCCACCAAAGGAAAAAAGAGTCATGGACAGTACAAACAGGAAAATATCAGTCTGTTCAGACTCTTTTCCATTGTCTTTCTCAGCTTCAGTCTGTGCTAACTTAAGGCCCTGTCAAAATGGTGGACGTTGCATTGATGACTGCATCACTGGAAATCCGTCTTTCACTTGCTCGTGTTTGGCTGGCTTCACTGGACGCAGGTGCCAGATAGGTAAACGAATGATGAAATCCTTCCATCCCTCACAACCCGTACTCATCCTTTGTGTTCTTCCTCGCCAGGAAAGAGAAAGTCAGCTTGTAAAAGCAGAATTCCACCCTGCAAGCCAGGGGGACAACCTAAGGGAGAGAATTTCCCCTGGTCACATCTGTATGTAATACGCATACAGTAGAGTCCGTCCAACGTTTTGCTGTGGTCAAATCATTACCTTTTCCTCCACCCCCTGTACTTTAGGATTCCCTCATGTTTTCATTCCTGTGTGCACATCTAATAAAAGTCACGTGTTATATTTGTCGTTCTTTTTTTGTTTTTATAGAGGTTGATGAGTGCTCTTCATACCCCTGTCAGAACGGAGGCACATGTGTGGACAAGATCAACCACTTTGTCTGTCTATGTCCAGTGGGATTCATAGGGACAACATGTGAGACAGGTAAACACCCAAGTATTTAATTATCGGACTCTAATTTCAATTATGCATTGTTCAGTAAAATCAAACTTTGCGCCAGTATCACTAAGAAGCTTGTATTTCCACAATGTGTGGCTCTTCTCAAAAAGTTGTCCAAGGAGGACTAAAATAGCGAGTGAAAATGGATGTGAGTTTTGAACTCAGACTTCTTTTCGTGCTGTGGCCTCTCTCCACACTGATTTTGTCTTCCCCTCCTCCCTTAGCACTCTGCTGGCTTCAACCTCCTTCTCGTTCCCACAGTCCAGCCTGCAGAGATGTATCAAACCTCTAATACCTTTCACAGCCAGAAGTGCATAGTTTCAGAGTGAGGGGAACGGTGTGGAGGATATATTAATCAGCTGAATAAATATCCAGTGTGTGTGTGTGTGTGTGTGTGTTTATTGCCTGTAGACATAGACGAGTGCCAAGAGACCCCATGCCTCAATGGAGCACAGTGCATACAGGGTGTCGGCAACTTCACCTGTGTATGCCAAGCAGGTTACACTGGGTTCCTATGTGAGTCAGGTGAGTATGGATATTGGGAGTGTCACTGAGAGGCCATGACTTTCCCCAGGGAACATTTCCTTTTTTCCGCATTAGGCCCGCACTTATTCATTTGACAGATGGTGTTATCTAGACTGACTTCATGAAGACTGCTATAGTACAGGACTTTTAAGGGCAGCTAGTAAATGGAAATATATTATCAGTTACTTTGATTTCTTTCCCTGTGTTTTCATTTTGGGTCAGGTTTTATGTTCCAAATATTCTGAGTTCCCGGAGCAGACCTTGATATGACTTTTGAGAAAAAAGCACTGACATGATTCCCCTGCTTAACAAATTGGGCTTCCCACAGTGAAGGTTATTGATGAAATTCAAGTCCAGTTGGGAAGTACTCTGGAAACTAAACCGCTGGCCTTTGTATATCTTGAACCCTTGTTTCTACATGAGACCAGATTACTGTTAATACTAGACACCTGGTCAATGAAACCGTACACCTGCATGAACTTGAGATATTGATACAATCAAAACCAAGCTGCTCTAAGGATTGCCTTTCTCACACTGACAAATTGCTCTCTACGCTGTCATGAATCTTGTGTTTTGGATTCCAGATATCAACGAATGTGCATCCATGCCATGTTTGAATGGAGGTGTTTGTGAAGACCTGGTGAATAACTACACCTGCACCTGTACAACAAACTTTACTGGAAGCTACTGTGAGACAGGTGGGCTTTCACTCTCCAGTTCATCCCACCATATCACTTTAGAAATGCCAGCCAACACATTATCCAGTCTTTGTTTTTGTTTCCCTTTGCAACGGGAAAAATGTTTAATGATAGAAGATGTTTACACAGCCAGCCACCTACTTTCCACTTTATATTTGGCTAGCTGTAACATTTTCCAACTGGGACTGACACAAAGAAATTGAAAAAGTAAAATGAATCAAGAGGAGGGAATACTCTGGGATAACTATGGCTTTAGACCACATGTCTAACTAATTGAACTGCAAATAATGTCAGCCTCATCTCATAGTTATTTGATGCTTGGTCAGCTCTGAACTCTGGTCTGTTCGTGAAAAGAAAACTTCACAACAGTATCAATAAGAAGCTTGCACTCCTCCAACGTCCAGTGCACAGCTCTTCTCAAAAAGTTGTCTCAAAAACTATGCTTTCGGATGACTGAATTAAACTGATTTATTTGCAAATTGTCTGGGGTTGAATTAGTTTGTTCAACCTCTTTTTATTGTGGCTTGGTTGCAGTTTCATGAAAGCCTTAATTTCATTTAAAATATATCACTTATTGTCAATGTATTAGATTATGCTGCCAAAGTAATATACTCTAAAATGTTTTATTTTACCCTAAAACAGAGTTAGTTGTCATTAAAAATTCCTCTACTACTGATGCTGCAAATCAGACAGGTAAGTAAATGTTCTTCAAGTTCTAAGCTTTATCTTCCTTCCTTCTTCTTAAAAGATCTTCACACATAATATTTCACTTATAGTTCCCTGCGATGGCGAGAGTTGTGAAAAGCATCAAATCTGCGAGTATACTGACTCTGGAAACTACAACTGCACCTGCACACCAGGCTACTATGGTGATGACTGTGAAGGTACAGTACTCTCAGACTCTAATGCATAGTAGCTACTCTCTTCAAGTAATTGGGCAGGAATATGGCACAGAGGAGAACAAGGCAGACACCACTATCCCACAGGAATTTGAAGCACTGCCTGAGGAAGACTATGCAGCCGTGATAGATGAGCATAATTATCCAAACCAACACAACCTCACCCAGTTTACTGCTCAGACCTTGCAGCAAGTTGCTTGATGTTGTAAATAATTGCTTTATGGCACTTTTTACTACTTTACCAACAAGAGGAAGGGCTCTTGTCTAGACTTAAAAGAGCCTTTGTTTTATGAGACAGTCCTAATGTTTGGAATTCACTTCCCTGCAACAAAGCAGGTGAGATTTGTTTGGACACTCTAACATCCAGCCACAAATCTCCAAAGACTCAAGTTATGAAGATGACATCCTCATATTCTGCTTGATCTCATTCAGTCAATAGCCCTTTTTGCACACCAATACCAGTAAATCACTGTAAAATTTGCGGGAATACAAATATACGCTGTTCAAACAGGCAACAGTGTTCCATCTTTTTACCGGTAAAGTACCATTCACACATCCGTTTCAAAATACTGGTCAATTCTGACATCATTAACCAGAAATGACCTCTTACACAATGGGTTAAACGCAGTCAGTGTTTTTGTTGATGTTTTCATTTTTGTGTCAAATGTTCACATTCATGCAGCTGGTTTTGGCCCAGATGCATGTCTTTGACTTTTGTAAACAACGCTGAGTAATTGCGTCACCTGCGTCAGAATGTTATGATTGGTCCAGAGTAGACGTCTTACGTCAGTGCATTCTGAACTCATACGAGCTCATACCGGTAATCTTTATTCTGTGTTCACACACAGCATCATACCGGTGATTTACTGGTAATGTTACAACTTCCCTTAGTGGTAATATGCTGGAAAGAATTTTCCAGTATTTCTGAAAAGGTCCTGTTCACACATGATCTCTGCGATAATTTACCGGTAATTTACTAATAAAGACTGTATGTGTAAAAGGGGCTAATGTCAGTCAGTACGATATCCCTGCTCCCAGGGTCATTGTGCACACTTTGTGCATATTAATTTGAAAGCACATTCTGAGCTATAGCAAATTCATCCTACTCTTCCACCTGGAGCTGAAATAACCATTGACTCTTATATAGACTCTCCTAAATCTCTAGAATACCTTCCTGCCCAGCTCACTTGGAATGTGTAGTGGAAAAAGTCATGCAGACCTCTAAAAAGAGAAGGTAGCAGCTCACAGGCAGAACCTATGAGTGTCTAATGGAGCACTGAGATCAAAGAGACCGACCTTAGAGACAAGAACTGAAAATGGCTCCAGTGAATTAACAACCTATTAATTGCCCCTAGGGTCACACAATTTGATCAAAAACATGTTACATATTATCAGAAAAAAATAACACCCTCATGCAAGCCCCCTGGACTTCAAAAGGAAGCAATTTAACAGTGATACAGCAAGTTACTTTGATCCACTGCTGCAATTACTGAGGGAAAAGGAAAATAAAGTCTTACCGTACAGAAAAGCTTTAGAGAATACTGACTTACAGTCATCCAGCACACTATGAACTGTGTGGGAAAATTGTGGGAAGGACTGACCCAAAGAACAAGTTTATAATGTACAACAGTACAACAAATCCCACCACAGCACACTATGCTAAACTACGCACACACAATGTAACATTCCCACATGTGCTTCCACTGAATTTACACTTTGTTCCAATTTGATGATGTGAAGAAAGAGTAACATTTTACAATGGTTAGAATGTTTACTTATCCAGAAAAGTGAAAACTATGCTGACCTCCTTCCAAAAGTTTCTCTTCATCTTTCTCTTTCTACTCTCTCTTTCTACGTCATACTTTATCCCTACAGAGGAGTGTCCCTGTCAGAACGGAGGGGTTTGTGTTGATGTGAATGGTACCTGTGAATGTCCAACAGGCTTCACTGGACTCTACTGTCAGTTTGGTATGTATTAAATACAAACAAATACACAATTGTTTTTTTTTCAAAGACTTCATTAAATTAAAGGCATGGGATGGGAAATTTCTGAGTTTTTCTGGTCTCTACTGTTAAAATGCTACTTGAAATGTTGGTAGAGAAGATCAGTATAGTTTTCTCTGCTGATTAATAAAGCATGTACCTTTTGGCTGACGGACACTTTTATTACTTTTCCACCATGAGGCCAAATAGTTCTCAGTTTGGTTAATTTTCAAAAATGCATAATTTAGTACAGTATAATTGACCCTTCGCAGGGAGCTTGATTGACAGGCTATCTGACCAATCATAAGGCCAAATCTGCCATTTTGTCCAACTTCGCTAGACTTAACTTGAAAATTGGTGTGTACTGATGTCTTTCTGCGGCTGAAATAAAATACCTTGTGATGTTTATGTTTATTTCGTACGACTGTGTTTTAATGCCACATTAAAAAATATAAAAATCTAAAATTACAAGATTAAAGTCATAATATTTCGACAATAAACTCAAAATATTTTGAGAATAAAGTTGAAATTACAAGAATAAAGTCGAAATATTTAGAAAATAAAGTTGAAATTACGAGAATAAAGTCGAAATGTTTTGAGAATAAAGTCGAAATGTTTCAAGAATAAAGTTGAAATATTTCAAGAATAAAGTCGAAATTAAGTGAATAAAGTCAAAATGTTTAGAGAATAAAGTCAAAATTATAAGAATAAAGTTGAAAATACAAGAATAAAGTCAAAATGTTTCAAGAATAAAGTTGAAATGTTATGAGAATAGTCAAAATTTTAAGAATAAAGTCAAAATGTTTTGAGAACAAAGTAGAAATTCCAAGAATAAGTCAAAATGAAGTTTGAAAATGAAGTCGAAATGTTTCAAGAATAAAGTAGAAATATTTTGAGAGTAAAGTCAAAAATCACGAGAATAAAGTTGAAATGTTTAAAGAATAAAGTTGAAATTATGAGAATAATTCAAAATGTTTTGAGAATAAAGTCTAAATGTTTTGAGAATTAAATAAATATTATGAGAATGATTCAAAATGTTTTGAGAATAAAGTCAAAATATTTTGAGAATAAAATATAAAATTACAAGTATAAAGTTGAAGTTTTTTGGGAATAAAGTAAAAATTCAGAGAATAATTCAAATTGTTTCAAGAATAAAGACGAAATGCTTTGAGAATAAAGTAGAAATATTTCGAGAGTAAAGTCAAAAATGACAAGAATAAAGTTTAAATGTTAAGAGAATAAAATTGAAATTACGAGAATAATTCAAAATGTTTTGAGAATAAAGTCTAAATGTTTTGAGAATTAAGTCAAAATTATGAGAATGATTCAAAATGTTTTGAGAATAAAGTCAAAATATTTCGAGAATAAAGTAAAAACTTTTTGAGAATAAAGTCAAAAGTTACGAGAATAAAGTTGAAATGTTTCAAGAATAAAGTCGAAATTTCGAGAATTCAAAATTTTTGAGAATAAAGTCAAAATATTTCGAGAATAATGTCAAAACATTTTAAGAATAAAGTCAAAAGTTACGAGAATAAAGTTGAAATGTTTCAAGAATAAAGTCGAAATTTTGAGAATTCAAAATGTTTTGAGAATAAAGTCAAAATATTTCGAGAATAATGTCAAAATTAAGAGAATAAAGTTACAAGAGTAAACATTTCGACTTTCTTCTTGAAATTTTGACTTTATTCTCGTAATTTCAACTTCATTCTCAAAATATTTAGACTTTATTCTAAAAGCATTTCAAGAATAAAGTCGAAATTATGAAAATATTACTACGTTTTTTTTTTCATACCAGAATTTTTTTGTTTCATACCAGAAATAATCTGCTCAGTCATGTCACCTGTCAATTACTTGTGTTCAACTGACATGTAACTGACATAATGCTAAGTGTTTGGCCTGATGATGAAAAAACACTGATTTTTGAAAACTGTATCCATCTGAAGACGCAACCTTTTATTCAACAAAAGTATTCCTAAAGTAGTAGTACTCCACAAATATTTGTGTAACAATTAATTTCTGCTTTTTGTTTTATTATTACTCCTTAGAGGTAACACAGACACCCTGTAGTAACAACCGACCATGTCCGGATGGAGGTCCGTGCTTAGAGTATGGCGGCACGTACCTCTGCACTTGCCAAACTGGTGTTGACTTTGATCACAAGGACTTCTACCCATATGGTAAGAGCCCTGGAGAGCCTTGAAGCCATGGTCTCCACAACAAATGAATAAATACTGTGCCAGGCCGTTAGGGTGGCAAAGGTCCCCAAAGCAACTAAGCCGTTATACTGAGTAAATGAGAAAAGAAAGATTGATTTGCATGTTGACATAATGTGAAGGTAATGTTTCAACTTGGCTATTGAAATACACAGAGGATCTATGCTGTGGTCTGCATTTAAATGAAATCATTCCAACACACGCAAATGAAAGTTACTAGTGAGCGTTAAAAAGCAATCACCTGCTGTGAAGGAACGTGGTGAAGCTGGTGTGTGTGTTTTTCAGTACAGCCCCGATCGGCCTGCGATTCCTCACCGTGTCAGAATGGAGGGTACTGCTATGAGAGAGACGGAGGCTATATTTGTGAGTGCAAGCATGGCTACAGAGGCAAGCATTGCGAAAGAGGTATGTTACATATGTTATCTATGTTCACATTTTGTCCTTGCTTACATATTAAAAGGTAGCCACATCCTCAGAAGTTCAATCATTGTGCATCATATTGTTTAATGCACCACATATTCGTCATTTTGTCTACTTGCCGGTACATGCAGCATTTTTTCTTTTTTTCCTCAGTCAGATTAAGTATCTGTGCCTCTAGTCCCTGTCGTAATGGAGGCTCTTGTAAAGAAGAAGCTGACAGCTACCGATGTGTCTGTCCCTACCGTTTCACAGGGAAACACTGTGAAGTGGGTAAGTGTTTAGTGTCAAGACAATTTTTTTTGCAATAAGTGGTTTTCTGGTGTGAATATAAATGTGTGAATAAAATTTTGATTATGTTGTTTAAAGAGTTTTATTAGCAGTTTGATCAGCGTAAAGGCCTTTTCATACCAAACATGCTCAATGAAAGAATTTTGAACAGCAACAACATATTTATTGAGCTGCTCATACCAGTTAAACATTTGCCTGCCAACAAAGCATTTTATTTATTTATTTATTTAATTAATTAATTTCTTTTTTTTTCAGTGATAGGGCTGTCACGATTCGTCGATTCTAGTTGACTATTCGATTTTTTTTTCCATTAAACACATTATTAGACTGTTTTCCAAGGCTGCATGATATAATAAAGCTATAAATGTCATAATTAAGCATAACTGTGAATTCACAAATGATATAATTAAGTTAAATAAATATATGCGGTGCAGGTTTAATTTATGTGTTTTAATTATTTACATGCTGTGTAGGTACGTACATGCATCTAAGAGCTGTTCCAGTAAGCTACACAAACTGTTATCATTTACATGTGTGGAGCGTCTCAAACTCCATGTTGTTGTGAGCATAGGTTTATTATAAAGTGTATCTGGGAACACAACGGGTGCCATTTCATCATATTTGTAAGGTAAATCATTTATAAATCTACGCAAACTCAGGAGAATACATCAATATCTCAATATGCTGTTCATCGCGATTTCAAAATAAAAGCTCAACCCTTCAATCAGAGTTTAACTTACACATTTTGCTGTTCACATATTCATTACATTACAGTGGCTATGGCAGTTCTGTCGCAAAAAAATAGCTACATATTAAAGATTAAGTGAACATTTGAATTAAATGATGTTTAGTCAATATTCAACAACGTTTAGATCATGCGGTAAAGTGTAAAAACAATCGTCAGGCCGTTGGCGCCCTCTGCAGGCTTTTGTTGTAACGCATAATGTACATTAGCTCTATTGTTTATAATACATTATGTATTTTAACAATTTTGTTTCACTGCTTTTGATACTTTATTTAAACTAATTATAGCTATTTTTTAAGTAATTTTAAAAGCTACTGCTCACTTACATGTCTTTTTATTTTCACAGAAAATAAGGCTAATTATAATTATAGGGCTCTATGAAATCCATTTTATAGGGCAGTTTGAAGTTTTGTTTTAGTTGAGTTTTACTGTTTTTACCAAGTTCTTTGTTTTCCATTACTTTTCTGGATTCCATTTTAATGGTTCCATAGAACTGTAACAATCAAAAGCAGCACCAATTAATTGATTTTATATATATATATATATATATATATATAAAAAAGATTAATGTATTTTTTTATTTCTTTTTTTTTTTTTCAGAAATACTGTGTATTTACAATTTTATTTTATTTGAAATTAATTAATCTTAATTTGTGTTCCGAAGGTCTTGGAACGACATGAGGATGAGTATATAATGACAGAATTTTCATTTTTGGGTCCCTTTAAGCTAATAGCTCAAATTGGTGTTGCAAGTTTGTTGTTTGCTGTTGTATATTTGATCTTATTTTCTTAAGTAAAAACAAGATTTGTCAAAAGATTAAAATAGTAGCAATTCAATTTAAGTTTTTTTTTACTGTATTTAAACAGAAGTATAAGAAAAAGCCAGGTTCGCAAAATGATTGTTTTTTAATAAAATGTATACGTTCAAGTTGCACCTTCTACTGTATGAGCATGAATTTGTGTTTTCTTCAGCCTGGTGCATATTCATTTCACTTTTGGTTCGTTTGAGATTCGCTTAGCTTTTCGTGTCGTGTTTGCCATGAAAGGGCCTTAAGTGTGCGACATTAAATTCCCAGCCAGAAGTGAGCACCCAGGGGATGTTACAGTTCTCAGTCACCCTTCCTCTCCTCTTTTCTGGTTAAATGGAATAAGAGTGTAATCTACTTTTCTTCATGTTTGGAAAATGGCATTTCCGCACACACACGGTGCCATAAAACTGCACAAAGAAAAAAGCTCTTCAAAGCCAAGATGCTTTTCATCTCTGGATTTTCATTATCCCAACTTTGTCCCACATTAGAGTTGTGCAACTGTTTGGCCTTGTGTAATGATCCAATTTGCTGGAGTTTGTTCAACACTTGGATTCCTCACATGTAGGAAAAACAACTTGCCCTGGCACATGCATGAAAAGCTGTTTCTCTTTCTCAGTGCTACTGTAATGATCAATGATTTCTCACACATGTTGACCTCGTTTTGACGCACACATGGCCATGCTTTCTTTCTCAAATAAATATGCAAGCGCACACTATATGCACACGTGTACAACAACTGTCCACGACTGTTTTAAAATATCTGATGTTTTATGTTTAGGAAAGCCAGATCCGTGTGCTTCCAGTCCCTGTCTGAATGGCGGAACATGTTTCCACTACATTGGTAAATACAAATGTGAGTGCTCCCCATCCTTCGTAGGAAGACACTGCGAGATCAACAGAGGATCCAGTCCGGCTTTGGAGGGTAATCAAACTCTGTTTTACGTCTGAAGTACACTGAGCTGTTTGCCAACACGACAGGAATCAGGAGCTCACACAGCTCTTTGCGGTAGTCACTATTCATTCATTTAGGTGTAACTGATATGCATGTTAGGAGGAGAACAGCAGTCGTCTATCTTCATTCAGGTGATGCCAGGAAGAAGCAGCAGGTGCCAGTTCCTGCAGTAAAGTTGGGTTGTGTGTCACCTCCCCAGAGATGAAGCTGGATAAAGTCCTCAGTGCATTTGATACTCTCTCCCTTAACAGGGGTTATAACTCTGCTGTTACAGGCCTCCGTGTTACTGTTGATCCTACAAGGTTTTCCACAAGGTGCGGTTAAATTTGTGTCCTGCTGTTCCATGATAGGATGAAATACCATCCCCTTGTCACCTAAAGCATTTCACAAAAAGGATGTTTTTACAGCTTCTCTCTATTTATGAATCTGCTCGTGGCTGTAAATGTGGCCATGTGTATTAGGTAAAGTGAAACCGGTTGGTTCTTTATGTTTTCGGGAAATGCAATAATTTATTTTGTAGGAAGAAACAAATATCTGTTGCTGCCACTGCTCATTTTGTTTTATAGTGTTTCTGACATTCTTTTTTGCAGAGTAGGGCTTTGTCACTGCGTTTATTATGACTTTATTATCACCCGTTTCCGTGACTGAATAAAAAGTAACAAAAGTTATTGCGACTTTTTATCTTGCAATTCTGACTTTTTTTTAGAATTGTGAGATACTTGCAATTCTGAGAAATGAAGCCAGAACTGCATGATATAAACTCGCAATCGCGAGAAATTAAGTCATTTTTTCTTGCAAATGCAAGTTGCAAGCTCAATTGCAAGTTATAAAGTCCAGTTCTGAGCGGAAAAAAAGACTGATATGTTCTCAGAATTGCAAGTTTATATTGCACAATTCTCCCAACTGCGTGTTATAAAGTCACAATTATGAAATGTAAACTTACAAATCTGAGAAAAAAGTCAAAATTGCAAGATACAAACAAGTCAGAATTGAGTTTATATTGCAGTTCTGATTTTATAACTCACAACTGCGTGTTATGAAGTCACAATTGTGAGATATAAACTTGCAATTCTGAGAAAAAAAGTTTGTATTGCAATTCTGACTTTACTTCTCAGTAATGCGAGTCTGTCTTACAATTCTGACTTTATAACTCGCAACTGCGAGTTTATATCACGCAGTTCTGAGAAAATGACAGATTTGCGAGTTTATGTCATGCAATTCTGACTTAACTCCCAATTGCGTGTCATGAAGTCACAATTCCAAAATATAAACTCACAAATCTGAGAAAAAGTCAAAATTGCGAAATATAAACTAGCAATTCTAAGAAAAAAATTTAAAAAAAAGAACTGAGTTTATATTGCAATTCTGACTTTATAATTCGCAACTGTGAGTTTATATCATAATTCTGACTTTATAACTCCCAGTTGCGTGTTATAAAGTCAAAATTGTGAAATATAAACTTGCAATTTTTTACAAAAAGTCAGAATTGTGAGTTTATATTGCAATTCTGACTATAACTTGCAATTGCGAGTTTATATCACACTATTTGACTCCCAGTTGCATTTTTATAAAGTCAGAATTGCGAGATATAAACTCGCAAATCTGAGAAAAAAGTCAGAATTGTGAGTTTATGTTGCAATTCTGACTGTATTTCTGAGTAATGTGAGTTTGTCTCTCAATTCTGCCTTTAAAACTTGTAACTGCAAGTTTATATCATGCAATTCTGACTTCATAACTCACAATTGCAAGTTTTGTCACAAAACTGACTTTATTTCTCAGAATTGCAAATTTATATCTCACAATTCTGAGAAAAAAGTCAGAATTGTGAGTTTATATTGCAATTCTGACTTTATTTCTCAGTAATGTGAGTATATGTCTTGCAATTCCGACTATACAACTCGCAACTGCAAGTTTATATCACGCAATTCTGAGAAAAAAGTCAGAATTGTGAGTTTGTATCACGCAATACTGACTAAATATCATAATCGCGAGTTACGAAGTCCAATTCTGAGGGGGAAAAAAGACTGATATGTTCTCAGAACTGCAAGTTTATATCTCACAATTCTGACTTAATAACTCCTAATTGTGCATTATGAAGTCAGAATTGAGAGATATAAACTCGCAAATCTAAGAAAAAAGTCACAATTCTGGCTTTATAACTCCAATAACATGCTATAAAGTCAAAATTGTGAAATATAAACTCGCAAATCGGAAAAAAAACTCTCAACTGCGAGATATAAACTTTTTGTGAGTTAAGAGAATATCGCAATTCTGACTTTATTACTTTATAACCAGTTGCGTGTTATAAGTTCAGAACTGCATGATATAAACTCGCAATTGTGAGAAAAATCATGGGCTTCCATAGTTTATTCTATAAATGTCATTATGATTTTTTCTCGGTTAGAATTATGTTTCATCCCTCTATGTATTTAGTTTTTTTTTATAGCAAATAGCTTATACATTGTAAAATGAATTTATATTAGTATCTAATATCAATGTAACATTCCTAAATATGATAGTAGATCATTTTATTATTTGTCATAACTTATTGTGATGTAATTATTGTAAATCTTATATTTGTTTAACAAACTTAACTCATTGCCAACAATTTATTATAATTATTTATAACAAACCTGATTCACTGTAAACTATATAAAACAATACTGGAATTTTGAAACTGACTTTCATGTACACCGTTTGTGTACTCTGTGCATACTGCAGGTCTGGACTGTGGCCTCCCTGTGAAAGTCAAGCACGCAGAGGTGCAGTATTCCTCCACTACCCCAGGCTCCATGGCTCTGTATGCATGCCACCCAGGCTACACTCCCCTTCCCAGGGCCACCCAGAGCATCTGTAGCAGCCAGGGGTCCTGGAGCCAGCCTCCCGTCTGTGAAGGTTGGTGGAGATTCAAAACCCTTGTTGTTCAAAGTTTGCTCAAGACCGTCCCGCCCTGAAACCAACATTCCAAAATGGTTGGTTGGTTTGGAATGCTGGGAAGACGAGCTGATGAGCCTACAAAATGTCAAACGAGTAGAAACACTCTAAAACAAATTGTAATGTGAAACTAACATAAAGTTTGTATAGCGAGTCAGGGTGCTAACAGAAAGTAGTCAGGCCTTGGTATACAGTTCAGAGTTCTTAAACACAAAACAATTCTGCGGTCTCCTTGTGGGACATAAAGCATGATGCTGCTCTGGCATCATGAGCTACTACATCATTTGTATCACATGAAATAAACAGGCCAAGTACACAGTGAGAGACAAGGAGAAATCCAAATACCTGGATTTCTGTTCATCTTGAGAAATGTAATTAATGGACTTGAATGCAGATTTGTGTTTCTGCTATGGCATTATTCATGAAACTTGTGTAAATATATGACCCTGGACCACAATACCAGTCTTAAGTTGCACGGGTATATTTAGCCAAAAATACATTATATGGGTCAAAATGAATGATTTTTCTTTTATGCCAAAAAATAATTAGGATATTAAGTAAAGATCATGTTCCATGAAGATATTTTGTAAATTTCCTACTGTAAATCTATCAAAATGTAATTTTTGATTAGTAATATGCATTGCTAAAAACTTTATTTAGACAGCTTTAAAGATGATTTTCTCAATGTTTTATTTTTTTGCAACCTCACATTTCAGATTTTCAAATAGTTGTATCTCTGCCAAATATGGAATAATCAATGGAAAGCTTATTTATTCATCTTTCATATGATGTATATACAGTGTTGGGGAAGTTACTTTTAAAAGTAATGTATTACAATATTGAGTTACTCCCTAAAAAAGTAACTAATTACATGATTTAGTTACTTTTTATGGAAAGTAATGCGTTACTTTACTTTTGCGTTACTTTTTAAATCTGGGTAGGGCTTGCTTGCTTTGTTTTTATTATAAAAAGTTCTATTTTTGGTAAATGTAAAAGCCTTTTCACACCAAAAGTCACGCAAGTAAATTCAAGTCTGTACTTAGACCGCAAAAGAAATAAATGTCAACTGTTCAGTAATAAAAAAAGAAAAACACGTTAGATTTTTGCTTATTAGTATTGTTGAAGTGAATCATCGAAGGTCGGCAGCAAAGACATCAGTTAATCAAATGGGATTAAATGCATAAAGGATATTTGTATTATTTAACATATTTAATTATTGCAGGTTTGCGTCATATTCTGAGTTGAATTTCACTGTTTTTATTCATTTTGAAGGAATACTGAATCTGTTTTTTGTGAGTGAGATGAATTAATGCATGTTCACATTTATTCTAGAACTAACATTTTACTCCCGATTTCTCTCCCCACAGGAGAGCTTTTATTCAATAAACGGGGTGAAAGTAACTGACGTTACTTATTTGAAAAAAGTAACTCGGATATTTTCTTGTCAATTAAAAAGTAATGAGTTACTTTACTAGTTACTTGGAAAAAGTAATAATATTACGTAACTCGCGTTACTTGTAATGCGTTACCCCCAACACTGTGTATGTCAATTTCAAAAAATTAACCCTTATGACTTGGTCCAGGGTTACATATGAGCATGTGCTTTAATTTTTTTTATGTGGATGAAATTTTATTTAAACGAAGGAGGAAAAACTTATTTTTAAAAACTAAGTTTATAAAATGTTCGTATTAACTAGGCCTAAGTTACATGTCCTGGAATGCTGTGGAATCTTCTGGACTTCCTTCTTAGGTTTGGCTCCAGTATGTTGCATAAATGCAAAAAAAAAAAAAAAGAAAAACTAATAGGCTATATGCCTAACAACAAATATTCAATTAACATGTCCAGCCAGCTGAAAAAATGCTAGCCGCTCTTCTGAAAGCGCCCAGCTGGTGGCACTTGAGAATGCTTTGGTGGCAGTGTTTTTCCAGCTGAGACGCTTTGTTTGCTATGGATTTGGAATATCCACGACAGTAATGTGTTACTAGTATCTCATTTTTTAGAATATTACTGAATATAAAAATGCAGTAACAGGCAATATTATTAACTTCGTCATTCTTGTACAGTCATTGTATAAGTAGGGTAATAGTTGGTCCATGTAGTACTTGTCCTGCCTCCTCCACCATTGACTGGACGACTCCAAAAAGTGAAAGTGACGAGTGCTGAATTTACCAGTTTTCAAAAAACAAAAAAAGAATGACTCTCATTATCCCGTTTTCCCCCCAGAGATAAACGAGTGTTTGTCTCAACCATGTATGAATGGGGGAACTTGTCGTGATCGGGTAGCCTCCTACCTGTGTGAATGTGAAGATGGTTTTAGCGGCCAGCGCTGTCAAACAGGTAATACACTGCATATTTCTTGTTAATTCTTTATCTTATGTCAAATTGATATTTTGATATTAGATATTTTGACACCTCATTCTGTAAAACCTGGCATTCTCTGAATGTTTTGACAGATATTGACGAATGCCTTTCCGAGCCATGTAAGCACGGAGGTACATGTGAGGACCAGCCTGGCTCTTACTTCTGTCACTGCCAGCAGGGCTATGCCGGACAGGACTGTGAGATAGGTAACATCACCAGGAATATGTTAACTACTATGGACTTGTGTTTTGTTGTTTTACAGCCTTGAATCACAGAGGACTTAATTTGGCTTTTCCCCCACTGATCAACAGAAAAAGACTTTTTAAAAATGTGATCAATATGGAAGCCCGTTTTCACCCCAATAAAAAAAAGGTAATTGCGACTTTCTATCTCACAATTCTGAATTGTGTGATATAAACTTGCAGTTGTGAGTTATAAAGTCAGTATTCCATGATACAAACTCGCAATTGCGAGAAGAAACCTCAGAACTGCAAAATATAAACTTGCAATTCTGAGAAAGAAAGTAAGAATTGCGAGATATAAACTTTATAAGAAGTTTATATCTCGCATTTCTGACTTTACAACACAAAATTGTGAGTTATTAAGCCAGAATTGTAAGATATAAAAACAGACTTCCTGTTCTTTTTTCCCATCTCAGAATTGGTCTTTGTCACTCGCAATTGTGAGTTTATATCTCAGAAGTCAGAATTGCAAGAGAAAAAAGGCAGAATTGCAAGATACAAACTCGTAATTTCAAGAAAAAAAATCAGAATTTCAAGAGAAAAAAATCAGAATAACAGGGTTTTATCTCACAATTCCGATTTGATTTCTCACAATTGCTAATTTATATCCCACTATTCTGACTTTATAACTCAATTATCAATTTTGAGTTTTTATCATGCAATTCTGAGAAAAAAAGTCAGAATATATAAAGTCAGAATTGTGAGAATAAAGTCAGAATTGTGAGTTTATATTGTGCAATTCTGACTTTATAATTCACAACATTCAGAATTGCAAGAGAAAAAAGTTATAAACGTTATGAAAAAGCGAGATATAAATGAACAATTCTGAATTTATAACTCGCAATTGCGAGTTTATATCTTACAATTCTGAGAAAAAAAGTCAGCATTGCTAGTTTTTATCAAGGAATTCTGAGAAAAAAGTCAGAATTGTGAAATGAAAACTTGCAACTGCCTTTTTATTAATTTTTTTTACTCAGTGGTAGAAACAGGCTTCCATACTGTGGTCTTGAATACAAAAAAGTCAAGCAGAATTGTTCTCAGAAGTTTGACAGCCATTTAATATTAACTAAATCGTTGAGGCAGCCAGTTGGTTTAAAAGTGACATGAATGGCCCAATTAAGATTAATTTAGTTTAGTTAAGGGGTTTCATTTGATTGTAATATAAATATACTTCTTTCTGAAATGTCCAGTTTCTGGTGAGTCAATGTTATGGAAGAACTTACATTTAGGTGAAAAAAAAAAAACATTCCAGGCAGCTCCAAGTGACTTTGTCAAATGTAAAATATATCCAAGCCACCATGGCACAGATGATCTATGTCTTTCAAACTGAGTGGCAAAAATGCATAGGGAAGATTTGTGCAGGAGGCCACTGGCAATTCTGATGATGATACAAGATTTGGAAAACCAAAAATTATCAAGGCTGTGCAGATAACTGTTGTCCGAATGCTTCTGAGGGTGAATGGCAAAGAGAAGCAATTATTAAAAATGTCATAGAACAGCTCAGCTACAGTCTTCTAGAAGGCACGTGGAAGACTTCCACCAGCTAGAAGGTTCCAAGGTCTGATGAGACCAAAACTGAGCTAAGTTCACGCTGTGTATAATCAGAAACACATCTTCCCTAATTTGTGTGAAACATTGTCGAGATCAATCTCTGCAGAATGCCTAAAAACCCTTGATAAAAGTAAAAGATCAAATGAATGCAGCAAAATACTGAGAAATCAAGAAGGAAAACCTGATGGAGTCTGCAAGACACCTACCGGGTTGGCTTGGAAAAAGGCCGTACACTCAGTCTCCATGTAACCTGAATGGGGAAAAACTGCAGTGTCCAGATGTGCAAATCTAATGTTATTCACACAGACTCAAATCTGTTATTGCTGCCAAAGGTGCATCTGCTAAACTCAAACACTTGTGCAAAACATTAGTTTGTGTATAATAACCGTAATAACCAATCTGTAGAAAATAGTTTTGATTTTGACATTAAAGAATATTTGTCTGTTGATCAGTGTCAAAAAAAAATCCAGTTAAACTATCTGTGACTTTGTAAAACATCAAAACTATGCTTTTTATAGACACTTATTTTGCATCCTTAGGGTGGTATTACAGTATGAAGCATCTACCAGAAAACACAGGGCTTTTGCAAACATAAAATTATGCTTGTAGCTTATATAGCAATAAACTCAATAACCTACATAAAGATGTGCTACATTATGGTAACTATAGAAAGAAAAACAAACCTGTTTTTGTTGAGCCTTGATTCCCAACTCATTTTCCAGCTTGCATCTACAACTGTTTTTGTCATTCTGTATAATCCACTTACCCCTTGATTCTGACTTACAGTAAATCTGATTTGATACACAAAACACTTCACACCTACTTTATCACCTACAAACATCCCACCTTTCAGAGTGAAGGATTTTCCATCTTATGATACAGATGTGTTTTTGTTTTGCAGAACAGGATGGATGTGAGCCAAATCCTTGCTTGAACGGAGGTGTATGCCGGGGCTACAGGAGGAACCACCTGTGTGTGTGTAAAGAGGGTTATGTTGGAGACCGCTGCCAGACATGTATGTTGACCATTATTAAATATTACTCCTGAAAAAGTGCACAATACATCACAAATGAAAGAATAAATAAGAAGTATCAAAATTGTGACACTGAGGGAACTGTGAGAGAAAAAAGTTGCCTATGACAAAAACAGTCTGCTTTCTGCTGTTACATTGATCTGAATTATTAAAATCCTCACAAACTCACAAAAGTATTTTTCTAGGTGTGAATAAAATCAAAACTGTCAGTGAAATCTGTGTTCTGGAAGTCTAGGGTTGTTACATTAGCTCTGCACCTTTGTCAGAATGGGTGTTTTAAATGTAAAGTCTCAACTGGTCCTCTGTTGCCGTCTAGTGGAGAACCCATGCGTACTGCAGCCGTGCGGGAACCGAGGCGTCTGTTGGAGTGATAGAAGGGGGAACTACAGCTGCGCCTGCAGGGTGGGCCACACAGGGAGAGACTGTGAGAGAGGTCAGCTCCTGATCTTCCATTATTCAAAATCAACCCATATCCATTCATTTTATTTAAGTGGAGGCTATTTAGAAAGAAACTAGATATTAAGATAGAATGGAATTCAGAGTTTGTGTTTTTACTGGCAACATGATTTGCTAAATTGCTTCCAGGGAAGTTATTAATTATTCAGAGATATGGGAAGTTTGTTACTTAATACAAACTTAAAATATATCCATTCTGTGGTATGTATTTGGTATGTATGCATTGTGTTCATAACAAATGTATTTTCCTATCATATTTTAGGGCAGTTGTTTTTAAAGGAGAAGTTTACTTCCAAAATGTACAGATCATTTATGCACCCCCTTGTCATCTAATATGTTCATGTCTTTCTTTCTAAAGTCGTAAAGAAATTATGTTTTTTAAAGGAAAACATTTGAGGAAAACGATGCCAGCCATGGAAGAAGGTCTTATCTAGCGAAACAATTGGTTATTTTCTAAAAAAAATTACAGTATACTTTTTAACCTCAAATGCTCGCCTTGTCTAGCTCTGCGTGAACTCTGTGCATTCCGGGTCAATACAGTTAGGGTATGTCGAAAAACTCCAATCTCATTTTCTTCTCCAATTTCAAAATCGTCCTACATGACTGTTTTACCTTTTTTTGTAAAGGGTGTTTGATCTTCTTGGCACATTCACCTTGTAAACACTGGGTTGGTACTTCTGCAGCGATGTAGGACGATTTTTGGAGGAGAAAATGAGATGGGAATTTTGCGACCTACACTAACTCTCTTGAACCAGAATACACAGAGTTCACACGGAGCTAGACAAGATGAGCATTTGCGGTTAAATAGTATATAAATTGTCTTTTTTTAGAAAATAACCAATCTTTTTGCTAGATAAGACCATTCTTCCTCAGCTGGGATCACTTAGAACCCTTTGAAGCTGCATTTAAACTGCATTTTGGAAGTTCAAACTCAGGGGCACCATAGAAGTCCACTACATGGAGAGAAATCCTGAAATGTTTTCCTCAAAAAACATTCTTTCTTTATGACTGAAGAAAAAAAGACACAAACATCTTGGATGACAAGGGGGTGAGTGAATAATCTGTACATTTTTGTTCTGGAAATGAACTTCTCCTTTAACCTTTTTAATTTCAAGGGTTAATTCCCCATTGTCCACAACAATATTTGAAGAGCCCCCATATAGGTTAATAGGTTTCTTAAGAGTGTATAATTTTAATAAATTAAAAAAATTAAATATAATTAATATCATTTAAAAAAAAAAGTTTCTGAATTACAGTAGTTCTTCAGGGATCCCACTTATTTAACCAATTAATTTACATGATGTTTCCAGGTATTGGTGATTTATTGTTCAAGTTATTTATTCATTTATTTTACTCACTATATCTACTTGATAAAATTTTTTATAGCTATACACAGCTAGAAAAATATAAATTCTTTCATAAACTCTTAAAACACCATGGGCAATTTATCTAGAAATATCTTTTTTTGTAACTTAAGATACCTCATACTTTAAAGAAAAAAGGGTGTAAATTAAAAGAGATATGTTTATTTTAGTGTTTTTAAATAAAATAAATGCTTGTTTTTCCAATGGAAGTTTGCTGAGGTCCCCTAGTCGGCCACAGCCCACTAGTTAAAGGGATAGTTCACCCAAAAGCTAAAATTCTGTCATTAATTACTCACCCTCATGTCGTTCCAAACCTTTAAGACTTTCGTTCATCTTCAAAACGCAAATTAAGATATTTTGATGAAATCCGAGAGCGTTTTAACTTTTCTGACTCACAGGTTCACAAAGGTACCCCGACCATGTGTGTGCACTTAAACAAGATGCAGCTCATCTAGGTTCTCGTCAGCAGCACCACATGCATGCAATGTGTACTCTTTTGAACATGCCTTGAATACTGACACAGAAGAAAAGAAGCTTGACTAAAGGCGTTGTTTTTGTTTTCTTTGCACATTAAAAGTATTCTTGTAGCTTCATAAAAGTAAGGTTGAACCACTGATGTAACTTTTAATGATGTCCTTACCACCTTTCTGAACCTTGAACGTGGTAGTTGCATTGTTGTCTATGCAAGGTCAGAAAGCTCTCAGAATTTATCAAAAATATCTTAATTTGTGTTTCAAAGATGAACGAAGGTTTACAGGTTTGGAATGACATTAGGGTGAGTAATTAATGACAGACTTTTCATTTTAGGTGAACTATCTCTTTAAGAATCACTGGTTTAGAGGGTATTTGAGTTATTTATAATACTTTCACTGTTCCCAGACCTGTTGCCTCCATCTGGCCTGCATGTGTTGCGGGTAGAAGAAAATGAAGTTGAGTTGCGCTGGGATCAGTCAGATGCCACTCAGAATTTAATCAGCGGCTTTGCTGTCGCCTTTGCTCCTATTGGTCGTGGACCAAGGAAGACAGACTTCCTAGAGAAGCAGCATTCTACCTACGTACTGCAGGGCCTGAACCCCGGACAGCTTTACAACATCTCTACCTTCTCCGTCAAACGCAACACCAACAGCAATGACATAAGCCAGCCGGCTTTCGCTCTCATCCGCACTAGTGAGAGCTCCCACTTTTTCTTCTGTACCTACATGGTGATTATGTCACATCCTGTTTTCTTAGCACAATGTGACAGCTGGACTTAAATATATGTTTCTTTTCATGCTTATTTGTTTTGGCCCTTAAATAAATATGAATGTTATTTGTGTTATTTGTATGATTTTTAAATGTGATTTGTTTTTTCTCAATTTTTACACAAAAATTGTGCTGAACTAACATGTACATGTAGAGTATTTACTCACATGCTCATCTTCTCCTTTTCTGTCTCAGGGCCACGTAAGGTGGAACAACTGGAGGTCATGAATGTGTCATCCTCGCAAGTATGGCTACGGTGGCTGGTGCATGTTGGCCGCCATGCTGCGATCAGTCAGGTTCGGGTGTCCCTGGTGCCTGCAGATGGTAGCGGAGCTCGCACAGCCGTGCTCAATAGCAGCGTCACAGAGTACACCTTCAGGTCAGTCATGACACAGAACAAGATCAGCACATGCATGCAGAAAAATAAAACAAAATTCTGCAGATTGCATAGTCTTCACACAAATATGAAAATTCTGTCATCAATTACTCACCCTCATGTTGTTCCAAAGGCGTAAGACCTTCGTTCAGCTTCAGAATACAAAGTAAGATATTTTTGATGAAATCTGAGTGCTTTCTGACCCTGCATAGACAGCAACGAAAAGGTACTCTTGTGAACATGCATCAAAGACTTAAAGTTGTTATATAATGTTGTTATTTTTGTTTTCTTTTTACACAAAAAGTATTCTCATTGCTTCATGAAATTAAGGTTGAACCACTGATGTCACATGGAGTATTTTAACAATGTCCTTAAAGGAGAAGTCCACTTCCAGAACAACAATTTACAAATAATTTACTCACCCCCTTGTCATCCAAGATGTTCATGTCTTTCTTTCTTCAGTCGTAAAGAAATGATATTTTTTGAGGAAAACATTTCAGCATTTTTCTTCGTATAATGGACTGATATGGTGCCCCGATTTTGAACTTCCAAAATGCAGTTTAAATGCGGCTTCAAATGATCCCAAATGCAGTTGTAAACAATCCCAGCCAAGGAAGAAGTGTCTTATCTAGCGAAACGATTGGTTATTTTTATTTTAAAAAATACACTTTATATACTTTTTAATGCCAAACGCATTATATGTGCATCTTTGTTTTGGAAGTGGACTTCTCCTTTAATACCTTACCGGACCTTGAACGTGGTAGTTACATTGCTTTCTATGCATGGTCAGAAAGCTATTGGATTTCATCAATAATATCTTAATTTGTGTTCTGAAGATGAACGAAGGTCTTACGGGTTTGGAACGACATGAGGGTGAGTAATTAATGACAGAATTTTTATTTTTGGGTGAACTATCCCTTTAAGAGAATGATCTTGTAAATCTAGTCTGCTGCAGCCTTCAAGTGCAGTCAGAAATATCATTTACAAGTTCTGAGCACATGAATAACCGTATTTTTCCCCCTTACTGTACAGCCAAATAACGTGTCATAATATAATAATGAATCTCGGGACCTAGAAGTAGGAGTTTCTGAAAATGCACTTGAAGGCAGCATGTAAAAAGTGGCTATCAACACATCATAAAACAACAATCTGCACAATGAACGTTTGTCTGCAATACACGTATTAGCCACTAGATGGCCACAATAACATCTCATGCTTGCCTGTGTATTTGCAAGTATTTTTCTCGGTAGAATATGTTGACTTTAATTAATAGTTTAATAGTAAAGAACTGCACCGCTCAATGTGATTTACATATACTCTTTAAAAATTCACCTTTTGTGTTTCACGGAAGAAAGTAATGCTGGTTTGTGTTCATGACATGTGAGTAGCCACATTATGACAGAACTTGGTTTTGGTTGAACTTAACTAGACAAAACTTAATAAGCTTTCTAATTACTTACCACAGAGCTGAACAAAAGTATCATCGGTTCCACTCTTACTTTAAACTGGGAGAGTGACATTTTCTTTACATATCAACAGTTAGTTTTCTTCCTTTTTGGTGCGAGTGAGCTATGCAGTTAATGTAACTTTTGAATTGCATAAGAGCGGCAATTTCCGGGGCACGTCATTTTTGGCGGCAGTTTAAAAATGCATGGGAGAGCGTTCATTGTTAACGATTCATCCATGTACATATTTCATTTTTAAACTTAAAAGGTTAAAATATAATAATATTACAATATTATTAATAGGCATATTATTAACATTTAATATAATGTAACATTATGTACCAATGTGCTCAAAGTAATAAAAAAAAAAAAGTAGAGCTTTAATGGAACAGTTTGCCACAAAATGAAATTTCTTATTATCCTAATTACAAATAATTAACAAATAAGAGAAATACTTAAGAGAAATATTTTTGTTGTTCTGTTTTTTAGGGACATAACCCTAAACGACTAGGTTATAATTATAATGCAGTTTTGAAATTGATTAGTTATAAACATGTTTGTTTGTTTTCTTTTTCTTTCTTTTTTATTTTTTTAACCACGACCAATATTAAAGTTTTCATTTAGCTATTTAAATAAATAAAGTTTTAAATAATTAAATTTGGGTAATTTAAGTCTTTATGCTATTCAGGGTGCCGTTTTCAGACCTTAGGTTAAACATCATATTGAGTTTGACATGGATCAAAAATGAGACTGTGATGAATAGACAGTCTTTGCAATGACACTTCAATCCCTCACAGCCTCATTTTCATTCCTGTCAAACATTGGTCTATTAAACCAATCATAGTAAATTTTGTTTGCAACAAGCTGCCTCTTGATATTTCAGGCGAAGAAATTTTCCATATTGCTACTCTAACATCATTTTCATAAAGTGTGTACATCCTGCTGACATGTTTACCTGTTGTAGTTTATACACTTGTCGTGTGTCTGAAATAAACTGACAGTTAAAATTTGTCTGTCCTAAAAATAATTTGTTGTTGCTGTAGTTGTTGACATTTTGGTGCATCACTACATTTGATACAATATTCTGAGATCACATAAAGATTTAAAATATGAACATGAAAAACACATATTGTACTGATTAGTTGTGTGTAACCCACAGCACATTGCTCCCAGGTCAGATGTACTCAGTAGACGTAGTCACACAGAGTGGTTTGCGCCCTGAAGACCTGCCATCAACTAGCAAATCTTCTGGGCCACTACACTTCTGGACCAGTGAGTATCTCTTCAGCTCTGTTACAAACACATGCACCTTTGTTGTAAGTAACAGCACTTTATACTCGTCTCTCCATCAGGACCGCTTCCACCTCAGAACCTTTCACTCTCCCACATCACCACCACCTCTGCTCAAATCACATGGGACCATCATCCTCGGAGTCTTCCAGATGGTTTTGTGGTCAATATTACTCGAGGCCTGAGCACTCGTAGCCGCTACCTACCTGATGGAAGTTTAGGGACGTATACACTACGAGACCTCGCTCCAGGACAACATTACCGACTTGCCCTCACTGCTGTGCGCAAAACGGGCCAGGACAACATTCAGAGCGTCCCTCAACACCTAGCCTTCACCACACGTGAGTCGCTGATACTTAAGATCACTGCTTGTATGCTGATTGTCAAGATGTCTTTGTCATGGTGACCCATCTGGGTATCTTGTATTGCACAGTACCAGTTTCAAAAGGCCAAAGCCGAGGTGACAGACCTAAGGGAGTACCGGACATCCAGATAGGACAGACCTTGACACAAGTTCAAGATGGAGGCACAGATGACCACACAGAACTCCTTGAAGAGCCACAAAGGTATAGTACTGTACAGATGCAATTCTAGACGCAATGCTAGGAAGCCATTTGTACAATAATGAGTTTTGTGTGTTTGTTTTCTCTTTCAGATATACAGAGCTTATTGACGGAAGGGGGAGAATTACAGCTAAATTTACCAACCTTCCACAGAAAACTATCAGACACCGCACAAGTCAGTAATTATTTCATATATAATTTTTTAGTAGCCTACAGTGTACTTCAAAATAAAATCCAGTTAATTGATTTTGATTTTAAAAAAGCAGCATAAACACAACATGGTATTTACCGTTTTGTGGTTAACATTTTAAGTAAATATATATGAAAATACTGTATATAACTGCCTTGATATTTTTGGAAGTGGTCCCTTGCATATAAACAATTTGAAAACCCCAGTTTTATTTAACCTGATTTTTCAATTTCTGCCATTGTATCTTTTTAAACAGAGCCTGAACCTCCAGTCAAATTAGAAAAGATGGAAGAAACCACCAATAAGATAAGTCTAGCTCTGGAAATTCCTGAAGAAGCGACAAAGAGTAAATCTGGTAGGTGATTTTGCAATAAAACCTTATAAAGATTATTATTAGACAAGTGAAAACTGTTGATTAACTTTAGACAGGGAGTTCATGGTTCTTAAAACAGGACAATGTTTTAACAGTTGGTGGTATTTAAACTCTCTAATTGGTCCCAGCTGAGAGAGAGACTGTGGCAGAATACCACTGCATGTATTCTGAAAAATCTACAGCATGACAGTCACCATAAACAAACCACATCTATCAGCAATCTATTATGGTTCAGCCCTCCAAAAAGTGACTTATAGCTGTTTAAAAAAATGCATATTTATGTATGTGATTGTGTATTTAAAAGAGCAGCTAAATAAATCCAAACATGAAAAAGCTTCAAGCTCGCCAATGTTTAAACTCTTCATGTAGCAAAGTATTGTGTTTATGTGTTTGTATCCAAAAACATTTCAATAAATTTCAGAGTCATCCCAAGACTGCAGAACTCAGCCCTGCCAGAATGGTGGAACATGTGCGCAGACCAACGAGTCGTTCAGCTGCAACTGTGCCGCTGCTTTCAAGGGCAGACGGTGTGAGCTATGTCAGTATAACCACGTCTGTTCATTCACAAGCATGCAAAAACACACCAGTGAATCCCTAATAAATGCCAAATTGAAGAATAGTTTTTCTTTTACTATCCCACCAACTAGACACCGGAATCTGTATTTCACCAAAGTAATTTGAAAAGCATCAGTTTAACAAAATGAAAAATAATATCATCTTTAGTAAACACCACCTTTTGTATATGTTCTTTCTCTGCCCTGTTGTATTCAGATTGTCAGCGAGTACCTCACCCATGTACTCGCCTTTACTCCGAAACAAAGAGTGTCCCTGTGTGGGAGGATGGTGTCTGCCATTATTTGTAAGTGTCTGCTGTCTCGATATGTCTATTGTCCTGTTTTGGTCCAGTCTGATCCAATAGTCGTATCTGTTTTAACTGAGCAAATGTTTTCACCCTCAGGTACAAAAGGACATATAAAGTTCAGCAGGATGTTTGTTTTAGAGAGATCTGTGAGCCTTTGCTGCCTAAGAAAGTACTGCCTAAGACTCCAAGTACGTATAACATATAAACCATTGTAAACTGTTCTTCCTGGTGCCTCTGTACAGTAGATGTAAACATGGGGTGGAAAGTGACTTTGTTAAAGGGATAGTTCACCCAAAAACCTTGACCTTCGTTCATCTTCGAAATACAAATTAAGATATTTTTGATGAAATTCAGGAGCTTTCTGACCCTGCATAAACAGCAACACAACTACCACATTCAAGGCCCAGAAATGTAGTAAGGACATTGTTAGGGCCCCAGTCATAAAAACGGAATTTACTGAATTACGTGGAATGTCGTAGAATTTGTCAAAGTTTGAATTAATTAATCAAAAGTACGTCATTACACTTAAATCAAACCACAATATGGACTAGTATCTGTAAATATTACACCACAAAAATACCATTTAAATCCTGCATGTTCTGTTTGTCTCTGTTTTAATGAATGGAGCAGACGAGCGGTTTTGTTTACTACACACACTGAAACGTGCGTGACGCTCGTGGTGATTTCAGCATCTGTCGTCTCACTAAATGAGGACATAAATACATGAACAATATCTGCTGAGAGTCACTTCATGAGCATTTGACCGTTCCATTTTAGGAAAACTAGCATTACATCATATACACACAGAAATGTAAAGGTAGACACGGCAACCCGTCAAAATAAAAGTCTGGTTTAACTTGAAGACATTGTGCCAGATATATATTACTACTATTACTACTACTACTAAAATGAAACAAACATTATTTTTTTAGGGTATAATCACACAACATTTATTCCATGTTTTAATTTTTTTTTTTAAAAAGTTTGCTTGAAGGGGTCATCGGATGCCCATTTTCCACAAGTTGATATGATTCTTTAGGGTCTTAATGAAAAGTCTATAATATACTTTGGTTAAAAATTCTCAATGGTTGTGTAAAACAACACCCTTTTTACCTTGCCAAAATCAGCTCTACTCAAATCTACTCAGGTAGATTTGTAAATGCACTGCCAACACACATCAAATTTCAAACAACATGTAAAAGTGAACTTAGCATCCGATGACCCGATAACCAGAACATTTTAAATACACAACACAGAATTTCTGAAGGTAAAAAAACCTTTCATAAGACTATTTTAAGAATAAATTAAGAATGCATTCAAATAATTAGACATGTTAAAACACAGAATTTGATTAAAATAAAACATATGGTGAGAAAAAATAAAACATTTCATAGGACCCTTGTCACGCTGTCGTGGTGTGCGAGGAACGAAGAGAATACGAGAAAGTCCAATGCACACACTTTATTAACTAAATTCACATAGGAGCCAGGAACAGACAGGAACGACGGGGAAATCCAAACCAACATAAACGAAACGAATCAGCAAGGAAGACAATACAATCACCGACAAGGACACGGGGGAACAACCAAACTTAAATACAAGGAACAAATCAATCAAAACAGGACAGGCAATCATGATTAGACAATGACGTGACTAACAAGGACAGGAACAGGAAGACCAAATATGGGCAAACACAAAGGTCCAAAGGGTACACATAGGTCTGACAACCCTAAACATGTTCTTTATTAAATTGATGTGAAACTGTATACGTTTCATGATTTTAATTAATTAGACATGCTCTTTGATTAATAAAATTTAATTTAACCATTAAAAAGGATTTGAGAAAAATTAAAACGGGAAAAAACGGAATTTGGAAAAAATAAAACGGATTTCATATGGCCCTACATTGTTAAAATAGTCCATGTGACATCAGTGGTTCAACTGTAATTAAAGCTACAAAAATACTTTTTGTGGGTGAAGAAAATAAAAATAACGACTTTATTCAATAAAAAAGGTCAGAAAGCTTTCGGATTTCATCAAAATTATATTTATTTGTGTTCCGAAGATGAATGAAGGTCTTACGGGTTTGGAACGACATGAAGGTTAGTAATTATTGACAGAATTGTCGTCTTTGTGTGAGCTTTAAATCGTGGCATGGAGCTGATAAATTGCTGTATTAATGCAGCGTATGTTAATTAAACTATTTTTCCTTCTCTCTCATCAGACAGAAGAACTCAAAAACAACAACAATAGTGGTGAGTATATTTTATATCTGATAGAAATGGACAAAATAATATTGTCACATACTGAATTAGGTTTTTCTATTTTAGGAGGCTGAACCAATGACGACTTTGGGGAGTAACTGCTTCTCTCAGTCTTAGTTCAAATGAGGATGCATTACCGTCATTGTTGACCCTTTTTTGCATCACTGGTCACCTTTTATTGGCTACATTGTCCTATGGACGTATATTTGTTCCTTTACAGCTCCAGATCTGTAGATGACCTTGACCATATGATTTAGGAGTTATCTGCAATAAATAGCATACCTCAAATGTAAATATTATGAGATATTGACATGTAGTGACCGTCAAGTCCCTCAGGGAATTTTTTCGAATTATTGCCTGTTCAGTCTCAAAAACCTACAAGTATTTTCATTCAACCATTCATTCAAACCTGGTTCTCTCCTACAGCAAGATCTCACAAAATACTGGAAAAAAAAAAAAACGTCATACCATTGTTTCTGTTTGTGTAAAGGAAAACTGTCTGCTAGCTATCATGTAAATAGTGTTTATAGTCTGTTTTTGTAGTTGGATATTTTAATAATAAAAATGTTAAAACTTTATGGTCTCTTCACTTTTTCGGATGGGAGGGGGTAATATGAAACATGTTTAAGTTTTAGGATAAATAACCGATGAGGCTATGCTAGACCCTAAATTACCACAAGGTGTCGCTATGTTGTAAAATAAAATGCTAAGGATCTTCCTTCCTTGGGCAAAATTCCCTGAGACTGTGTCTGGCTATGTGAAATATGTAGTTATGGATCTTGCTCACTAAACTTCAAGTTTCAGGTAATTTCAGGTATGTGGTGACACAGGAAGCAGATGGTTGCAGATATCAAATTCCTACTCTATCTTCATTGTGTCTTTTAAGAAACTACTTACACCAAGAATTGGCCTGCAGTTAGTGCATTTATGCCATTAGATTAGATTGGATTCATCTTTACTGTCACTGTGCAAAGTACAACTACTAAGGCAATAAAATGTGGTTAGCATCAAACCACACTCTCAGAAGAAAAAGTACAAAAGCTGTCACTAGGGCGGTTTTGTACAATTAGGTACTAATATGTACACTTTAGGTACAAATATGTGCATATGTGCAAGTGCCAATAGGGATTGTTTAGATACTAGTGTGTATTTAGTTTTACTGCCCAAGTGACAGGCTTTGTACCTTTTTCTTATAGTGCAGAAATGCAAATAGCAATATGTCTATACATATATAAATATACATAATAATACTATCATGTTCTATAAAAATTGCATTAGTGTGAAGTGGACAAACCAGAGACCAGCTCAGTTCAAAAGACAAGGCGTACAAATATAGAAAATAAATAAATGGGATAAAGTTTATAATAAGCTTTATGATTTCTTTGCATATTACAATCAACTATTTGCAATTTAAGGAAACAAACTGATGCAAAGGTTCTTGTACATACATCAAAGTGGATGTAAATAATTATTATAATAAATAATTAAAGATAAATAATTATTCTTAGTGCTATCATTAGAGAAATATAGAAAAATAAAATCAACCTTAATAATTGAAGTTTTTGTATGTGATATTATTATTAATTTCAGATATATTATTTATTATTTTTATATTATATTATGTCACAGATCCCTTACTGTATGTAAAAAATAGTATATTAAACTATTGTTGCTATTTAAGTATTTATTACTGTGCTGTTTTATTATAGCGTTTATGACATACACCAGTCAAAAATTTTTGAACAGTAAGATTTTTAATGTTTTTTTTTAAGAATTCTCTTGTGCTCACTAAACTTGCATTTATTTGTTCCAAAATACAGCAAAAGGAGTAATTTGTAAAATAGTTTTTTTTTACTATTTAAAAAACTGCTTTCCATTTAAATATATATTAAAATGTAATTTATTGCTGTGATCAAAGGTAAATTTTCAGCATCATTACTCCAGTCTTCAGCGTCACATGATCCTTCAGAAATCATTCTAATATGCCGATTTGCTGTTCAAGAAACATTTATTATTATTATTATTATTATTATTATTATCATCGTTATTATTATTACTATCATCATCAATATTTAAAACAGTTAACTACATTTTTTGATGGATAGAAAGATTCAAAGATCAGAATTTATCTAAAATAGTAATTAATAATAATAATAAATTATAGAAAGTGATACTTTTATTTAGCAAGGATGCTTTAAATTGATCAAAAGTGATGATAAAGACATTAATGTTACAAAAGATTTTTATTTCAGATAAATGCTGTTCTTCTGAACTTTCTATTCATCAAAGAAACCTGAAAAAATTTCAATTCAGTTCAATTCGGTTAAAGTTTATTTGTGACCCTGGACCACAAAACCAGTCTTAAGTTGCTGGGGTATATTTGTAGCAATAGCCAAAAACATATTGTATGGGTCAAAATTACTGATTTTTATTTTATGCCAAAAATCATTAGGCGATTAAGTAAAGATATTTTGTAAATTTCCTACTGCGTAATTTTTGATTAGTAATATGCATTGTTAAGAACTTCATTTTGACAACTTTAAAGGTGATTTTCTCAATGTTTAGATTTTTTTTTGCACCCTCAGATTCCAGATATTCAAATAGTTGTATCTCGGCCAAATATTGTCCTATCCTAACAAACAATACATCAATGGAAGGTTATTTATTCAGCTTTCAGATGATGTATTAATCTCAATTTCAAAAAATTGACCCTTATGACTGGTTTTGTGGTCCAGGGTCACATTTGTATAACACTTTTACAATACAGATCACTGCAAAGCACCTTAACACCTTAACTGTTTTCAACATAATAATAATAATAAAACATTTTTTGAGCAGCAGATCAGAATATTAGAATGATTTCTGAAAGATCATGTGTGAAGGAATAAATTACAGGATTTATCACAGGAATAAATCACATTTTAAAATATATTTGATTAGAAAAGAGTTATTTTAAATAGTAAAAATATTTCTAAGTTTTACTGTTTTGCTGTACTTTGGATCAAATAAATGCAGACTTGGTGAGCAGAAAAGACTTATTTAAGAAAACATTACAAATCTTACTGTTTAAAAACTTTTGACTGGCAGTGTACTTTGTTATGACAGCATTTTTAAAGAAAAGAAAAAAAACAATACTGAGTCACATTACATTTTAACTTACTTGTTTCTTAACTTTGACATAGTATTTTTCTGTAATGCATATTTTCATATTTCACAAAAATGCATTTGAGATTAAACTGATTCAACAGACAGTAACTGGCGTAGCCAAAGCTTGCAGTTGTCAGTCACCTGCCTGTATTATTATCATTACATTAAACACACACCACCCCAGGAGCGCGCCCGTAAACGTTCGTGCGTGCGTGCGCGCACTAGTTTTAAATGACTACCCCATTTAACCATACCGCCCCCTTTCTTCAATGAAAACTGAGATTGCGGGGGGGGGTTGGAAAAGACCATGAAAGGACAGAGCTGGAGGACACTTTTAAGGGTTTGTTTAGGATAGTATTTGTGGCTTGTCTCCCGACTTTTTATTTTAAGAAAAAAAAGCTAAGGACTTTCTCCCAGGAGAAAGACTGCGCTTTACCAACGTCCAACTGGTCCCGCTCGCTCCCGAGCGTTCACTGAGATTGAGCGCGAGCTAACAGAAGTTAGCTGGACGGCTATCATCAGCGGCGGCGGGTGAGGGGGGACAATACCGAGAGAAGAGAGGGGTCGACAGAGAGTGCCGTCATCAAACCTAGTAGCATGTCGCCCTCGGGAAGAAGTAACTCAAGCTTTGGATGAGGTTCCGTGGCGCAGTTCGATCGCAGAGACTTTTTGACGCGACGGTGGGTTGTGATGTTTCTGCCAGCGCGGGGCTCCGGTGGAGGCGCGGCGTCGGCGGTGTCCCGGGGTTGGCCGCATACGGTACTGTGGAGACTAGGGGGTTTCTTACTCCTCCTGATTCTCGAAGGGGCCCGATGCCTCGCCAACCCGAGCAATGCACCGGGCATAAACAATAACAATAGGCCGAATGTGAACGTCTTCATGAGCGAGGAAGAAGTCAAGAAACTCCTGGGTGCGTATACTTTATTTCTCCGTCTATATATTCCTGCTCTGTCCACAGTTTTGCTTAGAAGTAAAAGTTTTTGCCACTCTGTCAAACTAACTTAATTGCTTCTAACAACTACTAAACACTACCTCGTGAGTCTGTTTAGTCTCCAGAAGTAAAGTAAAGCTGTTTTAAACATGCTTACAAAGTGCTAGAAACTTTGTTGTAGTTGGTTAGCTCTCCATATGTTAGCTTTGATAGGCCAAACAATCCGCAGCGTCCTTGTAACTTCAATTTATGCTTAAGAAAATCACTAATATCTGCACAGAAGTGTTATAAAATGCACATGTGAAAGTAGTTTTGTGAGGTTATAGTTTAGCCTGTTATTTAAGAAGAATTAAAGGCCATTGGGTTTGTCATTGGGTCGAAGCTGGTTGCTAGAAAGTTTTCCAAGTGTATTCCAGTGCTTTTCATGCTTGTTAATTGCGGTGATTTGTAAGGTTTATATCACACATTCACAAGATATAGAGCAGAGGTGTATGAGCTGATCTGAGTCATTCATTATCGTTGATGTGTGTCAGAATTAGTTGACACACAATGGATTTTTCCTCAGAAGTTTTTCTGCTTTATGTCAGACCAGTCAGTAAATACAAATGCAATGCACATTTAACCCTGGAATACATTTTGGTTCTGCTGTTGATATTACCTTTTATACAGCCAAAAATCATTAAATCAAATTAGGTAAGCTTGTGATGAGAATCAGAGATTTTTATAACAGACTACTTACATAAAATGCATTGTTGTCACTCTCAATAATATGTCTTAGTAGTATAGACATTTAAATGCCTAGTTTTATTAGCAGAGTTCTGCGGTTTTCATTTTGGGGGTCAAAACATATAATGCAATATAATATGTACAAATAACTTGCCTCAAAAGCCTTTTGAGTCATTCCGTGTCAAATCAACCAAATTTCAGAAACTTCCCCAGCTTGATTTTGTTAAAAAATAAATTCTGTAGAAAGACCAACATAAATAGTGGTGAAAGTCACAGGATGTATATTTACTGAGTAATCCACTGTTTTGTAGATAGGGGCCAAAATGACAGTTTTCATCTGAGATTTGGAGCCAAATTAGAGGGGTGTAAAAAATGACTTAGGAAAACTGGTACCATCATTATTTTATATTTACTTTGAGATTGGTAGGTCTGTTAGTAAAATCTGTTGACTTTAGCAATCTTTGCTTCATAATATGCTAATGGTGACAGTTCAGAAATGGTAAAAAGCACTTTTTGTGTTTATTTGCCTCAAGTTTGCATGTTTGTAACTCAAGACGTATTAATGATATCTTAATATCCTTAAAGATTCTGTTTTTTAGCAAACGTTCCTATTGGTGTCTTCATTTTAAAGGCCCTTGATGGTTCGATCCCAGATATATGGAGATCTTAATGCGGCTTCATGAGTACATATGAGTACATATATATATATATATATATATATATATATATATATATATATATATATATATATATATATATATATATATATATATAATATTTATCTATATTTTCAGTGGGCAACAAACAAATTTTAAAGAGAAATATCTGAAAAACAAATAATACTGAAACTAGAAATGTATCTTGTGATTATCTATCAACACAGTTGCATAAAACATACCTGTCTGAGTGCCATAAATACTCCTTTTTCAAAGTTTGCATGCTTATAACTGTAAAAGTATGCAGTATATTTTAATGTCCTTATAGATTCTCATTCTTAATAAACTTTCCTGTTGAATTCTTAATTTTCAAGGCCTCTGGTTGAGTTGACACGGAATGACCCTGTTGAATGTATTCGATACATATATTTTTACATGATACAGTAAGCTTTATAAGGTTAAGTATAATGTGAGAGAGTGTATTTGCATATATTTCTCATACTGTTGTAACCCTAATAAAAAACTATAGATATAATTATGTGTTTGTTTATGACATAATGGCTCTGCCTAAAACTTAAATGTTAAATTTGTGCAGAATACAGTCCTCTTTCAGACTATGGGACCAAACCAAATGTTTTGTACTCTAAATAATTTAATGCATTCACAGTTCTTGAAGATAAAAGGCTTTGTGATGCCCTTGCTATGTTTGTATTCAGAGTAGGTTTTTGATTCAGCACCATTGTGATTAATGCAGTGAGAACTGATTAGTGGTTGTTAATTGCCGGGTATTTGTGACTGGGCTTATAAGCAGTCATTATCATTGCTAATGTCACAGCATAGTTAATGAAAGGGTTGGGGACTGGAGCATCAATTTCCTGCTGGAAAGAGGAAGCAGAGACAAGGGCATTTTGGAGCAGCCTTGTTTGAACTTGTTTTGAGGGTTTACCCTTTCAGCTCAAATTGAGAGCAATTTCTGTTAGACTGAAAATAAAACAGGAATTATATGTGGCATTTATGTAATGTGATGCAAATGCTGTAGCATTTAGCTTGAAAGCTTGAACTTTTGAATGTTGCCATATGGCGTATGAGGTTTCAAATGAGAGGCAGCACTTAAACTTTTTACATTTGAATGCTTTGAATTTTGTAAAGGATGTAACCTAACCAGATGTTCAAGACGGGTCTGTGGTGGTTATGTTTAGTGTTTGACCAATGTTTGTAATATTTCTGGCTGATGCTGATGTCTAGAAAGAGCGTGACTGCCAATATAACGTTTATACAATATGACTTAAAGGGATAGTTCACCCAAAAATGAAAATTCTGTCATTAATTACTCATGTCTTTCCAAAGACCTTTGTTCATCTTCAGAACACAAGTTAGAATATTTTTGATGAAATTCGAGATCTTTCTAACCCTGCATAAACAGCAATCTAACAAACACGTTCAAGGCCCAGAAAGGTAGTAAGGACGTCATTAAAATAGTCCATGTAGGCCAAAATGCCCTTGTTATTTTAACGAAGATGAGCGAAGGTCTTGCAGGTTTGGAATGACATGACGATGAGTAATTAATGACAGAATTTTCATTTTTGGGTGATTTGGGTGAAGTAATTTGAAAGACACTGTGTGGGTTTATTTTAGCTTTTGTGAAATGTGAACAGGTTTGAAAGATCATTGTCCCCCTCTGGTCTCATACCTCTGTTATCCTCTGTAAAGCTGACCTGCATATTTTTTGTCACAACTGGCTTTGGAAACAGAGCTCATAGCTGTGAGTGCCTCTTTCTGGGGGCTCTGCATTTCTGTCTACTCAGTGATGATTGATGAACTTTCTGGTGGGCTTTTACACTCTTTGATGACCATATCAGGTTATTATCATCAACATGTCGCCTGTAGTTTTATGCGGGGTGCTCTGGCGTTTGTCTTGTGATGGGTGCTTTAATGGAGCTCCTTAATTTCTGCTCTTTCAAAAATACATATGTCATTTGCCCCTTCAGTCTTCTGCTGCTGTGTCTTTTTTTGCATTCTGGGATCCTTTAACCTACTCAGACTGCATTCGTTTTGAACCTGAATGTTTTAAATCAAGTAATAATGTGTAGCATAAACTTATGCCAGCAGCTGCTGTGTCTTTCTCTGTTAAGGTTTTTTTTTTTTTTTTTCCCCTCTCCATTCTGGTTCAACAATGGGTGCTGCCCATCTTGGAATCAAAACCACCTTGTTATGCTGCAGTAAACTGAGGGCCATTGTAAGCAGTGAGGTTGCAAGTAGGAGAAGTCTCTGAATGCATTTATCACAGGGACATCAGCATCCTGTAGTTTTGCACCGCCTCTGCCTCAGAGAATCAGGTGTCCACTGTTGTGCACAGGAGTCTGATTACTACTGATGTGGTTCGGAGATCCTGTTCTATGACTCACAGGAATCCTTAACTTAAAAGTTTATGGTTGTGGTTATATGGATGCCATTTTTTTTGGTGTTTTGAATGAATGTAGGTCTCAGTTTTCTCTTAGGAGTTGAATGGATTTATATTTGTGGGATTTATATTTTATGGCAAAGCTTAAATTTCCTTAATATCGTTATTGCAGATGTAACAGTTTCAAAAGTAAATGGCTTTGATTTCTCATTTATTTAACATTTATATTTAAAATTATTGCTGTATTTTATATTTGTTACAACCTTTTTGATATTATGTTGACATTTTTTTTGCAACAAATTAACAAAATACTGCCGTATACCTCTGTACACTGGAAAAAACGTGGTTTAGTATATGTCTGCTTATTTTTTTCTTTTGAGAGAGGTATTATTTTTTCGATTTTTACACAAAATAGAACAGGTTTCATTCATACTGGACGCCCTCGTGCAAAAAACCCACGTATGCGTCAAAGTATCATTGCTGATGTTCTGTTCTAGTTTCTCTAATATGGCTAAAAGCCATCGCTATTGCTGTAACTGAATAAAAACAAGATATAACGTTAAACGTTTTGAATCATGAAATGTAAGGACAATAAACACTCGTCTGCAATAATATAGGATTTATCCGTGTTCTTCATCTTAGTCATTGCTAATCGACATACATAGAATGTAGAGTATAGAACAATATAGAACATAGAGTATAGAATTTATTGTCTGCCTCATTCTGTGATTAGAATCCACATCAGATCACATAATGAAGTTATTTTAAACACTCGCCTGATATTGTGAATTAAAAACAAGTTATAATGTTTTTTTATAACTTTTGTTTTTATAACTTTTTTGTTAGACAACAGGTTTAGAAAGGTTTATCATTGCATGTCATTAGAATGGAAGATGCTCTGCGTGTGTTGCTTTTTCAAATATAAGCAGGGAAGCGTTTCCCCATTTCAGCATGTGAAATCACGGGCACACACAGCACATTCCGAGAGAAATAAAACGAGGAAGTTATTTAAATGCAAAACTGAAAAAACGCAATTCACAAGTGCGTATTGAACTGTGGATGTCGTACCGAGCTGTTCGATATTATATTGAGAATTGTGACATCCCTATTTTCAATCCTTTTCCTGGGGACCCACTGCTGTGCACATTTTGTATGTCTCCCTTATCTGACACACTCAGTTCAGTACATGGATCTTTCTCCTAACTAGCTGATGATCTGAATCAGGTGTGTTAAATAAGGGACACAAAATGTGCAGAGCAGTGAGTCCCCAGGACCAAGATTGAAAACCACTGCACTAGTGGGTTCAAGTATACTACAAGTGGTAACTAAATACATGTTGTTGTTTTTTTTTAAATAGTACACTTTTTTCCACCTGGATCTAGGAAAGTAAATTAATCAATTTTGAACACAAAATAATCACAAAGAATCATATCTTGACCTGGATATCAATTAATACTATAGTCCTATTTTGTGTTGTGGTGTATGTAAAGATTTTTCTGGTCGAATTGTGGTTGTTCATTTTAAGCATAAGTTGACTATTTATTATATGTTAATTAATAAACCATATAAATCAAAGTAATGAGACTGTAAATGCCTGTAGCCTAATAAGCGCTCAAGTGCATGCGAAGAGAAAAAAAAAAAAAAAAAGCTTGCCACAGCGCACCGGCATATATGATTCATAAATGATTATGAATGTGTCAGGGAAAAACAGCAAGGAGACTGCATTAACGTTTTAATAACTTACTGATAAACTAGTGATTTCTTTGTTTTCGGCTTAAAGGAGAAGCCCACTTCCAGAACCAAAATGTACAGGTAATGTACTCACCTCCTTGTCATCCAAGATATTCATGTCTTTCTTCAGTTGTAAAGAAATTATGTTTTTTGAAGAAAACATTTCAGGATTTTTTTTTCCATATAAGTAGACTTCTGTGGTGCCCCGAGTTTGAACTTCCAAAATGTAGTTTAAATGCGTCTTCAAATGATCCCAGCTGAGGAAGAAGGGTCTTATTTAGCGAAACGATCAGTTATTTTCATAAAATTAATACGATTTCTATACTTTTTAATGTCAAACGCTCATCTTGTCTTACTCTGCCTGAACAGTTTTTTTACGGTTCATGACAGTTAGGGTATGTCGTAAAAAAAAAAAGTCCCATCTCATGTTCTTCCTCAACTTCAAAATTGGCCTACATTGCTGTTTTAGCTTTTTTGTTAATCTTCTTTGCATGCAAAAATTGGGTCGGTACTTCTGCAGCGATGTAGGATGATTTTGAAATGATATTTGAAGTTGAGGGAGAACATGAGATTGGAGTTTTTCAACATACCCTAACTGTTTTGAACCAGAATACACAGAGTTCAGGGAGAGCAAGACAAGACGAGCATTTGAGATTAAAAAGTATTTAAATTGTATTTTTTTTAAAATGAAAATAATTAATCCTTCCTCGGTTGGGATTGTTTACAACCGCATTTGGGATCGTTTGAAGCTGCATTTAAACTGCATTTTGGAAGTTCCAAATCGGGGCACCATACCAGTCCATTATATGGAGAAATATCCTGAAATGTGTCCCTCAAAAAAAAAAACATAAATTCTTAATGGCTGAAGAAAGAAAGACATGAACATCTTGGATGATCCTGGAAGTGGACTGCTCCTTTAAGAGATGAAGTCAGCGACAATGACTCGCCATCTCCTCCTCACCTGTTTCATACGGATTACATAATCTAAGAATATCTGTCTCCTGTTTAAATTGGTTCATTTAAAAATAGTCATTTCACTCTCTATAGATATTTTTAATGTCTGTAAGGCAAGTATAACACAGAGTTTCAAAGTTTTCCACACAAGTTCACAGAGGCAGAGACTGCAGAAAGCGTATCCTGTTTTTTTTTTTTTTTCCATTGTTTTACAAAAGCACATTTCATTCTTATTTTGTGTGCTAACAAAATAATATCTTTACAGATTCTAAAGATGTATTACTTTTGTCTGTATGACCAAAAATGACTGAGTATTTTAAGAGCAAATGACCGCACCGGCACCTCCATCTGTCATGCAGTGAGCACGCTACTGTTCAGCTTCCGCACTCCACAAAGACACTTGAATAGTGCACATTTTTCTAGGTTAACATTAGATTGAGCTGCTATGTAAGTTGCTACTATATACATCTTTTAGATGAAAAGTCATATGTGAGGTCGATGAATGATAGGCGAGCGTTTGGATGTCCTGCCCGATGTACTGTATTACCACATAGATGAGCCATTAACAATCTGTCCGTCACGGACTGTGTGACTTGTTTTTTTCTGCGACTAAGCGACAAATAAAATTTTGGTCAACTAAGCCTCTTCTCGTCGACTAAAGGTTAGTCGACTTGGGGGCAGCACATGGTGTTTGTATCCTTTTTTGCCGTGTGGAATCGAAACTAAGCTTTTAAAAACTACACTATTCGTTTTCTATGTTCTTCCAAAATTGCAGATGGTTCACTTACATTGGCAGTTATTGGCTTATGTTATAATGACGTGCTCTTTCTCATTCTCCGCTTTCTACTTTACCTCTCTTTCCCCTTGCTTGCTTGTTTTTTCTGTCATGCTCTTGTCATTTCCTGTCTGAGCTTTCAGGAGTTCTGTAATTCCTTTTACAGATCTTAATCTTATCCCCCTTCCCTCTCTCTCTTTTTTTTCCTCCTTCAGAGCTGTCACTGCAAATAACCTCATCCTATACATGTTCTATAGTGACTCTGATGTATGTGAAAGGAGATCTCATTGCTGATTACTGCGAATGATGAAAGGCAATGTTTGATGTGATATTTACATTCGTATCACAGTCAGCCCTCTCGGATCCATGAGTTCACTCAGTATAGCATAAAAGTAAACGTGCTGGCTTCTTATGGTGATTGCCAGTGAAAGCCATGTTTGATGGTGGTTTGGTAAATTTTAGCTCCGGTTTCTGCTCAGTTGATGTTTTGTTTTTGCCAGTCATGTGCTGCTTAAAAAATATAATTTAATTCAATAATTCAATTTGTCATTTCAAAGTATCAGAACAGCAATGGAAAAGGGCATGAAGATGCTTTTCAATGAGGTAAATATTTTTTAAAAAGCCCTGTTTACTATAACGAACTTGTGAATTTTTCTCCCTTGTAAGGATCTATGGCTTTTCCCTGTGACGTCACTGCACCGTTCGTCCAGTCTCATACTGATATAGTAAAGAGAGAAAGCTTCACTCTCTCCTTCAGAGTCCCAACACCACAGGGATGAAAAATCTCAACTATCCAGCTCTTCATTGCTAACAGACAGCGTCAGCCCTCTTGTGTCTGAGTTATTTTGGGGGATCATTAGATGGCCTTCCACAGTCTGTGGCAATACATGGAATGTTTAGGTCACGAAACACATCCACTCTGATTTACGATGTAAACTTGCTGCCTATGAAACATTTTTCTCCTGTAAAAAGTGGAAGCGCCTTGAATAGATGCTACAGACAGATGGTTTCAGCTCTTTTAAGGCTTTAGGTTGCTGTGTTTCAATTAGTTAATGTATTCACAGTCAATTTGAGGTCTTGTAATGTGATGATAATGTAGTTATGGGGGCAGCCGTGGCTTAACGGTTAGGAAGTCGGGCTTGTAACCGAAAGGTTGCGGGTTCGAGTCCCAGGTCCGGCAGGGATTGAAGGTGGTGGGAGTGAATATCCAGCGCTCTCTCCACACTCAATACCACGACTGAGGTGAGTCCCTTGAGCAAGGCACCGATCCCCCAACTGCTCCCCGGGCGGCGCAGCGATAGCAATATGGCTGCCCACTGCTCCGGGTGCGTGTTCACGGTGTGTGTGTGCGTGAAGTTTGATCACTTCTCACTACTGTGTGTGTGCACTTGGATGGGTTAAATGCAGAGCACAAATTCCGAGTATGGGTCACCATACTTGGCCACGTGTCACGTCCTTTCCTGTCCTTTTCCTGTTCATAGTAAAGAAAAAGTGCTTGACTAGTCTTCAATCCATCCAATTTTGCAAGGGCTACGAGCAAAGCGTTTGAGAGGTTCTGAACACTTTGACATTTGGCCAGTCCACAAGAAACTTGAGAAATGTAGTAGCTCAATTTTGTTACAATTTCTTGTATACTTCCACTAGCCAAGTACGTTTCTGTCTTGGATCAAAGATCTGAGCTGGATGCTCAAATGATACAAACCCCTGGAGAATCGTTCTCTGCAGAGCTGCTCTTGTGATGGAGTATTTGACGACTTCTCTTTGGTGTTTTTCCAGAGCAGTCTTCATCTCACTGGTCTCGCAGTTGAAACCACTATTTTGAGGAGCGTTCTCAATATTACTGCCTAATTCTTGTTAAAAGGAAAGGTTACATGTCTTGGAGATGTTGGCCTTTGTCTTCAGCAGGCTTTCTCCTCTGACTCCATATTAGGAGAGCCCTCAAGAGGTTGAGGTATTTGGCCTGGCCCAGTCTTTTATCAGTAGTTTCCATGGCAGCGTGAAGGGAGGTGGGTGAGTTGCTGATTTAAATCAATGTGTTTGTGCCGGGTTGATCCTGACACTCAGAAAAACAGCAAGAATGGACAAGAGACCAAATTTATAGTGTTATGCGGAGATCTCATTTAATGAAGAGTGACAGCTGACTCACCACAAAGCTTGATGGCTGGTTAGAAAGCACAGTTATGTCAAGGGATTCCAACAAGGGATTCTGTTTCTGGAATGACTTCTGTCTGTGACGTTGTGACTGGCATTGCCAAGTGTTCAAGAGTACAATAAACTATTCTCTATGGAGCTAAGCTTATCACAGCGTCTTTAGCTCTTAACTACATTGTACTGTGTTGCATTTACAAACCAGCTTGAGCCTTCCTCTCATGTGAGTAAGCGAGCCCTCCCTAGTTCGTATCATACCCGTCGAAGTTTGTTTACTTAAGCAGCAGCTGTACTGCCATGTTGTTCCAGTGAAGGCGGGGAGTTCTGAGGATACCTCTTACGGAACAAGCTCTGTTTGCTTGACTGCGGTGGCAGCTGTAGTAGGACAGGCTCATGTGGTTGTAATTAATGACTGGCGCAGACTCCTTTTGAGCACCAAGCAAGATTCATTACCGAGCTGCCACAACTCAGCCATGACAATCTGGAACCTGTCTCTTCAAAACAATGCGCTTTCCACAGACTCAAGCCTATAGCCTAGCCATCCAAGCGATTCCCTCAGACCCTGGCCTCAGGAAAAGCAGGCCTGCAGGAAACTAATGTTCATTAATGAGCTGAGAGCTGAACTCAGTGATGGGGCACTGAAAGAAAGGATTGTCACTGCTTTAAAAGTGATCAAAGAATCTGAAGTAAAGTCCAGCCGTGAGAATACGTGAGTGGACTTAAAATGAAGCCAAACATTTTATAGTTGTAGAGCTTTGTAGAGATGGAATGCTAATTCTGGTGGTTCTGTGCATTTGGGCCTCACATTGACCCTCAGACCGTGACCTGAAGTGTTTTGAATACAGATGAAGCATTTTCAAGGTTAACTTATTCTCAAGGACCACATTTAGGCATGTGCTAACTGAATCTTTGTGATCATTGAATCCGTTGCTGTCGCTTCAACTCGTGGACTAAAACGACAATCTGTAGTCTGGATTCCATCCAAGGATTTTTTTTATAAAAGTGGAAAAATCTTACAACAATACTCCTTTTGTGGTCCTATAAGAGTAGGACATTATTCAAAACTATTTTAAATATTTATTTTATTTGTGTACATTCACAATAAAAACAAAACATTGTGCTTTTGTAAAATAAAGGAAACAAACAGGATGCCGCTTTCTCGAGCGCATCAGAAAAAGTGTGCATATAGGCTGCTAGTTGTTTTTTTTTTTTCTTTCGTTTTTTAAAATTAATTGATTAGAATTTTTTATTTCACACATAAGCTAATTATTTCTTTATATATAGCTTTATGATGTTTTTCTCTGTTCGCAGAAGCGCTGCAGGTGCGTAATGTGACCGTGTGAATCCTCACCTTCTGTTGTTTATGCTGCTTTTTGCGGGTACAAAATTAATCCCTGGAAAACAAATTTAGGTGTTAATGGGTTACAGCCACATAATTTAATTGTAATTTAACATAATCTTGTTGGTTAACGGTTAATAATGGTTTAACGACCATCAGTTTTTGGTTAGGAGACATAAAATAACTGAAATGAACATTCCTGTTTCCCTAAACTTTAATCAAAAAATAATAAGAATACAACTGCACCTGTTTATGAATATTGCTTGATGCTGAAGTATCTAAATAGTCTATAGGCCTAACTAAGTACAAAAAACTTGTTAATAAAAGTAATTTTATGTAGGCATATACAATTAAATAACATATATTTTAAAGTTTTGTTTCAAATAGATAAAGAACAGGACTAACCTATGTAATTTGTGCAGTAGGTAAAATTATGTATGGAAACAGCTGTAGGGCAATTTTTTTTTTTTTTAAGCGATACACCAAAACTTATGCGACAGTTTGTTTTTTTTAGGGATGACGTCATCACGCACACCATTTTATCAGTAAAAAGCCAGTTGGATGGAAACAAGCTGGAGACAGAAATTTTTTTTAATGCTTATTTTCTGTCGATAACAAAACATCACAAAAACCTGGATGGAAACTTGACAACAATCGCAGCCCTGAGCAATGTCATTTGGTCAACTAGACCACTCTGCCTTACAAAGGCAAAAGACCTTAACTTGCTAGAGTGTGGAACTGAGAAAAATTACTTTAAGATGTTTTAGTAATGAAAATAATCAAACTTGATTTTACCCCTATTTTAAAGTTGCTGTACGCTGCATTTGCATTGTCTGCAAAAAGCGAGACATCATGCCTAGGAAGAAGGTAGTAACTTGCACAGTTTGGTTGCTGATTAAATTATATTAACAACCTATATAAAAATCTAGTGATCATGCTTTGATTTCATAGGCTATAACATAGTGAAGTGACTGTATTCATATTTTTCTTGGTTATTGGTTATCGTTTAAATATTCTTGCAAAACAGTGCTGTTTAAATGGAACATAGGGATAATTAACCCAAAAATTAAAATTGCCTCATGATTTTCTTGAATCTCAAGCCATCCTAGGTGTATATGACTTTCTTCTTTCAGACAAATGCAATTAGAAATATATTTAAAAAATTGCTTGGTTTTTCCATGCTTTATAATGGCAGTGAATGGGTGTTGAGTTTTTAAAGCCAAAAAAGTACGTCCATTCATCATGAAAGTACTCCACATGGCTCGGGGATGTTAATAAAGGCTTTCTGAAGTGAAGTCAATTGTTGGCATAGTGTAACCTCCACTGGCTTGTATTGAAATCCTCTGACATTTTTCTTTACAAATCCTTGTTTTTTTATTTCTAAATTGTGACCAATGTTTTGTTTTGCTCTCCCCACTGCACTTCCGTGCTTGTTGCTTCTCACCGGAGCTTACGTTAGTATGACAGTTAGCAGAACCTAGAAATTACGATTTATAAAGTTTTAAATATGGATATTTTTCTTAAAGGTCTGTATTAACTCTCCGGTGCCATGTGTACTTTAGTGATGTATGGATGCACTTTTTTGGGCTTCAATTTTTCGACCTTTTCACTGCCTAAATAAAGCTTGCAAGATTTAGAATTTTATTTATTTATTTATTTATTTATTTATTTTTATATATAACTCTGTTTGTATTTGTCTGAAAGAACAAAGTCATATACACCTAGGATGGCTTGAGGATAAGTAAATCATAGGGTAATTTTCATTTTTGGGTGAACTTTCCTTTTACATTAAGTCAAATTTATAATAACTTAAATTTATTTCTAATAATAAAAAAGCTTGTATAACTTAATTTGTCTTTAGTTATAGTTTTTACTAAAATGATTCTTTGTTAGCACATAGAAATGACTTGTTAAAAGGAAAACAAGTTGGACTCAATAAACTGAAGCCTTCTGAACTATGTTTGTCTATAATCTGTCATCTTAAAAGGACATTTGGCTCTGTAGGTTTCTTTTTAGGAGCCTATGATGTGGTAAACATGTTTAAAAACGAATGTAATATAATATACGTACCTATGCATGTTACAGTACTTTGAGGAGCGGTTGTGTCTGGATTGAAGAATAGCCTTAGGATTTGTCTTTGTAACCTTGTTTGATGTTAATCATCACAGTTGCTTTTATGTATTAGCTCAGTGAGCATTTGGAATGGAGCAAACACTTTTCAGATGATGATATCTGTAGTACTTCATCAAAGAAAAATGTAGGTGACCTTAAACCTGTTTCAACTTTTCATTGTGATGATATGGTGTGTACTATAATGAAATAAAGACTAAGTGGGCGGTGAAAACTGACAAATGGCAGTTCCAGGAATACTTTCTGCGTCGTTACCCGTTACTGCCCTCTGAAGCAAATCTGTCTGCGTTTTTAGTATGAGTTGAACTCGGTATGTCTGAGACTAGAAGTTTATTGACCCTCCTGCCATAAATCTACACCAGATCTAAACAGGTTTACTAAATTCAGAATATTTACTAGAACTTTTCTTTGTATAACTGCAAATGTCAGTGCAAAAATATGACTGTTAGGCCAAATATTTTAAACATGGAAACAACTATTAACTTTCCTTTGGTTTCAAATAACTTTTTGGAATATGAAAGGCAGAAGCTACCAGATAAAGGCCTTTAAGGTCAACATTAAACAACATTCATACAACTTTCATGACTGTGATGAGATAGGATATTCAATGAAAAAAAACTGAATGTTTTCAAAGAACAAATCACATTTAGCAAAGAAAGTTTTGTCACTTTTGTTTTTATGTTGACTTCAGCAAACAGAACTTGGGGAGGCAACACAACTCTTAAAGGACACCCAGAACTTCCTAGCATTGCTCATGTGGGGTTGTCATTTACTGAGGTACTTTCTGGACGTATTAATAATTATTTCTCCAAATGTGCTTTCCTCTGTCCGAGCCTATAAATCCTTCACCGCTGGGGGGTTTCAGGGAGCTTTGGTCAGCACACATAAATAAACACGCACGCTTAGACACTTATTATACCCTTGCTGAAGCACCTGGGGCTTCCTTTGCCTCCCACACACCCATGTTGCTCATCTGTGGTGGGATTAAAATAAGTCTAGTTTACCTACAATTGACAAGTTACTAATTAAAATACACAAGATTATTTACTGCCAATCCAAGTAGACATTCCAAGTGTTGTTTTACTTACTAATTCATAGATGGCGTTTAGTTCCCTGTGCATGTAGTTCTGTTTTTGCCTGCGGTACATGGAAGATCCATTAGTGATCCGTAGAAAGCATCATGTCTACTGAAGTAGTGGAAAATGGGCGCTGTATTATAGGATTTTTCTGCCCTTTGCTCAGCACACCATATCAAATTTTCACTAGTGATGGTAGAGGAGATAATGGTTGACTGGAATGCCACCAAGCCTGAAACCACAGCCAGTATCAAGTAAAATCATTCCCCATTAAAGATGCCTTACAGCTGCTTCTAAAATAACAGGGCAAAGTATGGCACCATTGAAAGATTCTTGTGCTTTACCCGCATACTCGCTCGACTTGAACATGTGCCCAAAGCAAGAAAAGAGGTTGAAGAAAGCTTTCAAGGCGAGCTGAAAGACGAGCAGGGAGCTGTTACAAAAGGAGACCATGAATAGAATAGAAATGACTGGCAGTAGTATTCTCATTTGTATGCTTGTCTATTTGAACTGCCACACTAAATGGGGGGTAGGCCGCTTTTCTCTGTTTTTGTTTTTTTTTTTTTGTCATGACTCAACCTATTATTGAATTGTACACTAGTCTACGCTCTTTTCACACTTGTTTGAGACTTTTTCTAGTTTAGAATATGTGGAAGACCGTTTAAAGTGTAAAATAAAATCTACCTATTCAGTTAATAATGCAGTCACAGTGGTTTGAATTCTGGAAACTTAAATATTTATCTAAATTGGTTTCTGTCTTTCTTTTCTTGCAAGCTATAACACTGGTCAATATTTTAAAAACCCAAAGTTTTCTTTTTATGGAGCATTAAAAATAAAGGAAATGGTTTGTGTACCAATATAACAAGAAGTTGTTGACCCTACTATTACCCAGAACCCTTAGAACAGTAGAAATATTCATAAGAGAAGATTCTAAAAATATAAATAAAAATATTACTTTCAGCTTTTCGTTATTATTGGCGGTTGCCTTAGAGTTACCTTAAATTTAGGGTTTTTTTTTTTTTAACCTTTAACAAAGAAAGCAAAAATAATGTCTATATTCAACAATTTCTTTTTGCCGTGTTAGTCTCTGCCACGCGTTCAGGAGGGTCGTAGAATGTCCATCTCTTAGTTTATTGTCTGTTGGTCCCTCCATTGAAAGTCCATTATACTAAAACCTTTATTCAGTCTGTTTACAAAGACATTGTACATGATTGTTTAACACGCAAACATTTATATGGCTCTTTAAAAGAGATTCTGTTACTTTAAGTAATCAGACTTGTAATTCTCACCTGGTAGGCACTTAAACAAGCAAACAAATCCCTTGCATTGAAGGAACGATCCAAGCCACATCTAGAGACCATAATATCATAGAAGCTCTGACATGGACGCCTTTGATTTGAGTCAGTACACTTAAAAAATGCTGGGTTAAAACAACAATCTTTGTCCCAACATGCTGGGTTGTTTTAATTAACTCAGATATTCAAATTGCACAGGCTTCCGATAACTGATCGCATAAAGTTCAAGGCATTAATGTTTGCCTACAAAATCACCCCTCTGCACCCCTTTACCTAAATTCATTACTTCAGACTTATGTGCCCTCTAGAAGCTTGCGTTCTGCAAGTGAACGGCGCATTATTGTGCCATCCCAAAATCACTTTTACAGACTTTCACATTAAATATACCCTCCTGGTGGAATGATGTGCCCAACTCAATCCGAACAGCTGAGTCCTTAGCCATCTTCAAGAATTGGCTAAAAACACATCTCTTCCATCTTTATTTGACCCTCTAACTCTAGCACTCTCTATTCTTAAAAAAAAAAGTGCCCTTTTAGACTTATACTCTATTCATTTACTTACTGCTTGTTTTCTTAAATAAATAAATGAATAAATAAATAACACTAGCTTCTCTGTTCTTTTTATTTATTACATAATTTTAAAAAACCTTTGCTACGTGTACTGCATTAGGCTAACTGAGACATGTCATAGCACTTACGTTTTTACTCTTTTGTTGATTTTGATTGCTTGCATTGTCCTCTTTCGTAAGTCGCTTTGGATAAAAGTGTCTGCTAAATGTCTAAATGTGAATGTAAATGTACATATTAAATGAAAATTACTATAGCTGGCTTAAAATGAACCAAAATAGGTTGGAAATTAAAAAGCAGACACAGAATTACTGGAGGCAACAGTAACAATCAAAACATTTATTAAACACCCATGGACAAAAATATAAGACAAATTAAATTATGCTGCATTATTTTTCAACTTTGCATACATTTTAACTCGTTAAACAAGCATTTTAGAAATAAAATATAGAAGTAATATTTTAATTCAAGTTAAAGGGGTCATCAGATGCAAAGTTCACTTTTTCGTGTTGTTTGAACATTAATGTGTGTTGGCAGTGTATATACAAATCTACCCTGTAATGATAATCCATGCAGTGGTTTTTAGTTAATCTGTAAAAATAATATCCCCTTTTTCAAATCGAGCCATTCTCAGATGCCTGTCGGTGTGGCGTCACACCAACAGAGGCCGCTCCCACGATAGTTGATTGACATGAGCATCTTACCTCAGACCAGCTGTCACAGTCCATTAACCTCCATTGTTTCAATGCCGGAGCAGGGATGTAAGTTAGACAAGAATATCTCCGACTGAGGTGTTGTGTTGCTGGATGTAATAATGAACATAGTGGTTGTCATTTACTCCCGACATCTGAGCCGCTGAAGATACAGTGGATTACGTTTGTTTGTAAAGGGAATGCGGCTCCCAATTTATATATCCATCTGTGTTTGCGCGAATCATTCGTGATCCAGCTTCACTTACAGCAGAAGTGCTTATAAGGGTTTTTTTTTTTTTTTAATGAATCTTTGCAATCGTGGTAGTTAGGAAGTTTAGCGGCTAAACGTCACTCCACAGAGAGAAGAGGGGGTGGGGCGAGCAGAGCTTATTTGCATTTAAAGGAACAACCCCTTAGAATGAGGTGATTTTTGCACAGCTCATTTTCACAAGGTAAAAAGGGTGTTGTTTTACACAACCACTGAGAATTTTTAACCAAAGAATATTATAGACTTTTCATTAAGACCCTAAAGAATCATACAACTTGTGGAAAATGGGCATCCAATGACCCCTTTAAGCTGTTCTCTGTTATCCTTTTTAACTGAAATATTGGCAATTCTTGAGCCAGTGTATTGCTGAAATCTGAGCCGGCGCTATTCCCAGGGGAAACTGCGAACTTCGGACCACCGCCGCCTCGCGTTTCAGTCATGGCTGAAATATGCTGTGACCGACTTCATAACCTGTCAATATACAAACAGTACAGAGTTTTGAAATCATATTTTAATAATGAATAAATGAATATAATGAATAAAATAAGTTTATTTCATCACGCGAAACGTGAGTCATTTAGCTGAAAGACATCTCGTTTTGCGTTGCATAAAAAAATCTTTTCCAGCACATTAAAGACTTTCTAGATGGAATGAAGCAGATACAAATCATAATTACACTGAAGAAGTCCACTAAATCAGTCACGCTGAGTACTCGCTGTCTCGCTGAGATCGAAAAGCCCGCGCTCCGGCTGTAACCCAACAGCTACAGTGCCCGCGCTGGGTTAGTTTGTCACAGGGAGGGGGAGGGGTGTATAGTTTCAGCAGTCAGTGAGATTGACCCAGACTAACACAACAGCTGGGCTACACACAAAACTACCCAATGCTGGAATAATAACCCAACATTATGACCCAACAGGAATAACCCATCAATTGGGCTAAAAAAAAAAACAGTGTTTTTTTTTTATAGATATAGATATAGACCACCAGCAAAAAAACAAACAAAAAAAAAAACAAAAAAAACACTCGAAAAACACATTAACAGTGCCGTGGCACTGTAGATGAGCACCACCTCTTTTCTCAGAAAATGTGGAAAACTAGCTGCTGATTATCATCACATGTGGATGAGAATATTTCTAGAATGTGAAGGAAACTCATTTGTTGTGTTAAACTTTTGTCTGATCTTTCCCCCTCTGAAAGACATTCCATTGCATTAAAAGACATGTTGGTCTATAGAACTCAATGTTGATGTGTAAATTCATATATATGGTTTGTATATTTAAAGGGAGGGATTGGATAAAAGTTAATGAACTCAGATCTGTGTTTCATTTTAAATAGTCTGTCTGAATGCAGTCTGTTAGTGAAGCTGACAGTTGTTTTCTGAAGTGTGGAAAATCAGTTGTCTTTTATTTATTATGCTAGTGGGACCACAGACTATCAACACCAGCAGAACCTCTTTGAAATTTCGCAGGGTAGAATGTGTGTGTGGTAATTGCTGTTGATCCCACACTGGGCTGTGGTCCTTCAGAGGTCAGACCTCTGCTGGGAGACATTTTCTTCCTACACTTCACCATAGTTGGTTATTTTCAGCAGCCGTCCAAGTTGTGACACCACTGCCATTTCCGCTGGGCCTGCTGCCGTTCTGTCCCATCCTATCCCGTCCACTTCAGTTTACTGTGACAACTTGTTCATGTCAGCTCTATGAAAGGTAGCCTGGAAGTGCTACAGTCACATCTGAAAGTGTTTTTCTGTTCATTGCAGCGCTGCACTCTGGGTCCGCCTGTCTGCTAGTTTATCATTTACTTTTAGCCCACACCTGTTTGGTATTACACTGATTACCCTCCTGACCATCTGTGCTGAACTCTTACATTCGAGGGTCTCCAATATAGCAGCCATACTGATGTTCTTGATGATAATGAGACTCCAGATCTCCTTGTTTTGCATGTTCCATCACCCACTTTAGATTTGGTTTGACCCTTCTTGCTCTTTTGGCTTCCACACCCCTGTGTGAACACTGCATCCTGTGAACCTTGAACTAGGCGCATACATAGCTCCCCTTACAAATGTCCACACATTCTGGCCTACTGGCTCATGTAGAAAGTGTGTGGCCACAATCATGTCCAATTCACCAATAACAATTCATTGTTGTTTAATATTTATGCTGGTGTATATCTTCATAGTTTTTTGGCTAGTTGTACACTATCAGTCAAAAGTTTTGCACTGTAAGTTTTTAATGTAATTCTAGAAATTAATACTTTTGTTTAGCAAGGATGATGATAGATATTTATAATCATTTATAATACAAAAGATTTCTATTTCAGATAAATGCTGTTCTTTTGAGCTTTGTATTCATCAAAGAAACCTGAAATAAAAAATCTACTTATTGTTTTCAACAATAATAATAATAATAATAATAATAATAAAATGATTTCTGAAGGATCAAGTGACTAGAGTAATGATGCTAAAAAGCTTTGGAATCACAGGAATAAATTACATTTAAAAATGTTTTTGAATTTTACTGTTTTTGCTGTACTTAGGATCAAATAAATGCAGGCTTGGTGAGCAAAAGAAACTTCAAAAACATAAATTTTTTGACTGGTAGTAGTTGCATAGTATAACTTTCAGTGTTTTAAATTCTCATATTTCTGTCACTTTATTTTTTTATTTTTTATTTTATTTTTATTTTTTTCAATGGACAACAATTATTTTTCAGTTTATTATTTCAAATGTACTTGTTGGTCCTCTGGTTATAGTCAGCAGTTTTATTTATTATTATTATTATTATTATTATTATTATTATTATTATTTTGTGTAAATTGATGTATTGATTTTATTTATTTATTTATTTATTTTTTAAAATATTTATTTAATATATTTTATTTAATAGTTGTTTTATTTTTTTATTTTTTTGCCAATCACTTAGCAACGTGACTGATGTGCACAACCATTCAAAAGTTAAAGGTTGTTTTATTTTTATTTTTTACTTAAAGAAAAATTAAAATTCAGAATATTTGGAATGAAAGTTAGAATATATAGAATGAAAGTCAGAAAATATATATAATCAAAGTATGTATATATGGAATGAAAGTCTGAATACATGGAATGAAACTGAATATATGAAATAAAAGTCTGAATATATATAGAATAAAAGTCAGAAAATATAGAATGAAAGTCAGAATATTTGGAATGAAAGTCTGAATATATAAAATTAATGTCTGAATATATGGAATGAAAGTCAGAATATATATAGAATCAAAGTCTGAATATATAGAATAAAAGTCTGAATATATGGAATACATGTCTGAATATATAAAATCAATGTCTGAATTTATGGAAGAAAATTTGTAGCTATTGAAGGAAATCTGATGCACTAAGAATGTTGCAATAATGGAAATATGATCCTCAAGATGATGTGATGTAGACTCCAAACTGCACTGTTTAAAAAAAAACAAAACAAAACAAAAAACCTTTCAAAAAAAGTTGTTTCAACTTTAAAGCACATGACAAAAAAATTTTGTTTAGTCAACTTAATGTTACTTAATGTTAATTTAAGTGACAACTGGAATATTTTAGTTTTTTTTTTTTTAAACAGTGTGTTTGTGTTGTTTGGAGTATGACCAGCTGCTGCAAAAAAGTCTTGTAGTTCAAAGTATTGGAAAATTTTAATCACAATTCAAAAGCCTATTACTCTGATAATGAGGATAAAGCAAGCTATACATTATTCACTGAGAACTGTTTAATTTGCACTTTATTTCCATATATTAACACTGTCATATACATTCAGACTTTTATTCCATATATTCAGAATTTCATTCTATATATTCAGACTTACATTCCATATATTCTGAGTTTTGTTCAATATATTCATACTTTCATTCCATATATACAGACTTTGATTCTATAATCAGACTCTCATTTCATATATTCTGACTTTCATTCTATATATTCTGACTTTCATTCTATATATTCAGACTTTCATTCCATACATTCAGAGTTTCATTCCATATATTCAGACTTTCATTCCATACACTCAAACTTCATATTATAAATATAATTATTTCCTGAATGGCATTCCATGAGGCATGTATATATGTATATATATATATATATATATATATATGATATATATGTATATATATATATATATATATATATATATATATATATATATATATATATATATATATATATATGTATATATATATATGTGTGTGTATATATATATATATATATATATATATATATATATATATATGTATGTATATATATATGTGTGTGTGTGTGTATTATATGTGTAATGAATATCTAATATGTGATATATATATATATATATATATATATATATATATATATGTATGTATATGTGTATATATATATATATATATATATATATATATATATATATATATATATATATATGTATATGTGTGTGTATATGTGTATATATATATATATGTGTGTGTATATGTATATATGTATATGTGTGTGTATATATCTGTATATACATCTATATATATGCATGTATATGTGTGTGTGTTTAATTTTTTATTTTTTTTTAAAAATGAAATCTGAGTGTTTTCTGACCCTGCATACACAACAACGCTCTTGTGAACGCGCGTCAAAGACTGACAGGGTAGACATGTTTTCTTTGCGCAGAAACTGTATTCTTATAGTTTCATAAAATTAAGATTGATAATCATGGACTGTTTTATCAATGTCCCTACCTTGAACCTTTGAACGTGGTAGTTGCATTGCTGTCTATGCAGGGTCAGAAAGCCTTTGGATTTCATAAAAAAAATAAAAAAAAATCTTAATTTGTATTTCGAAGATGATTGAAGGTCTTACAGGTTTGGAACGACATGAGGGTGAGTAATTAATGACAGAATTTTTATTTTTGGGTAAACGACCCCTTTAAAAACATACATAAACAAGGAAAGTAAACTAACAAGTCTGCTTGTATACTGACGGTTTTATCTGCCTGTCGAGTTCTTACTTGGTTTGTTATGCTAGAACTTGATCGATACATAACACAGCCGCTCTCCCCTCCTTCCCACTCGTTCTCTGAGTTTGGCTGCTGTTATGTCCTGTGCACTGAGGGGATTCAGGATAAATCGGACCATGAATACAGGAGCCTCTTTGTTCGACCTGTGCTTACCTCTTCTCCTGGCTCACTTTTTTGTTGTACCTTTCTGAAGACAGAAATGTGATCTCCAGAGGCCAAGAAATCCAAAACCGCAGGGCTATACCTTTGGCTGTGGGCAATGACATGGATGTAAATCACTGCCTTTTCATTCACTTATTGTCTGTAACTTCAGTTTCATTCTGTGTTGTGTGTTCAAAACAGAAAAGTCTTGTTGTGAGTTCTAGACCACATTTAAAAAACCACAAATTCGTACTATGTTTTGAAGTAGTTACATCGTAAGTGGAACATTTTCATGATTTTCAAACCTCCATAGAGTTTTTTTTTTTTGTTTTTTTTTCCCTAGGAGATATTGACACGTACTCTGATTTATCTAAACATTTAAATCTAGCCTGTTCTCTTTGGATTTCCCAGTTCTGCCATGTCTTTTATGTGATCATCTTTTTTTTTTTTCTTTTTCACTGGCAAGCTTGAAGATGACTCTCATGCAGAGCTGGATCTTTGGCACGCTCTTTGAGCAAGATCCACCGTCATAATGCTGTATCGACGGTTCGCCCCGTGGACATGTTTTCTCCGTGGTCTCTGCTTTTTCAGAGTGGAAGCAATTGAACCATGAAAGGGGTTTTGAAGCTACATAAAAAGACATTACAGAGCACTGCCATGAGGGGGATGCAAAGATTTCATTTTGCAGCAAGCGGAAACCACTTTTTTTTTTTTTTCTTTTCCAAGACTTATGGTTTACCGCAGCTCTTTTGAAACAAACTTGTTACTTGAGCATAAAGAAAAGAGGTTAAAAATGGTCCCCACAGAGTCACAAATAAAACAAGCTTGAAAACACAGGCTGCACATATGCTATAATAAACTCATTCTCCTAATCATCCTGTAATGGACCAGTTCTTCAAGGGTGGGAGCATGTTATGCCACACAGGAAACTGTTTTCAAACAACCTCCTGCTTTCTTTTTGAAACCTCTGGGCAGAGGGTTGAGCGCACTTGACCCATGAACTTCAACAACCTCTTCATCCACTTTTGTGGGCTCAGTTTAAAACTGGGCTAAGGCTTGTTTCTCCTGCGAATTCCTTTCTCAATATATCATCATTTTAGTGCCAGAGACTGAGAGAGAGAAGGAATTTCAATTAAGAAATGTCCTTTTTATCCATTCTTTCAATAAAACTTTCAACTGCCTCTGCTCACTTAAGACAAGCCTCACATGGCACAGACCATCCACAGCCTGTTCACTGACCATTTGATGCACATTACTTACAAAAATGGCAAGAGTCAGCTGAAATTTCCAGTTCCAATCTGGTTTAAAGTGACACAGATTTATTCAAAAATTTGATTTTTAGGGCCCGAGCACGGCTGCTGCGGGGACCCTATTGGAATTACTCAGATTCTTCTTCTCCAAAAGGAATTGCATTTTTGAAAACTTATGAAACTTTGCACACAAGTGGTGAAAATTTACATTTGATATGGGAATTGGAAAAATGGCTTGATAGCTCCACCTGTAAAATTTCAACAAAGTCGAGCTATGTTTCACATACATGTACAGAATTCGGTAGACACATGTAACACACCAATTCCTACAAAAAAGTCCCCCAGTACGAAGTCGGAAACCCAACAGAAAGTCTGTTATTTTAAATAAGTTTTGTGCCGTTTTTGCTATTTTCAGGCATTGTATTTAAAGGAACTCCTCCTTGAGATTTAAACAGATCAACACCAAATTTGATCAGTGTGATCTAAAGCCCTTTGTGACGTTAAATTAAAAAGATCTTGAGTTTTCGTTGAAGGGCATGTCCGTGACGGCTTGACAAACTTCGATGTATCGCCATGAAAAAGAAAGTTGTTATAATTCAGGTGTACAATAACCGATCTGCACCAAAATTCACATGTTTGATAAGATTCCTGTTCTGAACACATACATACATACATACATACATACATACATATTCAGTCATAGTCATAGCGCCACCTGCTGGCAACAGGAAGTGGCATGTTTAACTCCTCATAGAGATTTTATGACATCAACATTATGTTTGGTCAGTCTAAACCAGGGGTGTCAAACTCAGTTCCTGGAGGGCCGCAGCCCTGCACAGTTTAAATTCAACCCTAATTAAACACTCCTGATCCAGCTAATCAAGTCATTCAGGCTTATTTGACAACTACATGGTTTGTGTGTTAGAGCAGGGTGTAACTAAACTCTGCAGGGCTGCGGCCGATCTTGAGTTTTCGTTAAAGGATGTGTCCGTGGCGGGCCGACAAACTTTGATGTTTTGCCATGGGAATAGAAGTTGTTGTAACTGCACACCGTTGATAAAAGTCCTGGCCTGAAGACATATAAAGGCCAGTATTTGGTTATAATCATAGTACCACCTGTTGGCAACGGGATACGTCATGTTTTGCACCAACTTAAACATACCATGTTTAATCTGGACCAAACTTAATATGATTTATAGAAGTGCTGGCCTGAACATGCCAATATCCAGTTATAGTCATAGCGCCACCACCTGGTAGCAAAAACTTTGGCACATTTAAATGACTTTGAACTGTTCATTCTATATTTACCGCCACATATTGCCCACCGTTCGCTGTTTCCTAAAGCCACAGGGTGGTGGTGAACCCGGGTGCGAGGGCCCTTTCAACGCTGCTTCTAGCTTTAATAGATTTTATTATTTATTTTTAATCTATTTCAGGTTAAATGGCAATGTGAATGATGATTGGTTGCTTTATGTCAGTCAGATGTCTTCATTTCTATGTGGCTATAGATTCATGACCAGAATAAGCTACAGTGAGCACAAGTTAGTCAGTGGACTGGTTATGTGAGTCTACTCCTGAGAGTATCAAAGCGGCGTGGACAAAAGTAGGTCCAGATAGGTCACGTGGTGTAAGACATGGGAACGTTAATTAGTCTGAAGTCTGTGGGTATATCTGTAGTATAAGTCATGCCTCAGTAGTCTCTCACAGCTGGCTGATTTTATTTTCCTCTGTGCTCAGAGGATTATGTCAGTTGGAATATCTGTCCAAACTTTGAGGACTTGAATGTTTCTGCTTTGGTGGCCACACAGCCTATTTGCTCCATAGGTGGGCAGCCTCATATCACTGTAAGGCTGATTTCTGTTAACTCACACTATCACTTACTGCTGCTAGCTGGTGCCGAATGTCTCTGTTTTGGCAGGAAAAGGTGAGATTTTTCGAGCTTAACATTGATTTTTGGTTAACACTTTTCTTGCTTTTCTGTTCTTTTTTTCTTTTCTTTTTTTGTCTTGCTAAAGGCATTCAGCAAGGATTCAATACATTAAGTGTCAGAATATATTTTTGTAATGTTACAAGACATTTTTATTTTTTTTTTTCAATAAAAAACCTTAAAACCTTCAATTCATTTAAAGAATCCTGGAAATAAGTGTCATGGTTTTCACAGAAAATATTAAGCAGTACAAATGTTTTCAACACTGAAACAAAGTTGTTCTGAGCATCAAATCTGCATTTTAGAATGACTTCTGAAGGATCACTAGAAAGTCTGGAGTAATGGCTGCTGAAAATTTAACGTGTATTACACTAGAAAACAGATACTTAAAATTTTAGTAATTTTTCTTTTTTTTGTAAAAAACTGTATTTTTGATCAAATTGCACCTTAGTGAGAACAAGACTTTTTCCAAAAACTTTGACCCCAAACTTTTGAGCAGTAGTGTATTATTGTTTATGTTGTCTCTAAGGGTGTACATCTAAATAATCTAAAAAAATACTAGCCAAAAAAGAAATCATCCACTACTGTTTGATAGGTATGTTTTAGAACGGATACGTGTATTCCCATCCCCCTTATGTTTGAGCAGACCCCATGACAGACCGATAGGCTCCAGTCAGCCACAGTGGGGCCTTTCAGCCATGATAAGGTTTGCCCTGAGCCATGGTAAAAGATTCCAGCTGTCAATCAACTTCACACATCGCTGTGTCTCAAACATGTGAAAATCAGCCTCCACTTTAGATTTCGGTCTTGTGTTCATCATCGCTGCCACTCTCCAGCTGTTCGTTGGGGGCTGGATGCAGTACAACTTGGTTCGCAGGTGTGCTGTGCTGCCTGGGCAAAAGGCTTTTCAGGTCGAGTCTCTCCCAGGAATGCAGCTGGGAAGGAAACGCTGTTTAGATTACAGCGTCGTTAGAAAATGGAGGCCAGGCAGGGGAGAGCAGAGTTGTTTTGCTTTGAGGGGTGAAGTCCTTAAACATAAACATACTACAGTTGACGTTTTTTCTTCACTGTATGGTGGAGGTGTCAAGTGAGGATATTGTTCTTGGTATAAAGAATGAAAACCATTCCATGTGGTTCTAAATGGACAGGCTAGAGAGAGAGGAATGAACTGTGGTCAAAACTTGGGCGGCAGTCTTGGTAGTTCCCTCAGTTTAATGGGAAACATTCTAGAATATCAGCATGAACACTTGAGCCGGTTATAAATCATATCCTCCTGATTGGAAATTGTGATCGTATTTCAGTGGCTGTCATACCTGCCCTCTATGATATAACGGATCCAGATTTTGCTCCAGATCCTGCAAGGAAGTTGAACCATGTCAGACAGTGGTTGTTCACCACACTGAAAGAATGTATTTTATGTATTGTTGCCATGGATTCCTCTTGCACCATATACTTCCAGGCGCTGTGGAATACATTAAGCCTAAATGAGCACATAGAATGTTTTGATGGTGAAATACAGAGTTCATGTCAAAGCAGAGATGGAGTCTGGCATTATGAAACTATATTTTACTCCTCTCTTGAGGGAGGGTGGTTGTGTGAATGTTAAAGATGTTTAACTGTTTAAATTCCATCAGTCCTGATCAGTTTTATCATCCCTATTATTATCTCTTTCTCTCTGCAGGTCTTGATGCTGAGTTGTACTACGTGAGGGATGATGTGGTAAATCATTATGCCCTTTCCTTCATCCTGCCTGTGCCCAGTGACACTAACAGCCTGCATTTCACATGGCACTCCAGCAGCAAGGTTGGCACTGTTCATGTATCCTATGTACACTACCATTCAAAAGTTTGGTGTCAGTAATTTAATAATAATAAATAAAATCTTGGTTCCTAAAAAGGTCATGGTTTCCATAAAAATGTTAAAGAAGTCCACTTCCAGAACAAAGATTTACAGATAATGTACTCACCCCCTTGACATCCAAGATGTTCATGTCTTTCTTTCTTGAGTTGTAAAGATATAGTTTTTTGAGGAAAACATTTCAGCATTTTTCTTCATATAGTAGACTTCTATGGTGACCAGAGTTAAAACTTCCAAAATGCAGTTTAAATGCGGCTTCAAACAATCCCAAATGTGATTGTAAACAATCCCAGCCAAGGAAGAAGGGTCTTATCTAGTGAAACGATTGGTTATTTTCATAAAAATAATAGAGTTTATATACTTTTTAATCTCAAATGCTTGTCTTGTCTTGCTCTGCCTGAACTCTGTTTTTTTCTGGTTCATGACAGTTATGGTATGTCTCAAAACTCCATCTCATGTTCTCCCTCAAATTCAGAATCGTCCTATATCGCTGTTTTACCTTTTTTGTTGATGGTGTTTGATCTTCTTTGCATGTTTACTTTGCAAAGACTGGGTCGGTACTTCTGCAGCGATGTAGGATGATTTTGAAATGATTTTTAAAGTTGAGTGAGAAAATACGATTGGAGTTTTCGACATACCCTAACTGTCCTGAGCCAGAATACACAGAGTTTAGGCAGAGCAAGATATTCATATTCGCGTAACTATCATTTTCAGTGACTTCAAAATCATTATTTTCATCGTTGGCAGCTTATTCACCACATCCACCATCAAATGACAGTGATGTTTATATTAAGTAATTTTTGCTTATTAGTATGGCTGAACTGCATCATCGAAGGTCAGCAGCAAAGACGCTGGTTAATAAAATGGGATATTTGTTTTATTTAACATTTAATTATTGCAGGGTTGCATCATATTCTGAGTTTTTTATTCACTTTGAGGAATACTGAATCTGTTTACTCCCAGTTTCCTCCTGTCAGGAAAATGGGGAAAAAAGTAACTGGCGTTACTTATTTGGAAAAAGTAACTCAGATATTTTCTTAGAAATTCAAAAGTAATGCATTACTTAACTAGTTACTTGTTATATTATTACGTAGGGGTGTGACGAGACACTTATCCCACGAGACGAGACACAAGACCGGGTTCACGAGAACGAGACGAGACGAGATTTGTAATCTTTTCTCTTTTAATCTCAAACTCCTCAGTGATTAAATATACAGGGAAAATAGTAATTTATTCAACTGAAAAAGACAAAATGCAAAAAAAAAAAAAATGTAGGTGCATTTTGAACTTTATGAAATTAAACCTCAGTTTTAATGAATTATATGCAGTAATAAACAACATTTAAACAAGAGCTTCATGATTCTGGATAAAGTGATAATCCCAGTTGTTTTTAATAAATTGGAGACCATGTTTCTCTTCCAATTCTGGAGAAAAAAAGATTAGAAAACTAAACAAAATAACATAATTTACTAGTGGTTCTGACAAACTGTTCATTGCTTAAGTCTTATGAAAACTTATTCATTTAAAAAAAAAACAAAAAAAAACAAAATTCAAAATACCCACACTATAAACTTTTATCCCAGTACTTCTGTTATTTAAATGTCTGTAACACAGAAATAATGATTATAATGTGGTTGAAAAAACGGTTTGTGTTGTTTTTTCTGCGTTCACATTTACCCCGACCCTCTGATTCATTAACATGGACAGCGACAAAACGTGCTTCTCACGCTCCACTGACACTCGCGATGTGAAACAGTCCTAATAGTCTTAGCTAAATTTTTGTCATTCAAGAATAAGATCACGTGTTTGAATCCAGATCTCGATATTTTCAGGATTAATCGTGCAGCTCTAATGTAAACACTGCAAAATGTTTTGCCAGAATGTCGTCACGAGATCTCGCGAGATCCGGCTGGTTTCGTGAGACACATCTGATCTCGTCACATCCATATTATTACGGAACTCGTATTACTTATGTATCTGCCTAATAAATAGATTTTTTTTAAGGATCTTGAGATATTGAAGACTACTCAATTATGGCCAAAAAAAGTATTTTCCAGGTCTGTAAAAGTATGGAATAAAGAAAGCAGAGTATGGAAAAATATTTGTGTTTCCAGACTTTTGCCCCATTTAATGATTGTTAAATATGACTGAATGAATTCAAGATGCACATTTTCATTATGCAAAATTCAGGTTATTAGCATTTTGGGTTTCTTCTCACTACATTCTTAGCACTGTATTACATAGCCTCAAGGACCTTTGCAAAAAAAAAATATATTATATATATATACAGACTTTTGTTTGCGCGCAAGAAACCGTTAAAGTTAGCATATAGCACAATGCACACTGATCCACCTATTGTGCCTTCAGCTCATTTCAGTGTGGTTTCTTGGCCACCACAGACTATGCATTACTATGCAGACTATGAAATCTTGCATACAGCCCTAACAAAAGCTAAATTTTAAACACTTTAACACAGAGGATGTGTTAAATTGGACATTAGGCCTTGATATTAGAGGTACTACCATAAGAAAAGCCAAATTTTGAGCCAGCAGATCTTTAATTCATGCAGTGATGCACAAAGGAAATAGGTTATATAAAACTAGAAATTGTAATGCGCTTGCATGCAAAAAAATTCCCATGCACATGTGAATAGTTTCTCGAGGGCACAAAAAAAGTTTCTTGTGTGCATGTGAAGTCTGTATTTTGTATTTATTTTTTTATTATTTGTTGTTTTAGGGACTCTGTATGTTGTTACTTTGAGAAAATAAATAATATATCAAATACTTTATTCAAATATTAAATAAAAATATGTAAAAAAACATATAAAAAATATTCAGTAAACAATAAAAATATTTACAGATAACTCTACTATATACCAAATATAAAGCTGAAAATAATGCTCTTTGAACCATTTATGTTAAATATGGTATTAAAAAAAACTACTGAGAGATTTGGAAATTTGGAAATGGAAACAGTGTAGGAACCCTGGACCCTGGATCACAAAACCAGTCGTAAGGGTCAATTTTTAAATTGAGATTTATATATCAAAGCTAAATAAAGAAGCTTTCCATTAATGTGTGCATTTTTGAGGATATGACAATATTTGGTCAAGATACAACTATATCTGGAATCAGAGGGTGCAAAATAATCAAAAGTTGGAGAAAAATGCCTTTAACATAACATAATCTTTGCTTAATATCTTAATGATTTTTGGCATAAAAGAAAAATGTATCATTTTAATTCATGCAATGCATTTTGATTTTTGGCATAAAAGAAAAATGTATCATTTTAATCCATACAGTGTATTTTTGGCTATTGCTACAAATATACCTGTGCTACTAAAGACTGGTTTTGTGGTCCAGGGTCACATATGAGTGATATATTTAAATATATATATATATATTATATCAAATATATATTTTCTGTAAGTAAGGTTGCTATGACATCTACAATTTAGGGACCAGTGAAATTTCACAATTCTCATTACCTCAGACATATTAGACATATTAGACAAATACAATAGGGAAAAAAAGATACAAATGAAACAATGTGTTTTGTTTTTATGCAAGTCTAAAGTACTTAGAAATTGAATAATCGAATGTAAATTAGAACAGCATAGTCTTCCCTGTAAAAATTAAACTTTCTTTGTTTTTTATAAAAAGCTGAAAATGTCCTTCAGTGAGTGAGTTTTTTTTTTTTCTCTCCATTTTATTGTTTGATTTAATATTAAGCACACAGTCGACAGCAGAAATAGCTTGTTGTCACTTTAAGAGCCGCATGGATCCAATTTACTGTTACGCACATATTTTCATTCTCAACTGTTTACATTCACTTAAAACATAACCGACAAGAGTTTGTGAATTATCACCAAGCGAAACATTTTGACACATTTTTGTGTGTATTTGACCATTTATGCACGCACCTTAAGCTAAAAGATAAAAGATTCAAGTGTCTGTGTTCTGTTCCGCCTCTGAACGCATGCACAGAAATCCACCAGTGCAAGTTCTCTTTAGCGCTTTTAAAAACATGAATAAATCTAATCAACTTTAATAAATCAAGCACGTCCCATTTAGCAAAAGTCATGTTACATAATTATACGGAGTTGCATGTAAAAATTTGGCTTTTATGGAGGAGCAAAAGTGCATTGCTAGAAAGGGGGGTGGAATGGGACTCAATAACCGTTTTATCTCTGTTTTCATAATCGTTGGAGGCCGAAATGGAAACTGTATTTCGATTAATTGCACCGCTCTACTGAAGACTGAAGTAATAGAAGCTTTGCCATAACATGAATTACATTAAAAAATATTACAAATAATAGAAATGTGTTATTAAACTGTAATAATATTCACTATATCACTGTTGTTACTGTATTTTTTGATAAATGCAGTCTTGATAAGTGTAATGGACTTCTTTCTTTATTATATCTCTTTAATCCTTGTCTTCCGTTTAGGTGGATTACAGGTTAGGGTTTCAAGTGGAAAACACTTCAGCCATGGATCAACCTCAGAGCAACATCTCTGTTCAGGGGGAGGTCCCGCGCATTCGTTCAGGTGAGTGAAACATTTCTCTCTCTCTCTCTCTCTCTCTTTTTTTTCATACCATGTTGTATTTTCAAGGGAAAAGATGCTGTTGATATCTAAAATAGGGATCGACCCATATATATCGATTTACCAATATTTTTCCCGATATTTAAGCATTTTACCATAATCGGTTATCGGTTTTGTAATATCGGGTCGCCGCCATCTTGTGGGTGTTTTGAGAATTGCGTGCATGCAGTGCGCCTGACAACAGTGGTGTGCAAAGGTAAAGCATAGCCTACTTTCTTGCTTTGCTGTAATTAGTAAACTTTATTTAATATAACAGCCATTAATGCTCATATTAGATGTGGTACATAAATGCCTGATGTGTAGCTAGTTTATGCAGCTTGGCTCTAAGAAATAGACAAACTCAGTTGCGTGAGATAATCCGTCAAGTCCTGTCCCAATAAACGTAACTTTGCATGAATTAAACAATACAGCCATGACTGAGCGCATGTTGAAAATAAAAGCACTGAATTTAATTCTCTCTCTGTTGTCTATGCTCATCATTCGTCTCGTGAAGTCGCTTTCATTTTGCCGTTCACTCACCGGGTTGATGCTTTGATGGCCACCCCATGTAACTTTTAACAAGATTCACTTGTTTAAAACATCCTCAATTATATTAACATTTACTATATAACCATTATTTTTCTAATACACTTCTAAATATATACAACTTTATGGAAATTATTTATTATCTTCCCCAGCGATCACAGTTTGAGTATACTTCTATGTAAATGCATAGATAAACCGTGCTGTCAACAGACATTTCAGAATACTTTTTTAGTTTTATTACTTTTTGGTTAGTAATATACATTGTTAAGAACATTATTTGAAGAACTTTAAAGGTGATTTTCTCAATATTTTGATTTTTGATTTTTGATTTTTTTTTGCACCCTCAGATTCCTGATTTTTAAATAGTTGTATCTTGGCCAAATATTGTCCTATCCTAACAAACTATACATCAATGAAAAGCTTATGTATTCAGCTTTCAGATGATGTTTATATAAATCTTAATTTTGAAAATGACCCTTACGACTGGTTTTATGATCCAGGGTCACATATTAGTAATTCTGATATAACATGCCAGTTCAATAAAATACAATGTGTTGTTATATTCCAATATTTCAGAGAATATTATTCAGTGAATTAACATTATCCAGTGAATTCTTCACTCTTTAGCCTATTAAACAGCTTATAAACTATAGTTTAAAACAAAGTTGATATGACTCCTGTCCTTTATTTATTTTCTCCATTTGAAAGCATTCTACATTTGTTTTGCTTATTAGTGTTGCAGCTGATTAATTTTATAAATAAAATGTTTTTATTGTTGTAATATGAAGATTAAATTTAACATGAAAGACTGCTAATTCTAAGATGACTGAAAGGAGGAAAAACCAAAGTGAAGTATGGACTTACTTCACTCAGTCACTGATTTACTTTATAACAGTAAATAAATATCGGTTCTGCATATCGGTTATCGGGCAAATAATTATGCAAATAATCTGTATCGGTATCGGTTATAAAAAAATCAATATCGGTCGATCACTAATCTAAAACAATACATTTTTTGACTTATTACTCGCACGTAAAAATGACCTGTTAACTAGTGGTAAAATTATTCTTATCAGACTTTTATTGGTGAAAAGTTTATCATCACAACTTAAAGGAGTAGTTCACTTCCAGAACAAAAATTTACAGATAATGTGTCATCCAAGATGTTCATGCTTTCTTTCTTCAGTCATAAAGAAATTGTTTTTGAGGAAAACATTTCAGGAATTATCTCCATATAGTGGACTTCAATGGGGCCTGTGAGTTTGAACGTCCAAAATGCAGTTTAAATGCAGCTTCAAAGGGCTTTAAATCCCAGCCGAGGAAGAAGGGTCTTAACTAGCGGAACGATCAGTCATTTTCTAAAACAAAAAAAGTTTTACATTATTTTGTAAAGGGCGTTTGACCGTCTTTGCCATGCTGACTTTGTAAACATTGGGTCGGTACTTCTGCAGCGATGTAGGAGAATTTTAAAGTTGGGCATGGCAGAGCTAGACAAGAAGAGCATTTGAGGTTAAAAAGTATATACATTTTTTTTGTTTGTTTTTTTGAGCGATCGTTTTGCTAGATAAGACCCTTATTTCTTGGATGGGATCGTTTAGAGCCCTTTGAAGCTGCATTTAAACTTCATTTTGGACGTTCATATTCGTGGGCACCATTGAAGTCCACTGTATGGAAATAATTCCTGAAATGTTTTCCTCAAAAAACATAATTTCTTTACGACTGAAGAAAGAAAGGCATGAACATCTTGGATGACAACGGGGTGTTGTCATTCTTGTTCTGGAAGTGAACTACTCCTTTAAGAACCACAAAGGTTTTAGCTACTCTTAATTCCTGTAAGGCCTGTGCACACCAAGACGAATTCTGTGCAGTAAGCATATTTAAATGAACCAGCATTAATAGTCACATGCTGTCAATGCAACTGAATTTTTTTTTAAGAAGAGATGTGAAAATCTCTCTTCCATTGCACTGCAGCTTTTGTATTTGGTGTTGCATAACCACCATAGTGAATACAAAATCTAAATTGGCTCTTTGACACCATATCAATACTGTTTGCACCACCTACTGTCAGAGAGTTATTTTGTGTTTTGTGTGAACAACGCTTTCATTGGTCTTCTCGTGTAGTTTAGTAGGAATCGGGCGAATACTAATGCGCCAGCACAAAAGGGAGAGCAGCTTGTACCCTTTCAAAGTTTAAAATAAGGCCCTGCACTGATTGTTTACTTGAATATCTAGTATAATCAAATTTGGTCTTCCAGTAAGTATTCTTTCTGTGTGCCATTCCAGTGTTCAGAGTGGACCTTTTCTGCTCTGGAAAGGCTGATGGAGAGGCTGTGCTAACCGTGCAGTTGAACCTGACTATACCAGCCAACAACTTCACAGTGCTCAACTTCAAACGCAGGAAAATGTGTTACCGAAGTAAGATCTTTTCATACACGTTTATCTTATTTCCTCCAATCCAAGTGTTTCTGAAGGTCTGTGCATGTTTGTGTTTTTTTTTTTGTTTTTTTTTTTCCTGTAAGTATGCTGTAGGTTTTTTGTGTTTTGGCAGATTGTGTGTCAAGTTTCACATTGCTAGAGACTGCAAAGATGATAATAACACAAGCTTTCTGTCATATGCTTCACCAGAGGAAATAGCCAGTGAATTTATTCTCTCCTTATTTGAAGCACATGAGCCAAATTAGCTGCTAGAGAAGAAAAAGAGTTTGTGTATGCCCCAATTTCCTCTCCCTGGTGGAATAACTGGGTCAGCGTGCGTATGTGGCGCTCAAGAAGATATTGTGTGTCTTACACTTTGTGTGGAAAGAAGTGAGGTTTTTACTGCCCTGGCAACAATTTACAAACCAAACATAAATGAGACCACAATTAACCAGTTCATGTTTGCATGAATCTCACGTTATCAAGACAATGTCAGATTTCACCCCAAAATCAAGTATTATTTTGCTTGAAGGAAAATATTATCAATATTGTAATCTAAGAAAGTAATTACAATGATGTATAAACAAGTTGCTTTCATATCCTTTGCATTGCCTTTGATGTGCATCAGAATCAGCATGAATTATTGTATTATAGTATCTTTTTTGTGTAATTTTAAATATAGTGAGATATGAGAATTACAAATAATGAGAATGAAAGGCCTTTTGCTTATTTGCAAAAAGAAATGAAATGAAGAATGAAAAAGAGTATTTGGAGTGAAATATGAGCAGAATCTGTCATTTTCTAGTTCCTTCTGGTGGGCAACATTCATATGAAACAGTTAACTGTTATATGTATTACACTTTGCTGATTCCCTCATTGTTTTACAGGAATTGAGCAGCCAGAGCCCCCCAAAATTCTGCCATTCCCGAACACAACTATACAGAGAATAGACCGTGAGTATTTGAGTATTTTATTATTTGGCTTTTTTAATAAATGTGGTTCTACAATGAGACAATCTTCCCTTTGCTTTTGTAAACTCTTTCTTCTCTTTTGATCTTAGCGAGCAGTTCAAATGCTCCCACCACATCCACGCGTGTTTTCTACATCAGCGTGTGTGTGTGCTGCATCGTCATCTTCCTGGTAGCCATCATCCTTGCTGTGTTACACCTCCACAGTATGAAGAGAGTGGAAATGGATGACAGGTGTGTGTGTATATGCATGCATTACTGTTTGATTGTTTAGTTAGTTTAACTGCACCAAAGCAGTCTTTAACTTAGTAGTTTAGTACAAATTTGATTTGATATCTTTCTTTTTTTTTTTTTTTTTTTAATTCCAATTCCCTGATATATATGGGCCATTCTACAGAATTGGTTCAAAATCAGAAGTGGAAACTTCTTGAAAAACAAAATTTGTATGTATGCAAATTGTATACTATCCAAGGTACACATTTCTAGTAATTGTGCAGTTAATTATCATACTGTATTTTCAGAAAGTTTTGAAATACCAAATTTGTTACTACCGAAACACAGTAATGTATATTTTAATTAGAAGGGTTATATTGACCTATTAGGATTTTGCTTGCATCTACATTGTAAATATATTGTTTGCCATTTTAGTAAAAAGTTTTAGAGGTAAATCCATAACAATTACAATTTTAACAATATTTCAAGTGTGATTTTTATGAGATTTGTTGTATTTTGAATCTAATCTTTGTTTAAAATCAGTATGATCAACTTTACAACTTTTACAAAGTTAACAATTAATTAGTTTGGATATACATTAAAGTAAACGCTATCATAACAACTTAGTTGATAATTCAGTACACTTTATTATTGACAAAACATCCCATGTTTCGGTCGTGACTGGACATTTTCGGTAGTGACAGTAATGCTTTGATAGCGACCACATCACATTACAAAATTTCTCACTAAAACAATACTAAAACATATTGAAATACTAAAAACTTGCATATTTGTACTAAAATTGTTTATTTTCCGCCAAATAAAGGATTATAGATTTATTTTATCACTCCTGAAACAATGATGACATGTTTCAGTCATGACTGTTACGGTAGTGCCAATTTTAGATACGTTTGAGCCCAGCTCAAAGATGCTAATCAGCACATGGCTAGCTAGCACAGTTCTGAACAATTGTGTACACACAAAAACTAAATTTTATGGAATAAAACACAGAAAAAATGTCACAAACAAAACTTCACCAAATGTTTCAGTCTTGACTTTTTTGGTAGTGACAATTTTAGATACTTTTAAGCCTATCTCAAAGATGCTAATCATCACATGGTTAGTTAGCACAGTTCTGAACAGTTGTACACACACAAAAAAACTAAATTTTATGGAATAACACCCAAAAAACAATGATGTCACAACTGAAACTTCACTAATGTTTTGGTCATGACTGTTTCGGTAGTGACAATTTTAGATACTTTCGAGTCTATTAATAAAGATGCTAATTAGAACATGGTTAGTTAGCACAGTTCTGAACAGTTGTACACAAAAACTACATGTTATTTAATAATAATCATAAGTTGAAATTTAGGAGTTCCCCCCGATTATTTTTTTTTTATTTTTTTTTTTTTAAATGTGGTTTTGTTGTGGGTTTGTCAGAAGACAGGAGGAAAAAAATCTTATTTCCAACTAATTTCATACCAGAGCAGGGTAGTTTAATTGTGTTTTTCTGAAATTGAATTAGACATCAGTACAAAGAACTGTCTTTTTCGGCATTATATAAGGTTAGTAGATTAGATTTTATCTGCTGCTATTTACAAGAAGAGACAGAGCTCCGTTTATCTTCTATACATATCAACCTCAGAACAAGAATGTGCTCAGACTCCATTTTCTATTGGTGGATTGTTTTTGTTCCATAGCCCAAGTAGTAGACCAGAAGAAACCAGAGCTGTTTAATAATGATGATGATGATGATGATGATGATGAGTCAGTGACATTAGATCATGATTAGGTTCAATGAGTTTCAGGAGGCAGGTTAAACCTGCAGCATATTAGGTCTTTCTCCAGAGGCCTCAGTGTTTAACCTTTGGAGTTGGAGTCTAATGGCTTTAATTAGGACAATTACTCAGCACTTAGTTTTTAAATGCACTGGGGGTTCAGGGCCAGGTAAAACCCTACACCTTATAAAAAAACAGATGATTTTATCATAAAAGAGGCTGTGAAGTCATTTCAAAATGAAAGACTGGTCTGTTTTAGTAAAAGGATTTGAGGTTATTATTGTAAGTCCTAATATAAGCCAAAGTACCTTTGCGTTTTAATTCCGAAGGTAATGAATTTCCTCTCTCTAAATCTTTTAGTGTCAGCGACAGTGGAAGTTCCCAGGGTCTGTCTCAGCCTTCCACCCAGACCACCCAGTACCTGAGGGCAGACACCCCCAACAACGCTACACCTGTCACTAGTAAGACTACGACCACACCATGTCTCTCACCCCTGACCTCAGATCAGCAACTCTCTCAAACATCTCAACCATCTGCCGTAACCATCTGCACTCCTCTTCCATGTTTAAAATGTCAGCAACCCGTCTCTCGACCAGGAGAAGTAGCTCAAAGAGCAGATAAACACCACCAGGATGCCCTTGCTCCCCACGGCTAAGACAGCCGCTTGTTAAATTGTTCTAAAATTCACACCTCTGGCTGCATCTCGTCTTGTCCTGTTCACACCAAATGTGCATTCCTTTAGAAATGAGAAAATTGGAAACGAATGATCAAATTAGCTAAACTGGAATCAGAAGGTTGGAATAAACATCACACGCGTTCTCCCTTCACATTTTTCCCTTAAGTGTAGTCCTGCATTGACTCCAGCATTAATTGTTTTTGTGTGATCGGAATAAGTACAGATGTTTCTTGCATATGCATACTTGTGAAGTCGTCACGTCCCCATTACAATGGTAGGGCCCTATGATTTCCGCAATGCGGAAAACGCAGGCGGAATCGTGGAATCCAGTCATAAAAATGGAATTTATTGTATAATGCGGAATGTCACGGATGGATTTAATGGATAAATCAAAAGTAGGTCAGTACACTTCAATCAAAACGCAATATGGACTAGTGTCTGTGAATATTAAGCCACAAAAATACTATTTAAATATAAATCCTGCATGTTCTTCATGTCTCTGTGTGAATGAATGAATGGCGTAGACATGCGGTTTCGTTGACTTCACACTAGCACGGATGCGCTAGGGACGGTTTTAGCCTTCGCAGGCTCAAAATATGAGTACATGAACACAAACACAATCTCCAGAGCTGCTCTGAGTCTCACTTAGTGGGCATTTTACCATTTTATTTGAGAAGAACTGTCGTCATATCATATACAAACAGAAACTTGAAGGAAAAGTTCACTTCCAGAACAAAAATTTATGGATGATTTACTCTCACTCCCTTATCCAAGATGTTCATGTTTTTCTTCAGTCATAAAGAAATTGCTTTTTGAGGAAAACATTTCAGGATTTCTCTCCATGTAGTGGACTTCAATGGTGCCCCCGAGTTTGAACTTCCAAAATGTAGTTTAAATGCAGCTTCAAAGGGCTCTAAACGATCCCAGCCGAGGAAGAAGCTCTGCTTGAACTCTGTGTATTGTGTTTTTGACACTCCCATCTCATTTTCTTCTCTAGCTTCAAAATTGTCCTACGTTGCTGTATTACCTTTTTTTTTATTTTGGAGGATAAAATGAGATTTTTTCAACATACCCTAATTATTGATCCGGAATACACAGAGTTCACGCAAAGCTAGACAAGATGACAAGATTTTGTTCTGGAAGTGAACTTCTCCTTTAAAGGTCTTCACAGCAACCCGTAAAAAATAAAAGTTTGGTTTTACTTGAAGAAATTATTTACCAGAATTTATTTAGCAGAAAAAAGTTAATGCACAACGCTGTATTTCAGAAAATAAAGAATAATAATAAAAATAAAGTAATAAATTGTTTAAAAAAATTAATTGAAGATGCTTTACGATTACAGTTGAATCCAGAAAATGAATGGAAAACAGGATTTGGTGCAAAATAAAACTGAATTTGATAAAAAAAAATATAATTATGAGGCCTATTAATGCAATTTTTATTAAACTTTTAATAAATTGCTGTTAAATATCATAAGTTTAATGGTTTTAATTAATTAGACATACTTTTGATTAATAAAATTTAATTTAACCTTTACATAGTCTAAAAAATGAAAACAGGAGAAAAAAAAAAAAGAAATCCAGAAAAATGAAAAAACGGAATTTGGGAAAAAATAAAACTGATTTCATAGGGCCCTACAATAGTGCAAAAGCCATATGTCAGTCTCCTAGTATTTGCTCAATCCGTCGCTGTCATTTACTAGTGCCATCTCTGAGGCATTTCTTCACACTTAGGATGTTGACCATGAGAAGCCAACCACCTCCACCCCTTTTCCAACTTAGGACGCAAATAAGTCCAAATCAACAGGAAGTTTCCACTCTTTTAAAACACGGCCACTGTTTTCATAGTGGGTGAGTTTCTCATTTCCCTCAAATGACCGGATTGGGCTAAAATTAGAGGTTTTCAGCCAGAACTGAAAGGAGGTTTGATAACCTCCCTTCAGCTTCCCATTAGTTAAAGCTTGCCAGGTGATCCCATGAGTCTTATTCACAGTGGCCCCTGAAAATATTTAAACACTTAAGTGGCAAAATAAATGTCTTTGTCTTTTAATTAGATATGGAAATGCCAAGACCTTTTTTTTTTTTTTTTCTTTAGAACAGACATCATTTGACTCAGCCAAGTAATGCATTTTCATTTTAACCAACGGTTGTCACTCTCTGCGTCCGATTATACCTACTTTGCTACAGTATGCAAAAAGCAAGGTCAAATTCATAAACAATTAGTAAATGACAGGAAATGGAAATATAGCTGATGTCAATTACATAACATTTCCAACATTATGAATGTTAAATGTCTGCGTTTTCATACATGCATAAAGTAAGAAAGTAAGTTCATCAGATGCAGCATATACTCAATAGTAAGCGTTTTCAGATGCAGCTAAGTACTTTGGTGTCAGCAGTTTTGGGCGATATTTTAGCAAATGCGCTCCCTCAAAAACAGTCATGTTTTATTTTCGTAAACCAGTGTGGATAGTTGATGGTGGAGATATCTGCTCCATTTTGCCCAGGCTGTGTACTCACATTGTGTGTAGCACCTCCTAGTGGTCTTACATGCTTGGTGCACTGTTTCATGCTTATACCATGTGTTTTCTTGTCTCACTTTTGTTCTTGTGTGTGGAATAGCTCAGGCACTATCTACCTGCTATGATTATCCATCCTTCATATACCTCCATCTTTCTTTTTTTTTTTTTTCTCTCACTCTGTCCTCCCTCCACCCCTTCCTTTTTCTATCAGATGCTCATACTGGCTCTGCACCCATGCTCCAACTTGCAGGCGCCTCCTTCCCTCACCCTGGTGCCCCCTCGCACGAAACCAAAAGTAAGTTCTGCTGCTGTCTAGCAGATAGAGAGAGCAACAGGGAATCATGAATTAATCATGTTCACTAACCTTCTACCTTTAACCTGGTTTCTTCTTCACCATCACCATTGTTTTTGTTCTTATTGGTGTTCATAGAGCTTGTTCATCAGTTCACACTGTAGTGCAAAGAAAAGACATTTTCTCATTTGCATGATGAGAAGAAAAATATAAGGCCCTGTGATTTCCACGATGCGGACCGAATCACAGAATCCAGTCATAAAAACGGAACTTGCAGTTCAAAGCAGAATGTCATGGAATTTGTCAAAGTTAGGATGAATTAATCAAACGTAGGTCATTACACTTAAAGGAGAAGTCCACTTCCAAAACAAAGATTCACCCCCTTGTCATTCAAGATGTTCATGCCTGCCTTTTTTCAGTCGTAAAGAAATAGTTTTTTGATTTTCCTTTTTCTCCATATAATGGACTGCTATGGTGCCCCGATTTTGAACTTCCAAAATGCAGGTTAAATGCAGCTTCAAACCATCCCAAATGCCGTTGTAAACTGAGAAAGAAGGGTCTTATCTAGCATAACGATCGGTTATTTTCATAAAAATAATACAATTTATATACTTTTTAATGTGAAACGTTCGTCTTGTCTGTTTTTTTCCGGTTCATGACAGTTAGGGTATGTCGAAAAACACCCATCTCATGTTCTCCCTCAACTTCAAACCATATTAGTCCATTATATAGAGAAAAATCCTGAAATGTTTTCCTCAAAAAACATAATTTCTTTACGACTGAAGAAATAAAGACATGAACATATTGGATGATAAGGGGGTGAGTACATTATATGTGAATCTTTGTTTTGGAAGTGGACTTCTCCTTTAAATGAAGTCGCGATATGGAGTAATAGTTGTAAATATTTAGCCATAGAACGACTATTTAAATATGAATTCTGCATGTCTCTGTGTTAATGAATCTTAGCGTCTGCAGTTTCACTAAATGAGGACATAAATGATCAGCATCAGAATGTACATAATACTACTTCTAAAATGATTAAAACCTTATTTTTAAGCAATAATCTTATATTTCTTCAATGTTTTAATAGTTATGCTTCATGCCTTATTTTATGCTAATCTAATCTAAATGCTAATTCACAACAGAATTTCTGAGAAAAATAAACAGTTCGCAAGGCTGTTGTAAGAATAAAAACGAAACTTGTTTTTATGCATTCAAATAGACATGCTAGAACACAGAATTTGGTAACAAAAAAACATAAGGCGGGCACAAATAAAACATTTCATGTAAAATGTAATTTTTGTTAAACTTTTAATAAACTGGTGTTTTAAATTGTTTGCGTTTAATGATTTTAATTAATAAGACATGCTTTTTGATGAATAAAATTTAACTTAACCAATAAAAAGGAGTCCAGAAAAAATAAAACTGAAAAAACGGAATTTGGGAAAAAATAAAACGGATTTCATAGGGCCCTAAAAATCAGATAGTCATGGTAAATTAGTTCACGCAAAAGCACAAATGGAGATATTTTGAAGAATGTGAGTAACCAGTTTACCGTAGCCATTGACTTCCATAGTTTGGGGAAAAAATACCATGGAAATCATGAAATTTAAAAAACTTTAAAGTCATTACAAAGAATTTGGAATGTTTTTAAACTAAGTCTCTCATGCTCACCAAGACTGTGTTTATTTAATCAAAAATACAGTAAAATAGTAATAGTGTGAAATATTATTGCAATTAAAATAACTTTTTCTATTGTAATATAATTTATTTTATATATGTTTAAGCAGCCATTACTTAAGTATTCAGAAATCATAAAAATGCGGATTTGGTCTTCGAGAAACATGTCTTGTTATTATGAGTGTTAAAAACTATGCTGCTTAATATTTTTATGAAAACTTTTTATTTTACAGACCATGAGTAGACAAGGGTTCCTCAAATCAAACTGAAGTTTAGCTCCAACCCTGATCAAACTCAGCCAACTTGTTTGCAGTTTTACATTAGTTACCCATAACCACCACTTGGGGGCAGCATCATGCACATGAGTGGAAAAATGTAGTCGAAATGAATCAGAACACTGGCTAGTTGTGTTGCTAGTGAAAGTGATATATATTTACATTTTGTTCTATATTCATAATCAGTTGTATTTATATAATCACTAATATAATGTTTACCACACTGCACAGTGAAGTATTGATTATAAACGGGGAAACTCTCCAAAAAGACGTGTTAACCTAAAAACAACACATGAGGATACACAATGTTTAATCAGGATACACAACCACATTTTTTTTTGTTATGCTTGTGTATTTTAAAGTACACTGCAGATAAATGACAGCGGCTTTCTCTAAACATTTAATACAATTGACTGTATAACTGTGAGATAAAATCAGTTACGCACCAAAACATGTTGTGCAGGAGTGACACTGCAGTGTTTGCCTTAGGCAAAGCTGGGGTTTTACTTCACTGATGAAGTGTCTAAATACTTTCAGTTGTTAAAATAACATGGCAAACCTCTGTCATTCCCAGAATTGTCTTTGTTTTGATTTGTCTCTATTAGACAGACTTTTAATGAGTTCTAATGTAAATTGTTAACGCTTATTTTAATGCAGCGTTTATGTGTGTGTGTGATTGAAGGTTATCCCTCGCTGCGGATAGAGAAGAACGACTTGAGAAGCGTCACTCTCCTTGAGGCCAAAGCAAAGGTCAAAGACATCGCAATCTCCAGAGAGAGAGTCACACTCAGAGACGTCTTACATGAAGGTACCTAATCCCACAAGCCCTATAGACGCACATGGAAACCGCAGCAAGTTAATAGTGGGCGTTTGAAAGACTCAATTCTTAGTATTCTCTTCACCTCAGTGCCATTGAGACGTCTGTCTTTCTAATAGTGGTTCTTTTGAACGACTGCTTCAGCTGAAATTGCATCACGGCGAACAAACGCGTCATTTGGCCGCTCAGTTTGAGGTTAGACACTTCCCCCTGCAAAATAATTTTGTTGGATCACACAAGAGCTGTGCTCCAGCGGGAAATCTGCACTCAAGCACTAAATTGGAGTCCAAACAGAAAAGCTTTCTGCTGGGCCTGGTGCCAGCTCAGCTCTGGGCTTGCATAGAAGATGTTGACACAAATGTCATTAGTCACATAAAGCTATAAAACATAAACAAAACCCTTCGTCAAGAAACCGCCTTATTTGACTTGCGTTCTTGCAAAATCTCAATGCAGTAATTCCCCTCTATAGCATCTTTTTTTCCATCATGTACGTGTGGCCACAAGCTTGATGAAGGTGATTTATTATTTATATATTAAGGGTTTTTTGTGTTGTATTTTAAGTGCTGACTTGGCCAGCTAAAGCTAGTTAATCTGATTAAACCAATTTTATTGGACATTTGGGGGGATGTCAGATTAATCCTTTTTGAAGGGCCATTTGCTTCTGTGTGTTATTATGACCAACTCAGTACTTTTTATTTGAATGGCCTTTATTTGAAGCACAAATTTCAAAGTTCTTTTACTTATTAAATATTTGATGCAGTTGCTTTATGTGGTAATTAGGCCAAAAACACAAGAGCGTGGCTGCTTTTACTCAAAATGAATGAAAATGAATATTGTCCCAAACCGTATTACCTTAAAAGTGAATTTTTGAAGAACATCCTTGCTGCTGTTTTCCATATAATGAGGGTGAATAAAAAATAAGAGCTGTCAAGCTCTAAAATGACAAAATACGCAACTTGAAAGTATTACGAAAGTGGTTCAAACATCTTGTAAAACCATACGATAGTTATGTGTGAAGCACAGAGTGAAATCAACGTTCACTTTTTTTTAAACCGCTACTGATATTTTTGTTTATATGTTCAAAACTGAATATGCAAAACATTTATTCAGTGTTGTTGTTTCAAGTTTAATTCAAGAACAAAATTAGAGAATATCAGAAACAGCAATAATATGAACAGTAGGCTGAATTAAGTATGTTTTTAAATGTAGGATATAAATGACTAGGTACTCCACCATGCAGTCAAATGATCCTTCAGAAATCATTCTAATCATTCTAATATTTACTTTTCTGCTCAAAAAATATTTATTATTATGTTAAAACCAGCTGAGTTTAATTTTTTCAGGTTTCTTTGAATAGAAAGTTCAGGAGAACAGCATTTATCTGAAATAGAAATCTTTTGTAACATTATAAGTGTCTTTATCAGCACTTTTGATCAATTTAAAGCGTCCTTGCTAAATAAGTGTTAATTTCTATTAAAAAAAATAAAAAATGATACTGTTTAGACTAAGCTTTTGAATGGCGTAGTGTATAATGTTAAAAAAAGCTATTCATTTCAGAGAAATGCTGATCTTTGGATCTTTCTATTCATCAAAGAATCCTGAAGAAAATTGTACTCAACTGTTTTAATTATTGATGATGATGATAATAATAATAACAATAATAAAGTGTTTCTTGAACTGCAAATCAGCATATTAGAATGATTTCTGAAGGATCATGTGACACTGAAGACTGCAGTAATGATGCTGAAAATTTCGCTTTGATCACAGGAATAAACTACATTTTAAAATATATTCAAATAGAAAGCAGCTATTTTAAATATTAAAAATGTTTCACAATATTGCTGTTTTTGCTGTATTTTGGATCTAATAAATGCAAGCTTGGTGAGCAGAAGAGAATTCTTTAAAAAACATTTACTTAAACTTAAACTTGGTAGTGTAAAAGTAATCATTAGTTTTAAACTACAGTTTAGGTGTTGTTTATTAGGATAAAAAGTAACAAACAAGTTCAGCATCGGAATTGGAAAGAGCTTTATTACCAAGAATGCTTGCGCATACAAGGAATTTGTTTTAGTGTCATAAGCTTCCAGTACATAGAGACAACAACAACACACAGACAATAAAAATAAGATGAGAATAAAAAAATACACAAACGTTAATATAAATAAAATAAATGTGAAATTGAGAAATAAATAAGTGGCATGTACAGCTGTGCTATAGATGAAAGAATGGAATAGAATAGAGTTCTATTCGGTGTAATCAATCATTAATAATAAGTAAAAATAAGTTTAAAAAAAAAAGGAATTTTTTTTTATATTACTGTCAAGAATAGATTATAGAATGCATGCTAACAGCAGTTTAGGGTTTTGTTTCCCCCATTTTGAGTGTTTTCATGATCTCATGAATGCACTTGTTGTGTACAAGTATTTTATAGGAAGACCCTATAAACACTTAAAATAAATAAAATCTTAAGTTGTCATTACATTACCTAGATCATTAATTCCTATTGAGCTGTAAGTACGTAGTATATGTAGTTGACATCATTGCAGATCATTGACTGTTATTTGAAATGGTTTAACTGATTAATTGAAAACAAGAAGAACTAGGAATGTCTGATTTGTGAACTTTTCAGAACACAGCAATGCAGATCAGAATGATCTTGCATCAGTGTTCACGCACGTAGAGTACATTTTGGGTCTAATGATGTAAGGTCTGTGCCATTACCAAGCTGGGCAACTTTGTCTTTTCATTGTAAAACAGACTGCATATTACGTCTTAGGACATTCAGTGCTGGCAAAACTTAAGCAACCATTAAAGACGTCTTCCTACCAAGAAATTCTCCCTGATGTCCAGTATAATGACTGTGACTTGTCTCAAGTATGACTGCAGTTTTCCTCCCACTTAACCAGTTTATCATAAACTGCCTAAAGCGACTGAAAGCTATAACGGAAACCCGGTTGCATAATGTATAATGCAATGTGTATACTTTTTTTTTTTTTTTGGAAGGTTAGATGCAATTTTTGCAAGTTCTGCATTGCAACCAAGAAACACACCATCCATGGAACATGATGTTCCTTTGCTCAGCACTTTTTCTCTTTTTTTGTGGACCAGTACTAAAAGTAACACACATGACAAATATTGCACCTTTCTTCCTAAAGCTCTTTTGATACTTGGTCTATGATAGGTTTACCTTTATTGTGTTCCTATTTAAATAGAGGACAACTCAACAGTAGTCACCAGCAGGAATTAAAGAAGGCTTCTGCGTCAGCAAGCTGGCTTGAGATAAACTGGCATGTTATAACAAGCATGGCGGCAGGAGAAAGGAAAACGGATCAGATAAGAGAGAAAAGTAGTAGATAATGCGGTTCTGGCCCCTTGCATTAGTAACACTACCCCTAGGTCAGCCTACTCTGAGGTCCACTGCTCTGTAAGATGCACTGATCCATTACATTCTCGAGTGTCATCTGAGCTTATGGGAACTGCAGTTAGGTCTGACTGGCTGTAGAACAGCAGTGGGAAGGTGAGAGACTGTCCTGCGCCTGCTGGTAAATCCATGCTATGTTTGTTCTCTGAGGTCATGAGGATACCTGTTCAGACCTGCTGTGATTTTTCACCATGTAGAAGTTGGGATGTTGTTTTATGCCAAAAAAATGCAGTGAAACTACTGATGGATGACATATAGCAACATACATATGTTTTTCTTAATCCTCAGGGACCTTTGGCCGCATTTTTCACGGAGTCCTGCTTGACGAAAAGGACCCAAGCAAGGAGAAACAAGTCTTTGTGAAAGCAGTTAAAGGTAAATCCTTTCTTTTAACGCTCATTTGATATCTCCCTTGAGTGCAATATTCTAAATTGAACCATTTAAAATAACTTTCCCGACATGATTGAATAGAACTATTTTCTCCGGAAAATTAAGAGGGATTGTTTGCGATAACAAGCCTCTTTGTGTAGTTCTAAAGTTCATAATACAATAACGAATCTATATTGATAATATAGTTATGACATCAGTTTCTCTAGAAAATGTAGATGCCATGAGAAACTTCAGCACTTCCTGTCACACTGGTCACCCCTTCATTTGCCCCGTACCCTGTTTATTCAGCGCAGGAGTGGTGCCAACCACCAGACAATACCACTATACCAGCATCTGCTGTGCCAAGCCGTTCGTTTTCCACCCCGGCCCTTGCCCAAGGGACAGGAAACAATACTCTTTACCCATACTCTCCAAGCATCCGTCAAAAGCTGTGCTCCAAGATAAAACCAGACCTCTGGTGAACTCATTCTAAATATGTTCGCTCAGCCAGCAATCTGCGAGACTGAAAATGAGTCTTGCTTTTAAAGCAATCAGACTTTCTCGCGTGCAAGGTGGAGGGTTGTTCGGGACCTACATGCACCTTTTACTAACAAAGACTGGCCTAACAAGATCCAACAGAGTGTTCACTTGATTTGATTTAATGTTTTTTTAAATGGATAGTTCACACAGAAAATTATTTGCTTGCCCACATTTCATTACAAACCTCTGTGGCTTACTTTCTATTTTGAAACTCAAATGGTGAATCTAAGAATATCCTGGCTGTCTTTTTCATTATAATGAATGTAAATGACTACTGGGACTCCAAAAATGCTGACACGGCTTCTTAAGTGCTTCACAGAAGAAGTTTATATGCCATATGAAACCATTTTGAAACCTATAGTCCATGTTCATTGTAATTGCATGGAAAAAAAAAAACAAAACAGCTCATTATTTAGAATTTCTCCTTTTGTGTTCAATGGAAAGAGTGTGATTTAAGGAAATAATGACACAATCCTTTTACTTTGACACTGAATATGTCCTTTAGTGCTGCTTGGAATTTGTCTTTTTCCAGATGTTTGAGAGGTCACGTCCTTATTTTGATTGGTGTGTGGAAAGCAGAGAAGACTTGATTTGTCATGTTTCCCCTCACGATTGGGTTGTCCAGGTTTGCGTCACACATCCCTGACTCTTTGTTCTTGCATTTGGCTTTGCAGATCATGCCTCAGAGGTACAGGTGACCATGATGCTTACAGAAAGCTGTAAACTACGGGGCCTTCACCACAGGTGAGTTGCAGCTACCATGTGCTGCTTTCTGAACACTTAAATAACTTGCTCTGGTGTAAAATCTGCCATATTATACTTTATTTATATAGATTTTTTTCTTCAGTTTGCACCTTTACTGTGAGTTTTGTACTAGGGATGTCCATTTCGGTTATTTTTCCTAACTGACAGCTGACGTTCGCTAACCGATTTGTTAACCGTTAACCAACAAGATTATTTTAAATTAGAATTTTAATTATTTTAGAAAGGATAAGTGTCTGTGAACCATTACAAATACCAAAATTAGACTAGTAGGAGTCGTTTCCACTGTTAGTAGGAAAAAAAAATCAAATGATTGCGCCGGCGCCGCAGTTGCTAACTTGACACTGCAGCTTTTCCATTATCATAATAAAATAATCACACTGCTTAATCGTTACCAACGTGCTGCCATGATATTATGCCAAACATATTTTTTATATGGATATTGGAATGACAGTGAAATACAAAACCTGGTTTACATAATATTTTAGCATTCAGATTAGGGATGTGCGCAACGACTAATTTGATAGTCGTTAAAACGAAAGTTTTGTATCCGACTAGTCTAAAAGCAAGATACCCTCAACAGATGGTAAGAAAATAAACCTATGTTTGTGCATGTATATAACAGCCTACATTTAAAATACTTATCTATAAATCACACTGTCAAATCCTTCAATGAATCCCGCTTGTCGTACGCTTGCCTCGCGCTATCATTTATTTTCAGGTGGTCGTTAAAAAGGAAACAAAAGAAGAGCATACACTCAACGTCAGCCACTGCATAGCTTATTTATTCAAATCAGCTGGGGAAATACAGAGCAATCTAAACTCAATCAATAGCCTGACAGAATTATTCATCTTCATTTAATGTTAGATAACATATTAAAACAAAAGTCAAAAACAACAAAGGTTTATCAAGGAATAGCATTAAACAGCTTTTAAAAATTACGTCATGCAGGCTATGTCGTTTAAAAACAATGCAACAATGCCTATTTTACTTGTGTGTTTTTGTTCAGTAAATTATCAATGTGGTCTGGTGAACTGCGAAAAAAAGGCGCTCGGCAGGAACTGAAGTCGCAGGCACGCAGAAATAAACGAAAAGCAAGCTGATTGAGTTTTTAGAAAGCGCCTGGACATCCCGCACCACCACTGAAGTAGGTCTTCGTTTAGAGAAATAGACGGCGCGGACGGGATCACGGCGGCAGGTTGTAGTGAATGCCGTGATTGACATTTGCTGGCTTTGGCTAGCTTCTAAGCTAACGCCTACGACGTGCCTGTTATGCATTGCTCCAGTAGAGTTATTGTAAGCCAATTTGATATTACACGGCTTACATTAACCTTTTCCGATTCCTTCTAATTCAAAATAATCCCACACCTTAGTATTTTGCTTGGTCATGAGGTCTCTATAAGGGCCTGCGAGGTCTGAGGTAAAAACGTTATTATTTTTCAAACTTTTAATTTTAGCTTATTTAAAATGTTTTAAATGTAACGTTAAACTTATGGCAATTTCAGTGATAAAATCATGTTTTTTTTTTTTCTGTCGTGTAGTCGACTATTGTTTTCAGTGTCGACTAGTAGCTGTAGCATTTAGTCGACTAGACCCGCACATCCCTAATTCAAATATACGTCTCGTATACGGAAATATTTTGGATTTGTTACACAAAGACACAATGTTAGTTTTAGGCTGCGTCCCAAGGCTCTAAAATGCTGCCTTTGGAGACAGCATTCCAAGGCAGGAAGGCATTAAGGCACGTCCGAATTCAAATTCTGCTTCATTTCCTGTCTCCGAAGGGTACCTTCTTCTGATCGAATTTTGAAGGCAGCATAGATGTATCCTTCGCTGCCTTCGATTTCCCACAATCCTGTGCGTGTGCGTCATATAGGCTATATAAAGATATTCTGGTGAAATTAGACTTGTTACTTTATATAATAGATGAGATCTTGACCATGATAAACTTTATGAATCGTAATAGTGTAAAAAGCATAATGAATAAGATTGTTTGTAATAATAGTATTTAATAAAAAATGTTAAAAGGGTTCAAATGAGTAGTAAATAAGAATAATATTTACAATATACTACCAATAATAACAAAGCAGCTACTAATAACAATGACCTGTTCTGCAATATTACTTGCATCAGTGCTTTTATTTATTATTTTTTTTTTTTAAGTCAAAAGTAGCTGCCATTCTCAGTCGTCTTCTCCGACGCACAGACCTTCGGTGGATTAATGACATCGAAGTCTTTATGTATTATTAAAGCATTTATACATAACTGTATAGGATCGTTTTTCTCCAAAATCTACAATTTAATCGTTAGGTAATCTAGCAACGGTGTCACGTTCCACTGCCTCTGAAATCTGTCCGAAACTGTTCCCGGAGTTGTCTTCGCAGCCTTTAATGTCTTTGCCTGCTAAGGGGAACTAAAATAGCCTAGCCTATGTTTACAGTGTTTGTAAACATTTCGCATCGGCATCAGAACTAGTTCTGAATGTAGGCCTAATAATAAAATGCGACTTAATGTTATAGGCCTACGCGATTTATTTATTTATTTATTTATTTATTTATTTATTTATTTTTCCTCTCAAAAATGCTATTTTATTTTAACCATCCAGCAAACGTTTTAAAATATTTTGATAATTTACTGAAAAAAAAAAAAAACCTTTTAAACAGTTTAACTGATTGTATTAATCGGGTCAAAATTCTTTCTGTTGGTTAACTGTTAACCGGTTAAAATGAGCATCCCTATTTTGTACAGAATCATGTTTTATTTTTACTATGTTCACAAAGTGTTCATTTTTGTAGTTATGATGCTAGCTATAGAAATTACACACTTCACCTTTAAACAAATCCTTTTATGTATGAACAAAGCTTGACATCCAGTAGATGTTTGTGAATCACAGGGACCTTACAAAGGGAACACTGTTTTTTTTAATACACTGAGCAGGTAATATCTGTAGTAGTTCTCTTCTCTTAACAAAAAATTCCTCCAACATCAACAAACACACATGCTGATTACAGATTTCGAGAATGATGACATAATATACTTATGTATATAAATATAAATTACCATACTTTCATGATTGGTAAATTACCCTGTCCACAGTGGAAGCATATTGTGTAATGTTTGAATGTTGTGACTGCAATCCAATGACCACAGTTGCAGCTGTGACACTACTGTGACTACTAATCTACACACTTCCTCTGCTGTGTGAATAACTGTGTCTTCCTCTGCGTTCTTTCTTCATTAGCGCATTCTTGTTTATCGACTTTCCTTCATAGAAATGAATGTGGTTCTGCATTTCTGATTAACTATTCTTATAAATCACTTTGTGGTGTCATTGTTAATCACTGTATGCTCTCATATCATTGTTAACTAAATCTGTCATTGAAGGGTTAGTTCTCCCAAAAATGAAAATTCTGTCATTAGTTACTCACCCTCATGTCATTCCAAACCATTAAGAACTTTGTTCTTCTCCAGAACACAAATAAGGATATTTTGGATAAAGAAGAATTGTATGAAGTTGTTGTTTTTGTTTTCTTTGCGCACAAAAAGTATTCTTGTAGCTTAATAAAATTACGGTTGAACTACTGTCACATGGACTATTTTGACAATGTTTTTACTAGCTTTCTGGGCCTTGAACATGGTAGTTGCGTTGTTGTATGCAGGGTCAGAAAGCTCTCAGATTTCCTTAAAAATATGTTAATTTGTGTTCCAAAGAAGAACAAAGGTCTTACGGGTTTGGAACGACATGAAGGCGAGTAATTAATGACAGAATTTTCATTTTTGGGTGAACTATCCCTTTAAGATAAAAACTATAGTGTAAACACAAATAGTTGTTCTCTGGTGTTGGGTGTCTGACAAATGATCTGAGCAAATCCAGTTCTGGATCCAAGGCCTGGATATTTGTGACGCTGGACCACATAACCAGTCATAAGGGTCAATTTTTTGACTAAATAAGCTTTCCATTGATGTATGGTTAATAAGGATAGGACAATATTTGGCCGAGATAGAAATATTTGTAATCTGGAATCTGAGGGTGCAAAAAATCTAAATTTAGAAAACTCACCTTTAAAGTTGTCCAAATGAAGTCCTTAACAATGCATATTACTACTCAAAAAATTAAGTTGTAATATATTTAAGGTAGGAAATTTTCAAAATATCTTCATGGAGCATGAAGTTAATATCCTAATGATTTTTGGTATAAAAGAAAAATTGATTATTTTGACCCATACAATGTGTTATTTGCTATTGCTACAAGTATACCCGTGCTACTTACGACTGGTTTTGTGGTCCAGGGTCACGTTTATTATATACCAATATATAGGTCTACAGTACTGGTACCACACTGGTTATCTAATATCAACATATATTAGAAATTATTTGTATTTACCAGTCATTTACATTTAGAGTGACTTTAAGTGAGTCTTAAAGGAGCACGCCACTATTTTTGAACATAGGAACTATACTCTCATTCCGGCGTAATGATTATTCTATTTTCAGGCACTGGCTAATATCATTGAGCCTGCTGCACCCATGGTACGGCAGCAAAGTTCCTTGGTTATTATGCCGGAATGAGAGTATAGTTCCTAGCCATATCGACCTAGAAAATCGCAACTTTTCATTTTCCGTCAGTCTTAGTACACGATGTAACTACAGAAGAGTCAAGTTTTAAATAGGAAAAATATCAAAACTCTTTGGTCATTTTTAAGCGAGATGTTAACGGTCTAATCAGATTCAATGATCTATGCTAAGCTATGCTAAAAGTGCTACCGCCAGACACTGAGATCGGCTGAATGGTTTCAAAAACGGTAAAACTCAACTGTTTAACTCTCTATTTTCGAAAGTCTATTTTCAAAAATAGTGGTGTGTTCCTTTAAGTGTAAAGTTGATCTTTAAGAAAAAATAGTTGTTGCCATTGTTAAACAGTTTAATATAATCTTTACTGAATGTTAAAATCAATTTTTTATTGTACATTATAGTATTGTGATGATTAAATTCACTGGTGGCATTTTGTTTTTAGTCTTTTATTTTAATTAGAAAAAATATAGAATTTAAATATCAGCCATGGGTTATCTGTTTATTAATGCAATCTGCTGCAACCTACGAAAACAAAATAAATATACTTATATGTAAACTGCAATGAAAATGAAATTTTAAACTGAATACTAATTTTGTAATCCTCCATTAGCATTTTTGTTTTGTTCCACTTCATGTAATATTTAATATTACTTCATCTTTATTCTGATTAATTTTCCCGATATTAATGTAGCGGCTGTACAACAACCCTGAGGTCAAAGATTTTGTTTAGATATTTCTGTTTCCCGCTTAGTTGCCTTTTGGGATGGGCTCAGACCCATATCCTGTGCTAAGCGTTCCGAGCTTTGCAGTCACGCAGACCCGTGTCTGAGGTTAAACGGTCAGCGCAGCCCATGACTTCAGTTTTTCCTTGTCAGAAATGATTCACTGGTTGAAAATAGTCTTAATACTACTTTAGGGTAACATAACACTTCCTGTCTACTTTGTTTATCATTGCTAGGAATCTAACAGTAAGTCGTTTCTCTAATTCTTGTTTTAATTGTGTTTCGTTATGTGCTTGTTTTGTGTTTTTCTGCAGAAATGTGTTTGGAATCTTGGCCTTTTACTGCCATTTTCCTTTTACATACACCAACAAAGTTTAACCTATCTATCCTTGGCCTATTCACTCTTAGGAACCTGTTACCCATCAGCCACGTGTGTATAGAAGATGGTGAGAAGCCCATGGTCCTGTTGCCCTATATGAACTGGGGAAATCTTAAGCTTTTTTTGCGCCAATGTAAGCTTGCTGAGGCCAACAACCCACAGGTAAGACTTCTACAAAATGTATTTTATTTTATTTTTAAATGACATTTGTGCTTTGAGGTGCCAAGTAAAACAAAGAACTACCCATAATTGACTGTCATATATATACACACTGCTTCGTTGCTCTGCTTTTAATTGAGAAAACAAGCACACTTTTACTGTCTGGTTTATTGAACATGCAACATTTAAACTGCATCCATGTTGGCACTAAGTAATTTTTGAGCCGTGTGAATTCAGCTAATACTAAGTAGTGCAGTGACACTCCTCCTGCTGTTAGCAATAAATCAGTCGGAGGCAGGTGTTTATATTAGAGACCCTCCAGCAAAACACCTGGAGTGTTCAGATTATCCTGATTTAATTGCTTTTTTCTGAACAGTGAATTCATTGTGCAGATTCTCTGTCAACATCAAGTAAACTTTCTATGATAGGTGCTTTACAGTAGTTTGCTGTTCACAATCGAGCCTTTGTGGTGTTAACCCTGGGCGGTCTTTCATTCGGCTGCCACTGAACCCTCTTCAAAGACAAGATTACACATATTCTATCAGTCAGACCAGTTTGTTCTTAAAATGGGTGCTTTAAGCTATCAAATTTTCCTTTTCAAGACCAAGCTTGTTGTGGCGGTGTTTTAGTTGTTATGCTTCATGCCTCAATGCACAATAGTCTATTTTTATTTTTGGGGGGGAAAACATAAATCATGTAAACAACACATGCTTTAGATAATTCCCTGCATTTTGACATTGAAAGTGGATGATTTATTTTAGTATTTACTGCCAAAGGTTTTACCTCTCACCTGAACTCAATTTTAGATGTGTGTCTGTTTCCTGCCTTCTAGGGTTGTGCAAAACTACATACTTTTAAAATGGCTCTGTCTGAATGAGTAGTCGGTCTTAAGAGAGCACTGTATAATTAGACTGGTTTAGGGTCTTGTACCCCGTCCACCAGATGCTGATCAAACAGCTGAATGAAGCAGTATGCAATGACCCTGAGACCTGTTTGTAAAAGTTAACACCCTAGGGTAGGGCCCTGTGAAATCCGTTCTATTTTTTTTTTCCAAGTTTCGTTTTCTCCGTTTTAATTTTTCTCATCAATTTAATAATGGTTTAACAAAAATTACATGTTTAGGGCCCTACAAAAACATTACATGTTTTTTTTTTTTTTTCTCACCATTTAATTGTAATCAAATTCTGTGTTTTAGCATGTCTAATTATTTGAATGCATACTGAATTTATTCAAATTTATTCTTAAAATAGCCTTATGAATTTTTTTTTTTTTTTTAACCCTCAGAAATCCTGTGTTGTGTATTTAAAATGTTCTGGTTATCAAATGAAGGCATAAAAAATTTATTTCATTTATCTTTTAATTATTGAAAATTATTAAAAAATTAATTATTGAAAATTAACTTTTTTTGGAAAACAACTGGGAATTTACTATTAAAATTAAAACATGGAAGAAATGTTGTGTGATTATACCCTAAAAAATAATGTTTCATTTTAGTAGTAGTAGTAATAGTAGTAATATATTTCTGGCACAGTGTCTTCGAGTTAAACCGGACTTTTATTTTGATGGGTTGCCGTGTCTATCTTTACATTTCTGTGTATATATGACGCTAGTTTTCCTAAAATGGAACGGTCAAATGCTGAAATCATCGCGAACGTCAAGCATGCTTCAGTGTGTGTAGTAAACAAAACCGCTCGTCTGCTCCATTCATTAAAACCGAGACACTTAGAACATGCAGGATTCACATTTAAATGGCATTTTTTGTGGTTTGATTTAAGTGTAATGACCTACTTTTGATTAATTCATTCAAACTTTGACAAATTCCGTGACATTCCGTGTTATTCTGTAAATTCTGTTTTTATAACTGGATTCCATGATTCCGTCCTCGTTTTCCGCATCATGGAAATCATAGGGCCCTACTAGGGAAGCACAACATATATTTCCTAAAAATGTTTCTCTGCACAAAGACCAGCATTTAATAAATAAGTGCAAACATCAGATTGCTTAAACGCAGAGAAATCAAATAAATGGAGTTTAGGTTTTCTGCGTATACTGCATGATATATTGGTGTTGTTCTATGTTGTATATGGGTCATTCTACAGAATTGGTCCAAACTGCTGTCCCACAACCAAAAAACATTTAAAAAGCATTGAAGTATTAAAATCTTAGATATTTACTAAATCATTCTACAATCTATTGAAACCCACAAAAATATTTCAAATATTAGTAAGTAGTGCTAAGTTAATATATGGAAACTTCATGTCGGGAACAGCGGGAACAGTTTGTGTTATAGTACATTGCCTGAGACTGATTTTAACTACATCCCTACATTTATGATCAGAAAATATTTGTGTCACTCTCTCTCATAGCTACATGGTGAGTAGATAGGTCTCATCATTTTGAAGTAAATGTGTTCAAAAGTGAAAAATCTGTATGTAACTTTAAGGAACGTCAATACCAAACACCTTTTTTTGCAATTAAGCACACTTTTTTGGGAGTTATTCCAAAACATCTAGTTTTTATATGTGTACAACTGTTCAGAACTCTGCTAGCTAACCATGTGCTGATTAGCATCTTTGAGCTAGCTTTAAAAGTATCTAAAATTGTCACTACCGTAACAGTCACTACCGAAACATTTGGTAGAGTTTAGGTAGTGACATCATTGAATTTTTTTTCTCATAAATTTGTCACTACCAAAACGGTCACAACCAAAACATGTCATCGTTTCTGTAGTGACAACAGGGAACACACAATCCTCAAAATTTATATTTACTAAATTTTAGTACAGTTAAGCAAATTTGTGGTATTTTAGTATGTTTTAGTAGTGTTTTAGTATGCAAGTTAAAATTCTGTAATGTGATGTGGTCGCTACCAGAACATTACTGTCACAACAGAAAATGTGCTGTCACGACCGAAACATGGGATGTTTTGTCAAAAATAAAGCATACTAAATTATCAACTAAAATGTTAGATCGTTTTTGGATCGAAGTATATTCAAACTACAAAACAATTTGATTCAAAATGCAACAAATCTCATAAATTACACTTGAAATATTGTTTAAAATGTAATTGTTATTGATTTACCTCTGCAAAAAATTTTAATAAAATAGCCAAAAATATATTTACAATGTAGATACAAGCAAAATCTTAATAGGTCAATATAACCCTTCTAATTAAATTATATATTACTGTGTTTCAGTAGTGACAAATTTTGGGGAGCAGACAAATATTCCAAAACTTTCTGAAAATACAATAATTAACTGCACAATTACTATTAATGTGTACCTTGGATATTATACAATGTTGTTTTTTTTTTTTTGGAAATAGACACCTTTTTTTCAAGGCGTTTTCAACTCTGACTTTGGACCGATCTTGTAGGATGGCCCATATACATGACAATTGAGAAATGTTGAAATTATGCTTTTGAAATTATGAAATGAAATTAATGCTTTTATTCCACAAGGACATATTATATTGATTAAAAAGTAGCAGTAAAGGCTTGATGTTGTTGTAAAAGTTTTTTTAATTTCAAATAAACACTACTCTTTTGAACTGTTTTACTCATAAATGATTACTCCAAAAAGAAATGCATTACTGTTTCTAGAAAAATATTAAGCAGCACAACTGTTTTCAACATTAATAATAGTAAGAAATGTTTCTTGAGCACCAAAACATCATATTAGAATATGGAGAAACAGCTGCTAAAAAATCAACCTGGATATCACAGGAATAAATTACAATTTAAAATATATTACAACGGAAAACAGTTTATTTAAATTCTAAAAGTATTTCACAATATTACAGTTTTACTGCATTATCATTCAAGTAAATACAGCCATCGTGAGAATAGACATATAAACGATTGTATGTTGGCCAGTGTTATATGTTTAATTGTGTGTGGTAATTCTCCTATTTCGACTTTTAGATTACTTTTAGATTAGTCAAAATGAATATTGTCCATATTGTATATAAAAAACAAAACAAAAAAAAAAAAACAATGTGATGCCTAAATTCACTTGTGCCATTTTAAAACAGCTAATTGCTTATTAGCATTTTAATATCTGTGCATTTCTAACTAAATAATTGGTCTCAGGTGATTTGCAAAAGGGAATAAATTGAGTTGTGACTTCTGAAAGAGGGGTTTAGCGTGTTGACACTCATACACTTGTTGTTAGAGTGTTGACGCACTGTTTAGAGAAGTTACGTGTCTAAATTGATCCCCCTGAAGGTGTAACAGCTAAAAAGAAAAGGTTGAGATTTATTAGGCACTCTCATTGACCCATCCCTACCTTCTAATGTAACACATTCTCTCTTGAGTAAACATTTCGGTCTAAATCACGCTAACTGAATTCACACTGAACAAACAGGAATGAGCATGCATCACCAAACTCATCTGACACCTCAGTTTGTCATACACTGCAATTATTTTGTTCTAAAGCCTTGTGTATAATTCATCTGCAAAGCCACTCATTTCGAGAAGATCGTTAATGACCTTGTCAGTTAGCACCCAGGGTTTTTTGTTGCGTCTGACTCAAGATTGATTTATACAAGGATGCCTGAAGTCGAGCCACTCCCTCTAAAGAGTTAAAGCGTTAGTGTTTGGCCTTGCGTCTAGTTGCATAGGATGTTTATGTTTAGTGAGGTAACTCTCATTACATCAGATGTCAGACTCTTCCTACCAAATGAGATTCAGCAGAGGAACTTGTTGCTCCATCAAGTCTGGTTTCCTAAGAGGTGAACCGTAACCACAAGCATCTGCGTTACCATTTGTCATGTGTCCCACTTCTGGTGTCTTTTGGTTTCTCTCGCTGGGACTCTCTTATTAAAATGTACAAAATGTAAAATATCTTCTTGTCACATAATCTCTCTCTCGTGTTACCCACACAGGCCATCTCTCAACAAGACCTGGTCCACATGGCAATACAGATTTCATGTGGGATGAGCTATCTGGCACGGAGAGAGGTTATTCACAAAGACCTGGCTGCCAGAAACTGTGTGTAAGTGGCATTTGACCTCATGTTCTCCACTATCCTTTACGCAAGAGTATACAGCTGCACCATGTGTTACTCATTGGCATTTGCTGTTAAAAAAAGGTCATGTATAGTCAAATAGTCATTATTGCAATTATTATGAAAATGACTGTTCAGATGTGCGTTATCGCATGTATGTCATTAATAATTGGCAAATAAATACATTTAATCAGGGGTCACCAAACTTTCTGGAGGGTTGGTGTCCTGCAGAGTTTACCTCCAACTTTCCTCAACACACCTGCCTGGAAGTGTACCTTGTAAGACCTTGATTAGCTGGTTCAGGTGTGTTTGATTAGCGCTGGAGCTAAACTCTGCAGGGACACCGGCCCTTCCGGACCGGGTCTGGTGACCCCTGAATTAAATATTGATTTGAGCATCAAGCATTTAATTTGATTTATTTTTACTCTAATTCTTTAGCATCCGTTTGCATGAACATTTGTATGTTTTTGTTTAGATTTCTTATGTCTCAAGTGTTTTGAATTAATTTGCTTATTTATTTCTGTAGAATTGATAACAGTATGCAAGTGAAGATCACAGACAATGCGCTGGCCCGTGATCTTTTCCCCATGGACTATCATTGCCTTGGGGACAATGAGAACCGACCCGTTCGCTGGATGGCTTTGGAAAGTTTGCTTAACAATGACTTCTCTAGCGCCAGTGATGTGGTAAGAGTTGTTGCTGCTTTTTGCCTTTTTTTTGCAACAGACTGTAACATGATGTATTATTTTTTTCTTTTCCTATATATTTAAAGTTCTAAGATCTAAGTTGTTGGTTCATTTGTTTACCTTGTAACTGAGACTCACTGTACTATGTACAATGACAAAAAAGTTAACTAAAATTCAATTGAAATATTTACATAAACGAATGTGTACTAGTAAAATCGCTAGCATTTTTAACTAAGGTCCGGCACATTCATTCATGGGCTCTCAGATTGTGTCCCAAATCATGGTAACCGTTTTAGAATTGCGTAACTTCTTTGACGTCATACGGTCTGCTCCATCATGCATTGTTACTGCTGACAATTACAGTAATCATGCTTCAGGTGCTCGTGAACTTGTTGAGGCCTGTGTTGTCAGCTGCATTCAGCAGTACCGCTGTTAACACATATTTGATTTTCCCTAATATGTTTATATTCAGAATAATAGTCCTGTAATAGGTGTACAATTAAATTTCAGAGAATTTCACAAGTCTGTATATGTGCATAGCGCAAGGTTAAGGGATGGTTCAATCAAAAATGAAATTTGTCATCATTTACTTACACTCATTTCATTCCAAACTGCACATACTTTTCTTTGTCTATGAAACAAATGAATGTTTTTACTGAAATGTGACCGTTTTCTGTTCCTCCACTGAAGAACCATTACACCAGAGCTTTAATGCTTCATAAAGACAAAAATCTATGTGAATCGTGTATGAAGTCTTCTGAAGAGACTTCAGAGACAGTTTTATATGGTGAACAGATTTAATTTAAGCTTTTATGCACATATGTGACCCTGGACCACAAAATCAGTCTTAAGTAGCACGGGTATATTTGCAGCAATAGCCAACAGTACATTGTTTGGGTCAAAATTATTGATTTCTATTTTTTTTTTTTTGTGAAGTAAGTTTATAAAGATATGAAGTAAAGATCATGTTCCATGAAGATATTTTGTAAATTTTCTACAGTGGAAATGTCAAAACTTTATTTTCGATTGGTAATATGCATTGCTAAGAACTTTATTTGGACAACTTTAAAGGCGATTTTCTCAATATTTAGATTTTCTTGCACCCTCAGATTCCAAATTTTCAAATAGTTGTATCTCGACCAAATATTGTCCTATCCTGTTAAATACATACATCAATAGCTTATTTATTCAGCTTTCCGATGATGTATAAATCTCAATTTAGAAAAGCTGACCCTTACGACTGGTTTTGCGCTCCAGGGTCACATATAAATATTTATCAATACCCATACATGGAGCACATCAAATATGGTTTCTTGATTAGGGATGTAACAATATCTAAATCTCACGATAAGATAATATCACGATATGAAGTCCAAAATATGATATTTATTGCAATATTAAACAGAAAAACAAAGACAAATGATGAATTGGAAAAACATGAAAATTTGATGCATTTTAAAGTTACATTACTCTAACTAATGCACTTTGAGAGTTCAAAATTAGGAGCGACAACCCATGTTTTTAACTAAGAGAACTTAAGTCAGAAAAAAAAAGTCAGTGGATTGACTTGTAACTGAACTTTAAAGGGGACTCAGACCTCTTTTTATTAGTGATATACAGTCTCAGTCTAAATTACATTCACACTGGTGTTTTAGGAAGCCAGACAAATTAGAATATAATAATAATAACAATAACAAGGACAGTGATAGCCATATATTGTAAAACATTTGCACTGTAAAATGAATGAAAATGAAAATTTCATAGGTATAATATTTTTGCTTTACACTACAGTTAATAATTTCTACACTTGAAAGAGATGTTTTGTATATGGACTGCAGTAATGTTACACATTTAACCACTAGCTGTCAGCAATTCATATTTCACTTTTAAGCTTTTATTTTGACGGAAACAGCAGTAGAGCATTTATTTTGAACGAAAATTCCAGCTTCAGTGAAAACAGGCTTACAAAAACACGTCACTACAAATCTAGTGAAATGTTGTAATCATTTGTCGCAAAAATAAAGCATAACTGGTGGCCGTTGCGTTCCCAAGCGTGCGCTAAACTCACAGTACATGCAATAAATGTGTTCGAAACGCGCAGCAAAAACAGGCTTGTGCTTTCGGTTTTAATTCGTTTGACAGATACTGTGTCAAAGCATAATAGCCCAAAACACAACTTTAAAGACCTTTTATGTTAGAAGACATTTACATATATTTTAAAAACTACATTTTGTGCCTAGAAGACATATTGTTTCATATCATCATGTGACCACGATAATATCGATATCACAATATTGATAATATTGTTACATCCCTGTTCTTGGTGCATGAGAACCAGTGATGTTTGTTCTTGTGTACCATGCAAGAACCAATAAGCTTTATTCTTGTGCTTTAAACAAATACAGCTTAAACCACTTCATTCATATCAATTATTTTCAGAATGTCTTGGTGATTCTTGTGAAGCATCAAGTTTTGGTGTAATGGACTTTCAATGGAGACCGTAATGTCTCAGATTTTCATGAAAAATATCTTAGGGTGTGTTCACGCTTGTCGTGTTTGGTTCGATTAAAATGAACCCTGGTGCAACTGCTCCATTAATGCAGTTCATCTGAGTAAGTGTGAATGCTGCCATCCGCTAAAAAGATGGGTCTCGGTCTGGTTTCGAATAAAATATGAATGCAGTATGGACCAAATACTTGTAAACAAACCAAAAACAGGATGTAATGATGAGATGTGATGCTATGCGGCATGGTTTCACAAAGGGGATTAGCGGTGTATCCAAAACAAAATGAACATGGGGAAACGTGGAGCAACGAGGAGGTAAAGTGCCTTTTATGAGCTCTTCGTTAGTTCATAAAATCATATACACACAACAATGAGCACGCTTAGTCCAGCAGATGGCATAAAGTGTATTCGTCTTAAAGTGCGCTGAGCAGACCGATCGATGAATGGGTACTTTGATGTCATACACCTTTACAGGTCGAACACACCTTTTGTTTGGGATGTTCGGTGAGTTCCAATCAGGTTGTGAACGTATCACTATGCCTTTAGGTTCGGTATCTTTAGGTTCACTGTCAAAAATGCCAGTGTGAATGCTGAGTGGACCAGGACCAAATGTGTCATGTTCCTTTCGGGTCCGAACCAAATGAACTGCAAGTGTGAACGCATCCTTAATTTGTGCCTTAAAAAATATATAAATAATATAGAAGTCAGTAAATGATGACAGAATTTGCATTTTTGGGTGACCTATCCTTTTTAAGCAAACTCAAGCATTGGAAATAGCAAAGCTAACTCCTGGCACATTCTTGTATTTCTGAGAGAAGTGGATGGAGGAGAAATTTGTGTTTGTCTGGCAACACACTGTACGTTCCCGTCCGTCTCACTCCAAGTGCCAAGGAAACAACCCACCCTAGACAGTCAGGAAGTACTGAACGCCGCCTGGCCGCCTCATAAATGACGCACTGGGCCAAAACCTGTCAGCGATCTGACCTTTGCATCCCTTCAATCTAACCAGAACAATAGTGGCTGGTGCTGCCCTCATGCCAGGAACAATTATTAAGGTTTTGTTTATCGTAACACAATAGGAGCTGGTAATGAACAGTGGCCTGGTATGGAAATTTACTTGTTTACTAGGATACGCCGGAGATTCGTTTACCGTAAGGACCGGTAGTGCAGGATACCACCCACCCTTTGAGACATGAGACAAAATCCCAGATCACCAGTTGATGTCACCTTTGATCTGTGCCCGATTTCCCTCTCGTAGCCTCTCAACAACCTAAAAGCAAAAAACACATTGTGCGGAAGATAACATCCTTTTATATGTAAAGAAGCCTGTCTGTTTTTAAATGTCTAGGAGGAAAAGATGTTATGATTGTCTTTTAATGAAGAGCGATTAATTTCAAGTGTGTGCTGCAGTCAAGTGTGTGTTGCCCTCAAGCGCAAACATAACTTTTACAGTACTTTTACGGTTTCACATTTTCCAACACATCTCCCTGAAGGGCACACGCATACTGAACTGTTTATAGTCACCTTTGCACTCAAAGTAATGCACCTTTTTATAGTCTCGTTGCCTTTTATATCCAAGGTTATTGACCGACATCTAATCAACTTGATTGACTTGAACATTATTTATAATGAGAGATGTAATTACATTAATTTGCACTTCAGTTTGTTTCATAGCTATGGAAGCCAATTTCCTCAAATAAAAAATAAAAAATGGTTGTGACTTTTTATCTCACAGTTCTGACTTCTTTCTCAGAATGTGTGGTATGAAGTTACAAAGTCAGAATTGATAGAACAGTTTTTTTTTTTTTTGTTTTTTTTTTTTACTTTTTGTTTTCTCACAAATGCGAGTTTGTATCTCACAATTGACTTTTCTCGCAATTGCATGTTATAATGTCAAAACTGCGAGATACAAACTTGTAATTCTGAGAAAAAGTCACAATTGTGAGTTTATATCACGCAAATTCTGACTTCATTTCTCAGAACTGCAAGTTTAACTCGCAGTTGTGAGTTTATCCCTTGGTGTCACAGACAAGGCTTAAGCCTAATCCCAGACTAAAATGTAAGTCTGAGCTGTTTTAAATGAAAGAAACTTGTAATAACTGATCTTAAAATATGTCAGTGCCTATTTTTATTTTTTTTTTGTCTCAAGATACACACCAGTAATGTTTTTTTTTTTTTTACGTCTATGGGACGTTTATAAAAACTTCTAATTTAACTGATGCCTGATCCTGGTTTAAACTAAGCCCTGTCTGTGAAACCAGGCCTATATCTTACAAATCTGGAAAAAAAGTCACAATTGTGATATAAATGAAAAGAAAAGAAAAATCTGAATTGTTTTATATCTTGCAATTCTGACTGTGTTTCTCAGAGTTGAGTTTATTTCTCAGAATTGTGAGTGTGTTTCGCTGTTCTGACTATATAACTTGCAGTTGTGAGTTGAGAGTATGTATCAATTCTGGAAAAAGAAAACTTCACTTCCTTTTTTTTTTTTTTCTTTTATTTAGTGGCGGAAAGGGGTTTCCATACATAGCTAATGCTGTAGAACATCTTTATGCATGTTAAATGGGCAAGGCTGCTTAATTATTAGATTTGAAGCGTCTTAAATGTCTCTGTGAACAAGCTGTGACTGTATCTAAAATCAATGGAAAGAATCTACATTTCCTTCTTTTGTGTTACTGGAATGCTTTGTTTCCAGAATACTTCCAGTAGCCCTAAAATGGCCTAAAGGGGACCTCATAGCTCAAACAAATCCAGATAGAAGCACGTTTTTTATTGAAACAGTCTCATTTGTATGCTTTTCTGCAATTACATGAATTGTCATTATTCTTATTTTTTAATTGGACTGATATTTAAAATTCTGACTGATACAGATAAGCCAGTTAACTATTTGCTTGGTTTTAGATTAATAAATACAATTTTATATTCAAATAAATGTATAAATAGATAATAATAAACAACTTAAAAGCAGTCATTTAAACTATACAAGTCATTTTTATTAACTAAGGATAGTATCTTTGTAATAGAATTTTGTAATATAATTTTTTTGTTTTTGATCTCATTGTAAAGTCTTAAAAATAAGGTAACACACATTCACTATGAAGTTTTCACTCAAACTCCTAATTTGCTACTTATTGATAGTAAGTACGGCGTTTAAGGTCTGAGAATTTAGTCATACAGAATGCCTGTAAGTACTAATAAACAGCCAATATGTTAGCAGTTATATGCATGCTAGAATGCAACAAGTTACTAGTGAGCACTGAACCTTAAAATGAAGTGTTTCCAAAAATAGCACTAATAAATTGCTAGTGTTTTAATAGATTAAGTGAACATGAATCTTTAAAAACAGCATTTTTAAAAAATTATTGTTCTTAAATGTATTATTTTTCACTCATACATTTCTGGATTCTGACTTTTCTATTCCATGTATGAAACTCTGTCTTTCGTATATGAAGATTCTAATAGGAATATTTTTCTGCATTCAGATTCTGATCTGTAAACGCTGTCTGTTTATTTACTAAATAAAGCCTGGCTCAAGTGATCTCATCACTTGTTGAAAGGGAGGGATCATCATTCTCTTTCAGTCGTTGTGCATCACACAGCCTGGTCTGAGCATCTTGTGTGTGGTTTCCCTACAGTGGGCTTTCGGGGTTACTCTGTGGGAGCTGATGACCTTGGGACAGACTCCTTATGTTGACATTGACCCCTTCGAGATGGCTGCCTATCTGAAGGACGGCTACAGAATAGCACAACCCATCAACTGCCCCGACGAACTGTGAGTTTCGTTCAAACTTCTGTATTTGAATCAATTTCAGAATAATTGTTTACTCCAAAAGTCTTCCTTTTCATGTACAGAGTTACTGTTGCAAAATAAATAAACTTGTGAACTTGTGTTACTGAGTGACTGGCAAGGCTCCCAAAGTATCAATAACAACAGCTTTCTTAAATCTTGATTAATTTGTGAAGGAACCAACTGAAACTTTAGAAAATGAAATGAACAGTTTGATCCGAATACAACAAGTCCGTACAATCTGAACCTTATCGGCATCCTGCAATAGCTAGGGAACCGGAGCCGGGGTGACCGAACCAGGCAGGAATTACAAAGCAACAAGCGCTATTGACCGTGTCAGTCACCCAAACACAGCGAGATTTATTGTCTTGCATGCACTCGCCGGAACACGCTTTAGAGAATGCAGGAAAACCTAATCAGTGTTGGATCGCAGCTTAGCACTCTTTTTCTCTAGAGAATAAGTGATGAATATGTGTTCTACAGCTTGCCTTGTGTGTTGGAAAGCCTGAATAGAAACTAAGCGATAAGGTGATCTCAACTTTCACTCGAGACCTTTTTAAATGTTGCTGTCAAATGTAATCAGGACAAATAAGTCTCGTCAGACCTTGATTAATCGGCTATGGCTGCATCAGTCAGCGATCTGATAAAAGGAGATGTTTTGTTTATTTGAAGATGTTCTCCGTTTCAGATTTGCGGTGATGGCCTGTTGCTGGGCCTTGGATCCGGAGGAGAGACCAAAATTCCAACAGCTCGTCCAATGTCTCACCGAGTTCCACGCAGCTTTAGGGGCCTACGTCTAAACAGCACTATTCCAGAGAGTGAAAGTTAATGCAGTGCCTTACTTTATAAGAAAACTAGCCATTTTTGTAAAGTGCTTTTATTTCATGCGGCTTCGTTTGGAAGGTGTACATTTTGGAGGTCAGTATCTTTTGTATATCACAGCTGTGTGAACATCAAGGACTATTTTTGATTCTCAAGAATATCATCCACACGCTGGTATAAGGGTGTCCATGGGAAGCTGCTGTTCTCTCGGTTTCACGAAGAAGCTTTTCTTTTCATATTAATAGAAATGACAAGAAGCTGACCTGACGGTCTGGTAATTTCCTTTTGGACGTTTTAAATATTGCTCGGAGTAATCTGTACATAGATTTTCAAAGACTTCAGTGAGAGGAGCTTCATCTCCACTGCAGGCCTTGCATTTATTTGTTTTGAAAAGACAGTGAGAGAACAGGTCTCCACCGCTTTAAACGTGCAGAAAATATGCCTCGATTGGTACGTAAACTAGATTCAGAAAAAAAGGAGCCCCGCAACTGGCCGTAAGCTTCACCTCCTTAAATTATGAGGTGGTCACGGAGGTGCAAAGCAGCATGTTGGGATCCTGCAAGTCAAACTGGACTTTGGTACAGGGTTTTTTCAAATTCCTAAAGCTTTTAATGTTTGACTGTTCTGTGTCAGAACAAAGCCTTCCTTGTATGTTTAAATCTGTATAAATACACGGACAAGAAAAGAAACATGAGTCACTGTGAATATTTGAAGTGTACGGGCTAAACACCATTTTCAAATCCTTTGTTCTCAATCTATAGGCTCTTCTTTCTATCCTTGTGATCACTGCATGTTGACTTTTTTTTTAAAGGGTTTTGTGTAAACTGAATTCATACCTATCAATTAAATGAGGCCTAAATAAAATGGGATCTCAGTTTTACTGTTGGTGTTTGTTGTTTTAATGCATGATTTGGTCTGGAGAAAGGTTTCGACCTTATATGGGCCATTCTACAGAACTGGTGCAAACTGCTGTCCCACAACCAAAAAAAAACACATTTAAAAAATATTAGTAAGCTTAATATATATATATATTATGTATCATTTATTGGGTACTTTCAATTGGGTGGTGGCTGTCCAGAACCCTAATCCCTAAATTTCAATTTATGAAAATGCTATTTAAATATTTTTTTTGTTCATTGTTGTTTTTAAAAGTATATTTTTGATTCTTTTAAGAAGTGGAGTTCAAAAAGAGTATTTAATATTTTATATTTACTTTATGTAGAAAAACATGTCCTGCATTTTTCATGTCGCTATTGAAACTGTATGTTTTAGTCCATTGGCTGAGAGTCCTGAGACTGATTTTAATCCTTTATTTGGGGGAAATAAACAACATTTTAGTACAGTTATGGACATTTTTAGTGTTTTAGTATGCAAGTTAAAATTCTGTAATGTGATGTGGTCTCTACCAAAACATTGATGTCACTACTGAAAATTTACAGTTACTACTGAAACATGGGATATTTAGTCAAAAATAAAGTATACTGAAATTATTAACTAAGATGTTAGCTTTTGGTTCAATGTATATTCAAACTAATGAATCCTTAACTTTGAAAACAATATGATCAACTTTTTGCCTTTTACAAAGAAAAATTGGATTCATAATACAACAAATCTCATAAATCACACTTGAAATGTTAAAAAAGTAATTGTTTTTATTTACCTAAAATATATTTACAATGTAGTCGTAAGCAAAATCTTATTAGGTAAATATTAGACTTCTTATTAAATTATAAATTACTGTGTACAAATTTGGGGTGAGGACAGATATTCCAAAAATATCTGAAAATACAATATGAGAATTAACTGTGCTATTACTAGAAATGTGTACGTACGTGTATGTATATGTGTATTTGCATACATACATTTTTCTTTGGAAAAAGACACTTTTTTTCAAGACGTTTCATACTCTTTGAACCAGTTCTGTGAAATGGCCCATATACAATTTTTTTTTTTTTTTTTTCACTCCCTCTTAATTCTTGATACAACAGAAACATCTATTTTTAATGATCAACGCTGAATGGAGATGTTTTGCAATAGTTTTCCCCCCTAGTGCGATGTCATAATTGTTGTGCTTTTATTATGTAATAACATTGCAAATATTTTTCTGGAGAGAGCAGCCAAAAGGCTATCAGTGTTGTTTTTTTATTTTTTAAGGTTAACTACTGATTCTATCAGTGATTTATTTTTCCATAGTCTAAAGTTAGCAATTTCAAATGTTTTATTGAATACATGAAGATACTTTTCTGATGGCATTTTTAAAGAAAAGGAGTACAAAGTGTATATACAGTTGTAAAGAAATCTTAGCAGTGCTAAAGCTATGATAACTTGTGTTTCTTTCATTGTTTTTAATGTCATGCAAAACATCTGTTGTTTTGTTGCACCCACATAGAGGATAAAACCTCTAAAAGTTTTCCATTTCATGTAATCCTGAAATGAAAAATCACTGGCTTAGAAAGATTCTCACCCTATTCAGAGGTATTGTTTTTCTTTCCCTGGTTCTGACATGCTTAATTCTGTATAATACGCAGTTTAATCTGCTAATGGCAGAAATATTTTCAACAAATGTGTCTAAAACTTATATAAATGCTTGCACACCTATCTACGTACTGTATATACAACTTGACATGCTAAAACAACGCTCGCTGAAACCATCTGTGACCTGCTCTCTGTGTACTCTGGTTGGTAAATGTAGAAATATAAAAGGTTAGATAATGTTTCTTAAGAAAAATTAATGTATCTTGTATAACTGACCTGTATTCTCATAACCACTCCTTTCTGTCTCCGTGATAAGATTTCAAAAGAAGGCACTGTGGGGAGCGTCAACCTTTTGCTCAGGTACTAAAAATGATTAACTGTGTTTTAAATAGATGATCACTTGAATACTGTACTTTTAAAATTTCTGTTCTCTATTCTATGCTGCTAGTTTCACAGTATTTTTGCTTTAATGTAGTGTTTCATTTTAATGGAGCTCTACAATTACACTGCAATGACTGAATCTCCATTGTTGAATGAAAAATGAAAATCTGTCATCATTTATACACCTTTGTGTGATTCCAGACTCATAAGGCTTCATGAAACATTCATCTTTGAAACACTTCGAATGAGAGATTTCTGCCCCTTCACTAAACGTCCCTTCCCAAAAAACTTTAAATCTTTTAAATGTTCATAAAGGGACCGTACAAAAAATTCAAGCTAAACAGAATGTCATTGGTTCTTGCGAGTCAAGCAAGTACGATTGAGCTTGTGTTGATCAGTGCTTATGGGTCAATGAGGAAAGGGGTTTTCAAGCAGCAAAAAAATGCAGCTAACTAAATAAATGAGTGTAATTTTTTTTCAAATCTAAGCAAAAAATAATCAGACATTTTTACCACAAAATGCCAATCAGTGTAACTATTTTGTATGGGGAAGGGAAAAAAAAAAAAAACCTGGTCATTTGTCAGGCAGAACAAGAATCATTATTGACATATAAAAGACAATTTAGCCCCAAAATATTATGTTAAAAAATAATAATTTTAAAACTTTAGGATATATCACTATCCTTCAAACCACTACGTTATACCTGTTTTTCAGCAAGAAAGTTTTTGTAAGGAAGTGAGATTCTTTTGTATATTTCTATAAATACAGGTCAGAATACGTGTTTAATTTTCACATAAATATGTTACGCTGAAAGATGTTTCGTCACAAAATGGAGAGAATATTAGTATTGATTAGTAGAAGCAGATGTTTGGGGGAAAGAAAAAAAAAACATTTCATTCTGCTGTTCTGATGCTCCCTGCTATGCTTGCTTAGCTTGTCACTTTGCTTCTAATGTACTTTGGCCCAAGAATTACTGCTTGCAGCTGTATTTATGAATACCCTCTGTTTGCCAACATAAATAACTTGGGTATTTTAGGATGGGTATTTTAGGTGGAGAGTTCCACTCAATGGGCTCTCCTGAACTTGAGATAGAAAAGAGAAAACTGTCTAGAAACAGTAGTAAGCTGTTAATATGACAACTGTAATCCTTTTAAAGATGCTAAAAGTCTTATCTATACAGATCTTCTGTCATTCAATGTAAATGCTGTGTAACAGAATTTGCATTACACTGAATAACAAAACCTCTACTTCAGCCTATACTAAACCACTAGCTTGACCAGTAGTTAATCACAATTATTCACAATATCTACTTTGTTTGTTTGTTTGTGTAACAATTGAAGTGCCATTTCACTAAACGGCATGTGGTTTTGTAACATAGGTTAAAACACCACAAAGTGGTGAATTGTCTGATTAAGAGCAATAAACTCGCATTGCTGCAGCACCAAAATTAAATCTGTTCATCATTTTAAGTGGTGTGTCTCTTTAGAAGACTTGAATTAAACTTTAATTAAATGGATTACTTTTACAATGTTTATGCACTTTTTGAAGTGTTGAATTAACTTTCAACTGAAGGACAAAAACCTTCAGGTTTGATTAAAATATCTTAAAGGGGTCATCGGATGCAAAGTTCACTTTTACATGTTGTTTGAACATTAATGTGTGTTGGCAGTGTATGTACAAATCTACCCTATAATGATAAAAATCCATGTAGTGGTTTTTAATTAATCTGTAAAAGTAATATTCCCGTTTTCAAATCTCAGATGCCTGTTGGTGTGGCGTCACACCGACAGAGGCCGCTCCCACGATAGTTGATTGACATGAGCGTCTTACCTCAGACCCGCCCTAATCAGCTGTAACAGTCCAACCTCCATTGTTTCGATACCGGAGCAGGGATGTAAGTTAGACAAGAAAATCTCAGATTGAGGTGTTGTGTTTTTGGATGTAATAATGAACATAGTGATCGTCATTTACTCCCCAAATCTGAGCCGCTGAAGATGTAGTGGATTACGTTTGTTTGTGAAGGGAATGCGCCTCCGAATCTACATATATCCGTCTATGTTTGTGCGAAATCATTCGTGATCCAGCTTCACTTACAGCAGAAGCGAGTATAAGGGTTTTTTTAATGAATCTTTGTGATCGCCTTTCCTAATAATGTGCTAATTAGTAAGTTTAGCAGCTAAATGCGGCTAAAGTAAACAGGCTCATCACTCCACAGAGAGAAGAGAGGGGCGGGGCAAGCAGAGCTCATTAATTTATGATTTTAATTAATGATTTTGGCAAGGTAAAAAAGGTGTTATTTACACTACCATTGAGAAATTTTAACCAAAACATGTTGTAGACTTTTCATTAAGACCTTAAAGAATCGTATCAATTTGTGAAAAAATGGGCATCCGATGACCCCTTTAAATTGTGTTTCAAAGATGAGCGAAAGTCTAAAGAGTTCAGAACAACCTGAGGGTGAGCAACTGATGACACAATTTTCATTTCTGGGTGAACTATCCCTTTTTATCACTTTTTTTTTTCTTCCCTGTAGAACACAAAATAATATTTAGATAAATGCTGAAGCCCAAACGACATCGACTACACTGACTTTTGTTTTATTGTGTTCCACCGAAGAAAGTGAGTCATACAGGTATGGAACAAAGTGTAACTGATGACTTTAAATAAATGACTCTATTTTTGTTTTTGAGTGAACTATCTCTTGAAGAGAACAGCTCTGTCATAACAGCAGTCTAAGCACTTCTTGGAAACTTGACAGAAAAGAACAATGTTACAGCAATGTATTTCAATAAGACGTAGCTCATGGTCTCTTCAGTGAGGTCTCTTGTGCCAAATGTCACTCATTTCCAAGATTTATCTTCACTCGGCTACAGAACAACGACGACAGCACAACGGAAGGAGAAGGCCGTAAGAGAGTTCTTTAATGGCAAACCACTAAAGCTTGAAATAAAAAATAAAAATTTTCAGTATAACTTGCTACACAGAAAATGTCTTGTCTCTTGTATCAGGTTATAGGACTTTGAACCTAAAGTGCAGTAATGGACAGACTCACATGGGCTTCGGTCATGACCGTGAGTATGACACAGCAAGCGCTAGAGTAGGAATATTGGACTTTGATTTGGCCGTTATTACACTGCGAGTTCCTATTCAGTTCAGGCCTACAGCATAAACCATCTAAACCTTAATTGTGCTTTTGAATGTCATTGTAAATAACTTGCGATCCATCAGCTGTCAAGTGTCTGCCTGTAATATCCCAGCTCAGGAGTTTATTGTGTGTGTGTCTTTATTTGAAAGTGCAATTAAAAGCTTAAAGATTTGCAACTATAAAAGCACTGGAGCCAAACAAATTAGTGATGCACAAACCACTTCAATTTAAAACTCACAAAGACAGGTATGTAATTATTAATGCCAAGTCCTTAAACAGAACCAAATAATTATAAGATGCACCTAGCAACAATTTTGACTTAACTCGCTCAGTAAACAGCGATTTGGATTACAAATAATGCAATATAAGGTTTTTGTATTTATATTATAGTTATATCAGGTGTTATATTATTACCATTAATTGGATCAGATTTGCCATATGTGTGTTTTAGTTAATTTAACATATACTGGATAAATAAAAAGATGTACTACTGTACTGACAATTTCCTTTTGTAACTTTCAGCAATGATAACTTTTATTAATAACATTAATCAACGTAACTATATTTAATGCGTAACAGATAACTTATGTACCACATTCAGAAATGAAGAAAAAAAGTCTAATTTACAAATAGCTTAGTAATTTTTATACAATTTCTACACATTTTATATAGGCTGTCCACAGGTCACTGGTTAAAACTTTCTTTAACGTCCTCGTTAAAGTTATTTTAAAGATTACATGTGACCCCGGACCACAAAACCAGTAATATAAGCTTTCCATTAATGTATGGTTCGTTAGGATATGACAGCTATTTGAAAATCTGGAATCTGAAGGTTGAAGAAAATCGCCTTTAAAGTTGTCCAAATGAAGTTTCTAGCAAAGTACATTACTAATCAGAAATTAAGCTTTGATATATTTACGGTAGGAAATTTACAAGATATCTTCATGGAACATGATCTTTACTTGATATCCTATTGATTTTTGGCATAAAAGAAAAATCGATCATTTGAACTCAGTGTATTGTTGGCTATTGCTACAAATACCCGTGCTACTTAAGACTGGTTTTGTGGTCCAGGGTCACATATAATACAAAGACATGGAATTTGATAATATATAACAGTATTTTAAACATGGGTTATCAAGTCAAATATCATAATTACAAATGCATGTCCAGAGTAATAAAACCAAGCGCACAAATAAAAAGGCAAAAGTATTCCTGTTCTCTTCCGGTGTCATAAAATTGAAATGATTTACGTTGTTTATGATACGTGTTTGCACAGATTCCTTACCGATAGTGAAGTAAGTCCCTGTAATAAGAAGAAATGAAATCCGGGGAGAGAGAGAGAGAGCGACAGCGAGAGCGAGAGCCGCACATAACTATCACCAAAACAATCACGCGTGGAGCAGTGGGCGGAGTCTCCGAGCATTGGGCGGGGTTTGTGACATCACTGATAATGGTCATATAATCCCCCATAGACGATCACCGATGTGGAAACGTGTCTTGTTCATCCTTGCAGAAACAAGCCTAACAACCAACTTTACCTTTATAGGAAACATGGACATATACGCCAAGACAGCGTTGTTTAGTAACATAAAGGTAATATATAATTATTATTTTTTATGGTTATTGAGGAATATGATTAGGTTGTAATAATGATATTAGCTTAATATGTGAATTTAATTTGTTCATATAATAAAAAAAATTCAGTGTTATTTTGTTCACTGTCATTTAGACACGTTGAAAAGCAATGTGCTGTCTTGCACTTGTTGCTCTGGGGATAACTTGACAGTGGAGGTACATTATATTATTATTTGTGTTACCATGATTTTTATTGTCTTTGGACTTGGAACCTGAACTTCAACACTCACTCGTGACTTCTTATAACAGGGCTTTGTGTTTTATTAGTTCACAGTCCTTGAAAAAAGTTGTTTAAAAAAGCTTAATTATGTCTAATAATATATAACTTACAAAATCAAACCACCAAGACAATTTGTGCCCATCTTTAGTGTTATAAAGTTTAGCTGTTTCCTTAATCCTCTGCTCATCTGCATTGTGAATATAGTAAACAGCTCACTGGATCTAATCCATTAATTCACGCTGGTATATTTTATGTCTTTCACTTGTAAAGCCCAGCTATGTTTAATTCAAGGTGTTTGACAGCTGAAACCGGTTTTGCTGATTGAGGCTGTCAGTGCAGATAGACTTCTGTCATCTCAAAGCAGCTGTGGAGGAATTAGAAGCTCAGGATGAGGACATCGGCCCAGGGGGCAGTGCTGTGTATCAGATAGCTTGCCAGAAGCGATGCTTAGCTGAAGTACAGCATGAACTGCATTCATTCACGTTTTACTCTCAAACAAATGTCTGTGGAATGTAGGGATGTTAGACAAAAATATGGCTCTGACAAATCTTACATTAAGTCTTCCATGCGTACAGTGTTTAATTATGGTGTTTTTGTGTTTGGAAATTGTTTGGATAAGGATCTCCCTGACCACAGACTGTTGTGGTGTCAAAACTATTTAATCTTGGCTTTGCCAGAGATTAATGCTTTGGTTTATTTTGATTGATATCTCTTCATTTTCTTAAAGCAGTATTTTGTTTTTCTTTTATCATGATACAGATCTTGACCAACATTAAGTACGTTTACATGCACCCAAATGATCCATTAGTAATTGGACTGATGCCACAGTAGGGCTGAAACGCCTTCTTGTAAACATCTGAATCAATTGCTGAATCTAAATTAAATTTTAAATTTGATTGAAATCCAATAGGAAAAAACTATGCGTGTGAATGCTTGAATACAACTGCCTTCTCAGTTTCAAAAATACCTTGCGCAACTGCATGAAGAGCCATATAATGAAATAATCTGTTTACATATGTTTCACTTGTTACAAATAAGCTTATCTTTATTTACATATCATGAACTGATCACCAAAGGAGATTGATTTAATAAATACTGGCTTAAAGAATTTTTGACAAACTTGTCTGCAGATTGCAGAATAATGCAAGAATACCTATTGTTCTCAAATTCGTTGTGAGCGGTTGACCACATAGCTTAAATTTGTGATTACGCATTACAGAAGATTCAACCTGAGTTTTTCTGGAGTTGCATAAATCCTTTCATTCCACCACCTACTGCCATCAAATCGCCTCAGCCCAAAGGTTGTTGATCATATTAGACAAGAAGAAAAATAGTGTTTCGCACCTACTTCAGAGCTGTTTTGTGTATTTGTGATGAATCGCTGGCACGTTACAAGAACCTTAAGCAGAAACAATTCCAGTGAAGATGTTATTTGGAATTATACTTGACAATTTGACATGACACAGATGCAGAAGTGTCTGCTTAGTTTTCTTTACTCTGTTCTATTGAATTCCTTTCCCCCCCTTATTAGGAACTGTCTGTTGCTGTGGTAATTTATTTTTAATGAATGAGAGGACAAGCAGACAGACACTCAGCTCTTAAAATGAGAGTTTTTAGATATATTTGCAGTATGGGTGTGCGAGTGTTAGAGGCATGTCTAAATGGATTGAGTATTTGTGTCTGTGAGACCAATGAGGCATAACTGCACATGTTAAACGGACAGGTTTCGCATATGTGTATTTTGTTCATTAGGGTGAGTCAGGCAGTAATGACGTATGTTGAAAGAAGGTGTAGAACATGCTGTTCAGTGTACTTGGCCTGTTTGCAATCCTTAACCCCCCCTTTTTAGATTTAAACTCATTTGAACTGATATGAGCGATGTGGAGTTTTCACCTTTAGCTTTAAAATATGTGATACTTTTGCACTCTTTTTGGCAACTGTTACATAACTTAACATAACTGGATTTCAAAAAGACAATTTTTGTTGAGCCTGTCAGTAGAAATGGCAGGAAGGGAGTGTTGTATATTTGGGCTATAGGTCATTGTAGGATTTCAGTTGTTGACAGAAAAATATTAAATGAGACTGTCACATTGATTCTGCATTTTTCCCATTTATTCTGCCATCAACTGATTTGCTTTTGGCAGTATGCAAAGGTTCATTTACTCTTTACAAGAAAAAAGGTTTGTTGAATCTGTGTTGCATTAGGTTGGACCAACTTCTCCAGATTTTTTCACTTGATTTCCTTTAATCGTTGCTGACAACCTCTAAAATTTTTAGTGTCCCGTTTGCAAGATTTTCTTTGAAGCCATTTAATGTGAAAATCTGTGAATGCAGACATAGTTAGTTCACTGTTTTCTCAGACCTCCGACATGATTATTTGTAGTCATTATGAATTATGCTCGTGGTCACTAAATGTGTTTTTCTAAAACGAACATAATATTTGGTTGTGCTCGTTTCAACCCAAGGCGAAAGAGCTCTGACTGTCCTGTTATTTTTGTAGCTGTGGTGCACAGGATATGCAAAAATGATTGGAACATTGGGATTGACTGTTTAAGCTTTATATCCTGAGGAAATCCGAAAATGTCTGTTTAATGGCTCCTGTAACATGTGATAGCGGTGCAGAGATGCATGTAAAACATCAAACTTCAAAGTTAGTTTTTCCCCTGATTCTCTTTACCCAGCAGGACTCCTCATGCAGCACAATAGCTGCTGAGGAGGGGCAGAAATCCAGGTTTGGAGAGACGACAGGAACTGCTTTTCAGCATGTTCATCGAATCTTTCATCGCTGGTTTTCTGTCTGTGGAGTTTGAATCAGTCACTGTATCGTAAGAACATTAGGCCTGATCTACGATGTCAGTGCAATTCAAACAACGTTAAAATACTCTGATTATTCAAAACTAATGACACTCTATCAAAATCCCCTAAAGGCGCATAAGTTCACTTGGCGGTCATTGTGCTCTTTCTGTGAAGTTAACAGACAAACAGTTTCCTTTCTTCTTCAATGGAGAAATGAAAGTTTGAATCTCCAAATCTTTTTGACAAAGATTAGTTTAGTAATAGTATCATATATTTTGCTTCTGAACTTAGTTTTAGTTCACTTCCAGAATAAAAATTTCCTAATAATTCACTCACCCCACGTCACGTCATCCAAGAAGTTCATGTCTTTCTTTCTTATGGAAAGAAATTAATGTTTTTGAGGAAAACATTCCAGGATTTTTCTCCATATAGTGGACTTCAATGGGGATCAACGGGATGAAGGTCCAAACTGCTGTTTTTTTTAAAGGGGTCCTATTATGCTCTTTTACAAAGTCTTGATTTTGTTTTGGGGTGTACTAGAACATGCTTTCATGCTTGGTGGTTCAAAAAACGCATTATTTTTCACATAATTTACATTATTACTATACCTTTCTCCCCAGCCTGGCACAAATGGCTCAATTAGTTCAGAGTTTGATGAAGACCCGCCTTCTGAAAAACGAAATGTGTTGTGATTGGTTAGTTGTCCCAGTGTGTTGTTGTGATTGGCAAACAGCATAGACTGTGTTTCTGCCACGCCCCTTGCCAAAGCAGCAAGTTCCGTCTGCTCTGTTGTAATTAAGGATATATTAAGGTATAGTTGACGCTACAGTAGTGTTGGGTCCTATCGTCAGCCTGTGAGATCGCCGATACATGATATTATTGTGCTAATTTATTTATTTACATACTTAGCGCGTTACGGAGCTGATCGCGTCCACTCTACGCTGTAAAAAATGATTTGTTGAGTCAACTTAAAATAATTTGTTACCAGGCTGCCTTAATTTTAAGTTCAGTCAACTCAAAAAAAAAAAGTTTATTCAACTTGAAATGTTAAGTTGTACTAAGTGGCAACTTAGATATTTGAGTTGATTCACCTTAAAATTTTAAGGCAGCTGTGTTACTTACCCAGCTTTTAAGTTTAACAAACACAAATACCTAAGTTGTCACTTAGTACAACTTAACATTTCAAGTTGACTAAACCTATTTAAGTTAACTGAACTTAAAATTGTAAGGCAGCAGGGTAACAAATTATTTTAAGTTGACTCAACAAATTGTGTTTGTTGTTTTTTACAGTGTAGTCAATGATTGTGACACCCAGAAAACAACGTTGTAGTCCAAAAAAGCCATTTGTTGTGGTTCTTGAAAAGGGATTTTTTTAAAAACAAAATATCTCCCTTTGGAGTGGACTTTGACTTTGAGATTTGTAACGTTGTAGATCTTTTCTATGCCCAAACATACACACCATACCCTGACTGAAATTCAAAAAGTGAAAAAGCATAATAGCTCCCCTGTAATGCAGCTCCAAAGGGCTCTACACAATCCAAAACCTGTCATTTTCCAAAAAATTCAAAAGAAAAATGATATACTTTTAACAACAAATTGCACTAGCTGGACTTCACTCATTATGTAATCATGCTAAAAAGGTTTTGCGTGATGTAGGTGGAAGTACAACCCAGTGTTTACAAAGCGAACGCATAAGGTGTCAAACGCCCTTTAAAACAAAGATGTTTTTCGCCCTACCTTACCTTTTAAACCGGAGTACACAGATGAAGAACTGACTGTGCGTGACCTTTCCAACGTGATTATGTAATGCGTGAAGTTGTAGACTTGTATGTGGTTAAAAAGCAGATTAATTTTTATGTTTTCAGAAAATTAACAATTGCTATGCTAGATAAGAACCTTATTCTTTAGCTGGGATTGTGTAGAGCCCTTTGAAAGTGCATTGAAACTGCAATTTGTACCTTCAACCTATTGAGTCCCATTAAAGTCCACTATATGGAGAAAAATCCTGGAGTGTTTTCCTCAAAAACTTTAATTTCTACTGAAGAAAGAAAGTCTTGGACAAGCAGCTTTTTCATAATTTCAGCAGAACATGCTGAATTAAATATCATACTTTAAATATTTTTAGTTAGACAAAACGGTCGAGAACCACTTTTTTTTTTACAGGCTAATGCAGTAAAGAGTAAATGAAAAGCCGATGCCTCTATGAAAAAAGCATTTAGTTATTTTTTCCTGATTTGCTAGAACGCACAAAGCAGCCTGCCAGAGCCTAAATGCTTGAGGAAACGGTATAATAAATGTCTGACAATAATTTTCTCTCACATATGGCAGGATTGTTTTATATTTAAATTATTTTTCCAAAATTCCAAAAACAATTCACACATTGCTTCAATACAAAACAAATATTTCAGCATGAAAGCTTTCCCAAGGCTACTTTGCAATAGTCATTCACGACGCCGTGAGTGATCAAACGCGTGCCAGCTCTGCAAAAGATTTACGACTGATTATGGAGAATTACGCACTGATGAACCTGCCAGCTGTAATTTGTGTAGGAACGTGTGAATTTATTCTGTGCATATGCTATTGCTTGCGTTTTGCTAAGACCTCATATCCAGCAATACAGTAACATGCCCTGATCATAGTACACCTACTGTACCTCAGGGATACTTATTGAGTAATGGCCTCTGGAGACGGATTGCTCATAGTCTTAGTCTGTCAGAGAGTTTTGAGGAAACATTAAAAAAAGAGCAATCTGCTTGAGCTTCCTTGTAATATTATATGTGAAATGTTCCAGACGTGGCTGTAGCGTGTCGAATAATTCGAGCTGAAGCGAATGTGGAACTGGCACTGGGGCAGAAAGAGGCACAGAGCTGCCATTCAACCCTCTAACAAAGGCATTTAGTTGGGCTGCTTGAGTGGGCACAGCCTATCAAAATATTTCGGTAATTAAAAACCCATTTGCCGAAAAACAAGAAAGAAATAGTAGCAACTGTGTCAAGCAGCTATTATGTGTACTAACAAACCATAAAGCTGAAGATTTAATGGGAGCATTAGCTATTCTAGAAGCCGTCAGAAAGCATAGTGCTTTGGCCTGCAACGGAGGAGAGGGATTTATATCTTGTGTTTGTTTAGGAAATCCAGTCCAGATCTCTACATGCCCCATCAGATTGCTTCATGCCTCTGAGACCTATGCGAACGTTCCTCTCCTTGTGTTCATGACGTCTTAGGCACAAAACAAAAAGTATTATATCATATGGGAGCAGCTGCTTTTCGCTCTCATACACAAACATGGAAACGTTCCAATTCATGAGCTTTTATCTCCATTGCATTTCTGGCTTATCATCAAGAGCCTCTCGAGAGAGGTGAACAAACGCTGCTAACACTCTCGACAAACATTACTATCAGTGCTTTTGCCAACCTGTACAGCAAGTACATATGACTAGCTCTCTGCTTCAGGCTTTTTATCTTATTCATATACATCTCATAAAATGTTTTATTTCAGGTATTCTTGATTTTTTTTTTTTTTTTTTTTTTTTTTTTTGTTCTTTTTTTTAAAAAAGAGGGGGCCTCCAGAAGGGCCAAACATTTGCTAAGAGTATTTAGTAATTAATATTACACATATTTCAACAGAAAAAGAACCATATTTGGTTCTCAGTCAACCTAGTGTTGGAAAATTTTGATTTATCCCTGTACAGATTATTGAAAATATTTATACTATGTACAAAAAGGACAGGCACTGACTGCAGTGTACTGTGCAAAATGAATCTTTAGATTAGTCATACAAATATTTTGTGTATGACGGTTATGAAGGATATTAAGTCATGAGGGTTGTTCATTAGCAACAGCCCTTTTGTTTACAAACTTACTGGTTTAAGGTAATTTCTGCCATTACTTTTCTGCTAGTCGCATCAAACTGAATTCCAAAAATAGTGACTGTTTTCAAACTCTCCTGCTTTCTGGCACTGGTTGGACAAACAAAGAAAACCAAAATCACTGCACATGGTTAGAAAAGGTTGCAATTCTGTTTGGTGCCACTAGTGGGTCAGAAACTAAACACTTTAATTAAACACTCCTAGCCTGTAAGACTTTTGTTCATCTTCGGAACATAAATTAAAACATTTTTTATGGACTTCGAGAGCCACAAGGATTATTCTAACAATGTCCTTACTATCTATCTAGGCCTTGAACTTGTCAGTTGCGTTGCTGTCTATGCAGGGTCAGAAAGTTTTCATATTTCATCAGAAATATCTTAATTTGTTTTCCGAAGATGAAGATCTTACGGGTTTGAAACTACATGAGGGTGAGTCAGTGTTGCCAAGTATGCAGTTTTCCCGCAGAATTGAGCTACTTTCATGCTATTGCTGCGGGTTGTTTTCATATCTGCGTGTTGAAGCGACCTAAATATTTAGCCCTTAAAGGGGTCATCGGATGCTAAGTTCACTTTTACATGCTGTATGAACATTATTGTGTGTTGGCAGTGTATGTACAAATCTACCGTATAATGACAAAAATCCATGCAGTGGTTTTAATTAATCTGTAAAAATCCCCTTAACCAAAAAAAAAAACAAAAAACAGATGCCTGTTATTGTTGCGTCTCACCCACAGAGGCTGCTCCCACGATAGTTGATTGACATTAGCGTCTTACCTAAGATCAGTTGACCAACCTTCATGTTTTGATGCCGGAGCAGGGATGTAAGTTAGACAAGTATATCTCCGTTTGAGCGACTGAGGTGTTGTGTTGCTGGATGTAATAATGAACGTAGTGTTCGTCATTTACTCCCGACATCTGAGCTGGTGAAGATGCAGTTGATTGCGTTTGTTTGTGAAGGGAATGCGCCTCCCGATCTACATATATCCGTCTATGTACACGTGAATCATTCATGATCCAGCTTCAGTTACAGCAGAAGTGAGTATAAGGGTTTTTTTTAATGAATCTTTGCGATTGCCTTTCCTAATAATGTGCTAGTTAGCAAGTTTAGCAGCTAAACACGGCTAAATGCAGCTAAAGTAAACAGGCTCGTCAATCTGCAGAGAGAAGTGAGGGGCGGGGCGAGCAGAGCTCATTTGCATTTAAAGCAGCCTCGACCAGAATGAGATGATTTTTGCAGAGCAAGAGGGTGAAAAAAGGGTGTTGTTTTACACTACCATTGAGAATTTTTAACCGAAGTATATTATAGACTTTTCATTAAGACCCTAAAGAATCATATCAACTTGTGGGAAATGGGCATCCGATGACCCCTTTAAAATGCAAATTTTATCTGAGAAAATATGTTTTTTCTGCCCCAAAACATGATTTTTATTTGGGGACCCCCCTCAATATTCCATGTCCCTGCTCCAGCATCGAAACAATGGTGGTCGGACTGTTACAGCTCACTCAGGTGGCTTGTGGGAGTGGCCTTGGTCCGTGTGACGTCAGACGTTGAAAAAGCACTGGGTGGCTTTTTATCACTTAGGGTGGGTGTGTACATACACTGCCAACACACATTTATGTTCAAACAACATGCAAAAGTGAATTTTGCATCCAATGACCCCTTTAAGTTTAAACAGTTTGTAGTGTAGTTTATTTTTGCTTTGAAGTAATTTGGCTTTCCATAATCAATAATCTTTTGGCTTCCTTAACGAGCCAATCAGATTTCAGATAAGGCTGATCCCCATGTGGCTCTATGGCTCTATGTGGCCACACCCTAGTAGTTGCTTAAGTTTAAGTTGTGATGAAACCGTTTTCTTCCAGATTTTGATTATCAAAAAAGAATGTTGGTTGGATTTTGGGATGTGAGTGTTGCACTAAAAATTCAGCAAACATGACTTGAGGTTGCAGTCGATTGTTAAGGGGTGGGGTTCAAATCACTGGTTCCCAACCATGTTCCTGGAGCTGCACCAACACTGCACATTTTACATGTCTCTTTAATCAAAAACATGCAAAATGTGCAAAATGGGCACCAGGAATATGGCTGGGAACCACTAGACTAAATGGATAGAGATGTAGTGTCGTTGTCCCTGAAAGTTTGAGTTATGACATTTTGATTTTGATTTTAATTTTGAACTGGTAAGAAAAAAAAGACAAAATAATAAAAGTGTCACTTACTAATGGAAAGCAGAGATACCACTGCTCCAAATTTAACATTTTATGAACCAGCTTTGTTTTATCACTCATTTGCACAATGAGGTGCTTTTGGGGCGATGGCAGGCAACTGCAAATCTAGAAGGTGTTTTTAGGAGCTCTACGGTTTGGTTAAAACTCTATTGCGTTCTCCCTGTTTTGTGATGATGGACATGTTACAAACCAAGCAAAAGTAAATACAGGTATATTGTGAAATCAGTTTGGTTAACCTTTATGTGCTGAGGTGAGGCAATGAAGATCAATGTCCTGTTTGTAGAAATTTGGAAGGGAGATCTTATTTTAGGGAGTTGTTTAGCTCCAAAAGTGCTCTTTCAAACAAAAAAACTCTCATGTGACACAGTGACAACATACTGATGAATGCTTCTGCTTAGATCATAGAACATCAAGTTCCTGTAATCATATAAGAATGTTTGGTACGCTGCAATCGTAACCCTCATTTCTGACAGATCTTGTACATTTTGTTGCTCTTTTTTCCTGTAGGTCTTTGTGTTGTGTCATGGCCTGCTCCAGCTCACTCAGCTCTTGTATAGCTCTTACTTCAAAAGCACAATCACCACAATCGAGAGACGCTATGGCCTGGACAGCCTCTCCTCAGGAACCATCTCTTCCCTCCATGAGGTACTGATAACTTCAGTCATCCAGTCATCTATAGCTTGCTTAAAGGGATAGTTAACCCAAAAATGAAAATTCTGTCATTAATTACTCAACCTCATTTCGTTCCAAACCTGTACGACCTTCGTTTATCTTCAGAACACAAGATATTTTTGATGAAATCCGAGAGCTTTCTGACCCTGCATAGACAGTAACGGAATAACCACGTTCAAGGCTCAGAAAGGTAGTAAGGACATCGATAAAATACTCCATGCCACATCAGTGGTTCAACCATAATTTTATAAAGCTATGAGAACACTTTTTGTGTGCAAAGAAATCAATTTCTTCTCTTCCCTGTCGTGGTAGTTACGTTAATAAGCTCTGGATTTCATCAAAAATATCTTAATGTGTGTTCTGAAGATGAATGAAGGTCTTACGGGTTTGGAACCACATGAGGGTGAGTAATTAAAAACAGAGGGTGCTTTCACACCTGTAGATCGATGGCTTTGTTCCGAAACAGGGATTAAAATTATTACAGTGTTGCTTTTTATTCTTGGTGCAGTTCACGTTCACACGGCAAAGTGTCTAAACGGACCAAATATGTTAATACAAGTCACGCGTAAGTAAACTCACAGTATTTTTTCCGGGATTCCGCCAGTGTTGCCAAGTCTGCGTTTTTTTTCTGCGGAATTGGGCTACTTTAACACTGTTGCCGCGGATTGTTTTCAGTGTCTGCGGGTTGAAACAACCCCAATAACGTAATATTTTACAGCTGCAATGCTAATTTTACCAGGGGAATCCCGCTAAAAACGTGTATTTTACCCCCGTTTTTACCAGGGGATCCCATCAAAGCGCGATTGGGCTACTTTTGGGTGGGTTCTGTTGTGAAACCCTGGCAACCCTGGATTCCTCTCAGCTGTGGAACAACAACAGCTTTGTGGGTTTATTGTTGCATTTTTTGGAGCTGTTGTTATATTAATTTATAATTTTGAGCAGGAGTCCAAGGTTCGTTGAGAATTTTTTTTTAAATGCACCTACTACAAAGAGAGCAATAAGACGGCATTATAAAATGAAAAGGCGCGCTTTGGTTTTGAATGGCAAAGATGTGCCAACACTCAGACATTCATAGGTTAATTTTAAAAGGTATTTGCAAAACAACAAAGCTATTGCTTTTCACAGAACTCTAATTACTCATTATACATTGTGATATAGCCTGGTTTGTTGGTCTATTGGATTGTATTGCTTTCTCACTAATCCGAATCGATCCAGAGCTCATTTTCAATGAAGCCGAGACCACCTCGATCGATTGTTTTCACACGTTCTCATATGCCCAAACAAACCGAGCTAAGGGGGAAATGCGCCAGTTTCCGAAACAAAGTGCTAGGTGTGAAAGCACCCAGAATTTTAGCCTTGTACATCAGAAAACCAGCATTCAAAACACAACATATGTGGATGACTACAGTATATATGGTGGTCAACAAGAAATGGGCTGAATATTATACATGCACTATCAAATGTATATGACCTTTTTTGTTTTTTGTTTGTTTCTTGTAGGTAGGGAACACGGTGCTCATAGCGTTCGTTAGTTACATGGGTAGTCGGGTTCACCGACCTCGCTTCATTGGACTGGGAGGCCTGCTAATGTCCATCAGTGCCATCCTCTTAGCTCTACCTCACTTCCTGTCCCAGCCCTACACCTTTGACTCTGTTGTGGACGGTAAGTGTCATTAGCATCCCTGTTTATCTCAATGAAACCAATTAATGTGAATTTCACAGTGTTAAACCTATTTGGAATCTCACACATCTCTTGGAATGAGCTCTGTATTTTCTTCTCCCCATTTTCTGACTTAGTTTGTTTTCTCCTGCATGTTAATATTGTTTCATGCCCCAGAGTGAAGATAGACTCTAAGCTCATCAAAATGATAATATCACCACATTCATTTAAAAAGGCTCAGGACACTTTGAAGAAAACCAGACACAACAAAGAGGGGATCTAAAATAACACAGCTGGATGATAAACATCAGCTTAAACATAACAGGGTAGACAGGTCTACAGGAAGTTACTGCAGAGAGACCCTTCTTAGACAGGGTTTAGCATTAGGTTGAGGAAAAAAAAAAAGCTTGAAGGAATAAACGGATTGAAGTTGAAAATGGATAGAGAGAAAAAGGGAAGGAGATGAGGGCAACATAACGGGGAGATACGGTTGAGATTTCTCAGACTAAAAAGAAAATCATCTGGAATTTACTCTAAGAGATAACTGCTATCTCCCTTTACTTCCTTAGACCTTTCATTTTTGCTTTATTCTCTCAATTCCCCTATTCTGCTTGCAGATGTCTTTTGGCCTTTTACATTTTATAATATTACGGCCCTATTAATGTCACACAAAGGTTAAAGCAAATATGCATCCACTTACGTAAGACCTTCAGTGCAATATCATCATTTTTGTTGAGACTTCACCCAAAAAGAGATAGTTCACCCAAAAATGAAAATGTTGTCATTAATTACTCACCTTCATGTCATCCTAAACTGTAAGACCTTCGTTCATCTTCAGAAAATTTGGATATTTTTGATGAAATCTGAGAGCTTTCTGACCCTGCATAGACTGCAATGCAACTGACACGACTTCGGTAAAAAAGTCAGTGTGACATCAGTGCTTCACCATTAGCCGGAAAAAGCGTAATGGCTAAAGCTAACGCTGCCCGTCTGGCAGTACGTGGGAAAGGAGACCAAACGCCTTTTTTTTTTTTTTGAATGGATGTCAGTGGAGGAGAAGCTTTACTAAGCTGAATGAACGTTTTTTTTTAGAGAAAATGGCTTATCAATTAAAGGAGAAGTCCACTTCCAAAACTTTTTTTGAGTTAAGCATTTCAGTATCTTTCTCCATATAATGGACTGCTATGGTGCCCCGATTTTGAACTTCCAAAATGCAGTTTAAATGCAGCTTCAAACGATCCCAAATGCGGTTGTAAATGATCCCAGCCGGAGAAGAAGGGTCTTGTCTTGCCTTTCTCTCCATGAACTCTGTTTATTCTGGTTCAAGACAGTTAGGGTATGTCGAAAAACTCCAATTGTGTTTTCTCCCTCAACTTCAAAAATCATTTCAAAATCATCCCACATCGCTGCAGAAGTACCGACCCAGTCTTTACAACGTGAACATGCAAAAAAGATCAAACACCCTTAACAAAAAAGGTAAAACAGCGATATAGGATGATTTTGAAGTTGAGGGAGAGCAAGAGCATGGGAGCTTTTCGACATACACTAACTGTCATGTCCCAGAACAAAAACAGTCCAAGCAAAGTAAGACAAGTTGAGCGTTTGGCATTAAAAAATATATAATTTGTATTTTTTAAAGTGAAAGTAACCTTCTTCCTCGGCTGGGATTGTTAACATGAAGCCGCATTTAAACTGCATTTTGGAAGTTCAAAATCAGGGCACCATATCAGTCCATTGTATGAAGAAAAATGCTGAAATGTTTTCCTCAAAAAACAATTTCTTTATGACTGAAGAAAGAAAAACATGAACATCTTGGATGACAAGGGGGTGAGTAAATTATTTGTAAACTGTTGTTCTGGAAGTGGACTTCTCCTTTAATGAATGAACAGCCTATCCGCTAATCTTCAACATGTTTTACATTAAACAACACTTTTGGATTGAACTATTTTTACAGTTTTCCACGAAAAAAATGCTATTTTATAAGAGAAGTCACTGACTTTTTATGACAGGTGGGATTTAGCTTACGGCACTTCTCATTCATTCCTATGGTATCCGTAAACGGCGATTGAGTGTCGTACAACTGAAATTCAATGACGTCAAGGCTGTAATGTGATTGGTTATTAAGGGACACATGATCCAAGTTAGTAGCTGTTACGCTGTCTCCAATTGTATGGCCATTTCTCATACGGAAGGCTGCATCCTCCGGAGGTCACATTTGTAGGCTGCATACGTCATAATGAAGATCTTATTTTTTAATATTAACGGTTATAAATTTGACCATTATTCTTAGTGAAGCATAAATTGTTGTAATATGTGACCCTGGACCACAAAACCAGTCTTAAGTCGATGGGGCTTATTTGTAGCAATAGCCAAAAATTTTTGATTTTTCTTTTATGGCAAAAATCATTAGAAAATTAAGTAAAGATCATGTTCCGTGAAGATATTTTGTAAAATTCCTACTGTAAATGTATGAAAACTTAATTTTTGATCGGTAATATGCATTTTTAAGAACTTTATTTGAAGAACTTTAAAGGCAATTTTCTCAATATTTTTTTTTTTTTTGCACCCTCAGTTTCCTGATTTTTAAATAGAGTTATCTCGACCAAATATTGTGCTACCCTAACAAACTATACATCAGTGAAAAGCTTATTTATTCAGCTTTCAGATGATGAATAAATCTCAATTTTGAAAAAATGACCCTTATGACTTTTATGAGTTTTGTGATCCTGGGTCACATATGTTTATGACTCATGAATGTAATGCTGAAATAAACGAGGCTTGATGACATATGCGACATCCGGAGGATGCAGGATGCCTAAAACAGACCTCTGTGAAAATCTCTGCGATATTCTCCCAACTCTTTACGTTCACCTAAGATCTAACCAAGTGTGTTTACATGTGTTTATTCATCAAAACGGACAATTCAACATAGTTTTGTGTGTATGAGACACTAAAGAGAACTCGTGTGCTATGTGAGAGGCGCTGCTTCGGTGTCTGCGGCCAGAAAACCGGACCGAATTATATTATTGTATAATAATCATAGAATATACAATGATGCAGTTAACATGACCTTCATAAATTGAATAAAAACAGAAAAAAAGCAAAAACACAATAATGCATATTCTTTATTCATCATTTTGTAGATGCAGTTTAAAAAAATCATTGACTTTTATGTAGAAAAGGTAAATCGCCATCTTATTCCGACCTTATTCTTATGCTGCATTCAGATCCTCCTGGGATGTTCGTTCTTACACGTTGATAAGTCGTCATTATGACAAAAATTGTTCAAAAATTATGACAAAAGTTATTCGTCAATAAAATAAAAACTGGAAGCTACAAGAATAATTTCTGTGTGTAAAGAAAACAAAAATAACGACTTTATTCAACAATTTCTTCTCATCTTTGACTATTTTAACAATGTCCTTACTACCTTTCTGGGCCTTGAACGTGTCAGTTCCGTTGCAGTCTAATGAAAGGTCAGAAAGCTCTCGAATGTCATCAGAAATATCTTATTTTGTGTTTTAAAGATGAACGAGGGTCGTACAGGTTTGAAATGACATGAGGGTGAGTTGTTAATGATAGAATATATGGGTGAACTGTCTCTTTAAAATGCAAGATATTTTGTTTTAATCATTTCAGTAAACGTTTATGAAAGATGCTAAACGCAAATATTTGGATGGATGATGTGAACCGATGGTCGGGATGAATGTGGTGTATTTCTTTGTCTCAATCCAGCCGAAGGCAAGCAGGAAATGTGTTATCTGCGTGCGAATGCGACGGGTCCAGAGGCTTGTGGTCGGGAGGATTCACGGAAACTTGTGGACACCAGTAAATTTTGGGCGTTGATGGTTACGGCCCAGCTGCTGTTTGGAATCGGTTCTGTCCCCATTCAACCTTTCGGAATCTCTTTTATAGATGACTTTGCAGGAGCTGGGAATTCCGCTCTTTATATTGGTACTTTAATTCATGTTTTTCATAAATGTTGTTCACTGAACAAAAAAAAGCTGAAAAGATTAATGAGGTTTCTGTTGTTGAATGTTGCAGCTATTCTCTTTGCTGTGTCAGTGTTTGGGCCTTCTTTTGGATACCTCCTGGGCTCGGTGGTTTTGCGGATTTATGTGGATGTGGACAAAGCCAACATAGGTTTGTTTACCTTTTAAAATCACAGCAACAAATTCTACCTTTTCTTTATGTGATTGTTCATTGTAGACAGCTGCGGTGTTACATATTATGCAGTTTCTTTCATCTAGTAAAGGCATTGGAGTTGACCCCTGCTGACCCTCGATGGGTTGGTGCGTGGTGGATGGGTCTGCTCATCACAGCTGGAGGTCTTGCTCTCACCTCAATCCCTTACTTCTTCTTTCCCAGAGCACTTCATGTAGAGAAGGTTAATAACAGCTTTGTTTTAATAACAAATAAGCATTTGTATGACACTGATTCTGATAAAACACTGATTAAAAAATAGAGTAAAATAGCATATAATATCATTATATTTTAAAACAACTGTTTTTTAATATACTTTGAAATGTAATTTATTTCTGTTATGGCAAAGCTGTATTTTCAGCAGCTATTTTTCCAGTCTTCAGTGTCACATGATGCTTCAGAAATTATTATTATATGCTGATTTTGTGGTAATATGTGACCCTGGGCCACAAAACCAGTTATAAGTAGCACGGGTATATTTGTAGCAATAGCCAGCAATACATTGTATTGGACAAAATTATTGATTTTTCTTTTATGCCAAAAGTCATTTGGATATTAAGTAAACATTATGTTCCATTAAGATATTTTGTAGATTTCCTACCATAAATATATCAAAACTTAGTTTTTAATTAGTAATAGGCATTGCTAAGAATTTCATTTGGACAACTTTAAAGGTGATTTTCTCTAAATTTAACCCTCAGATTCCAGATTTTCAAGTACTTGTATCTCGGCTAAATATTGTCCTATTCTAACAAGCCATACATTAATGGAAAGTTAATTTATTCAGATGATGTATAAATATAAATTGTAAAAAAAAGACCCTAATGACTGGTTTTGTGGTTCAGGGTCACATATATGGTTTTCCCAGTGTTGAAAACAGTTGTTCTGCTTTATTTTATTTTATTTTATTTTGTTTTGTTTTGTTTTGTTTTGGGGGGAATTGTGATTGGATTTTTTTCCCAGTATTATTTGATGATATGAAAGTTCAGAAGAACAATAATTAATTATTTATTTATTTATTTATGCATTACTGTCCCTTTTGATCAGTTTAACGCATCTATACAGAAAGTATCTAAACATTTTCAAAAATGTAAACATTTTATTTTATTATTTTATTTTATTGTTTACTATCAAAAATCTATTTTATTTTCATTATTTTATTATTTTGGAGGAATTGTGATGCATTTTTCCCAGTATTCTTTGATTATTTATAAGTTCAAAAGATTTTTTAAAAAATTGTATTTTATTCCATTTTATTTTTTATTATTATTTTCATTTTTGATCAGTTTAACGGATTTAAAGTATACATTTTTTTGGAAAAAAAAAAACAAACAAAACAAAAAAAAAAAACTTTACTATCAAAAATTCAAACATTTTCTTTTATTTATTTATTTATTATTATTATTATTTTAATTATTTAAAAAATATTGTGATGGGGCAATTGTGATGCCTTTTTTTCCAATATTCTTTGATTATTTGAAAGTCCAAAAGAGCAACATTTATTTTATTTTATTTTCAATATTATCCATTTGTTAATCTAATCCAATCCAGTCCAATCTATTGGGTGGGTAAACTTTTAAACAGGGTACATAAACCTTCATTTTTGCTTTTCTTTAGCATGTTTGTGTCACAATGCTTAAGAATCACTGATGGTTATTTTGGATATTCCTTCCCTACTGTATTTTGACAGTTTTTTATGGAGAATTCCCAATAATACAACCAGCTGCCATCCTGTCACGATTAAGTTAGATAATCTGCGCGTTTGACAGTGTGAAACTAGTACACCGTGTTTTTGAATCTGATATGCGGTAGGCAAAGTCTCACACGTTTACAGTGAGAAGCTGAGGCTGTTACCATATTCCTGAAACCTCTTCACTGTATGGCATCTTCTTTTAAAAAATGTCAAAATAGTGGTGGAACAAGTGACAGAAGCCTTTCTAGGTTCAAAAATGTAAGCAGATGAATAATTCATTACTGTAAAAAGGCATTTTCTGCAAAACAAAGAGACCAATTTGAATGTCTTCTTTTGCAGTCTTTCGAATTGGAAGGTGACATAATGAAAGAAGACCCCAGGAAGACAGAGGGCTCCATGCTGGATTTCTTTAAAAGTGAGTCTACTCTGAGTATTTGTATTGTAAGGCCATTTTATTTGTATTGTTATATAACTTACAGTTAGAAATAAAGTAGACTAGGGCAGTTGACATTTCTGGAGTCCTATGCTTGTTGTGGAGGCATAAGTGCACTCTTTGTCAATGTCTTGTCTCTTGAGTCATCCATCATGCTCAGGTTGTTACTGTAACAGGATCTGACTCGTTCTTATGAATACACTGGCCTCCAGGGCATGATTTGTAAGCAGCTGGTTTACACATGATCATGTCTTTATTCATGTGTATTCAAGGCAAAATTGATTTCCTGTTTCAAAACAGTCGTTCACTTTTTTGAGTGTGCTTAGACACAGAGTTCACACATTCACTATATGAGCAAAAGTATTGGGAAAGACCTCCGATTTGTATGTGGTAGTTGCGTTCTTGTCTATGGAGGGTCAGAAAGCTCTTTAATTTCATCAGAAATATCTTAATTTGTGTTCTGATGATGAACAAAGGTCTTACATGTTTTGAATGTAATGAGGGTGAGTAATTAATGACAGAATTTTTGTTTTTGGGTGAAATATCCCTTTAAACTGTCAATTGTCATAATGGTCAGGTGTCCCAATATGTTTGTCCACATAGTGTATATAGTGTATAAAGGACATATGTCCATATATTGGTCAAACAAATGTTTATGTTGCAAATATAAAAGATAATACTGGAACTTGCATTTCTGTCTGTATTTTTGCAGTGTTCCCTAAGATGTTCGTCAGGCTGCTGTTGAGTCCTGTCTTCATGCTGCTGATTCTGACCCAGTGCTGTTTCTCCTCCGTGATCGCTGGACTCGCCACCTTCCTCAACAAGTTCCTGGAGCGGCAGTACAGTGCCTCCGCGGCCTACGGCAGCCTTCTTATTGGTCAGTCGACATCATTTAATATAATACAGTATATATGTGTACAGTTCAGACATTCCTGCATACAGTATTGTGTTTGGCGTAGTTCCAGTGTTTACATTCTGAGGAAGATCCCTTATCTGTGAATAAATCTTTGTTTTCTCTCAGGTGCTTTAAACCTGCCATCCATTGCAGTGGGGATGGTCCTGGGGGGTCTGATTATGAAACGCTGGGGTTTGTCGTTCAGAGCCATTCCACGCTTCTCTGTTGTAATGCTCACCATTTCTATCTTATGCTGTCTACCACTCTTCTTCATGGGATGCCCCACACAAGATGTTGCTGGTGTTTATCCCAAAACATCTAATGCCAATAATGGGTGAGTTTTACAACATGAATTTTTGATTTAGCTGACTCTTGGTGTTTTTTTTTGTTTTTTTGTTTTATAGATAGATAGATAGATAGATAGATAATTTGTAGTCAGGTCTGGGCCGAGTAGGTGAGAAACCACAAGACATAGTGTTCTCATTTGTTTGATTGCTTCCATGTTTTTGGAATTTTCTCAGTTTTAAATAATTAACTCTCTGAAGACTGCTTGCACAGACAGTCCCTCTGGAGAAACTTGAGCTTAACTGTCTGGCTCAAAGACACATTTGTGATAAGTACATTTTTGGCAATGTTGGCAATTTCCCTCATCCTAAAGTTATGCTTTTTGCTGACACTTTTGTCCAAGCGTCCTTACATTGCCTTTTAAGTATACTTTTAACTGCGTTGTGCGATATGTGCACACCAAACGTGAAATTAATATTTGCATCACATTGCTCTAGTTTACTCACAGGATGTTTTTCACATCACTCGCTTATAGACATATAGACAGACAGACTGACAGATAGACAGGGGTAGTTGACACATCATTGTGTCCTATGGTGTGATGGAAAAATGTGAGAAAAAAAAAACCCTCTAACACTAAAGATAAACCTCTCTCATGCTATTTGTAACTGTAAGAATGAAGATACATTTTTCTCATGCTATTTGTATGTTTTTTTCTACATTTTTGCTGTCACACCATAGGACACAGTCCAATTTTTATTTGTCAACTACCCATCAGACAGACAGACAGATAGATAGACAGAAAGATATAGAGACAGACAGACAGATAGATGGATAGATAGATGTAGAGACAGACAGACAGACCGACAGACTGACAGAAAGATAGAGAGACAGACAAAAAGATAGACGGATAGATAGACAAACAGACAGATAGATGGATAGATATAGATAGACATAGGACAGACAGACAGACAGACAGACAGACAGACAGACGAAAGATAGAGAGACGACATAAAGAGGATAGACAGACAGACAGACAGACAGACAGACAGACAGGAGCCGACAGGACCGACAGAAAGATAGAGACAGACAGAAAGATAGACGGGATAGACGACAAGACAGACAGACGAAGACAAAGATAGACCGACAGAAGATAGAGACAGACAGAAAGATAGACGGATAGATAGCAGACAGACAGACAGACAGACAGACAGATAGATAACAGACGGACAGACAGACAGACAGATAGATAGACAGACAGATAGATAGAAAAGATAGACAGATGGACGATTGAATAGACAGACAGACGAACAGACAGATAGAAAGACAATGATATATAGAAAGATAGACAGACGACAGATAGACAGATGGGCGAGACAGATAGATAGACACAGACAGATAGAAGACAGATATATAGAAAGATAGACAGATAGACAGACAGACAGACCGACAAATAGACAAGAAAGACAGACAGACGACAGACAACAGGCAGACAGATAGATAGATATAGACAGACAGACAGACAGATAGATAGATGGAAAGATAGACGAACAGACAGACAGATGGACAGACGAAGACAGACAGATAGATATATATATATATATACATAGACAGACAGACAGACAGATATATAGAAAGATAGACAGACAACAGACAGATAACAGAAAGACAGACAATTAGACAGACAGATAGATAGATAGATAGACAGACAGACAGACAGACAGACACAGACAGATGAGATATATATATATATATATATAAAGATAGACAGAGACAGACAGATATATAGAACGAACAGACAGACCGACAGATAGACAGAAAGATGACAGCGACAGATAGACAGAAAGACAGACAGACAGACAGACAGATAGATGGATAGACAGACAGACAGACATAGATAGATAGATAGATAGATAGGTAAAAGGACAGACAGATAGATAGATAGATAGATAGATAGATAGATAGATAGATAGATAGATAGATAGATATGGGAATAGTGAATATTACAATTTTACCAGTCATAAAAAAATAAATGAAGACACTTTTATAGTTGTATCTATAAATAGGGTATGTAAAAGGTCGCTGCTAGGTCGCTGTTAGGCTAAGCCTGTTCTATGTCTTATGTTAATGTTTGGATTTACAAATGTGGTGTCCTACATATCCAAACACTTTCTCTTTGCCAGCTGGGAGGAAAGGAAACGTCTGTTTTTCTAGAATACTATGTGTTCAAATGGAAACTCTAGTGACTTGATTATGCGCCATGAAGTTTATGAACATACTCCTACTATTGTGTGAGAACAATTACACAAATGTAGGGTTTACACACTCTGTAGGGTTTAATGGTCTCGGTTAAATGGTCTACATCCTGAACTCTTATCAGACTTGACTGTGTCTGAATATTAAAGGAATAGTTCACCCAAAAATGAAAAATATGTCATTGTTTACTTTCTCTCATGATGTCGCAAACTTTCATTCATTCTTCCACAGAACAAGATGAAATATGAATATTGTACTGGGATGTTTATTCAAATAAAAACTGGAGATTTTAAGCTTCAAAAGTGAGACTAAAAGCAGCATAAAGAGTAGTCCATAGCACTTGTGTGATATTACAATCTCCTACAGCTATACAATATAGTTTTGTCATAAACAGTGATAATCTTCAAAGTCTAGGTAGATGATACAGCACCTAATATGCCTGAATCATTGATTAGTTGAATAGCTGAATTTGAGAATGAATATGTTTATGATGCTTGTTTTGTAATTTGAAGCTTAGCAGTCCCCCAGTCCCCATTTACTTTAATGTTAAAAAGACTGACCAAAATATTTGTCAGTAATTCTAGGGCAGAATTTAAGATTACCAGTTCATAAAATGTATCTGTAGTCTGCAAGTAGAGGCTAATTTGTGTCATTCGTTCTGGCAGGTCTCCGTCCTGTAGTGCCAATTGCTCCTGTCCCAGCAGCGCCTTTAACCCAGTGTGTGGGGACAACAACATTGAATACATCTCACCCTGCCATGCTGGATGCACAAACTTCACCAAGGATCCCAAAAACCCAAACAGAGTCAAGGTAAATATATCTGACAACCAAAACAGAAATTGGTCATGAAATTTTCATACATTATTTCAGGCCAGAGTTCTAGCAGGGCCACTGCATAGATCCAGCCATCTAAACCTTTATTTAGCTCATTACGTAAGTCAAATAAAAGCTGAATGTGAGTGTGTTCTAGCGACACTGAGCAAACGACCGGTCATGGTCTGTTAGCGATCAATGGGTTGAGTCCAATCAATCCCTAATTAGTAATACTTCCTGGAGGAAGTGCTTTGGGGACTCGGAACAACTTTAGAGTGTTAAAGCTCCTGTAAAATTGCCCAGCAAGAGACTTACAGGAGCAGCTGATGATGAATTATTCTATATGACACAGCACATATCATACCAGGTAATTATAGTGAGAAATAGACTTGGGTCTGGACTCCTTTGCTTGTTGAAAAAGCAAAATAGGCAATCAAGAACACTGTGTCATTGGAAGTCAATGGAGCACAAGGAAAGCATTATAAGTGTTAGTATTAGCAGCATCAGTGAAACACTGTTAGCTGTTGTTCTCTTTATAATTATAGTATCTTTATAGCTATCACTTGTTATGATGTTTGTAATAAAGGTAAGCACTAAAGCAGGGTTTGTGGTTTGCTAATTTTTACTAATTTTTTTGTATTATTGGTTTCTTATATTATTATGTATTTATTGAAGTCTGGGTCATATTTTTGATACATAGCTTTTTTACATAAAGGCGACTGTAAATATAACAGGTTACTGGAGTATAAGAAATTTCTGTTTCAGTCTTTGAACTTCAAAATTTCAAGTTACATTTGTGTTACTTGCCATTTCTTTGTACTTTGTAATTTCTGAGTGAAGCTGTTTCTACATTTTTTTTTTTGTGTAGTTTTAAATTAGTTTTAGTTTTTAAAGTCTGTGTAAGTGCAATTCAGACAATTGTTTCTAAACACATTATGTAATTCTAAAAACATGTTACAAAGACTGTGAACTATATAGTATGGAAGACCATTTCCGCCACTGAATAAAAAATTTAAAGATGTTATTGCGACTTTTTATCTCACAATTCTACATTTTTTTTCTTAGAATTGTGTGATATTAACTCACTATTATGAGTTACAAAGTCAGAATTGTGTGATATAAACTCACAATTAAGATATAAAGTCATAATTCTGATTTTCTTCATGGAAATTGCAATTTTGTATCTTGCAATTCTGACTTTTTTTTTCTTGCAATTGCAAGTTATATCATGCAATTCAGATTTTTTTTTCGCAATTCTGACCATTTTTCAGAATTGTGAGATATAAACTCACAATTGTGGGTTATAAAGTCAGAAGTGCAAGAGATAAACTGGCATTTCTGAGAAAAAAGTCACAGTTGTGAGATATAAACTTATAAATATTCAGAAATAATTATTTATAATAATATAATCAGGAAATAATCAGAATTGTGAGTTTATGTCTTGCAATTCTGACTTTATAACTCGCAATTGTGAGTTTATATCTTGCAATTCAGAGAAAAAAGTCTTGTTGTGAGTGAAAAATTTGAGTTGAGTTGAGTTGAGTTTATATCTCAACTTTCTGAGTTTTTAACTCGCAATTCTGCAAGTTTAACATGCAATTCTATCTCACCATTCAGGGAAATCGAAACTTCAGAATTGCGATTATTTCTCAGAACAGACTTTAAAGGAGAAGTTCACTTCCAAAACAAAAATTTACAGATAATTTACTCATCCCCTTGTCATCCAAGATGTCCATGTCTGTCTTTCTTCAGTCCTAAAGAAATAATGTTTTTTTGAAGAAAACATTTTAGGATTTCTTTCCATATAGTGGACTTCTACAATGCCTACGAGTTTGAACTTCTAAAATGCAGTTTCAAAGGGCTTTAAACAATCCCAGCTGAGGAAGAAGGGTCTTATCTAGCGATTTTTTTATTTTATTTTTTATTTTTTTTCTAGAAAAAAAATGGATGGTTTATATACTTTTTAACCTCAAATGCTTGTCTTGTCTAGCTCTGTGTGAACTCTGTGTATTCAAGCCGGTTAGGGTATGTCGAAAAACTCCCATCTCATTTTCTCCTCCAACTTCAAAATCGTCCTACATCGCTGCAGAAGTACCGACCCAGTGTTTACAAAGTGAACGCACAAAGAAGGTCAAACTCCCTTTACAAAAAAAATGTAAAACGGCGATGTAGGGCGTTGGAGAAGAAAATGAGATGGGAATTTTTCGACATACCCTAACTGTCTCGAACCAGAATACACAGAGTTCATGCAGAGCTAGACAAGACGAGCATTTAAGGTTAAAAAGTATATAAATTGTAACTCGCAGGCCTCATTTAAGTCCAATATATGGAGAGAAATCCTGAAATGTTTTCCTCAAAACACATAATTTCTTTACGACTGAAGAAAGAAAGACATGAACATCTTGAATGACAAGGAGGTGAGTAAATTATCTGTAAATTTTTGTTTGAAAGTGAACTTCTCCTTTAAGTCTATTCTCTTATTTTCATGACCTCTGTGAGTTAAACAGACTTGTATATATATATCAAAACATAACATCCACTATCTCTCCACACACAGATTTATAGTAACTGCCGGTGTATTCTTGATGTGGCCACTGCCAAGCCTGCCAATGCCAAGCCTGGCCCTTGCGCCAACACCTGCCCTCACTATCTCCTGCCTGTAATGCTTCTTATATCTCTGGCCGGACTTATTGCCAGCCTAACACACAATCCTATCTACATGATGGTGCTCAGGTGAGAAACATAAATGCTGCGAACCAGAGGTTGCGCTAGACTTTATCAATGTCCAATAATTGGTTACGACAGGGTCGTAAAAATTCCGTCATAATCTATTATTACCTGTCATTTTAATTTTCAGATTTTAATTAGAATAACCCATTTAATTGATTTTATTTTTGTTCACATTTACATTTTTAATCATGAACCTACAGGACGACAGCGCAATGTTTAAAAACAACAAAATATGCTAGGGCTGGATAAACAATTTTTTTTAATATATTCTCATTTTTTAATGAACCAATATTGATTCTTAAATCACAATCGATTTTTTGATCTACGCTGTTTTCAGATGATGATTAAACAGTACATAGTGCGTCTTCCTTCCAAAAAATAGCAATAGGCTAGGCCTTGTGTTACTTTTGATATAAAACAAAGTCTCAGATTTCAAATTGTGTCCATTTCAGTAGGACATTCAAACAATAAATACCGTTTTGGCGCTCTTTAATGTGGCGTGATAGATCGTTGTAGCTTGCGTACTCGTCTGTGCGTAATCAATCGCATAGGAAAACATTCGTGACAGTTTCGTTTTGTTCTGGATTCAGTGCTCTGCTGCTACACTTGAGCGCACTCGCCACCAACTGGACAGGGTTGGGAATTACAGCTACAATATTTATTTATTTACTGATTAACATTTTGCAAACAGCATCTGACTTTACAAAACAGAATATTACGATACATTGACAATTGAAACAGCGAGAAAGCTACAGTTTTACAATAGATCACCCTCCGTGTAATCCGTCAAAATGACGGACGGCCTTCAGATTTTTCCGTCACTGATAAAAAAAAAATTCCGTCAATGACGGACAATTTTCGGTTAACGCGACCTCTGATGCGAACATACAAACACCAAAACACTGCAGAACTTAAAATATAGATAGAGTCAAGATAGAGTTTCTGTATCTTATTTTACTCATTCTGTCTTTACTTACAGGTCAGTTCCTCCAGAAGAGAAGTCCTTTGCCATTGGAGTTCAGTTTCTGCTTCTGAGAGTTCTGAGTAAGTAAAAAACCAAAACACACTTTTTTTTAAACTTTTAATTTGTGAAAGTGTGAAATGCAATTTAGATGCAATAAATATACAGAGAAACATCTTTCCCTGAGAATAATCCTCAAAACAGGATAACTGATAATACATAGAGAGAAATATAGAACAGTGGTAAATCAGTGTAAATGATTCTCAGATGAGGAAAAGAAAAACTAAATTGTGCATGTGCACTTGCAAAAACTGTAAGTACTGTAGCGCCCCCTTCTGGGGATACAACAACACAGCTACTGTGTCAGAGGTACAATTAATTAATCAATCTGTTACACTTCCTAAATCTAAGAACTTTATTACAAAACATCTATGCTTTTTGGTATTTTAGTGAATAGTTACATATATTTGTTTGCATCTGTAGTAAAATTCTATATTTTTCTCTCTCTTTGCCAAGCCTGGCTACCAGCTCCAGCTCTGTTCGGGATGACCATAGACTCCACATGTATCTGGTGGAAAATGGCTTGTGGAAAAAAGCAAGGATGTGGTTACTATGACAACAACCTCCTTAGAAACAGGTAAGAATATGTTCTCCCTTGACCTAAATGCATTACGCACTGCATATATTCAGCCAAACAAGGCTAAAAACAGAGAGCAAACTATGCTAAATGAGTGATTAGTAGCACTGATGGTGATCATGATGACTTGTTGCAGGTATCTAGGACTTCAGGTGGGCTATAAGACATTAGGCATTTCACTCTTGGCGTTTATTGGCTGGAAAATGCACCGGACCAGAGAGTACAGCTTAGAGAATAAGCCGGAGGGACTCCTGTGATGTCTCAACCCTGCTCAGCCCATCGCAGCTCACTTTTGAGAAGCTTCTCAGTGAGTTGAGCCCCTGGATATTTCTTGTCAGAAACCCCTCCTTCCAACACCTGGCTGGAAATGTGATGAATTCAGCTTGGACATTTCTCAAGTTGTACAAAAAGCTTCTTGGGTATTTATTTCCATCGACATGTAAGCGGGGCCATAACTGGACAGATTCAGGGACTTTCCACCTCCACAGTTATTTTGGTATTAATAAATAACTACATATAGCGCTCAAAACAGTTTATTATATTTAAAGACAAAGTTTTCATCAGAAGATTATGTAGGATTTAGGATTGTGGCACCTTTGGGGAGGACACAAAACATTAGATGAATGTTTATGTATTGACCTTAACTTTGGTTAATATACAATTTGATATTGATTCAAAATGGTTTAGTGTTTTTTATTTTATTTTTATTTTTTTCCCATTTGTATTTGAAGACTATGTGAAGGATGTGGGGTGTTCTTTATACCCAAATACAGATACACACAGAGACACAAGTGTGTCAAATATCAAACTGTGTGAGTTGAGGTGTGTAGCTTCAAATAACAACAGTAGCCTGAGGAGATTTAAAATGTTACTTTCAAATGTGAAGACATTTTGAAAATAGACATCAGATGTTTGTAAAATATATTTTTATACATGATATTGCTGTTTTATTATACACTTTGTGCGTACTTTTTTTTTGCCACGGTTCTTAATACAAATGACAACATGCTGTTCTTATTGCTGCTTGGAGTAATGAATCGTGACTTTCTGATAAGTCTTTATTATTCAATATGTAACAGTTATTTACCAATGTATAAGTTATTTCAAATATAAAATTTGTTCACAATTTGGTGCTTTTTTCTTTTGCTGAATTTTTTGTTGCTGATCTTTAATGAAAGCCAACTTCTGCCACATTAGAAAAAAAAAATCATTAATAGTCATAATATTTGTTTATGACTGTAATCTACAAATTATGATTTAATTTCAATTGGTCATAATTTTGACTGTTTATCTATTATTTATATTTATTGTAATTTTGACTTTTTGTCATAATTGACTTTTTATCGTATAATTTAAACTTTTTATCATAATTATGACTTTATTTCATAATTTGGTAACACTTTACAACAAGGTGTAAATTGTTGACATTAGTTAATGTATTAACTAACATGATGAACAATTAAAAATACATTTATTACACTATTTACTCATCTTTGTTATGTTAGTTAATAAAAATGGTCTTTCATATTAGTTTAGTGCATTAACTAATGTTAACAAACACAACTTGTGATTTTAATAATGCATTAGAACATGCTGAAATTAACATGAATTAAGATGAATAAATGCTGTAGAACAATTTATTTTTAGTTCATGTTAACTAATGTAGTTAATAAACCTTATTGTAAAGTGTTACCCAACTTTTTTCATATTTGACTTTTTATCTTGCAATCGTGATGCTTTATCTCTTTATTATGACGTAATATCTCATAATGTCAACTTTTATCTCATAATTATGACCTTTTATGTCAGTTATGAAACAGTCATAATTATGATTTGCAAACACATGATTTCAGTGCATGTAGTTTTGATTAAAATAAAAGAACATAACAGCTTACTCAATATAGTACATACAAAAAAGGAAAAAAAAAAGGGACTTATTGCATCTGAAGGTTGTCAAATTAGTTAATTTCAACTGATATTATACTGGATATTATTTAGTGTTATCATTAATGTTATTAAAGCTACTTGTTTGTACAAGTTGTGTAAACAAATTCACCAAACTTGCACAATTATAAAGCAATTGAGCAATTGGTTTGTTAATGTAGTTTATTAATTTTCTCTTTAATTAGCAAAATGGGAATTCTTTTTTAAATACCTCCTGGAACCCACTTAATTACCCCCAACGGTACCCATACAGTACCCCTAGTTGGGAATTACTGATCAACAAAGCAGGTTTGAGATTACCAGCTCTAAAATTTAAAAGCTACCCAATCCCAGGCACCACCCAATTAACAAATATGCCCATATTTTAACAAAGATAGGTCCATTTATAATCAAAAGCAGGGACACTCCAGAGCAGTGGGCGATACGGCATGACGTCATGCTCTGTGGGTTGATACAGCATGACGTCACGCTCCGTGGGTTGATACAGCATTACGTCGTGTATGTGCGTGAGAGTGAGAGAGGGGGAGAGAGAGAGGTGAGGCCGCGCATGCGCAGCAGCTACTGAGCCTGACAGCCGATCCAGTGCAGCATTCCCGTTTCCAAACGCACAGGAGCGCCGCTTTTTCCATCGCGCTGCCCCATCCAGACATTTACACCGGTGGGAACACGCTGTTAAAAAACAAGCCCTCAAACATGTCTGTGGGTAATGACTTTGGAAACCCTTTAAGGAAATTCAAACTCGTCTTTCTTGGAGAGCAAAGCGGTGAGTGTCATATTGGAATTGTCAAGGGAAGTTTTGATAATAAGCATTATTATTGATTATTTACGGGCGGCTGTATACACCTGCTTGATTTGAACATGGTGACGAAATTATCAAATGTACAGGCCAGTGGAGCTAGTGTTGCATGTTATTTGATCTTTTAAGTGATTCACAAATTTAATTTGATTAAAGTTTATTTATTTATTTTTTACGGCTAAACAGTTACTCAGTTATTAAATTATCAGGCTTTCTGTGGTTTCATTCAGATATTTTATTGCTGAAATTGGTCGTTTATTTAAATTTATTAAGTGTCATTTCAACTATTTATCAAGTTTATAGACTGATAGCTATTTAAAAATATGTAATTCATTTTCATTTCATAATATTGGTTTATTGCTTTTGTAAAAATATAAACTGTTTGTTTATATTAGATTTCATGAATTTAGTACAGTGGTGGGTTATGCACTGCAGTCAAAACATCTAAAGTCTTTGGTGTTTTTAATAATATGTACCATCAAGATGGTATAAAAAGTTTCATAAGGCCCATTTAAATGCATTTGCAGACTCCAGTGTTGTGTAAAATGCAGCTTGTGTACTTAGAGAACAGAATGAATAAATAAATAAATAAATAATCTGGATGTTGAGACACACCCAGTGTGTGCCATTGAGAGAACTTGTGTAGCTGCAGCCTGCAGACTCTGCCTGGTATTGTTCCTCTGTGATGACAGTGATGACTAGGTCAGTTATCCACTGGTATGGTTGAATGAGTCCTAGAGCTGTGAGTGATGCAAGTAGGTAAGTTAATGTTTAGCAGGGCAACTCAGCTCTGATTTCCCCTGGCATTCTGCCCCCTGTCGTCATTCAAAACCTCCTACCAGATGAATTAAGCCTCTAGAATGTCTTAGCTGTCCTCAGATCTGTGGGACTTAGGTCTGGGATTGCGCTGCGGAGAGTATGATTCACACTGTGAGAGTAAACAATGGATGCTGCCATGGTACGGAGGCACTGCTTCTCTCCAGGGATTCTGATCCCGGCTTTATTTTGTTGTCTCCATCTGAAGCCTTTCAGAGATGTTGTGAAGTAGCAAAAAGACCCTCCTCACAGCTTTTTTGTGGATTTCTCTGGGTGTTGTTGAGCCATGCAGAATGTGTATCAGCTTGTGGATCTGTTCCAGTCGTTACTTCCATAAACTCTCAACTTGTTAGGATGCGGCAGCAGAGATTTTCTCACTGCAAAGAATTCCACATTTTCTTCAGTAGCATATACGCACACCGTATTGTTTAAAAGTTGAATATTGAAAATAGCTTTTCAATTTAAATATATGAAGAGTTTAGTTGCAAAAACAGATAATTTTCAAAAAAATCATGATTTTTATTTTGTTCTCATTTTTTTTTTTGTGTTTTACTGTGTTTTAGTGTTTTACTGTATTTTTTGTTATTTTTACTTAATCTAAATAAAGTTAATTAATCTCAATTAAACTGCAGTTTGATTGAGATTAATTGGAATACACAATGAAAAAAACATGATTTTGAAAAATAAACTTTTCATATTTTAAAATGGGCTTTATTCCTGAAGCTGAATTTTCGGCCATACTGCAGCCGACAGTTTATCGTCATCCTTCAGCGATCATTTAAATATCCTGGTTTGGAACTCAAGAAATATTATCAATGTTAAAAACAGTTGTGCTTCATAATGTTTTTTGTGCGTTTGGTGACAATTGTGATACATTTGAGAAAATTATTAAATGACTTTAAACAAATGTTTGATTTTTTTTTTTTTTTTTTAAATTTAATTTAATTTAATTTAATTTAATTTAATTTAATTTAATTTTATTTTATATTTTATATTTTACACATTCTGTTAATCAGTTGTAATTTCTAAATAAATAAAAAAAAAAATATATATATATATAATATATATATATAATATATATATATAAGTTTGAACTAGCGAAAAAAAAAAAACAAAAAAAAAACAAGTGTAATTTTTGTACTTATTTGAAAATGTTTCCCACTATGTAACATTTGTGGTGTTTCCAGTCAAAAATTATTGTGAAAAATATAGAAAATTTTAAAATTTAAAATTTCTTGTTATGGTATATTATAACAAAATATTGGATTCTATCTTTTTATCAGCTTGTTTTGTTCTTGTTTTTATTTCTTTTTTATTAGCATGTTTCATATTTCTTTCTGGTCAAATTTTCTTTTTGCTAATTGATCATAGGCCTCACTGAGCTTTTGCAACTCTGTTTTTAATACAATATTGTCAAAATTATCCACAAATAATGTCTTTTTTCACTCAAATAGGTGTTTAAGCTCAGATCAATGAGGCCTATGATCAGTCAGTTTTGAAAAGAAATACAAAACCTGTGCTAATTGAAAGAAAACAAGACTGAATGCAAGGACTGTGGGCACAGAGGGCTTAAAAACCTTTTGTCTGTCAATCAAGACATGCTTAAACACAGTCTTTTTTGATCCAGGTGATGTGTTGGCTTATAGTCAGAGCCATTCAGTTATTGAAGGCCTGCAAGACAGTTGCAATTACGGCCGAAAGGCTTTAATTTGTTGCTGTGACTTCAGGGGGAGATAAGCTGAGAGGATTCGTATTGACCAGCGAAGAGGGTGAAATGTGTGTTACCCAGTACCACTGATAACACAAGTAAACTCCACTGTTGCTCTATCAGACAATATCAGCCATGTTGCACTTTGGTTCTAAATTCTTATTCTTATATTGGTTTGCATTATTGGTCACTGATTTAGGCAGAGGTAGTCTCTGATTACAACCTCTGCCAGTAAACACTGTGTCAGTATGTGTTTTGTTGATGTTGTGGACGGGTGGTGATGTTTCATTCCATATGTTCTTTCTCTCTGCCTCTTATTTCCTTTAGAGACACTTAATGCAACCATTTGTAGCAATTTGAGACATGGTATTGATTTTCCTCTTCAACTCTTTTTTTTTTATGGCTCTTTTTGCCCTTTCTGTGCACATCAGCACACATCTGAACAAAGATAAGAAAAGTTCTCATTAGAATGTTAATGCATAATTGAAACGTACACCACACATTAATGGATTCTAGATTGGAGCCTACTGTACAAACTAATCGAAACATGTTCAGTATTGTGCTACTTTAAAAAGATAAATCACTTACTCTCATGCCATTCCAACTGTGTATGTTCAGCAGTGGCTTTTTTTTGGCCATACAATGACCTCTACTTACTTTCATTATATGGATTTTTGACTTTTTCCATTGATTTTTTTTTTATTACGTGGATTTAAAAGCAATGACGAAAGAAAGTCATACATGTTTGGAATAACATGAGGGTGCAGTAAAAGATTTACATTTTTCTACCTGATCTCATGACAGAAGCATATCTGTGGAAACATTTTTGCAAGACACAAAATATGTACCAATCAGTACATATCACTGCAGTTTCCAACAGAAATGAACACTAGAGGTGTAATCGTTTTCATACACAGTTATGATTACAGCACCATTTGTTTCGATTTCCAGGCATAACTAGCTTGTTCAGTAGCTCAACCGGCACAGAACTGGACTTAAGATGAGAAATCCTTGGGTACAAATCCTGTGAAAAACGTGACTCTCGATTAAAGAGCTTAAAGATGAGAGATCAAAAAACAAGCTAAAATGGCATGATTGCGTTTTTACATCACTTTCGGTTTTTGTTCATACTATCAGATAGGTTTAGGTGTAGTGCAAATGGTACGTTATTTTAAAAGGTCACAAACATTAGAGTTATAGCTCCATTCAATGGATATTTCAAGTCAGAACTGTGGTGACACGTACAAAACCAATGTCACATAAAATGTACCATATGTACGTTCATCTGTTCCGGTGGGAAAAAACGAACACTTTTTTTTTTGCGCCACTCAGTGGACATTTCACATCGAATATGTCACGAAACATACATGGCGGTATGTATTTCGCATCTTATGGAAAAGTTCCCACAGATACATTTTCGTCATGAGATCAGGTTGAACTTTTTTCTATCCCTTTTAGAATCTTGATTTAGTTGATTTTTTTTTTTTTTTTTTAGGAAACTCTTGATTTAATTAAATTTTGAATCCTAAAAAATTTTAAAATAGATGATGAAAAGATGAAAATGACTGACTTTGTTTTATTCCTTCAGTTTTTGTATTAAATCTGCTTTATTTTTTTCCCAAATTAATTTTTTTTTCCTGTTTTAATGTTTGAATTCTTTTTCAGTTTTCATTTTTCTGGACTCTGTTGTAATGGTTAAATTAAAAAATATAAATCAAAAAGCTTGTATATTTAATTAAAATCATTAAACTTGCAGAAGTCAACCGCAATTTAATAAAAGTTTAACAAAAATTTCATTTTTAAGACCCAGTAACATACAATTGACTTATTTTTTTCTCAAATTCAGTTTTATTTTTACTAAATTCTATGTTTTTATATTGAATTCTGTTTTTTTTTTCTTTAAAATTTTCTAGACTCTGTTTTAATGGTTAAATTAAAAAATATTAATCAAAAAGCATGTCTAATTAATTAAAATCATGTGACATTTTTAAAAAATGACATTTTTAAGACCAAATGAAATACAATTGATTTATTTTTTTCTCAAATTCAATTTTATTTTTACTAAATTCTGTGTTCCTTTAATTTTCTGGGTTCCATTTTAATGATTCATGAATGATTGATGATTTTATATTATTATTATTATTATTATTATTATTATTTTCTTCTTTTTCTTTCTTTCTTTTTTCCTCTTTTTTTGTTTTTTTTTCAAAAAATACTGTGTTGTGTAATTAGATGTTAAATTTCTTAATTGTAGTTTCTTTAATAGTAATTTTATCAGTAGTTGTAGTAGTAGTACTATCATTACATTAAGTAATATATATCTGCCAGTACGTGGGAAAGCAGACCGGAGGCCGTTTTCTTTGAATGGATGTCAGTGGAAGAGAGGCTTCACTATGCTGAATAATCAGCTTTTTAGAGGAAACAGCTTATCATTTAATGAATCGACAGCCTATCTGCTAATCTTCAACATGTTTAACACTAAACAAGACTTTTGGATTAAACTATTTTTAGTTTACTATGAAAAAAAATGCTGTTTCATAAGAGAAGTCACTGACTTTTTGTGACAGGTGGGATTCAACTTAAGCCACTTCTCATTCATTCCTATGGTATCCATAAACGGCGATTGAGTGTCGCACAACTCTAAACTTCAGTTACCTCAAGGCTGTAATGTGATTGGTTATTAAGGTACACGTGATCCAAGTTAGCTGTTACGCTTTCTCCAATAGTAAGTAATATAGGCCCTCTCATCTCCCTATAGTAAGAAAATCTCTGTCAGCGCCATTCATTCACACAGAGACACGCAGAACATTCAGGATTTACATTTAAATAGCATTTTTGTGGCTTAACATTTACAGACTCATGTTTTGCCGCATCGCGTAAATCATAGGGCCCTATCCACCTTATTTTTCCCATAAGAGTGGTTGTGGCCATTTGTAAATTATATGGGTCTTAACCCTATTTTTAGCTGTACAAAACAGCTTGCTTTGCTGCCTGATATTGCAAATTGGTGTGTCTTACCATATTATTTTAATGTATTATCCTAATTATGAACAAACTGGTTTGTAGTGCAAACAATTGGTGTTTACTGCACGTTGTTATTTTTCTCGTTATTTCCCTATAGCGGCTAACATAACCGCCCCATAACCGCCCATAGGCTTACCTCCGCTTTGAAGAATAAGGTGGATATACAATGCACTTTCATTGTGACCGTGGTAGGTCTATATCCATATCCATCCATGGTAGGCCATATGACTTGTACAATATGTTCCAAGTCTTCTGATAGCTTTGGGTCAGGAATAAAGCATACATTTAGGCAGCTTTTACTGCTATTCTTCACCTCCACTGCAGCTTTTGAATCAAATATGGCTCCTAAGATTCAAAACTAGAACATATTTGCATATGACTGTGCAGTAGACCAATTCCCTGGGGTCCGATGCCAGCGCACACAAACACCGTGCGTTGAATGCTGTTGAGTGCACATTTCACCTATCTGCCAAATGTGTATAAACATATATATTCCTTTGAGTGTAAAGTGTGATGTTTTCAGGCTCAAGACTGCTAATGTCAGCATATTTCCTAATTACCACACACATTGCAAATGCATAGTCATTACCAGCAATCAGCGCTTGAAATATACACAAGTCCTATCTGCACTTTGAGGGGCCAGTTTGCACGGACAGCATTTTGTTAAGCAGGTGTGCGTGATTACTTGATAGAGATATTAAAAGTGAAGGGAAGTGAGTGGATAGATGCAATATGGAAATGGAGATAGTGTTGGGACTGCATGTGAATGAAGATAATCCAAAGTGTGGAAAGGAGAATGCTGCCGCTCATATATCTTATTTAAATGGCTCCGGATTGGGGAGGCTTTGCGAGAAGCTGTCCAAGGTGCTGAATACCCCTCTTCCTCCTGACCCCCACCCATCCTAAGTCTCTCTGCTGGACACATGAGAGCTGTTCTGACTTTAGGTTCCTAGTTAGGGTCATAGAGAAAATAGGGCGACTCTAGTCACTATGAGGAAGGTAGTAAAGCGCTATCACACTGCAGCACACACTTCGCCACTTCTGAAACCTTTCATGTCTCGTTTTTAATGTCCTGCTACCTGGTTCCAGACATATTTAGGCTGGACAAATGCAGGTACTTTGACTGGCTCCATGTTGGCTCTGTTTCTTCACTTGCTGCATGTTGAATATAATTGCAGTCGTGAATCCTGCCTGATCAGAAGCCATCATTTATTAATGGCATGGACTGGGCTGAGGGAAGCTGAAATGGCAGAGAGAGAGAGAGAGAGAACAGTGACTAGTCACCATGTTCCAGCCCACAGAGCTCTGGTACAGCCGTCTGAAGGAGTGTCATGTGGGAGTTCTGTATTATGTTGGCGGCGTTAAGAATCCCAGTGGTGCTTGTCGTCTTCACACAATGGAGTACGGGAGTCTTTACTACCAGTCTGAAAGATTTGAACAGCAAGAATGCAGTCTGAACACACTGCTTAAGGGATTAGGCTGTATAAAAAGTTTCTTTTTTGTAATTATATAATACAAAAAAAACCTAATGCTACTTACTTGTTCAGATGTGGAAAATATTAGATTTATTTTTTATCATCAGAACGACTTGACTGTAACATTCAGTTAATACTTTTTATAATGAAATATATAATTTTTGTGCTGCCAATTTTTAATTTGTCAATGTTGAAAATTATAATTAATTATATATTTATTTACTTGGTTAAAAAAAATGTATTTTATCATCACAACCACTTCAATGTAACATTCAGTTGATGCTTTTTTTTTTTTTAAACCTAAAACTTTATTTTACTTTATTTCCAGTTTGCTTTTGAAAAAAAAAAAAAGTTTACACAACTTTTAACATTTTTGACGTGTTTTTTGAATAATAATAATAATAATAATAATAATATAAAAATAAATAAATAAATAAATAATATTGTGAAATGTAACTATTTAAAACATCTGTTTATTTTTCTATTATTTTTGTGCTGGCAATTTTCAACTTGTCAATGTTCAAATTATATTATTAAAACTTTAAACCTAAAACTTTATTTCACTTTATTTTCCAGGTTTCAGTTTGTTTTTGAATTTATTTATTTGTTTGTTTGTTTGTTAAAAAAGTGTACACAACTTTGAAAAATTTTTGGGGACTGTTTTAATGTTTTTTTTTAAATAAGTCTTTTATACTCACCAAAGCTACATTTATTTAATCAAAAAATAAAATAATAAAATAAAATAAAATAAATAAATAAAAAAGTTATATTGTGAATTTGAACAATTTAAAACAACTATTTTATTTTTATTTTAATATAATATTTGTGCTGGCAAATTTCAGTTTATTGATGTTGAAAATTATACAATTAATTACATAAAAAACTATATTTTTTTTTAGATCCTGAAACTTTATTTCAATTTGTTTCCAGGTTTTAATTTGCTTTTGAATCCCAAATTCAGTGGAAATTATTTGTTTGTTTGTTTGTTTGTGAAAAAGTATACACAACTGTGTTTAATGTGTATACACAACCTTTGGGGGTCAGTAAGACTGTTTTAATGTTTTTTGAAAGAAGCTTCTTATATGTTATATATGAGATATAATAGCTATCTATCTATCTATCTATCTATCTATCTATCTATCCATCTATCCATCTATCCATCTATCTATATACACACACCAAGTCTAAACTGTGTACACAACATACTTGCATCCTTGCTGGATAAATGTATTAATTTCTTCCAGTAACAACAACAAATCACACTAACCCCTAAATTTTGGTCTACTTGGCAAATAGCAAATAATAAAAGGGTAAAATAATATTCATAATGCTTAAAAGTATTGGATCAATCAGTGCAGAAAGAATCTCTGTATATTTCCTAGTAATTCGTTGGCCATCCTCATGTGGATGTTGAGAAATCAACATGTTTATCTAAATACCTTTCGGGTACCGAATTAGGCCGGCAGTCCGATTTGGTAATTCTGTGGTCTGTGAAGTCTGTGCGCATGGAGGAAGCGATCTCCCGCCAGCTCCCTGTCTCAGAATAATGAAACAGGCTATTGTGCGAGAGTCTCGCACCAATTACTCACATTTACTCATAGCTGCCTAACCAGTAGGCAGCCTGCAGTTTGTTATCCCACATACATCCATCTAAAATATCAGCTGTTTAGTTTTCATGTATTTGGTTTGGATTATTAGTCAACACCCAATGGAGTTGACTGGCTTTGGAGGTGATTATAGTACAGACCACTGTGAATGATGCTAAAATGTTGCCCACGTAACTTTGCTGACTCACTGAGCCAGTAGCACAGGCTTGTATCGGCTCATAGACACCCTCAGAGAGCGAGCAAATGCGTCAATCAGCATGTCTCCAGGCAACAGCATTCAGAGAAAATGAAACCAGTATTGCTGTACACTCACACAGCGGGTCAGGGTTAGCGTGTACCACAAGAAGTCTAATTTATTCAGTCTATTGATTCGCTCTGATGTTTGCTCAAGATTGTTGAGATAATCGCACAGAGTTAAACCTAACCTTCCTGAATTCGCTTTAATTACCTGTACTTCAGATGTGATAAAGGCATCATATTAACAAAATCAGCAGCTTTTATCGACTTCATGAATTTAATGTCAGAATTTCTGGTCCAGAGGGTTTATAGTACAGCCACTCTTTGCATTATCTACCATTTGACAGTTAGCACATTTGCCTCAGGTTTTATTTGCATGATAATAGTTTAAAACTTCCCTTTTTGCTTTCAGCAGTGCCAGAGCTGCCACATTCATGTTTAAATGTCAAGATAATCTGAAAGATTATAAAATGTGTTTGACTCAAGATTTTAAAGGACATCTTTTGAATGGATTATGGTTGCGTTCATTAGATTAATTCCACTTTATAGTCGTATTAGTTTTCCCCGTCTCCTGTGAGAGCTCTTAATGTGTTGTAGTTATAACTAAAGCATACACACTGCTGTTAAACCTTTTTTTTTTTTAAGAAATGAATACTTTTATTTAGCAAAGATTCATGAAAGTGACCAAAAAACAGTAAAGATACACTACCAGTCAAAAGTTTTTGAACAGTAAGATTTCTTTCTTGCTCACCAAGCCTGTATTTATTTGATCCAAAATACAGCAAAAACAGTTATATTGTAAAATATTTTTACTATTTAGAAATAACTGCTTTCTAATTGAAAATATTTTTAAATGTAATTTATTCCTATGATCAAAGCTAAACTTTCAGCATCATTACTCGTCAATCATTGTAATATACTGATTTGCTTTTATCCGAAATAAAAAGCTTTTGTAACATTATACACTATATCATTCAAAAGCTTGGAGTCAATTTTTTTTCAATTTTAGAAATTAATATTTTTATTTAGCATTGATGCTTTAAATTGATCAAAAGTGATGATTAAGAAATGTATATTTTTAGATAAATGCCGTTCTTCTGAACTTTCTATTTATCAAAGAAACCTGACAAAATTCTACTCAGCTGTTTTCAGCATAGTAATAATAAATGTCAGAATATTAGAATGATTTCTGAAGGATCATGTGACTGGAGTAATGATGCTAAAACTTTTGAAAGGTGGTGTACAGCGGATACAATAATAGAAGTATCTTTACTTTTTTATCTAAACCTTAAATTAACCTTAATTTAAACAGAGAAGAAAACTTTTCAAAATAATCACTTACAACCTTCCATATTCTTACTGATCTTTGATCCTTTTAGTTTCATTTTCTCATCATATCTTAATTTGTTTTTCTTTTTTTTTGCATCTTCTCAACCCTATGCACAAATGGAAAGCTCTCAAATTATAAATCGCCCCTTGGTGATGGGTTAGCTTTACCAGTACCACCCTGCAAGCCTGTCTCTCTCTCTCTCTTTCACAGCACTCTCTTTAATGTTCATAGATGCCCTCTTGCATCCTAATGAGATTCACAAGCAAGTTTTCTTTGTCTCATCTGCTCTCTTTCTGTTGCTCATTGTTTCCTCTGTCCTTTTTCCTGAGGATCTCTTCCTTTCTCTTGAATATTTTCACTCTACCGCCTATCACACTCCGGCTCATTTTGTTATTTTATACTCTGTATCATTTGAGCAAAATGGCCTCCAAAAGTCTTCCTCATTTTTTATGCCTGTCTAGGATCGATACGGCTTTCATTAGGTGCCTTGTATTCAGCTGAATCTGATAACACACTATAAACTTACATTACAGCAGGCTTGTGTTCATTTTATGTTATAATAGCGTCCAATCAATGAGCCACACTGGGCTCAAGTCATCCTCTGTATTGAAACTGCATGGTTTACATAATTTTTTATCATTTTATTGTGTCAAACCTTTATGGAAACATCACTGTTGAAATTAGTTGGTGTAAAGTAACTTAAAGGGGTCATCGGATGCTAAGTTCACTTTTTCATGTTTTTTGAACATTAATGTATGTTGGCAGTGCATGTACAAATCTACCCTATAATGATAAAAATCCATGCAGTGGTTTTTAATTAATCTGTAAAAATAATATCCCCTTTTTTAAATCGAGCCATTCTCAGATGCCTGTCGGTGTGCCGTCACACCGACAGAGGCCACTCCCACGATAGTTGATTGACATGAGCTCTCACCTTAGACCAGCTGTCACAGTCCAGTAACTTTCCATGTTTTGATGCCGGAGCAGGGATGTAAGTTAGACAAGAATATCTCCGATTGAGCGATTGAGGTGTTGTGTTGCTGGATGTAATAATGACCATAGTGGTCGTCATTTACTCCCGACATCTGAGTCGCTGAAGATGCAGTAGATTACGTTTGTTTGTGAATGGAATGCGCCTCCCGATCTCCATATATCCGTCTATGTTCGCGCGAATCATTCATGATCCAGCTTCACTTACAGCAGAAGTGAGTATAAGCGTTTTTTTGCGATCGCCTTTCCTTATTATGTGGTAGTTAGGAAGTTTAGCGGCTAAACGCAACTAAATGCGGCTAATGTAAACAAGACCGTCTTTCCACAGAGGGGAGAGGGGCGGGGCGAGCAGAGCTTATTTGCATTTAAAGGAACAACCCCTTAGAATGAGATGATTTTTGCAGAGCTGATTTTGGCAAGGTAAAAAGGGTGTTGTTTTACAAAACCATTGAGAATTTTTAATCAAAGTATATTAGAGACTTTTCATTAAGACCCTAAAGAATCATATCAACTTGTGGAAATGATGACCCCTTTAAACATCAATGGCAAATTGTAATTTTTTTTATTGTAATAAAATATTATTTGTATTTTATAATGATATTTTAATCTATTTTTTATTTCAATTAATATAATATAATAAATATAATATAATTAGGGCTGTCAGTTTTACGCGTTAACTTAGTTACACCCCATTCATACGGGGCGTCAGCGTTAACGCTTCATGGAGGGCGCGTCTGAAGCTTCGCGCTGATTGGCCAGCGTCTCCACCAAACGGGATTGGCTAGTGTCTGCACTAGTATATTTGTATAAAGCAATCTGATTCGCTGACGCCTGCGTTGGTGTATGAAATGTAGAAAAAAAATGTATCTTCTGTCGTGAGCAACGCCAGTGACGCGACGCAACGGACCCATAATTCAGTTCGGCAACGCTTGATGTCACTTCGTTCAAAGTAAACGAGGAGCGTTAACGCAGACGCCCCGTGTGAATGGCAAACTGAATTATGGATCCGTTGCGTCGGGTCACTGGCGTTGCTCGCGACAGAAGTTAAAAGTTTTTAAACATTTCAAGTGCCAACGCAGGCGTCAGCCTATCAGATCGCCTTATGCAAATATACTAGGGCAGTCGCTAGCCAATCCCATTCAGTGCAGACGCTGGCCAATCAGCCACACATCTGTGGCTAGTTTCTCACACGGCGGTGTTTAGTTACTGAATGAATTCGCCTTTTGAACGAATCGTGTGAACCATTGTTTCAAAGGTCCATTCGTTTACTTCATTCCTGAATGAATCAGCCGTTTGAATGAATCAAAGACATTTACTGCCAGATTTAATTTCTTATTTAGAGTATCATTTCATAAATAAATAATATATAATAAATATAATATTGGCATTGGACAACAAAAGAACTGACTTGCCTTAAAGCGACTTTGCTTCCACACAGATGTGAGTTATATGAACTGATTTGAACATTTTATTTTTTCAGCATCTCTATTGAAAATCTTTCTTACAGCACAAATATCAAAGAGCCATACATGTAGCACAGAAAAAGAGATGAAAACCAAAGGCATTTTTCTTTTCAGCTCATAAAAAATAATCTCAAATGGAATGCATCAAAATCTATTTCATGGCACTGTACTCCCTCATGTTTTTATCCTTGTTAAGGTCAGCTTGACCTTAAACACATTTCTTAGCTTTTACCTTTAATGCTCAGAATGAAAACAGTAATTTATATTTCAAAAAACAGGCGATCACTAAGTAGAAGCGAGGAGCTCCATAAATTTATGATTACTGGTTTTATTTATAGAATCTTGATGAGTTATCTTACTTGGAAGGATGTCAAGGCATTCAGACGCCTCGGTGGGGTTCTTCCTGTGTGCAGGATTGATGTTGCTGAATGCCATTAGCAGCTCCCTTTTCCCAGCTTTCTACAGAAAGATGTTTATACACACCTGTTAGTCCACCTTATCTGAAATTAAATGGAGTTATGGAATTTACACTTGCCTGGTTGAACTAAGTGCACTTCTGGAGATTTTCTCTTGTAACCCTGCATCGCATGGAGAGAATAGCAGTGCATTAGCCTTTCTTGTCTCACTGGCAGCTGAACCTAAGTTCTGGCACTTGTTAATTTTGCAGATGGCAAATATGCCCAATTAAGTCTTACTTCAGTACCATGCATAATGAATAATAATGAGTTTAGTAATGAGTTTTGAATGCGCTGCATTTGATGTGTGCCGTGTGGTCATGTCCACATTAAGTCTGAGGTGCTACTTTATTTCCTATACAATGAACAGCTTCAGAAATGACCTAAAAGCACCATATCGTCCACACAGCTTTTGTGCTGTATAACAAATCTTCTGAAGCCATATGTAAATGAAAAGAGCACCTTTGATAATCTGCTAAGCTTCTCCTTTTGTGCTCCTCCTCAGAAGAAAAAGCCGTACGGATGTGGTAAGGCATGACTGTGAGTAAATGATGGCACAATGTTTTGGTTGAACTGTTCCTTTAAAGTCAGTTGCTGACCAAGCCCATTGTGGAGCAGTGTATTGATCCTGAGATTGAGGTCAAGAACAGCATAACCAGGGTGAGGCTTTCTGTGGAGGCGTCCTGAGGCTGTAAATTTTGAGGTAAATGTTATGGGCGAGAAGGGGAGGATGGTGTAGCCTACCTATTGTTTCCTAGCTGGATCAGACAAACGTTTTTGATAGATATTTGGAGCTGTCCTTAATTGAAATAAAAATACAAATTTACCTTCTTATCCTCATTATGTGCATGAACAAACCTTGTGTGTGTGTTGTTTTAACATTTATAGACCACATATAATTCATAAAGCTGTTTATTGGTGAAATATTGATTAAATATCATGCCTTAGTAATAGGGAGCGGTAAAAAGACTGATTTGGAGTTTGTTATTTACAGTACCTGAAATACAACCACACTAAAGATTTTATGTATTTATATAAACCATCTTATATATACCAGCTCTGCCAAGTTTGTACTGCTAGATGAAATATTCATTTATCCAAGAGTGGATTTAGCTTCTATTACTTTATATTATATATAATAATATATATATATATATATTATATTATATTATATTATAGTGCTGGGAGCAGAAGTGTGTTTATGCACCACAAAACCCACGCAATTGCGCCTGCGGTCCAGGGGGCCCCTGCAAAACTTGACTTCTTCTGATGGGAATCAACCTATAGGAATCAATCACGATTTCTTCTGATATAAATCGATCACGATTTTTTTTTTCTGATGGGAATTAATCACGATTTCTTCCAATGGGAATCAATCTATGGCAACTGACCTCAGTTTCTTCTGATGGAAATCAATCTATGGGAATCAATCATGATTTCTTCCGATGGGAATCAGTCTATGGCAATTGACCTCAATTTCTTCCGATGGGAATGAATCTATGGAAATCGATCATGATTTCTTCAATGATAATCAGTCTATGGCAATCGAGTGTAAATTCTTCCACTGGGGAATCGATCTATAGGAATCATCAATCTATGACAATCGATCACGTTTTCTTCCAATGGGAATCGATTTTTGGGAATCGATCTATGGAAATAAACTGCAATTTCTTATGATGGGAATCAGTCTATAGCAATTGATCACGATTTCTTCTGATGGGAATCGGTCATGATTTCTTCCGATGGGAATCAATCTATGGCATTTGATCACGATTTCTTCTGATGTGAATCGATTGCAATTTCTTACGATGGGAATCAATCTATGGGAATCAATCACGATTTCCTGAGATGGGAATCAATCTATGGCAGTTTATCTCAATTTCTTCTGATGGGAATTGATCTATGGGAATTGATCACGATTTCTTCTGTGAACTGATCGCGATTTCTTCCAATGGGAATCAATCTATGGCAGTTGATCTCAATTTCCTCTAATGGGAATGTGTCTATGGGAATCGATCGTGATTTCTTCAATGATAATCAGTCTATGGCAATCGAGCGTAAATTCTTCCACTGGGGAATCAATCTATAGGAAACATCAAACTATGACAGTCGATCACGGTTTCTTCCGATGGGAATCGGCTGCGTTTTCTTCCGATGGGACTTGATCTATGGGAATCAATCACAGTTTCTTTGGATGTGAATCGATCTATTGGAATCGATCATGATTTCTTCCAATGGGAATTAATCTATGGGAATCAATCGCGATATCTTCCAATATAAGGGACCAATATAAGGGAATCGATTTCTGATGGCAGTTTCTTCTGATGGAAATGGGTCACTGGAATCGATCGCAGTTTCTTCAGATGGGAATTGATCTGTGGGAAGTGATCGTGATTTTTTTCAGATGAGAATCGATCTATGGGAATCAATCGCGATTTCTTCAGTGAGAATCGATCTATGGCAGTCAATTGTGATTTCTTCCGTTGGCGATCAGTTTATGGGAATTGATCGGGATTTCTTTCTATGGGAATCGATCGATGGTAATCATCGATCTATGACAATCAATCACGATTTCTTTTGATGGGAATCAATCTATGGGAATCGATCACAATTTCTTTCTTCTTTGAAAATTTGTGGGAATCAATCACAATTTCTTATGATGGGAACCGATCTATGGCAATTGATCACGATTTCTTCTGATAGGAATTGATCACGATTTCCTCCGATGGGACTCAATATGTGGAAATCAATCACAATTTCTTCTGATGGGAATCAATCTATTGGAATCGATCATGATTTTTTCTGTTGGGAATCAGTCTATGGGAATCAATTGGCATTTCTTCTGATGGGAATCGATCTATGGTAAGTGATTGCGATATCTTCCGAGAGGATCCGATTTATGGGAATCAATTATGATTTCTTCTGATGGAAATCGATTGCAATTTCTTCCGATGGAAATGGGTCAGTTGAATCAAACGCAGTTTCTTCAGATGGGGATTGCAATTTCATCCAACGGAAATCTATCTATGGGAATCAATCTACGGAAACTCATCATAATTTCTTCCAATGGGAATCAATCTATGGGAAACAATCTTGATTTGAGGGCCCTCAAAACACTACACATGCCCCTTGCTGAGCGATATACCAGTTCAAAAGTAAAACCGGTTTGAATTACGCACACGGTATGAATTTTTTAAGGTTTGTCAATTGAGAGGGGATCCCTGTTAACTGCATACACTTCTCACTAAAGGTTGGAGAACTTTTGGAACTATCAATAACACAACTAATTCTTTAACTGGGCAAACCAACTGTTAATGCTGAGGACAGATGCAAAGAGGGGAAAATACTTTAGCAGGCAGAGAAGCTCACTGTTCACGATGTGTGAAATATTGGAAGAAAATTCTAAATACTGAACTAGGGTTGAGGGGTTTGCTGTATATGAATCCATCTCTGAGGGGAACTGACTTACCTCTGTATAATGCATATTAATGTAATATTTATAAGCACAGCGCTTTGTTTACAGCAGTACCCAAGGAAACACTGTATCGCCACAGTTTCATAAGCGGCATCTGATGTTAAAGAGTAAATTTGGAGCTTATTCAGCCCGTCTGCTTTTATTGTTTCGTACAGTTATGTTTTATGTATTATAAGATCACAAAGCTATGATCAGACCATTCTGTTTTGCTTTAAATTTTAACCTGTTTGTTTCGATCGCAGTTAAAATGCAATGGTTCTGCAACTGTTTCATGCAGTCTGATACATATAAAAGCACAATCAGGGAGATAACGATGATAAACCATGAAACCAACAGAATCCTTAGAAAAATCGTAATACAGATTTTTGGTCAAACCGCCCAGCTCTAATATTATATTACATATTATCTATAGTCATTTCAAAAGTCTGGACTCAGTAAGATTTATTTTTTATTTTTATTTGAAAGAAATTAATATTTTATTCAGCAAGGATGGATTCAATATAGACATTTAACAAAATTATTTCTGTTCTTTGTAAATGCTGTTCTTTTGGTCTTTATCAGATGGATGGATGGATGCACAGTCAGTTGGAAGGGTGGTTATGAACCTACCTAACTATTTACCGTAGATTAAACTCTGTTTGTCATTGAAAGTCAAATTCATTATTAGCGCAGGGGCTTGTCATTTGCTCAGAGCGCTTTAGACTTTCTTGTTCCTACTTTTGCATTCACTTCAGTCATAGTGGAGTGAAGTCAGACGTTTTCAGGCCTGAAGCAATCCAGTCGGGACTTCTATTCAAGCCGCGTGACAAACTCCCCCTAAACTCAGTGATACATTATGGGGTCAGTCTGTAAGTCCTATCAGGTGCCCTAGAGACACTGCTTGAGTTGTGCTGATAAAGCAGCACAGCGCTTCTGGTCTGCTCCCCTGAACGAGAAGATCTCCCAGCTCACTGCTGGCAATAATTCACCAACCTGCTTCTTAAAATTTAAATGACTGCAAGGGTGCAGAATGTTGGGAATTTGTATGTCAGGCAGGAGAACAGAGGGTTGGACCTGCGAATCCTCAGGCATCTGTTTGTTATTCTTTTTGAGTCTTTTGTTGTTTGTATATCATTTTGCAACACTGAATTATCCTGGCGGTGCAAATATATTTGGTGCTGTATGCCAAGTCAAGCTCATTTTATCGTCAACAGAGCTCTGACATTTCACTCTGCAGTAGAAACCGAACTTGGAAAGCCGGATTGGCGAGACGCCGAGTTAAAAGAGCTATCCCATCTGCAATACAAAGACTACCAATAAGAAGATTTTAAATGTTTTATCAAAACACCTGCATTGTTAAAGTGCTTTCGGTTTGTGAAAGTGGAGCGAATGCATGAGGTGCCATGGGAAGGCCAGGATTCACATTGCCTGGATGTAGAGTTAACTCTGACTTCTTCATTTCACATCTCATTGCTCCATCCTGCCGTTGTCTTGCTGTCTGATGGATTGGAGGAAGCGGATCCCTGGCAGCTTTGATCTGCTATTGATTGACTGAGCTGCCAAGTAACGGCCAGTAATTGATCGCAAGCTCTACCTCTCTTTTTTTTTCTATTATGCCTCAGTGATGCTGTCTGGAGACAGACGTGGCGTTATACAACTCTGATAAGGCCTTGTACATGCCATCAAAATCTAAAGGCGCTGTTGACTTTTATATGATTTTACTGTGTGCTTATAAAACATCTTGCGTTTTAATTTTTTATCAGAATATGGATGTAAAAACATTAATGTTTGATGAAATCCTGTAGTATTACATTTCGATAAAGTCAGCAATAAGTGCTGGAATAAACTCTGTTGATTTAACATCGCAAGCATTTATTAAAATCTTTGCTGGAAAGCTAGATATTGAAGTGTGCTGGGGCTCATAAATCTCTCTTTGCATAATGTAATTGCAGGAATGTACAATATAGGAAGAGGCGAGGGACTTTATGAAACATAATTAAAATGAGACGCCCATATGCCTGTGTGCGAATCAGTGAATGTGATGGTTTAACCTCTATTCTTTGCTGTTAGTGGATTTCATGAGCACTGAGTGTTTCCATGATCCAAGATTAGAAGTATTTTTAGAAATCAAAAGTCTTTAAAAGGGGGTTCGTGGTGTTAACTGCAGGTGGTCTGCAAATTATCGTTTGATCTCAAACTCATTTTTGTGAATTTTTAATTAACTTTAGTTAAGAACTGTAGGTTTACTGTGCTTCTGTGTAGGACTGTGTGAGAGTCAACCCAAAATCTCATTCATTCATTCATTCTCTAGTTGAATGAATGGCAAGAATCGGTAGGGGGACCTTAAAGCTTTTCTTTTTGACAACAGATTTATAAACAGTATTTATTAGAAATTTGGGAAGATGTTGGGTGTATGTTGCATATTCAAATGCACATTATAAATGGCTCAAACCCACAGTGTTTGCAGAGATGCAGTTCATGTGGAGCAGCATTTAACAGAACCACTCAAGACATTAAAAACACAAGATCGTGAGTTGCGCATAGATGAACAGAGTGCTTCACTCTGAAACATGTTGGTCATTGATGTATAAGGATTTTTAACAGCCCAATTTTAAAATACAATAATAATAATAATAATAATAATAATAATAATATCTGTTGTAATTGTTCAAACATTAAAAATGTTGTGTACACATATAATCAAATTAAAAATTTAAATTAAGTTATTTTAGTGTTTTTTTTTTTTCATCTTGATGAATTGGCCATAGCCTTATGTCATAGCCTTGTCATGTGGTATGACCATGATTTATATTAAAATTAATTAATTTCCTCAACATGCTTAACATTTTTTAGAATTTCTCAGTAATTAAAGTGTTCAGAGCAAAGTATTTGCATTTCTTTTGAGTTTTTGTAAATAATTAACTCGTGTTTTTTCTGTAATTTCAGAGTTGCTTTCTTAAATGTAGTTAGCACTTATTTTTAAATTGCATAAAACTGATAAAAATGTTTTAAAATACCATTCACCTAAGCATACTGTAGCAGTTATTCATATTTCATATTCAGATTTTTTTTACTTAATACAGTTATTGCTATTATTGGTCACACCACATGATTAGTGGTCGCTCCAAATGACACAAAGACCTTTTAGCATTAAAAATCTATTTAAAGAGACGAGCGAAATGTGCAGCACATGACATTAACTGCAGGCATTTCTTTAGCCCGTTATTTCTGAACTATGCCCAATCTTGGCTGTTCAACTGACCCTACGCTGGGAGTTTGAATAAAAGGCAATCTGACCAATCATAATGGCGAATCTGCCATTTTGTCTGACAAACAAACCAGACAGGACAGTAGACAGTAGATTAGATTAATGTCGGTGGACTTGAACTTGAAAAATGGTGTATTGACGTCTTTTCACAGTTGAAGCAAGATACTTTCTGATGTGCACTCATGTTTATTTTGTGCTATAACTAATAAAGAGGGAGAGATGATCAGTTAATGTGCCGCTTGAACTGAAGCGCTACAGTGATCTGTCACAACACATTAGAGAGTCAAAACGGTAGTTATTTTTTGAATTTCTTAAAAAAAAATTACAAGATTTGAACTCTGAGACTTTGTTTAATATCAGAAGTAACATGCTCTGTTTTGTCTGTCATTACGTTGTTGGAAAGGTCGTGCAGTGATGACAGAAGTATTGAAATAATAATAATAATAATTTAAAAAATGTTGTGATTTTGTGATTTTAATCTTCATATAGTCACCCCCAACCAAATCTAACAATTTTTTTTTACAATTCACAAGGGACATACCTCTCAGGTTGTAAAATATAAAGTCTGTTAAAAAAGAAAAAGACAAAATGACATCTCTCTGGAAATTTGCATGTTTAATTGTAAGGGGGGTGTGTGTGTGTCAGTGTGTACGTTCAGCACAACTGCAACGCAGTTTCAAAGCTTTTACAGTTAATAGCAAATACATTTGAAAAGAATGCTCTCTCTTGGGATATTTGGAGGCATTTTTGTCAAAAGGCAATGTAATAAGGCAACAGTATTTTTGTTATTTGAAAACAAAACAAACCAGTGTATAAATATACACATTTTTGATACCAAAATGGACAGAATTTTAGCCATTACTGTCAAGCTTTTGGACAGGCTTCGTCAAAATGAGGACTATTCAGATGGCTGAGCAGTATCCCAGAGCTGCTGTCATTGTTGAGGAAAAGTGTCATTTTCCCAGCATGAAGCTCTGTCTCACTCCAGTGAATCCAGCAGGCTGCTGATGTTTAGTTTCTCGTTCATCTGGCTCCTCTAGATCAGCCCTCCATCAGTAAGTCAGCAGGGCCTGCCCTGTGCTCACCACCTTTGTTTTCTTTCTCTGACACTCCAGACAGTCTGATGAACTCTCTTTTCCTCACTCCAGGCCCAGGGAGGTGCAGTGCTACTGTGAAGTATCCAACTGACTACTTACTACATTTCCTTTGCACCTCAGCAATAAGAGACTTGTTGAGAGACTAGAAAACAGATGAATTTATTTACAAATAATTTACTCACCCCCTTGTCATCTAAGATGTTCATGTCTTTTTGTCTTCAGTCGTAAAGAAATTATGGTTTTTGAAGAAAGTATTCAGGATTTCTCTCCATATAATGGACTTCAATGGTGCCCCGATTTTGAACTTCCAAAATTTAGTTTAAATGCAGCTTCAAAAGGCTCTAAATGATCCCAGCCAAGGAAGAAGGGTCTTATCTAGCAAAATGATCCGTCATTTTTTTCTCAAAATAAAAATCTGTATACTTTTTAAGCACAAAAGCTTATGTAGCACAGGCTCTGGGATGCGCGTCCACGACGCTACGTACTATGGAATCACCACCAAGTTCATCGTCTGTGTACTCCGGCTCAAAAAGGTAGGATATGGCGAAAAACTCCATCTCATTTTCTCCTACAACTTCAGAATCATCCAACACTGTTGTACCTTTTTGTTTGTAAACAGCATTTGACTTTTTACTTCCACTTTAGTCTTTGCACGTTCGCTTTGTAAACACTGGGTCTGTAGTTCCGCCTACGTCGCGTGTGACCTTTCAACATGTTCCGCAGTACATAGCGTCGTGGACGCGCATCTCAGAGCCTGTGCTACACAAGCTTTTGTGCTTAAAAAGTATACAAATTTTTATTTTTAGAAAAAAATTACAGATTGTTTCGCTAGATAAGACCCTTCTTCTGCGTGTGGGATCTTTTAGAGCCCTCTGAAGCTGCATTTAAACTGCATTTTGCAAGTTCAAAATCAGGGCACCATTGAAGTCCATTATATGGGAAAAAAAAAAATCCTGAAATGTTTTCCTCAAAAACCAGGTGATGAATGTGAAAGATGAAAAATGTGTCACGCATTCTATACAAATCTTAAGCAGTGAAAACTGTGTTCTGCATTGGGTATTATAAGAATTTTTCACAGAATCCAGAGTATATTGTAAAATTATATAGGATAATGTGCCAAAGACTGGAGGAATTGCTGCTGAATCACAGAAATATATTACATTATCAAACTGTTAAAACAGAAAACAGTCATTTTAAACTAATTATATTACAGTTGTAATTCATAACAGTATTACTATCTTACTGGATTTTAATCAAATAAATGGAGTCTAAAAAATAAATAAATCATAGCAAACTGTAGTATAGTGTTTTTGTAATAATTAATTATGTTATATCCAGTGTTGGGCATATTACTTTAAAAAAGTAATTAGATATAGTTACTAGTTACTTCTTACAAATAGTAACTGAGTTAGTAACTGAGTTACATCATTATAAAACTGATTACCAGGGAAAGTAACGAAAAAAAAAGTATGTCAAATAACTTGCATGCCCCCAATATTAAATATGGTAAATGAATAAAACATTGCACACTAATCTATGCTATTTTAATGTTGCTGAGGGACAATGTGAGAGACACCTTCCAGGGGCTAAATATCATGTTATTGGGGTCGCGGACATGAAAATCATCATAGTAACAACAAAACAATGTGCTTTTGTAAAATAAACAAAATAAACAGGGTGCGCTCTCTGCCGTCTCGGTCTCCATCGCCTGTCTTCAGAGGCACGTAAATAAAACAACCTATGTATAGAAAGCTTGAAATGTCTACTTTTAAAGAAGGTCACGACAAAAACAAATATTCTCTGATGAAGTACTCTGTATGATACCAACGCACCAGTTACCATCTAAACTCATCTCTGATGTAATCACGCCCACGAGCGGCTCCACTTTTCAAATTATAAACAGTCACGTGAGACGCGTGGACATGTGGGTAAACACCCACATCACCTCCGTAAACAAACATTAACATTCATCAAGTTAATCTCAGCTACTTTTCGTTTCTGGAAAAAGACGCGCTGAGAGGAATAAGCCAGAATTTACCTTAGAAGAAGAATGCACACGAAAATCATTGTAACGCCGCATTTTATTGGCAGTAATGGTAACGGCGTTGTAACGGGGGAAACAGTAATTCACTGGATATATTAAATGAAAACCTAATGATTTTTTTCCCCCCTGAATTAAAAAAAAAACAACTTTGTAATCTCGTAATATCTCATAATTTTCACTTGAACTCATTACATTGCAATACAGAATTCAACTCATTATATTATTTCATGATTAAAATAACGGAGCTGTGCAATATTTATTAATCTCATCTCTCTGTTGTTTTACTGTATGTCAACATTTGTCTCTATTGTATCTTTTTTTTAGTTTAGGAAAAACATCTGAGACAAAGTTAATACTTAAATGAACCAAGATTTAGAAACCCAAGCTTTGAAAGACCAAGATAATATTCCTCTGGGAATTTTTACACTGCGGTAAAAAAGCTGTGTACAGTAGGGAACACATCCTCTATTCATCGCCCCGTTCTGTGTGTCTGCACTCACTATCAGATGAGCCTCAGAAAGGTGTGTGTGTGTGTGTGTGTGTGTGTGTAAGATTGAGTCACAGCTGTGCTAAACTGCCTTGATGGCTCAGATTGACTCTATGGGTAATTAACAGACTCTAAAACCAACTGGGACTGTTAGCAAGGAATCAACTAGAGACGACTGAAAAGAAAAATGTTTATTATTTCTCCACATGAAGCTGAATATCAAAGCACGCATCCACAGTTTCCCTCAGCCTTCATTTTCCTTCCTTTTTATCTGTGATAATGCATTCAGTGCAGGGTTTCCCTTAGAGGAACGAGCGGTCTTGTTTTTTTTCACTGGGGTTTTCTTCTCTTTTTATTTGACTTGGTGGTGTCTTCTTCCTCAGAAGTGAATGGCAGCTGTTATGTGTTTTTCATTGTTCATTATTAGTGAGGCTAATAGAACGGCCTTTATTCTTTCAATATGAGTATGTAAGTGAATTCCTGGATCAGCGTGCTGGTCGTCTATAACTTCAAGACTGTTCTTCAGTTTTTATGTACCTCAATGATAAATTGTGTGCTCGCGCACCAGTGGCATAGACTGATGTGCCTTTCAGTGAGCTGCTTTTAGCAGTGACCCACAAAAAAGAACTCAGCGTGCACTTTTATGTGTTGTTTTGTTTTCAAATCTATTTTTAAACCAGTCTTGAAAAAAAAAACTTTACGTCAGAGAAGTTTAGTGAAGTTTTGATCATTTGTGGACTTTTTTTTTTTTAAAGCCAATAGATGAGCTGATCTGGAATGCATTAGGTTTGTGTTTACACAGCAAACTAAAGTAAGCAGGGTCATAAAGTAAAGATCTGAATGACCTTTTCACAGAACATTTTTATTTATAGCCAGGTGTTGTTTGAATGATCCAAACAAAGTGTATGTTAGCCCAGACCCTGCATGACTAATTAAAATGCTACCTGGATGCTTTCCATCTCAAACTGGGATCTGTGCGATGGCAGAAGTTGGCAGCCTTGTCAGTCAGTACTCCGAGGGTTTATGGTTCTCAGAGCAGCAGTCATTAGACACGTACACATGATTAATGTGAGGCGTGACTCGGCTGCTTCTGCTGGCTGCTGATATTTGACGGGCCTCTGATACCAATTACAGCTGAATAATTAATTGATTGACTTGCTGTTTGGGAATTCTGTTGCACGTGGCGCAACCGGTGCGGTTCACATGAGGTCTGAGCACAAGATGGTGATCATCCTGTGCTGAGGAGTGTTTTGGACCAACTAAACCAGATGAACACCAGATTGGTCTTGCTGGGAGACCACCTAGACTAGCTTAATCCAGCTAAAACCTTAGGTTGCCTTGCTGGAGAAAAAAAATAGTTATGGGGACACCGGATGCCCATTTTCCACAAGCTGGTATGAGTCTTTAAGATCTTCATGAAATATATAGGTTAAAATGTCTCATTGTTCGTGTAAACCAACACCTTTTTACCTTGTCAGAAACATCTCTGTTCACAGCGACCTGTTTTGGTGCATGTCTCTTTAAATGATAATGATCTACTGTTTACCCCACCCCTCTCTTCTGCTTTTTGTTTATTCAATGCGTCCTCAGTGGCTTTGATGTCAGGAGAAAATAAAGACACTTATGCTGACAGCATACAACTGGCTGAGGGCAGAAATATGCTAATATGGGACAGTCCGTCAGCGGTCGTGGGCGGGGCCTGAACAGTATGATGTCATACTGCTTAGAAAATCAAAACGGCTTGATAATTGAGATTATTTAGGTTTTTTTGGGATTAAAAACAAGTAATAATAGTAAATGTAATAAACAACACTCTTAAACCAGTCTAATATTTAAAATATGAAATTAATATATGGTCTGTTTTGTTTTAATTTAATTAAATACACTACCAGTCAAAAGTTTTTGAACAGTAATATTTTTCATGTTTTTTATAATGTTTTTTTGCTCACCAAGCCAGCATTTGAACCAAAGTACATCAAAAACAGTGAAATGTTGAAATATTTTTACTATTAAAAATAACTTTTCTATTTGAATATATTTTCAAATGTAATTTATTCCTGTGATTTTAAAGCTGAATTTTTAGCATCATTACTCCAGTCACATGATCCTTCAAAAATCATTGTAATATTCTGACGTGCTGCTCAAAAACATTGATGATTATTATTATTATTATGTTGAAAACAGCTGAGTAGATTTTTTTTTAGGTTTCTTTGATGAATAGAACTTTCTGAAAAACTGAAGTAGAAATCTTTTGTAATATTATAAATGTCTTTATCATCACATTTGATCAATTTAAAGCATCCTTAAAAGTTAAGCTAAATAAAAGTATTCATTTCTATAAATTCTTTGGATAAACGCTGATCTTTAGATCTTCGAATTCATCAAAGAATCTTTAAAAAATTATGCATTTTGTTTAAATATTGATAATAATATATAAAAATGTTTCATAAACAGCAAATCAGCATGTTAGAATAATCTAAAGGATCATGTGACACTGAAGACTGGAGCAATTATGCTGAAAATTTAGATTTGATCACAGGAATAAATTACATTTTAAAATATATACAATTGGAAAGCAGTTATTTTAAAAAGTAAAAATATTTCACAATATTACTGCTTTTGTTGTATTTTGGATCAAATAAATGCAGGCTTGGTTTGCAGAAGAGATTTTTTTTAAAAGCATAAAAAAAGGTACTGTTCAAAAACTTTTGACTGGTACCGTACATATTTGTACAGTATTTTAATAGCAATACTAGACTAATCTATTCTTGGGATTTAAGATACGATATTGTTTGGTAAAAATAAGAATCAATTAAAATCGATTAAAAGAATCGATTAAATTTTTTTTTTTTTTACCCATTCCTAATAATTTATTTTCACTATTATTATTATTATAATAATATTTTATAATAATTCTAATAATAATATTTTTAGATTATTTTTGGTGTATAATAATATTCATAATAAAGTATTTTTATCGGTATTGGTGTAAATTTTTAAAATAGATGTTTGTATAGCAAATGATAAAAACAATAATTACAAATTTTTGCTAAGCAACTATTCTTAAGTGAATAATTTCCTTCTAGTAATGATATGCTGACACAAGCTATTTTAAAGTGGTTCTCAGTGCTCAAGTATAATAAATGATAGTCACTCTTAGTCAGTAAGGGAGGGAAGCTCAGGGCGTTCTGACTGACCTTCATCCACCTTGTTACCTTGATAATGGGCTGTAGGTGGTGTGCCCTGGTCAGAGAGCCGTCAGGCTGCAGGCGGAGATGGGTTTAGCACAGATGGGGAGGCTCCACTAGGGGCGAGGAGGACACCATTACACAAGGAGGCCATTTACAGGGTCTTGGCTGCAGGGTTGATTCTAACAGACGGAGCTTAGTTCAACAGCAATGAGTCACTGAATAAACTAGACAACTAGAGTTAGCACTAGAGAGTTAAGAAACCAGGCAGGGAAGAGCTTGGAGAGAAAGTAGTCTATAAGAAAGACATACGAGTTGGTGGAAGAAGAAAAAAAAAAGCAGGAGACAGAGATGCAATATTCAGCAGTGCTGCACTGAACGGGACGTCACTTTCTATGACGCACAGACTCTAGAGATATGGAGGAGGGCTAGACTCGCTCCGCGGAGCCTGGCGCAAATTCTCCGTATAATTACCACCCTGTCTACAATGTATCCTGTAATTTGATTCATGTCAAAAACCTGTCAGATAGTTTTGCTGTCGTCGGTTTAAGAAGAATGAAAAAGGACATGACTATTTTAGGTCTTATTAAAAAGAAAAGAAGAAAGGAAAATGCATTTCATTTCTAATCCTTCCTGTCTCATGCCCTTGGAATGTGTCCTTTGTGCATGACACACTCAGCAGGGTTGTACTGAGCACAGTTTAGGTGTTCTTTCGCTCAGACCTCTTACAGATCAGTTTGCCCATGTTAATTAAATGTGTACTCACCTCTGCGGCCAAATTTAAAATGAACAAAGATCAATAATTCAGCTTCACTGGGAGCAGAAATTCTCCTCTGGCCTCTCACAAGAGAACTCTCCATCTCTTTAGAAAAGGTAAACATTTGTACATGTCTGTTTAATGAGACTGCCGTGTTTTATGGATTGGCCTTTCTAGCGTAAGAAGTCTAGAATACCTATATATAACAGTAGCATTTTGATTCATACCAATGAGAGCTGCTCAACTGGTATACTCTTAAATCTTATTTCCTGCGTGGCATTTCAAGTGTCCTGATATGGTATTTCATATTAGTTGTAGGGAAGTTTCAGAGATTCTTAACTGCAGGTTATATTGTTACACCAATCAGTGTTGACAAGTGACTTTTCTGAAGAGTGAATCATTGAATCATTCACAAATGATTCATTCAAAACCCCACTACCGTAGCTGCTTTACAAATTGACGGCATCCCTTTGCATTGTTCACTTCAGACTTCTCCCTGCACATGGGATGTCTGTTGAAATTCTCTTCACTTGGCAAAATGCATTTGTTCGAAACATGGTGCAACGTCATCAGTGTGAGTTATGATGACAGTAAACTTAAATTATAAATATAATATAAATGACCATACTTTTAATCAATGTCCATGTGTATTAATATCAATATTAAGTCATTATTAGTTTAAATTCAATTCCAACTGTGCAAGGACAGTCTGGCGCTTCTGACTCACAGCCTGTAAATACGTTTTCATATTTGCTACTGACTATTCAACTGTGAGTTTTGAGCAGTGCAGAGTAGTGCTTGTTTGTCATTTCTACGTTCACAAATGCAGATAAGGTGTTATGTTTACATAGTGCAAGGCAATGCAACATAACAAGAAGAAGAAGAGTCATTATAATCTCTAATTATGTCACTAATCACTAATACATTAAAATCACAACAGACATTTATCACTAGTTTAGTGCTTTTAAACGTGATCAACGTTTAAAAGCACTAAACTAGTGATAAATGTCTGTTGTGATTTTAATGTGAAGATAAACCTGGTTATATTTATCATTTTGAACTGTAATCAAGATAGTTGCACTGTAACTGTCACATCTTTTACAGCAAACAGCAGTGTGTAAACCACACCAGGGACTAATTAAACTCCAAAAAAGTCACAGAAGCCTAAAAAATGTTTACTGTGTATATTTTAGTCAAACATCTTGCCGTGCTGGGGTGATATGCAATAAATGATGGGTAAATTTGCCTCTCTTCTTGCCGTGAAGTGATGTACCAGTGTTCCCTTATTGCCTATTCGCAGTGCCCTTTCAAACTGAATGTTTGCTCCCTTTGGATTAGAATCTCGCTTAATGATAGAATACCCTATCAAGTCCAATTCACACTTGTGGTCTTGTGTGTTGCCCGAAGACGCTTTGGAAACTGGCTTGGTTTCATTGGGAGCTATTTACTTTGTTGAAAAATAGCATGAAGACTTAAAAATGATCCAAACCAGCTAGCTGCGTAAGCCATGATAATCCAGAATGGCAAAACTGTAAAAATTACTATTACTAATTAAATTAGTTATTGATGAAGGTCACTAAAACTGTTATTTTTATTTATTTATTTGTTGCATGTTTCATGTTTTTAGAGTGCAAACTATTTTTGTTGTTATCAACAGACAAGTATTGTGTCTAAACCAAAAGTTACACTATATTAAAGGGTCAGTTCACCCAAAAACATTCCAGACATCTTCAGATAACAAATAAAGATATTTCTAATGAAACCCTGCATAGACAGCAACACAACTAACACGATCAAGGCCTAGAAAGATAGTGAGGACATCATTAAAATAGTCCATGTGACTTCAGTGGTTCAACCGTAATTTTAGAAAGCTATGAGATTACTTTTTGTGCTCAAAGAAAAAAAATACTTTATTCAGCACTTCTCTTCCGTGTCAGTCTGCTGCAGTGTTTCCAAGTCTGCGGTTTTCCCACAGAATTGGGCTACTTTAAAGGGGTTATATGACATAATTTGTGTATTTGGTGTAATGCGATGTGTATTCGCGGATTTAGGTTAAAAAAACACATTATTTTCCACACACTGTACATTATTGTTGCTCCTCTCTGCCCTGCCTTTCTGAAACACGTAAATTTTTACAAAGCTCATCGTTTTGAAAAGGGAGGTGTACTCTGATTCATCAGCTATTCAGTGCATTGTGATTGGCCGAATACCTCAAGCGTGTGACGGAAATGTTACACCTTTTACCATGTTGTGATGCCGTTTCTTGGCGTGACGAGACAAAAACTATAAATCCAATTATACATGAGGCATTTGTTGGATCCAGTGAGGACATAATTAGTGATTATAATGACTCATACTTCTTTTTCTTCTTCTTGTTGTGTTGCATTGCCTTGCACCACGTAAACATAACACCATGTTTGCATTTGTGATCATAGAAATGACACGTCTGAATAGTCAGTAGCAAATATGAAAACGTACTTACAGGCTGTGAGTCAGAAGCGCCAGACTGTCCTTTCGAAGTTGGAATTGCCCCACTTTACAGTGTGCACAGCCCGCATTGTAGGCTACTCTCCCAGGTTCAGGAAACAGTCCTCAGTAAAATGCGCTGCACATACTTGAATATTTGCATTCCGTAACAGTGCTGTAAATATAACTTATCCACTGATTTCTAGTTGTGTACTCATTTGGAAGCGTCTCTACAACATGGCGGCGGCTGCAACAATACTTCTATGAAAGAAGTTATGCCGCCTATATTTGCGTATACATTTGGGCGGTATTATGTAAATCTTCCCACACCGTGACACAGATTTGTGGGGGCGAATTTGAATGAGCCATTTTAGGAAGGTGTGGCCAAGTCTTAACTTTTATAAAGAATATCTCTTTGGGTTTGAGACTTTATTCTGTGCATTTTTGCAGATCTTATAATTATGGTATGTATTGTCTTTATTTTAGTTGTTGAGTTTTCCCATCAGAACTTGGGTTTCATCATTTACATTTTGATGTATGTAATGAATGTTGTGTTCCAAACAGTGACACACTGCCATGTGCTGGTTGTTGTTCTTTATGTAAGCTTTGCATGTTGCGGCCACTTTGCTTTATCAGAGTGTCGCTGGTGTCAGCAGGAAAGTTTCATGCTCACCTGATCTCATTGGACACGCTTCAAGGGTTAGACTTTACTGAGTCTTTCAGTTTTCAGTCAGGCAGTCACCGTGGTTGAAGGGAATCTAATTTAAACATTGAAACATTAAGCCAGCCTCTCCTAGCTGACTGGTCTCAAATGGCAGACATATGACTCCCATCTTCACTCTCAAGGCAATCACAACTCCCTCTGGGGTCATATATTTCAAATCCGTTGTCACTGCTTTGGTGCGTGTTTGTTGGGGTGTGCATTGCCCTTACACCATGGAGGTAAAACGCTTCATTAGACCATGCTAGTGGAGAGTGAATGGTTCAGCTGAGAGTCGTTTGCAGTACCGTGAAGGGTCCTGATCTCATCTTTATTTTTTTTTTTTTTAGCAAGTCGGAAATATGCAGTGTTTGCCCTTTACAGAGCCCAGTGTCTGATGTCTGTTGTATTTACAATATTGAGCCATAGCTTGAATGGCAGTATACTGTTGGAGATGCACAAATAAGCAGTGGAGAATTAACGATTACAAAAAATATACTTGGGGCAACAATCACAAATTTTGAGAGTCACGCCCTATGCTAGGTAAATGGTCTTCAACCTAATTCTTCACATTAATTCTTCACCCTCATGACATTCCAAACCTATAAGACCTTCATTCATCTTCAGAACACAAATTAAATATTTATGATGAAATCCGAGAGCTCTCTGACCATTCAGGGACTCAAAAAGGCCTCTTGGCTAGATTTAAAGAACAGTTCACCCAAAAATATCTTTATTTATTCAGCATTATGTTGTACCAAATCTGTATGACTTTCTTCTGAGTAACAAAAAAGAAGGTATTTTGACAAACATTAGAAACCAAACAGCCAAAAAACCCTCAAAATTTCTCAAAACGACTTTTATGTTCCTCAGAAGAAAGAAAGTCATACATTAACATACAGTGAGTAAACAGCAACAGATCGTTGGTCAAATATAACTGCAAGCAGCAATTATCAGGGTTCAAACACTTTAAGGCATTTAGGCATTATGTCGCAAGCCTGTAAACATCTAAATCAATGATTTAAAAAAGTATTTTTGGCAAATCCAGATAATATACCACAGAAATATTGTGTTTTTTAACGTTTATGACTCTTATAGCGCCAGATGTGCTTGATCTCCTTAAAACTTTGCATGCTTATTTAAAATCACCTGCCACATTCGTGAAGTTTTGAGTTTCCTTTAGGCTTTATAAGATTTTGGGTACATGACAAGTCTAAACGACCCCATTATCGCTTCCCAAAGGGCAAATTTAAATTTTTTTCTTGACAATTATTGACATAGAGAATCCAGAGAATTGTACTCCATTGTTTTTTTTTTCCAGATTGAGCCAAAAATCTAGTACTAGTTCGCAAAAGTAGGTTTTTTACATTTTCTCAATCATTTAACAATACAATTTGATTGACAGCAGTGGTTCTAGAGGCAAAGTTGTCTGGAATGAGGAGTTTTATCACATGATATGAATATCGTGTATATGTGTATATATATATGTGTGTGTATATATATATATATATATATATATGAAAAACCACGCAATTTACAATTGTTTACGCTCTTGAAAAATGTAATACTGCACCCAAGAGGCCGATTACTTTAAAATTTCTCACAGACCTTTGGGGCCGTGAGTCAAACAGGCCCACCAAGTTTCATTCCAATCGGCCTCCGTTAACCTTGTCAAATAAGTGCTCAAACTTCATCGGACAATGGCGGCCATGGTTTTTTTTGACATATGCAAATGTCCTTATAGACACTTGTGGCACTTTGGACCATGGCCGTGCACAGCGATTTTCATGTTGATAGGACAAATGGGTGTGAAGGTATCGCCATTTTTGTTTTTTCCCTTTTATAGCACCACCAAGTAACCAAGCTCCGCGATTGTTGTCCTGTGACCTCAGATTGAGCTCGTACATAAGAGTTTAGTGAAAATATTTCATTCCATTCAGGATTTATAGGCATTTTTTACTAAAAGTTGCCACACCCCTTTCGAACGTTTTGGCGTCCCTTTGCAACAAGTTCAACTTTTCTTTTGATAATTATTGATATTCACTCTCCAGAGAATCTTTCTGTTTGTTTCCTATCGGGAGAAAAACCTAGCACTAGTTCGCAAAAGTAGGCTTTTCAAAAAATCCAAAATACCCTGAAATTTTGCCAGGCTTACAATCAAATCCGAGGCATGTGTTTTGTCTGGCGTGAGCCGATATAAGACATTCGAGCCTGCGATTTGTATATTTTTTTTAGCGCTGTAGCGTCCCCGTCAAGCCAATTGGGGCGAGTCTTGGTCACATTGTTGGGGGTGTGTACTACCATTCCAAGTTTCAAGTCTCTACGACTTACGATTTGGTCTGCACAACCAGTTTTACATGGACATTACTGTTCCTTGGCCATTCTAACAATTACAATGAGCACCACCAGAAAAACCATGCTGGTTAACCAGCATGAAACTTAGTTAAAAAAAAAAAACTTAGTTAAAACTTAGTTAATTAAGTTTTACTGGTGAGCAATATGGCTTTGCTGATCCACCAGAATCAAAATAGCATGGAGTCTTATTGCAAGAGACCATAAAACTAACAATGTCTTGCTCTGGCTTTAGCATTTTAGCTCTATATAATATACTGCACAAAATATTGAGCTAAGGCCTTGAGAATCCAAAAATAATTACAGTACAGATACTGCTGAAGAACTAGATTAGATCTCTATTGGTAATTGTTGACAATTTTTATATAGTGATTTTTTTTTTTTTCATATAAAATGACAATGTTATGAATTTTACAAGAGGTAAATTTCTAGAGAGGTGTGACTTCAGGCTTCATTTGATTTCTGAGTTCACTATTAAGGGGCATGGATGGAGAATTTTCTTACTCATTCCATTCATTCCTTTGCAGAAAGAGGATTACATACAGTAGTCCTCCAAATCCTGCTCAATGATACCCTCACAGTACATCAAAAGAGCCTGAAAATTTGGGATTATTTCTGGGACAAAGGGAATGGGACTAAAGTCCAGAAAGCAAGTGGAATTGGACTTTTATTATAAGTTAGGAAGGAAACATAGCAGTGGTACATAATCTACTTATGTAAAAGTGAAGTGTGTGATTTCTGTGCCCCAAACGGAATTGAATTTCTCAAATACTGACCCATCCAATAAACAGATGGTCCGACTCCAAAATCAGACTATATAATATTTACCAGACTATGCTGGCCTGTTTGGAAAATCCCTCTGTGAATGTTGTTGTGTGAAGCATGTCACAAAAATAACATTATTCACCTTTAAATTTCTTTAAAAGAAGCTGAAAATGGATGATTGTAGGCAAGATGCTTATAGAAAATTGCAGATATTTTTCTCTCCAGAAAGAATAGGGAACAACTCATTGTCTGTTGCTCAGTTGCTCTTTGTTCATGCCTGACTGGATGGTAAAGATAATTTCAGAAGAACATACTGCGAGCTTCCTGATTGCTGAGTTAATTATGCAAACATGACTTGCTAGAGCTTTTAAGAGCAAACTCGCCGCACTGCCGGATCCTAATCTAATGTCTTTTCTCTTCTTCGTCTCTCTCTAATGAATGTGTGCTGTCTTTACGGACAGTACATTTTTCTTTCGAGGATATTGAGTTGTCTCACTGGCAAGCCAGTGAAGGTGAATGAGTGCACAATAGTTGAACTCTTACTGGCGGAGTTTCAGGGTGGCTTAAAAAACCCATCTAGACGTTTAAAACTAAATACTGGTACAAAATTGGCATCATAGATTCTGTTGGAGCTAAACACAATGTTCTATAGCCTAAAAAGGTAGAAAAGTAGTGTTTTTTTGCCTGTTTAGAGCAAGAATTTGTCTTATTATGTTGGGTTGATCTGCTTACCCTTACCTGGAATACCTAGAAATAAATACCGAAAAACCATATAGTTTGATTTTTAGCATGGTATTATGTGCTGTATCTGTGGTCATCGTCATTTAAATGTACGCTACTATGGAATATAAATAGTTGATTTTAATAAAACTTAAACAGTTCTGGTTTCTACAACTTCCACTTAGGAGCAAAAATCTATGGAAGTCTGTTTCTGCCACTGAATAAAAAATAAAGTTAATTGCGACTTTTCATCTCACAATTCTGACTTTTTGTCTCGCAGTTGTGGGTTTTCTTTGAATTACAGACATAAACTCACAACTCTGAGAAATAAATTCCCAATTGCAAGAAAAAAGTCAGAATTGCGAGTTTTTATCTTGCAATTCTGACTTTATTTCTCGCAGTTGGTAAATACTGGTACAAACTTGCCATCATGAATTCTGTTTGAGCTAAACTACTAAAATATTTACTCATTTTCTTTTACAATCAAAGTTTACATTCATTCTATCATTTTGTTCAAGAATACTGCTCATTTAGGAGCAAAATAAGTGTAATTAATAATGAGTGAGTCACTGAATTAGTCACTCAACCGATTTGTTCAAAAACACTTATTCTTTCAAGAGAGAAACAAGTGAATTTCGTAATGAGTGGGTCACATCTTTCATTTATCCAGTTCATATCAATCAGTACCAATTTGTGACTTGTTGCTCGCAGATGTAGTTCTTCGGCTGTGTCTAATTTGACAGTTTTTTCACTGGTGGAGCAAAAACATGCAAAGAACCTGGCAATACAGTGCATAAAATGTATATTAAAGAATAGTTTACCAAAAATGAAAATTCTGTCATTAATTACTCACCCTCATGTCGTTTCCATCCTGTAAGACCTTTGTTCATCTTCGAAACACAAGTTAAGATATTTTCATAGACTGTAAAAAATATGGACGTAGTGTCCGTGATGTCACCCGTAGGTTTCTGAAGAGCATTTTTGCTCTTAGTAGGCGGGAGTCAGCTGTCGTCATCTTGGAATCACGTCACTGCACGTCACTCCCGGATAATCGAAAATGGGCAAAGAGGCGGGACGTGGGTGGAGCTGGTTGCTGAAACCACGTCCGCCTAGCGCAATGGTGGTGACAGCAGCGGCAATCCACCTGTCACTCAAGTGGCCACGCCCTAAATTACGCAGAAATTTAAGGCTTAGTCGATGAATTGCAGTTTTAGTCACTTCCGTGTTGGCTTCAAGAGGGAGACCGGGAGGTTGCCGCTTGGATATTTTTGATGAAATCCGAGAGCTTTCTGACCCTGCATAGACAGCAACACAACATTTCATGGCCTAGAAAGGTAGTAAGGGCATCATTAAAAACGTGTTTATATGCTTGCTTGGAGCAAGAATTTGTCTTTTTAAGTTAGGTTGATCTGCTTGGTGGTTTCTGCACATTCACAGCTCTCAAATCGGCACCAGACAGCACAAACATCCATATCTACCATCTCTGCTGACATCCCACTTTCATTCCCTCTGCTTCTCTTAGCCCCATCACTTTTCTCCTCCTCTCCTGTTCTCTCTAATGAATTTTTGATGCTGTATGTTTCTTTCCGGTGTGTTGGGCTCACGTCCCAGTGTTGTGTGGAGGAGGCAGGGCCAAGACGGCCGTCCGGCTGTCGTTTATTTTTATCCATCTCTTGGCAAGCGGGAAGCAGTCCCAGGGCGTGGCGCTGGGCTCTGATTGGCTCTCTGTCTCAGTGGGATTGCATGATGGCAATGCCCCAGAGGGTAAAGCAGGAGCCATTTCTCTTTGGCACGCTGTAGTGAGGGATCACTGCTGAGAGATATCATTGTTTTGGAGATGGTAAGCGCCACCTTCAGAGAGAATGTGCATCTGTTCATGCTGGACCGGCCAAATCGGCTATTGATGCTTTTTTATTGGAGACTAGCTTGCAGAATGATTATAGCTCTGTTCTTTTAGGAGTCAATGGTGTAATTAAAAACGTAATGATATTAATGAATTCATGATGTTTGAGGGGAAAAAAGGCATTTTTTAAGGCATTTTAATTTGTATAAATGTTTTTAAAAACCATATGAATCCAACACGAATAAAAATATACATTCTGAATAATTTTTTAAAAATATAATGTCCTTTTTTTTCATAGACGCTCTTATTTGTCATTTACCCTTACTCAGTCCGTGTTTCCATTGGGCTTGTTGACCTAGAATTCATTCTCCTGTGTCATTGAGCACTGGATTTTATTTTAATTGGGAAACTTGCATTAAAAATGTGAAAAGCACTTCTTAAGACACCTGCATTATGTTCCGTTCCTGCATTTCTAGCTGATTTTGAACGCAAGAACACATCCTGAACGACCTCTTAAATGCACAGCAACAGCCTTGCTGTACTAAAAGCTTCCCTTTCGACTAAATTGCTACCATGTAAACCTGGAATTTTGAGGTCTTCATAGGTCAACATGCTTCATAATAAAAGGTCATTTGTTGTTATAGAAAAACAGACCAGAGATTGTAGAAAATGTTTTTTGTCAAGTTAATAAGAACAGTGGTCCAGTTCAGTTTCAGTATGATGCGATTTACTAATAGCATTGAAGTTACATATGAAAAAAGGTAAATTTAGCTAATTTTAAGATCACTTGAAGTTAATTAAGAAGAGGAAAAAGTTTTGACAGAAGTGTTCATGAGTAAAAGAAATTAAAGCCATCCTTTCAGGTGCCATATGTGCAGAATCTTTTTAATTAGCTTCTCCAGTTACCTTTACCATTAGTCTGTTTGCTGGCGAAGGAATAGATGCAGAACCTTATATAATAGCCAAAAAGAAACTTATTGGGTTTTTCTCCAGCAGGCCACAGTAAAGCATGTCATCATCATACAGCCTGAAAATCTGAAGAAATAACCCTGACAGTCTTTTTATTAGTTAACAACCATGTTTTAATTAGGCAAAAATTCATAGTCCTATTTTCTTTTTTGACAACATTGGAATTTGATAATATTGAATTGAATACTGATTTTATAGTTTACAGTTGAGGTCAAAAGTTTATGTCCCTCTTTCAGAATCATTAAAAATGGTAATTATTTTACCAAAATAAGAGAAATCATACAAAATGCATGTTATTGTTTATTTAATACTGACCTGAATAAGATATTTTGCATAAAAGACTTTACATATAGTCCACAACAGAAAATAATAGTTGAATTTATAAAAATGACCTGGTTCAAAAGTTTACATCACTGTTTTTTTTACCTAAATGATCCACAGCTGTGTTTTGTTTGTTTAGTGATAGCTGTTCCCTTGTTTGTCCTGAACAGTTAAACTGCCTGCTCTTCTTCAGAAAAATCTTAAAAGTGTAAACTTTTGAACAAAATGGAGATGTGTACATTTTTTCTTATTTTGCCTAAATATCATATTTTTTCATTTAGTACTGCCCTTCAGAGGCTACAGAAGACAGTTACATATTTCCCAGAAGACAAAATAAGTTAAATTTATCCTGATCTTCAAATTCAAAAAGTTTTCACCCCCGGCTCTTAATGCATTGTGTTTCCTTCTGGAGCATCAGTGAGCGTTTGAACCTTCTGTAATAGTTATAGCATATGAGGCCCTCAGTTGTCCTCAGTGTGAAAAAATGGATCTCAAAATCATACAGTCATTGTTGGACAGGGTTCAAATACACAAAAAAGCTGGAAACCAAAGAATTTGTGGGAGCTGAAGAATTTTCTGAAGAACAGCAGGCAGTTTAACTGTTCAGGACAAACAAGGGACTCATAAACAAATATCACTAAAGAAACAGCTGTGGATGATTCAGGTAACAACAAAGTATTAAGAATCAAAGGTATGTAAAGTTTTAAACCGGGTCATTTTTATACATTCAACTATTATTTTCTCTTGTGGGCTATATGTAAACATCTTTTATGTAAAATATCTTATTCAGGTCAGTGTACTAAATAAACAATAACATGCATTTTGTATGATCCCTCTTATTTTGGTAAAATAATTAACATTTTTAATGATTTTGAAAGGGGCATGTAAACTTTTGACTTCAACTGTATATCACAATTCTGTCTTTAATAACTCGCAATTGTGAGTTTATATCACAATTATGAGGGAAAAAAGTCAGAACTGCAAGTTTGTATCACGCAATTCTGAGAAAAAAAGTCAGAATTGTGCAATTAAAAAAATCACAATATCCTTTTTTATTTAGTGGCGGAAACAGGCTTCCATAAAAATCTGCCTTTAAACTTGAAATAAATAACAATTTGAAATGTATCATGAAACTACGTTAGTTAATATGAACTAAGAATGAACAATATTTCTACAGCATTTATTAATCTTAGTGTTAATTTCATCATTTACTAGAGCATTATTAAAATCACAAGTTGTTCTGTGAACTAACATGAACAGTGAATGACTGTTTTTATTAACTAACATTAACAAAGATTAATAAATAGTGTAATAAATATATTGTTCATTGTTCATTCATGTTAATTAATACAAATGACACATTATTATTTTTAAAATGATAAAGGGCTTTTTTTTCTCTCTGAAGTGTGTGTATCAGTGTTCTCTCTGTGTGTCTGCTTGTCCAGAAGGTAAAAGTTTGACCTTTAGCATGTGGTTTCTGTTCCTTTCCCTCTCCTCATTTGAGCCGCACTGTGCAAGACTTTAATCTGGCAGTCTAGAGGTGTGTGGGCCCTGCAGGTTAAGATGCCTAGTAACAGCTTTTTAGGGGCAGCAGATGTTCATATACTGGTTTTAATTGGGCCTCATGATGGCAACCCCCACCGCAGTGCCTTTGAACAGACAGATAGGGGGCACTCCTGATTAAAGGAGAAACCTGTTAATTGCTCGATTGTGTGACTTCAAGCACAGCACTTATGCATATTAAGCTGTCTATGACAGCACTGTATAATTGATAGCTAGTGACCTCCCAGGGGTGTTCGGATCAGATGCGGTGCATCCAGAAATAGCTTCTCGTAGTCCCCATTAGAATGTGTTTTTGATGTTGTATCATACAAAGGACAGTCAGCTAACCTGAATTGTAAAGCGTACACATTTTATTTGTGGTTGAGATATGAACCACTCACACAAATAGAGAAGCTTTTGCATTCAAACTCACAAAAAAGAGGTACCTCTAGAGGCATTAGATCAAGGTAATTACTGCACCCCGTATTGTTGCTAAAGCTGGCTTGTAGCATAAGCAAATTAGAAGTCGATCCACCGGTCTTTATGGTTGACGTTTAACAGCGGGGTATTAGAATTGTGCACCATTATGCTGTGCTGTGAATACCAGCAAATCACTATAAACAATGCCTAGCCTCATCGTGGCAACACCCAAGCCTAATTAATCGAGTTCCACGGGAGATACATTTGCATATGCAAATTTCATGACCATGTTAGCAAGCATTAGGTGCGAGCGGCTTTGATGCTGATGTATCGACGGCTCTTTACAACTAAGGTTTTGTACATAGCAGGGCTAGATTAGCCAGTGACTGGGACTTCTGCTGCGCTTCATGTAGGGGCTGGTATCCAGGGACAAGTGTTCAAAGAGCCGCTCTTTATTCTCAGTGTCTGAGAGAGACCAGTGCACCTCTCCACATTAATTAGAGTTTAATGGCAATCGATAGGTCTCAAGCCCTGAAGAAAAAAATATTGATTTGTCCAAATGTCAAGATGAAACAGTTTTGCGCTAAAGGTGGGTGGAAGCTGGGCTGAATAGGGATCATGGAGAGCTAAGGTTAGATTGTTTTTTGGGGACATGGATCACCACAACTGGGAGGCCTTCATTTACTATGTATAAAACACACACATCTGCTAGCAGAAAACTCGTAACTGGCACCAACATATGTACACTCACAACACAAAGTAAGGAGACTAGGTATTTTTGTAACACGTGGTGAGCTAAAACTATGGAAGCCCATTTCTCTGATTGTGACTTCTCACAATCTCACAATTCTAACATTTTTCCTCCTGCAATTTTGAGTTTACATCTCACATTTAAACTTGCAGTTGCTAGTTATAAAGTAAGAGCTGCGAGATATAAACGTACAGTTCTGACTTTTATGCTTAAAATTGCATGATATAAACTCAGATATAAATTGCAAGAAATAAAGTGACATATAAACTCACAATTTGACTTTTTTTTTCTCAGAATTGTGAATTTATACTTTTTTTGCAGTTCTGATTTTATAACAATTGTGAGGTGAGTCAGAATTGTGATATATAGATATATGTTTCACAGACAGGGCTTAGCTTAAAGAGTTAGTTCACCCAAAAATGAAAATTAGCCCATTATTTACTCACCCTCAAGGCATCCTAGGTGTATATGACTTCCTTCTTTCAGATGAATGCAATCGGAGTTATATTAAAAATTGTTCTGGCTTTTTCAAGCTTTATAATGCAGCAGGCAGGTGTTTCTCTTCATCAGTCCAAAACAAGTCCAGTAAAGCACATCCATACGTAACAATGCATTTTTGTAAGAAAAATATCCATATTTAAGATGTAGTAATCACTTTAATTTAGCCTGTGCTAACAGTTGTACACGGAAGCACCTCCGGGCGGATGACGTAGGAAGTATATGCCAGTGTGTCTCATGAAAACCAACCAACCAACAAAGGAAGCAAAGTTTCCTGACTTTAGCAAAGAAAAACCAGTCTCCTCTTGGTTTATCTCGAAATCCTCTGAGATTTTCTTTACAAATTCTCGTTTTGTATTTTGTACATCTGCATTCGTCACTTCTAAGCAGGGCATAAGCAGCACCCAGAGCTGCTTCCGTGTTAGCGCTGTTAGCGCAAACTAGATTAAAGTGATTATGATATTTTAAATATGGATATTTTTCTTACAAAAACACATCAGTTTGCTACAGGAGGCCTTTATTTACCCTTTGGAGCCATGTGAGGTACATTTTATTATAGATGGATGCACTTTATTTGACTTGTTTTGGACTGATGAAGAGAAACACCTGCCCGTTGCATTATAAAGCTTGAAGCCAGAACAATTTTTAATATAACTCTGATTGCATTCATCTGACTGAAGGAAGTCACATACACCTAGGATGTCTTGAGGGTTTATATCTCACAATCGTGAGGAAAGAAAATCACATTTGTGAGAAAAATTCAGGAATGCAAGCTTTTATCTCACAATTCTGACTTTATTTCTCGCAGTTCTGAGTTTATATCACGCAATTCTGAGAAGAAAGTCTGAACTGAGTTTATATCTCGTAATTCTGACTTTATAACTCGCAATTGCGATTTTATATCATGCAATTCTGAGAAAAAAGTCTGAATTGTGAGTTTGTATTATGCAGTTGTGACGAAAAAAAAGGGATGTGACGAATTGTGAGATGAAAAGTCACAATTACCTTTATTAGTTTTTTTATTTAGTGGCAAAAACGGGCTTCCATATAAAACACAGTATTTCTAACCTTTTAGATATACATGTTGAAAAAAATAATATTTTGGGTGGTGAAAAAAAAACCTGAATTTCACTTTTTGGTTATAATTTGCGTTTAGGCTAATGAACGTTAAATGACAACTTATCAGATTCTTTTATATATATATGATACATATTAATTAGATTTATAACATTTACTCTAAACTTTCAACTACAAGTTTAAAAGATTCTAGTATAATTGTTGGAAAGTTACAACACTACTGTGTGCTTTTACTTCTACTGGAAGTAAAAGCCCATGTATTCTGTGTCAATAATCCAACTTGTTTTCAGGTTTAGTATGCATGTATGTGTATGTATATTCTCTCCAAAACAAATTTCTAAAATTTGTAAAGTGATAGTTCACCTAAATATAAAAAGTCATGGACTGAATGTGAGGAGATGGTTAATATAAAAATAATGTCTTTATTTGTGCTATTGGTAGTAATTTGTTTCTTTGTTCTTATTTTATTACTATTTATTTGTGTTCAGTAAGACTGACAACATTTTATTTACTGTAGTCAGGCTAGTATTAGTTTTTGCTGTGAGTAGTATTTAAAATGTTGGTTTTGTATCTATCTAAACATATAATATTTATCATGAAAATAGTTCATATTGTGTTTTAAGATTTTGCTTAATTAAACCCACCCAGTGATTTGTAACAGGAAATCAACATTTGTGATAAATCATGAATAAAAACACTGACCTACAGAAGTTGCACCAAGCAGTGTTACAACCATCCCACGTCTTCCCTATGAATTATGTATCTTCCTATCTGTACATGAACATACGTGGAATATTTTCCATTTGATTCATAAGACTATGGCACAAATCTGCTGAAAGCCCCATTTCTCCAAACATTCATTATGAACAAACATGCAGAATTTGAAAAATTAAATGAGAGCTGAGTCACAGATTTCTTCCTGGCACGACTCGCAGCACTAATGGTGTTCTCACTCTTTAGGACTGTTACGAGCGACCAAGGGGTTACAGCTTGGCTGGTTAACATGACCTCTTTGGCCACTGCTGGTAGAATTTAAAGCGATAGTTCGCCCAGAAATAAAAATTCTGAAATAATGTGAGGGTGAGTAAATGATTTCAAAACTCACTTTTTTTTAGTGAACAATTCTTTTAATAACTTAAAGCAGGCATTAAGGCATGTCTGACATGCCAGTCAGAAAATTCAAGTTTACAGAAAGAGGCATACTGTATGTCAGTGGTGTCAGTAGATCACTATGTACCCCTCCATTCTCTTTTAAAGCCTCGTACCCTGTGCTGTTAACTACAGACTGAACAGCCTCTCTGGCTAATGGCTCTCTAATTGTTCTCCATGTGTTTTTATGCCCCTTCAGCCTGTGCTGAGAGTGATGATTCAGAGAATTTGCAGCAAAACATGAGCTTTCCTGGGATGAAAGAACAGCATGCAGCTGACAACAGAGATGCGATAGGAGAGATGAGCAGGTGTCATTATAGATACATCAGCAAGTTTTTTTGCTGTTTGTTTGCTTTCTGCTGCACCTCTCATATCCTTTGTCAGTATGTAGTTTGACTTCATTACATTACTGTAGTGTGATGATGTAAACGTATGGAACATGTCACGGAATGTTACGGAATTGGGCAAGTAAAAGTAAGGGCTGTACATGTCCCAAAAGCATTAAAATAGAATCTTGAAAAATGAAAACTGAAAACAGAATTTGGAAAGAATAAAAAATTCAAGAGGGCCCTGTTTTTTCAAGATGCTGCTACATAATGCATGCTAATTATCAGCACTAATTACAGTTAAATCATTCCTGCATGATAAGATACAAAAAAGTGGCTAAAATAAAGTTCATTAGCCAGACTGATAAGCATAAGCTTTCATAATTGATATTGCAGATAGACTGTCTGTGGCATTTTACATAGTTCAGACTGTTTCGTTCTAGAAATGTGGTTTCACAACATTAGTACTGAGGATTTTTATCAGCATACATGAGTGGATTTGTCATGAATATATAATAGTGATGAAATAAAGCTGTTTTAAATTCAATTCTTGGAGTTCTTGGTGTGTCTGCTAACATTTATCAGGCAGCGCCTCGAGTGTGCATTAAAGAGATATCAAAGACCGGAATCTCTGTACCAGAAGCCTTCGCTGTCGGTTGGGTTCATGTTTTATCAGTATAGTACTATAATAAGATTTGGATTTAGAGGAAGAAGAGGCGATGAATATTTCTCTGGGTGGGCTTATTTTTGAAAGTCAATTTCGTTTCGAGCACATACGATATTGTGTTAGCTAAAAAAATCTATTGAAGTGTTATTTTCGCTGTTATTGCACAGGAAATAAGATACAGTTCATTAAACACATTGACCTTTTGTTGCACATTGGCAATGTATTTAGAGTAGGTTGTCCTGACATTAAATAGCCTACTATAGTCTTCTTAACAAAATGTAAAGGAATAGTTCATTCAGAAATAAAAATGATTTTGTCAAATTCTACTAATCAGAACAACCTTTAAAGGGTTAGTTCACCCAAAAATAAATATTCTTTCAATACTCACCTTTATGTGGTTCTACACCTGTAAGACCTTAATATAATATTTTTTATCGAAAATGGGTCAGAAACCTCTCATATATAAAGCTCTACATATTTAATATTTTGCATTATTAACTGTATTTGATCAAAATACAGTAAAATTGTAATATAGTGAAATGTTACTACAATTTAAAAACTTTTAAATTGGTTTAATATATTTTAAAATGTAATTATTCCTTTGATGCAAAGCTGAAGTTTTGAATGGTAGTGAAATTTCTAGGTACAGTTGAAGTCAAAAGTTTACATACACCTTGCAAAATCTTTATTTTACCAAAATAAGAGGGATTATACATAATGCATGTTATTTTTTTATTTACTGATATTTCGCATGAAAGATGTTTACATATATAGTTAAATAGTTAAATTTATAAAAATGACCCGTTTCAAAAGTTTGCATGCACTTGATTCTTAATACTGTGTTGTTGCCTGAATGATTCACAGCTGTTTTTTTTTTAGTGATAGTTGTTCATGAGTCCCTTGTTTGTCCCGCTGTTCATCAGAAAAGTTCTTCAGGTTCCACAAATTCTTTAGTTTTTCAGCATTTTTGTGTATTTGAACCCTTTCCCGCAATGACTGTATGATTTTGAGATCCATCTTGAGAGACTCATATGCAACTATTACAGAAGGTTCTAACGCTCACTGATGCTTCAGAAGGAAACGCAATGCATTAAAAGCCGGGGGTTGTAAACATTTGAACAGAATGAAGATGTGTACATTTTTCATTTTTTGCCTAAATATCATACTTTTTTTTTTTTTAGTACCCTTCAGAAGCTACAGAAGATACATGTTTCCCAGAAGACAAAATAAATAAAAATTTACCCTGACCTTCAAATTCAAGTTTTCAGTCCACTGCTCTTACTGCATCGTTTTTCTTTCTGAACCATCAGTGAGTGTTTGAACCATCTTAAATAATTGCATAAGAGTCCCTCAGTTGTCCTTGGTGTCAAAAAATATATCTCAAAATCTTACAGTCCTTGTTGAGCAGGGTTCAGGTGTACAAAAATGCTGAACCAAACCAAAGAATTTGTGGGACCTAAAGGATTTTTCTGAAAAACAGCAGCCAGTTTAACTGTTCAGGACAAACAAGGGACCCATGAACAACTATCACAAAAAAAAAATAAAATAAAATATCTTATTCAGGCCAGCATTAAATAAAAAACAACATGCATTTTGTATGATCCCTCCTATTTCTTATTTTTACTTTTGACCTCAGCTGTAAATGCATATATGCCTTTTGTGTGCAGCACTGAAGATTTTGTGTAATATACTGTTAGTGGTATACACAGTGTGTGGTTTAAAAATACAAGGCAAAATTCTATTTCTAATTTATCCTATCTGCAGCTTCTTCCATTAAACCTCCAGCTTACCCTTAGATTTTTCAACATACTTTAGTTACTTTAGTCTCTTCCTTCCCGTTTCCTTATCCTGTATCCATTATCTGATTGTGCCTCTAATGGGCGCTCTTAGTGGAGTCAAAGCACCAAATCCAATCTATCACAGTAAAGTCTAAGCGCTATAAGCCCTATGTCCAGCTATTGCTCTGCTGTCTGGAATAGGTGATTAACCGAAAAATGTTGGATGCCCTCTGCTCCACTAAATGACATGATATTAAATATTTAACAGGACTAAAATTAGACCCCCACCACTCTATCCATTAGGAACAGAGTTTGAGCATTCCGTTTGGTGGATTCTGAAGAGTATAGGAAGGAAAGGATTGCTTGCTATTGATGAATGATGATCTGTTTTTCTTAAATCTGTGTTTAGGCTTCTTTTAATAAAGTTTGGAGTCAGTTATTTCTTTTAAAGTAATTAATACTTCTTCAGCAAGTGTTCAATTGATCAAAAGACTTCAAATATATGCTTTTCTTTTGATCTTTTTATTCATTAAAGAATCCTGAAAAAATATATCATGGTTTTTATACAAAAAATATTAAGCAGAACGACTGTTTTGAACATGGATGATAACAAATGTTTCTTGAGCATCAAATCAGCTTATTGGAATGATTTCTGAAAGATCATGTGACACTGAAGACTGGAGTAATGGCTTAATAACAGGAATAATTTACATTTTAAATATATTAAAACAGAAAACAGTTATTTTGTAATGGTATTTCACAATATTACTGATTTTACTTTAGCCTTGCAGCCTTGATGAGCATAAAAGGCACCTTTCAGAAACAATATAGTACAAACTATAGTACAGTGTTCCCTATAGAAAACAGCATTTAAAATGAAATCCAATTACCAGTTTTTCAACCAAATCTAATCTAAGTGGATGTTCTATTCCCATTGGTCTTAATGCAGTAGGAGCTGATGGTTTATGTATGTTAGCGGCTGTCTCTCCACTAGCAAATGTCTTCCATCCAGTGGTTTCGTCCACACTCAGTAATCACGGTTCGTTTGATGGGAAGGGAAGGGGGCACAGCCCAAACCATAATTCAGTATTTACTCAAAAGCATTAGATAAAGCCTTATGAGCCCCATTAATTTAGATCCTCCTCGCTTTTAAACGGAGACAGATCAGTGTCTTAGGGAAAATTAGCATTTAAATGACTTGTGACCTGCAGCCTCCAGTCAACTCGCTGCGAAGACTTCTCAGCCGTGAGAAATCCTCTTCTCCTTTATTTGATCTGTAGCTCAGAGTTATTTTCTGTGTGTGGATGTGTGGGTGTAGGTAAATTCATCCATTTATCTACACAGGTATATTTTCTTGTGTGTGTTTTTTTTTTTTTTTTTCTTTTCTTGTGGCTCAGGGGAATCTCAGGTCAGATGAAGTTGTGCTGATGTTTTTTATTGCAGTCTCATATCTGAGTTCAGGTTCTGTGATGCTATTACTTGGATATTTTAAACTGTTTTCTGCCCTAGATTTAATAAACCTGCCTCAAAAGAGGTAAAATCTAAATAATATTCCTTTTTAATACATGTTTTATTGCTTGCATGAAGGAGCTTCAAAAAGCATGAGGATATTACCATTCATAAAATATAGATGGGAAAATAAAACACTGTTATGTGATGCTCTAGAAAATCTAGCAAATTCTGTCTCATATGACAGCTGATGACAAAATGAGTCTGTTCTTACCTCAAAAGATATCCTTTTTAATCTTTAAATCTAAGACTGAGATTTAGGTTCTCTATTGGCACTTGCAGATCTATTAAAAACCTTTAAAATCCATGAAACCTTTTTATCACACAAAAGGTTTTTACATTTTTTAAATGTTCTTCACACTATGAAACTCCTCACTGAAAGGTTTATTTGGCATCCAAAAATGGACCCTTTATTTTAAGAACTGGAGTCCTAATGCAATAATTTTCAATGGTTCCATAACGTCATTGACGACCTTCTGGGTTCGCCTCCTATTGAATGATTAGATCTCTTGGCAGAGGTTTCAATTAGCGCAGTTGGCAGCCCACAGCTTGCAAATCAATCCAGTAAGCCCAGGCAGGCATCACTGGCTTCCTCAGTCGCCGTCTGCTTTCAGATGGCTTCTATTTTAATATTTCTCTTCTCTTTGTTCTCTTACAGTGGGGAAGACTTCCCTGATCACACGCTTCATGTACGACAGCTTTGACAACACGTATCAGGTAGGCAGCTGGCGGACCGCTCGACGTCCTTGTCATTCTGTCACTCAGAGAGCTCAAAGTGTCCCTCCCCTTATTGTGCAGCATCAAAGAATGATTTCACACAGTCTTCACAAAACATAATGGGCCGAGTTCAGTCTTTCATTTGTGAAGACAATACTTCCAAACCGATTAGAAATGTTAAATGATTGTGTGATTATTTAATCTCAGAAACACATTTGCAAAATTTGATTATTCATCCTATATTCACCTCCAATCTCATCTGTTTTAGCAGTAGCAGAGATAATTATACATGTATGGTCAGTTTCATATGATACCGTAGGAAATGATTTTACACTGCGTAACGATATGCTGAAACTCTTGAAAAACGATAAGCCAGATTTTCAGGGGAAGCACACTGCAGGTTGTTATGGACTGTTGTATTGTTGAATCATGTGGGGGTGGAAAGCATGCTGTTTGAAACATCTCAAGGGAAGTGTTGTCTATATGAGGTTCATATTTTTTAATTAAACCTGTGAGAGAGCTGGCATAGGGGTAAAGAATCCACCTCATGTGAGATGTTTTATCCCCTAAATTCGTCATGTAAATTCACGCACAGGTTTCATCACAATGTCATAACTCAATCTTCCAGTGAAAACAGCCAATGTATGCTGTAAACCCCACCACTCTACAATAGACTGCACCTCATATTCATTTTGAGTATAACACTGACATCCTAAAATCCATCCAACAACCAAAGGTGTAAGGAGAGGCTAGTAGTAAGCGCGCAAAGATGATAAAAACCCTCTAAACCAACATGCTGACCAGCTATGACTAGTTAAAGGAGAAGTCCACTTCCAGAACAAAAATGTACAGATAATTTACTTACTCCCTTGTCATCCAAGATGTTCATGTCTTTATTTCTTCAGTTGATAAGAAATTATATTTCTTGAGTAAAACATTCCTGAATTTTTCTCCATATGGTGGACTTCAGTGGTGCCCCCAAGTTTAAACGTCCAAAATGCAGTTTAAATGCAGCTTCAAATGGCTCTAAACGATCCCAGGCGAGGAAAGAAGGGTCTTATCTTGGAAAACGATCAATCATTTTCGAAACAAATTGACAATTTGTATACTTTTTAACCTCAAACTCTCATCTTGTCCATGTCTGCGCAAACTGTTTTTCTTTCCTTGTTCAATATGGTCAGTACAGTTAGAGTATGTCGAAAAACTACTTTCCCAACTTCAAAACCGTCCTACATCGTTGCAGATGTACCAACCCAGTGTTTACAAAGTGAACATGTAGAGAAGATCAAATGCCCTTTACATAAAAAAGGTAAAACAGCGATGTAGGACGATTTTGACGTTGAAGAAGAAAACAAGATGGGAGTTTTTCGACATACCCTCACTGTAGTGACCCGGATTATGCAGACTACGCATGTGCATCGCAGAGATGAGACAAGATGAGTGTTTGAGGTTATAAAGTAAAGAAATTGTCAGTTTGTTTAAAGTTTACCCTTCCTTTCCTGGGATCATTTAGAGCCATTTGAAGCTGCATTTTTGAACTTCAAACTAAAGTAAATTATCTGTAAATTTTTGTTCTGGAAATGGACTTCTCCTTTAAGACCAGGCTGGATGACCAGCCTGACCAGCTTAGGCTGGTTTTAGCTTTTTTTTTCAGCAGGGGAGGCAGGAGCCAGATGGGAAACCAGAGCACAGCTAGGACAGAGACCCATGGTGGAGTCGAGGGAAAGCCTTGACGACACCATTGGGACCAGTGATTGAGACTGAGCTGCTGGAGGTGAAGACCCAGGTGGAGCCAAGCAGACTGAGAGTCAGAGTGACACTGGAGGACTGGGGGGCCAAGGTGAAGCTGATGGCTCATGCAACTGAGGCAGAGACAGGGTCCCGGAAGAGAATGGCAGAGCTGAAGCACCTGAGGACAAAGGTGGAGCTGGAGGGAAAGAGGAGCCAGATGGAGCCTGAGAGATGGACGGACAAGGCGAAGTCAGAGGAGTGGAATCTTGTGATGAAGGCAGATCAATGGCTGATCAAGGTGGAGCTGGAGGGATGAGGGAGCCCAGTGGAGCCAGTGGGATGACAGGCCACGGTGAAGACAAGGGAGCATGGAGCCAAGGTGGAGCTGGAGGGATGAGGAGCCCGGTGGAGCCAGTTGGATGACTGCAAGATGGATCGGAGGGCCAAGGTGGAGTTCGGGACTCAGAGGATGGAGGTGAAGATGGGATCCTCATGCCTATGCAGAGCTGAAGACTGGAAGGCCCAAGGTGGATCTGCACAACAGGGTGGAGCAGATTGAGAATGACCCGAGGGACTGACAGTAGCCAGCGGAGGTGAGGCAGAGAAAGAGGTGGGAGAGGAAGGCTGGATGAGAACCAAGGAGATTCAGGCAATGCAGGAGATTCTAAGATGGACAGAACAGCTTCGTCTGAGGCTTGGGGCAATTATTTGCTCAGTTGTTTCCTTTTGCTTTGGCTTGTGATTCACAGCAGGCTCTGACTGTTCATCTGCAGTTGGCTCTAGCGATCACTCCTTGCAGTGGGGTGATGGCTGGCTGGGCTCTGGAATGGGAGTGGGACTGGTGATGTCCTTAGCTGGGCAGACGGTGAACAGTGAATTGCAACTCACCAGCACTCACTTAACAAATGTGGTGAAGCTCACTTGAGAACCTTCCCCAGACAGCTTTGCCTTCATCGCAGTGCTTAGTACGAAGTAGAAAAAGACACATAGGCACCTGTGCGGGTAGTGTGTCAGATATGCGAGACCTAAAAATTCCCTTGTGTGGGCGTTCTGCTGGAAAGTCCATTGAGGACTTTTACTTTTTCTGTACAGAATAAAAAACAATAACAGTCTTAGAAATAAAGGTTCTTCATTGGCATCAATTGGCACCTGTGGCATCACTGCAAAAACACCCTTTTGGAACCTTTATTTTTAAGAGTGCAGGCTCATTGGAAATGTGTGGAAATATGCCTACATTTCAGCAAAACTACATACATACATTTCACTGCAGTTTTCAGGTGAAATAGTGGCAGCAAAACACCAACAAGCGCCTTTTGTGGACGTGTCAACTAAAAAGTGCAGTGAAATCTCCCAGCAATGTATTTCAGATTTTGCAGAAACCAGGTTTTGTGAACCAGTCTTGTTGCATCTGTTGTTATGGTCTTTCAAAGTCTGTCATCAAAGTGTTTCTGTATAATTGCCTTCCAGAATTCTATTACATGACTGCGTTCCCAAACAGCAGGCATTCACCTCTGAAAGCAGTGACAGGATTTATTGTGTTTCGTCTGCTCGCTCTGAGGCGCAAGTAATTTATTATATATGAACATTTTTATACTCCGTTTTATATTCATTGTGTTTATTAACATTATTGACATTTTAGCTCTTCTTGATCACGTCTTTTGCATGGAATAAAGTTAATTTTATAGAAATGGAAGGTTCCAATTAGTAAAATGTGGATACAGTATAAGGTAGCCGTCAATAGTAAGAGTGAGCATTAGTGGATAGATTATGTTTGTGAGTGAAATTAAACATTATTGTTTGTGCTGTAAATGGTAAAACTCCATTCTCAATTGTTAGGGGAGTTGGTGCTGTTTTAGTAATGTAAGGTCTAGTTTTCCTTTTATTGATAATAAAAAAAAATACTACTCTTTTAAATTCTTCTTGTAACTCAGATCATTATTCCAGTGTTTCCCCTAGGTTTATAGCTTTGGGTTAATCTTGCAGTAATATTTATTTTTATCATTTATTGTTTCATTTAAATTTGGCAGAAATATGAATATATAAAGACCTACATTTTACTGTACAAAAGTAATACAAGACCCTTAAATTTCTGTTACATGTTAAACTGTACTTTTATTTTAACGGGTTGCCGTTTAGTTTCTGTTTGTATACAGTATGATATGATGCTAGTTTTCTCAAATGAAACGGTAAAATTCACATGAAGTGACTTTCACAGCAAGATTAAGTTTATGTGTTCATGTCGTCATATAGACACAGAGGCCGAAAATCACTGCGAGCGTCACGCTGCTTAGTAAACAAAACTGCTTCTCTGCCATTCATACATACAGAGGCAAACAGAACATGCAGGATTCATATTTAAACCGTCTTTTTGCCGTCTTTTTGGACCCCGTCCGAGTTTTTGCGGAGGAGAAATGATAGACGCGCGTCCATGTAGAGACAGAAATGACATGCCGGCGTGTAAATAAGAAAGGGGGGGGATATATAATGTAATATAATGGTAGGGCAAACACTGAATTCATTAAATGTGTATTTGCACATTTTTTTAACACAGAGTTACTTTTCCCAATATTCCTGTCACACCAAGCTTTTTAGACGGCAGTTCAATTTTTTCACGAAGTAGTCAAAGTACTTCAAGTCAAAAGTGCCCGTAATTGAAAAATCAGCCATGTGCACGTCAAAGTGCTGTTATGTCCAAGTGTCTGGAGACGTTTGGAATGTTTCCATTCCACTTATCTGCATGGTTTATAACCCATAAAACCTGAAGGACAGTGAAATGACGCGAATGGATCTTGTTTTTTTCGGGCTGAAATGCTCTGTTGGCATGTGTCTATTTAGATGTCTTTGTGTTTGAGCTGAATCACAGCTTTAGTGCACTACAGGTTTTAACCGTCACAATAGTCCAACCGTTTGAGACATATGCATGATGACAGCAAGTCTCTCTGGCCTTGATCTTACCTTTTTCTCTTTATATCCTCTCCATTCTGCTGCACTAACACTGTATTCACAAATCTTAAAATTCTTAAAACTAAAGTAATTTGTCTTAAAATGGCATTTTAACATTAGTATTACATTAGGTGCATTTTTCATTTCTATGCCATATGGAAACTTCACCAGCAACAAATATGGATTCATGTTATGTATTGACTCTATTGTTAATATCCTGTTATATAAATGTACAGTGTAAATAATTAAAAAAATGGACCCTTCCACACTGACAGCATACCATTAGTATCTTAATACTTAACAAAATACCAGAATATAGAGTTAAGCTCTAACCAGCCCCCTGATCTGTACTCTTACAATGTGTATAACGATAAGACTGTGTTTGTGTCATAAACCAAACTAAGCATGCTGTAGCGCTACAGTGTCAAGCTGTAATAAGATTACATGCATGCTTTGTGAACAGACTGTGTTGTGCTTTCTGATGAGATGATAGATTCTGGAATCTCAAATCCAGAGCGCTGTTTTGAACCATGTGTTAATTTTTACTAAAAGGGTTTGTGTTCTATTATCTATTAATATAAAACAAATATAAATAATAATGTAATAAGAAACAGTGTAATATCGTAATCATTCAATGACTTGAATGCATTATGAGCATGAAATTAAATTTTATAATCTTTATATGGCAATTCAAGGTTTGTTGAATTGTGAGTCACGTAGTGCAACTCCCCCAAAAAAACTGATATATGAAATAAGAATTCTTAATAGTTTGAATGTATTTAGTTTAATTTTGATTTTAATATCTTAAAAATATATGTACAATGTTTTTTTTTTTCTTTGAAAATAATGATTAAGGTTTGGACACACATGAATGGAAGGCCATTTCTGCCACTTAGGTTATTGTGAGTTTTTATCTAAATTTCACAATTCTGACTTTTTTTTCTCAGAATTGCATTATGCAAACTCACAATTGCAAGAAATAAAGTCAGAATTGTGAGATATAAACTTGCTGAAATTGTGAGATAAAAACCAATTTTGAGGGGGGAAAAGACTGATACGTGACCCTGGACTACAAAACCAGTCATACAAGTGTAAATTTTTCGAAATTGAGATTTATACATCATCTGAAAGCTGGATAAATAAGCTTTCCGTTGATGTTTTTTAGGAAAGGACAATATTTGGCAGAGATACAACTATTTGAAAATCTGGAATCTTAGGGTGCAAAAAAATCTAAATATTGAGAAAATCGCCTTTAAACTTGTCCAGAAGAAGTTCATAGCAATGCATATTACTAATCAAAAATTACGTTTTTATATATTTACTGTATGAAATTGACAAAATATCTTCATGGAACATGATCTTTACTTAATATCATAATAATGATTTATAGAAAAATCTATAAATTTGACCCATCAGATGTATTTTTGGCTATTGCTACAAATATACCCATGCTACATAAGACTGGTTTTGTGGTCCAGGGTCACATATGTTCTCAGAATTGTGAGTTTATATCACGCAATTCTGACTTAATAACTTGCAACTGCAAGTTTATTTCGCGCGATTCTGAGAAAAAAGTCAGAATTGTGAGTAATCCTATTATTTCTCAGAATTGCAACTTTGTCTCGCAATTCTGACTTTATAACTTGCAAGTTTATATCACGCAGTTCTGGCTTCATTTCTCAGAGTTTATATCTCGCAGTTCTGACTTTATTCTCAAAATTACGACTTATTACAAGTTTATATCATGCAATTCTGAGAAAAGTCACAATCCTGAGTTTATATCGCACAATTTTGACTTCATCTCTCAGAACTGCGAGAACTTTGTCTTGCAATTCATACTTTATAACTCACAATTATGAGTTTATATCACAATTCTGAAAAAAGTCAGATTTCGAGTTTGTCACGCATTTCTGAGGAAAAAGTCACATCAGTTTCACAATTCTGAAATTCTGACTTTATAACTCGTAATTGCAAGTGTATATCACGCAGTTCTGAGAAAAAAAGTCACAGTTCTGAGTTTATATCTCGCAGTTCTGACTTTATTTCTCAGAATTGCGACTTTATTTCGCAGAATTGCAATTCTGACTTTATAACTTGCAATTGCAAGTTTATATCATAAGTTAAAAGTCACAATTCTAAATTTATATAATGCAATTCTGACTTCATTTCTCAGAATTGCGAGTTCACATCTCGTAATTCCGACTTTGTAACTCACAGTTGAGATTTTATCGCAATTTTCACAGTTTGTATCACACAATTTTGAGAAAAATGTCAGAATTGACAGATGTAAACTCGCAGATTAAAAAAATAAAAGTTGGAGATTAAAAAAATAAAAGTTGGACCGTGTTTTAAATTAGATTCATAGTGTATCTTTAAAAAGCCTCTTAGGAAGTTGTGTCATCGCTGGGATAAAAGAGAGTACTTTACAAGAAATATCACACATCAAATTGAACTTTTGTCAAAAATCTCTTCTCAAATCCTTATTTTTACATGAGGGATCACAGGGACTCTTAATGAAGCTGAGATTCCAGAATCTCGTTTCAGACCGCCATTAATGACTGTGGCCATGCTGTCATATTCATTGCTCGATGAGGTTCATTGATAACAACTGAATCTGACTGAAACCAAACAGTTTCTTGTGTCATCTGCATATGAATAAAATATACTGCCTCATCAGTGTCACCTTTGAGAAGTCAGAGGTATCTTAATGAGCTGCTACTCTCTACAGCTACACTGGAGAGGAAGGGATACCAGCTCTTTTCTAATTTACATACTCTTGAATAAGCTCAAATCAAGCTGCTCCTCAACATTGAGATTGACCTTAAGATGTCTGGCAGTAGGCTTTCATGATAGCATATGCCAGAAGAGCAGGGAGCATCACCCCGACTCCTATCATCTGTCAGTCTTCTGCTCTATGCAAAATAAGAGGCACATCTGCATATTTATGACTTTCCATCTGATGTAGATTCATCGCTGTCTGAGTCTGTATTACATCAACATTTAGAGAGAAATATGAGTAGAAAATGACCATTTAGAACAAAAGCTCATGCATTTCCCTATAGACCTCAGCTACAAGGCAAATACTGCTCTGTTTAGGAATTGAATCTCATTATTTTAAAATTGTTGCTTGCGGTTTATGTTGGTGATATATAAAAGCATCAAAGAATCATAACAAAATAGCCCAAAGGAAAATTGTGTTGTTCAGAGGTTGCCCTGTCATAAATCAGAATGTGTTCTCAGTTATATTCAAGTATCACCTTGTTTCTCTTAAAATTCTTGAGAAACAAAAGAAACAATTGTTGTGTTATTCATATAGCCATTCCAGTTTATTTTAACGGCAGTTGCTTGGCTGACACATACAGCTTCTTAAGTAAAGAAACCTGGATGCCCCCATCTTTAATTTATGGGAACTAATGCTTCTTCCAAGTAAATCTATAAGTACCTCAAAGCACAAGCAGTTTTATTTTTTAACTGCTCAATGTCCGAAGTTACATAAAATACATGATTACCTGCAAATGACATTGAATTGAGAAACACGCTATAGTTACAGGATCTAATCAGCTGAACCTTAAACCTCTGGAGTTGATGTAGATTGCTGTGAATGTTTGAGTTTCTGTATGTTTTTACAGTGTTAATTAGAAATTCTTTATTAAGCCCTATGTTATTTGATCGAGTGAGGCACAGGCGAAGGAGCACAGCAGGAGGTTTCAGGTCTTCTCACTTTAGTGGGGCTCTTGAGACATTCGCTCTTCATTAAAAGGGGCTGAACAAGTCAGCTGTATTAAACACACGCTACATGTTTCACTGGGGCTTTAAGTCATCCAGAAAATGCCGGAATGACACTTTCTGCCCTGGTTCTAGCATAGTTCTTCCATTTTAAGTGGGCCAGGGGAATAAGGAACATCAAACTTTCCAACTTTACCGTATAATTGATTTGAGTGCAGATAAAGTAGGGGTAAGAAACAGAGCAATGACTTCAGAAGAGTATTAAGCGAATACAAAGGAAGAGCAGAGACTGACTGCCTGTCAGATATTCAGCTTGACTTGCTGAGTTTGTGGTTGTTTTGCTGCGGTGGCCTTTTGGCTCCAGATAGAGTGAGATTTGGACATGCTACTGGGGGTCCGGCGGGAGAGCTGCGCTGCTTCGCCTCACTGAGCTGCCACTCAACATGGGGCACTGGAGTGTGACTGTTTTCTGCTCAGCACAACCAGGGAGCAGGGAAGACACTGAAGCTCTGGTTCAAAAACTAGTGAGTGGCCTCTGTAGACAGTATCATAGACAGCACTCTTGACAGGAAGTCTGCTCCAAAAAGTCAGCAACTATCTCTTAATATACCCTGTTTTGTCCAAAATCTAGGGGAGCATTACATGTGTCATGTAGAGAATGCAGTGTGAAAGCTTGTGTGAAAAATAAATCCAAGAAATGCTGATCATAATAATTTTGCACTGGAATATATTGATAAAAATGCTAAAAAAAAAAAATTTGACCTTAGTCAGGGTAGCGGTATATTTAATTCTTGGCAGGAATAAAAACGAGGATGTGAGGGATAAAAGTACAGTGCTTTCAGTTGATTGCACTGTTGTTTAAAAACATGCTGATTGTTCAGCTGAGTAGTCAAACATTTCATGAAATAGATTTAAAAATTATGATCAGTTTTGCCAAGTTGAGCTACTTTAACACTGTTGCCTCTGAATAACATTGAAGTGACCCCAGTTGAGATCAAAAGTTTACATACACCTTGCAGAATCCGCAAAATGTTTTTTTTTAGCAAAATAAGAGGGATCATACAAAATGCATGTTATTTTTTATTTAGCACTGACCTGAATAAGATATTTCATATAAAAGATGTTTATATATAGTCCACAAGAGAAAATAATAGTTGAGTTTATAAAAATGACCCTGTTTAAAAGTTTACATGCACTTGACTTTTAATACTGTGTTGTTACCTGAATGATCCACAGCGGGGGATTTGTTAGTGATTCATGAGTCACTTGTTTGTCCTAAACAGTTACATTTATTTACATGCATTTTGTGTGATTCCTCTTATTTTGGTAAAATAATTAACATTTTGCAGATTCTGCAAGATGTACTGTATGTTAACTTTTGACCTCAACTGTAGCCCCTTGGATGTGAATTTTACCAGGGAACCCCCACCAAAAAATGCAATTGAGCTAGATTTGGGCTAGATTTGAGTAGCAATTGGGCTGGTTTTGTTGTGAAAACCTGGCAACCCTGGTTGTAAAAAAAATGACATGATCTAGGACCTTTATACAGGGCACACTATTGCAAGGATTGTAAATCTATCCCTCAAAGCCTTTTCAACTGTGTTAAATTCAATATCGCGTCTAACTCAATTAAGTTCTATTTGTCACATTCCAAATCTGCCATTGAGATTCTATTTCAGTTAGAATGCATAGTAGGCAGCTGCCTACATAGGCAGTAGCCGACAAGGCAGCACACTTTTTTTAAAAAAGGACCAGAGAAAGAGAATTAATTGGTAAAATGATCCTGTGGGATTCTTTTTTATTTATATATTTATTTTAGATACAGCAGCATGACACAATAGTCCCCCTCTCAGCACCATATTATTTTCAGTAATACTATAAACTAAATATACAATTACATCAAAAAAGCTATTTTTGTAGCATTTTTTTCATTAAGAGACAATTTTTTTTTTTAAGTTAAATTTTTGGCTTTTTGCTTTTATTTTGATAAGACAGTAGAGAGCAGACAGAAAAGCATTAGGTGAAAAGAGGGGGAGGAATCGGCAAAGGACCTTGAGGCGGGATTCGAACTCGGCTCGCCGCTATATGTTGGCACACTAACCACAAGGCTATCAGTGCCGACATTAAGAGACAATTTATTAAAACAAAACTCTATTGTGAAGGTTTATCTAAGGGATAGTAGGGATGGGACGATAAATAGTTGCAGTGCGAATCGAGAAATGATTCAGCATCGATTCAAGATTTTCTGAACACATCGTGATTCTTTCTCAAATGGATTCTGAGCTTAGTTTTGAACAACAGATTGCACTGCTTGCTTTAGAAACAGCCGTGCTCTGCTTGTTTCCAAATCCTTACATGCACTTGAAGCTAAAATAATCATTTATACAATTTGAAAAGGTTGAAGCGAATTACAAGGGTGCTCACAGTGGGCTGTGTTTACAATAACCTCGCGTCATAAAAGCATTCTGAGCCGAGGTGAAATTACATAACTCGAGTGTGCGAATAAAAATTAGATTAGATCACCATCTGCTGTTAAAATCTAAGCGCAGAATCGATTCCAAAGAGAATGGCGATGCATTCGGAAGATCTAGGAATCGATCCACGAATCAATTTATTGTCCCATCCCTTAGGTATAGTTCACCTAAAAATGAAAATTCTGTCATTAATTACCAGTAAGACTTTCGTTTATCTTTAAAACACAAATTAAGATATTTCTGATGAAATCTGAGAACTTTCTGACCCTGCAACTACCATGTTCAAAGCCCAGAAAGGTAGTAAGGACATTGTTAAAAATAGTCCATGTGACATCAGTGGTTCAGCCTTAATGTCATGAAGCTACACAAATGCTTTTTGTGTGCAAAATTAACAGCTTTATTCAGCGATTTCTTCTCTTCTGTTTGAGTCTTTGAAATTTCAAACAATCCTTGAAATGGATTTAGTGTCAGTCAAACTGATAACTTGTGATTTATTTAGTCTGATTCAATAAAAAGAACCAATTCATAAGAGTCATTCTTTAGTGAATCAGACTACACAGATCACGCTGTATGTTGTGTGCTGTCATTGAGGACAACTTAATAGAAATAATTCTAGCCTTGAAAACTGTGCAGGAATTCCTTCAAAAAAATGAATCATTTGGCAAATGCTCTTAGACTCACACACCTTTGCTAGTACTAGAAACATAAATATTACATTTAGGCCTAAATATTTTTTTGAGTATATGAAGCGCATACTGAGATTTACAGTATGGTTGACTGCACTTGCTCACATTTTGCTGTTGCAGGCAAGATTTATTCAGTAGCATCTGTTTTTGCTATATTGAAGTTGTCTTCAATAAATAGATAAACAAGCCCAGATGCTTCTTCTTACCTGACATTCTGTGCCTCAGATCACTAAAAACCATCATACGCATCTTGTCTTTGTCTTGCCAAGGAGATGATTAATGGTTACTGCACTGTTTTATTTCCGCCCCTCCCCTAAGTAGCCTTGAGAATCCGGTCACATGTTGACGGCAATGAATGTAGCTGTATAATGTAAACACGTTAAAGCCTTCCTGATATTGACCAGATGCCCCAACATTAGCCCACGCGATTGCTTAACGTGTCTTAGATTGTTCATCAAGCCGATTGAATGACGTCATCCCTTTAGGTCCTGCATTGAGCTGTTACATTCCAATCAATATACCTTAATGAAATGCTGTAGACCACTGCATGTCATTTGTCTTCAGGATACAGGGGTATCGATGCCAAACGGGCAACTCGCCAAGCCCTAAAACTACAGATAAATACCAACTCCATCACAGACCCAGATTTGATTCTGTAGAATTTGACAAATGTTGATCTACAGGTCAGCGTTCCATTCTTCGTAATATGATTTGGAGGCTCTGACTGTACAATCACAGTCAGGGAGGCACTTTGTATGCAGCTAAGGTCCCAGCATGCTTTGAGTCTGCTCACCTGGGGCATGTTGCATTCTTAAAATTTATGCTTTGATTAAATGCAAATAGAAAGATAAACAGATAAACAGGATTTGGCCTGACGTTCACTCAAGGTGGTGCTTTGTGAGGCAGATTAGTGTGGCTAATTTCTCTTCTGGTGGAGTTTTAATTGGCGTTCAATTCCAATCAAACTCCTGCCACCCTCCCTAGGGGCACCACGACTGGTGTACTGTGTCTAAAGGGCATGTGCTGTCTGCTGTGTGATATCAGCTATGATGGCTGCTTTTTCATAATGTTTTAGATTCATATGTTTATTATCCACCTTATTCTTCAGTGCGTAAATACGCATATGTGCGCTATAGGGAGATAATGAGAAGAATAACAACGTGCAGTAAACCGTAAAACTGTTTGCACTACAAACCAGTGTGTTCATAATTAAGATAATACATTAAAATAATATGGTAAGACACACCAATTTGCAGTATCAAGCAGCAAAACGAGAATTAATTAAGTTGCTTAAACAACTAAAAACAAAGCAGCATTATGTATATGTATGTATGTACGAGTTTAATACAAAGGACCGAAAGCCAATCACACAGAGTACTTTCTTCATTTAAAAATACGAGAAGCAGTGAAATGGGGAAAACCCTCCGCCATAAAGTCTCGAGATAAAAGTTGAACTTGTTTTCAGCGTTCAACGTTCTGCAAAATTCGAATTTTTTTTGAGAGCCCTAAATGCTTGTCAGTTACGTCTTAAGTCAATGTAAACCATTGAGAATGAACATACATGTGCAACAGTATATTGGATGCGTGCAGTATGGAAGCCTGTTTCCACCACTGAATTAAAAAAAAGATAATTGCGACTTTCTATCTCACAATTCTGACTTTTTTTCTCACAACTGCAAGTTTACATTTGCAAACTTGCAATTCTGACTTTTGTCTCAGAACTGTGAGAGACAAACTCGCAATTGTAAGAACATATCAGTCTTTTTTCCCCTCAAAATTGGACTTTATGTCTTGCAGTTCTGACTTTATAACACGCAATTGCGAGAAAAAAAGTCACAATTGTGGTATATATGACTTTGTGAGATTATGTCTTGTAATTCTGACTTTTAAAAAAGAAAAGTCAGATTTTCAATTTTATATCTCGCAATTCTGTCATCATTTCTCAGAATTGCAAGTGTATGTCTCACAGTTTTGACTTTATAACTCAGTTGAGTTTATATCTCACTATTCTAAGAAATAGTCATATATCTCGCAATTTTTACTTTTTTCTCGCAGTTGCGTTATAAAGTCAGAATTGTGCAATATAAACTTGTAATTCAGAGAAAATATCAGACTATTCCCCCTCAAAATTGGATTTTATATCTTGCAATTCTGACTTTTTGAAACGCAATTCTGAGAAAAAAGCGAAAAACATCAGAACTGTGAGATACAGCCTTGCAATTGCGAGAAAAAAATTCAGAATTGCACGACACAAACTCGCATTTACGAGAAAAAAGTCAGAATTTTTCACGCAATTCTGACTTTATTTGTCGCAGTTGTGAGTTTATATCACGCAATTCTAAAAAGAAAAGTCAGAATTGCAAGATAAAAACACAATTCTGACTTTTTTCTCGCAAATGTGTTTATATTAAGATGTTTATGTCGTGCAATTCTGACTTCATTTATATGATGCAAATCTGAGAAAAATAGTCCAAATTGGGAGGTAAAAAGTTGCAATAACCTTTTTTAATTTTTTACTCAGTGGTGGAAACAGAGTTCCATAGTGCAGCTCTTAAAGTGACAACGTAATATTCTTTCTGCCGTCTGTGTTTTTTTTGTTGTTTTTTTTTACATTTGATTATTCAATTTCTGTAAGCTGTTAGCTGAATGCTTTAGACTTGCATAAAAACTTGTTTCATTTGTATAATTTTTCAGTTGTATTTGACCTTGACTTGACTGACTGTTTATTTATTTTCAATAATTTTTGAGGACTTTTTTTTTTTTTTTTACTTTACAGTATAAGTTACCCAAGTATTCTGCTGTGATATTGAGAATTGTGAGATTTTGCTGGTATCTAAAATGTAGATGTCATAGCAACCTTATTTAAAGAAAATCTATATTTGATATATATTGCTATCTTTAAATTAATCACTCATATACAGTTTTGGCCCACTCGTAATCATGTTAAATAAATGTGATTACAATATTGACCAAAATAATCGTTATGATTTTTTGCCATAATCAAACAGCCCTAATTTATGTTAATAGTCTCAAAAGGCATAATTCAGGTCGTTGACTCTATGACAGTATTGTCTGAGCGGTGTATTGGAAACATAAATAAAGACTTATAATTAGCTGCTTCCTCATTTGATACCTCAAGCAACAACTTTTGTTTGTGTGCTTGTCACAGTTTTATTTGCCAGTTACACTTTATTTATAGGAATTTTAGTAGCTACAGGAATTCAATTTTCCTTTCTCTTATCAGAACACCTTTTTCCTCTGAGGCTTTTGAGGAGCTGCGCTGGAAACCACACTCTGTGTTTTAAAGCTGATGTGTGTGAAGCTTAATAATTAAAATGTTTATGAATAATTCATTCTGGATCTCTTTGTGCGAGCACTCCTCTAGCTGTGCAAGTATCTATATTTAACATCGGCGTCACTTTTTCTCTCTCTCTCTCGCCTTCTTTCCTTGAAAAGCTCAACACCTTTGGGTTTTCATCTTGACACTGTTTAACACAGGAGGTTTCTTTTTTATTTTTGTCACAGAAATCCCTTTTCATATAGATGTTTTGAAGCCTGCACTAAGCATAAATCAGGATTTTGTTTTTCCATTATTCTAACACAAAAGAAGATATTTGGAAAAATTTTGGTTTTCATTGTATGAAAAAAGCCATTATCTTTCTGTGATACAGAGAAGAAAGAAAGTCATACAAATTTGGAACATGAGGGTCTTCCATAGTATGGTTCATATAGGTTTTAAGTACATTTAGAGTTAGACATGAGTGAATAAAAATGACTTGAAGTTCAGTAAATCTTTTGACTGATTCCTTATAGGATCCAGCTAATAACATCGCTTAATCAGACTCTAATGAAAAGCCACAGCAAGCAGAGTTGTCTTTATTTCATTTCGCAGTACCCGGCTCTTTTCATCTCTCCTTACATTCGATTCTGACTGAAAGCAGTTTCAGTAAAATATAATTTCTTTACCGTGACACTGTAGATTCCATAGAGGCAGTGAATAGCAGTGCAGGAATCACTGGAATAGGCTAAGAAAAAAACACATTATGTGCCTCATGTGTAATATAAAAAGTATTGTCTGAAACATTAGCTTAAAATTTGATATATTAAATTGAAAGTTATTTTTAATTCACAATGATTTATTACCTCTTTCCTGTTCCAAAAGTAGATCAAGAGAAAGAAAGAGAAAAGAGAAAAAGGGGTTGGGTTGATGAGGGAGGAGCAGGTTTGGAAAAGCTAGATCAACCCACAACGAAACTTAAAACAGAAGAAAGGAACAGAGTGGCAGGGTGAAAGAGCTCACTGCTCCTGTTTTGAAGACAGCACAGTGGTCTGGCATCGCTACGGAAACGGATGTGTGATCATGATGCTGATGACCAGCTGTGTGCGAGTGCATTGAGGGACAAACTGTTGTTTTTAGTATCAAATATGATCAGTTACACATTGTTTGAAACAGTGTCAATTAAAGGATTGGTGCACTCCCAGAATGAAAATTCCCTGATTATTTACTCACCCCCATGTCATCCAGTCTGTCTTCAGTCGAAGAGAAATTAAGGTTTTTGAGGAAAACATTCCAGGATTTTTCTCCATGTAGTGGACTTCAATGGGAAACAATGGATTAAAGGTCCAAACTGCAGTTTCAGTACAGCTTCAAAGGGGTCTACACGATCCCAGCCAAGAAACAAGGCTATTATCTAGCAAAACGATCAAACATTTTCTAATAAAATAAAAAATCATATACTTTTCAACCACAAATGCTCATCTTGCACTATTTTGGCCTCACGTATTACACATTGGAGAGGTCACGGGTAATGTAGCTGGATGTACTGATCTAGTGTTTACAAAGTGAATATACAAAGAAAGCCAAACACCCTTTACAAAAAAAAAAAAAAAGTTAAATAACAGTGTCAGACAGTTTTGAAGTTGGAAGAGAAAATGAGATGGAGTTTTTGATCTGGAGTACACAGACGAAGAACTAACCAAACGTGACCTTTTTAATGTTAATATGTAATACACAAAGTCATGGATGCGCATTGCACAGCTAGTGCAAGATGAGCATTTGTGGTATATAGATTTTTTTTTAAAAATGATCTTTTTGCTACATAAGATCCTTATTTTGTCACGCATGTGTGTAGAAGGAGACGTACAAAGATGAAATAAGTCTTTAATAAAGTCTTTAATAAAATCCACAATAGGTAAATCCAGACAGGAACGGCAGGGAAACACACACCAACATAACCTTAAGATCGGACGAACAACACTGAACTGAATACAACTTATATAGGGGTGCTAATGATACAAGGACAGGTGTGGGTGATTAACTAATAAGGACTTAACGAGGACAGGAACAGGAAAAACCATATATGGGCACAGAAGGGAGAAACCAACACAAACAGTCCACAGGGGTGTGACTTTACTCCCCCCTCCTGGAAGGCACGACTTTGCGCCGTAGAAGAAAATAAAAACAAAAACAAAGGAGTGGACGTGGGGTGGTAACAGAAAGTCAATGTAGGAGGAGGCTCTGGTGGAGGACGGACTCCCGGGAGGTGGACAACCAACAAAGTCCAGGGTGGTGACGATGGAGGGAGGAGCCAGGGAGGACACAGAAGGGTCCAGGGTGGATCAGATGGAGGGAGGAGCCAGGGAGGAGACAGAAGGGACTCGGAGCAGGAGGAGCCAGGCGAGACCCAAGTCGCAGCCATGATGGTAGCCCACGGCGGACCTGACGGAGGGAGGAGCCATGGTGGAGGAAGGGCTGACGACTCCAGGGGGCTGACCGATGGCGGTGGAGCAGGTGGAGGTAGAGCCCGAGGCAGAGATGGGGAGCCGATGATCCTGGGCGACACCGAGGATCCGGAGGTCCGCTGCGGAGCTGGAGCACCAAAGGACTGAGGCAGAGCTGGAGGGATGGAGGAGCCCAATGGAGCCGGTGGGACGGAGCAACGAGGCGCAGCCGGAGGAGTGGAGTCCTGAGGCAATGGCGGGATGACGACCGACCAAGGCGGAACCGGAGAGACGAGGGAGCCTGGAGGAGCTAGTGGGCTAGTGGATGATTTTGAAGTTGAAGGAGAAAATGAGATGGAGACGAAGAACTAACCACATGTAACCTTTCCAATGTGATCATGTATTGCGTCCTAGACGCGCATGACAGAGTGCGAAACGAGCATTTCTGGTTCTAAAGTATAAAATGTAATTTTATTTTTAAAATTACTAATCATTTTGCTAGATAAGACACTTATTCCTCTGTTGAGATTGTGTAGAGCCCTTAGAAGCTGCATTGAAACTGCAGTTTGGACCTTCAACCCGTTGATCCCCATTGAAGTTTTCCTCAAAAACCTTAATTTCTTTTTGACTGAAGAAGGAAAGACATGAACCTTTTGGATGACATGGGGGTGAGTAAATAATCAGGAAATTTTTATTCTGGAAGTGAACAAATCCTATAATAGTCCAGCTACGTTGAATGAGCCTTAGTTAGCCAGCAATTTACCAACTTGTACTAAACTGATCATGGATAAAAATGCAATTACAGTTTTAAAGAACAGCCATCCTTAGTGCTGTCATCTGAAATAAATTACACTGAATTGAATGTTTACTAGAAAAAGTGCTTTAAATAAGCTTTGTTCTAGAGGCTCAGCTTTCCAGTGGTGGCTAGTTGTCCTTATCTGCTCTTTTGTGCTGTAGAAAAGTTACACTCATCACAATCAAACTGAATCACACACAAAAAAGCCAATCCTCTGTACTGCGGACATCCATGATGTTTCCTCAGATCTCACTGATCTTTGGACCCCTATCGATCTGGCAACTGCCCACAGGGAGCTACAACTGAAGATTCCAGGAACCACCTGGATAAAAGCACACATAAAACTCCTCCGTAAAATGCATCTGGATTAATAAACAACAAACTTTAGTGCACATACCATTATGCAAATGTTCGCCCAAGCGTATGTACACTCGGCGTAGTTGGATTTTTTGCAACTGCCTGCCAGAAATTGAAAAGAGGATTTTAAAAACGTGCTGTACGTTGAATTCAAAAGCCACACTCCAAAGGCAATCGCTGGTTTTACAAATGTAATCGACTCAATCGACTGCACTCTTATTGCAATAAAAGCATGAGTGGAAAATGAATTTGCTTTCAACGACAGAAGGCACTTTCAGTCTATCAGTGTTCAAGTAATCTCACCAATGCAGATATGAGGTTTCCTTAGACAATGCATCATTTTATCTTACAATAATGTTGACAACCCATCTTTACATTTAAATTCTATGTGATGACTGGTTGAGAATATCTAGTAAAACAAATATTACAGTATTCAGGAAAGCTCACTATTATGTTTTTCATGTAAGATTTTTATTCCTACAAAATGAAGTTATTTAGTAGAATGTTGAGTATCAAAATTACAAAATACCTTATATATAAGAAGCAAATAGCATAAAATATATCTATATGACTTGAGCACTGTCTCTCTAAATGTATAAGTAAATATGTACACTACCAGTCAAAAGTTTTTAAGTTCAGTAAAATGTTTTTAGTCTTTTCTGCTCTCCAAGGCTGTTTATTTGATCCAAAGTACAGCAAAAACAGATTTGAATATATATTTGAATATATTGTAAAATGTAATTTATTCCTGTGATCAAAGTTAAATTTTGTTACATTATACACTTATACACTATACTATTCAAAAGCCTGGAGTCATTATGTTTTTTATTTATTTATTCATTTATTTGGAAAGAAAAATGTTACAAAAGTTTTATATGTCAGATAAAACTTCTTCTGAACGTTCTATTTATCAAAAAACCTGAAAACATTCTACTCAGCTGTTTTCAACATAATAATAATAATAATAATGATAAAAATTTGAGCAGCAAATTAGAATATTAGAATTGTTTCTGTAGGATCATGTGACTGCAGTAATGATGCTAAAAAGTCAGCTTTGAAATCACAGGAATAAATTACATTTTAAAATATATTCAAATGCAAAATAGTTATTTTAAATAGTAAAAATATTTCAAAATTTCGCTGTACTTTGGATCAAATAAATGCAGGCTTGGTGAGTAAAAGAGACTTTTTTTTTAAAAGTTAAAAATTGTATTGTTCAAAAACTTTTGACTGGTAGTGTATATATAAATAAATTCAATTAATTGAAAAAAAAAAAGAAACACTAAAAAGTTTACACAAAATATTACATTATAAAATTAGTAAAATTGTAAATAATTTTGACATTTGCTTAACATTAAAGTGCCATTAAAAAATAAACATGCAAAATTGCTGTAAATATGCAGTAGTGGCCAATATTAATCTAATCTTGAAACTGTGATATATAAAAATATAACCAGTATAGTAGTGGTTTTTGTGGAACAGACATAAATTTAACCCGTTATTCACTAAAATTCTTTATTAGAGAATTTGTTTTGAAATGTGTTTTATTTTGGTCTTTTTCTTAATATATATGTTATTTTTTGAATTGAGATTCAGAAGCCACACTCTGTATTATGTGTAATATGTCATAAAGAGAGGCAGTTCTCAGAACAGAGTGATCATGTATAGCAGTTATTACCGTCATCAAACTGACAGGTAGAACGTAACGGCTGTCTGTTTTAATCTAGACCGCATCTTCTGATTCTCGGGACGATATCGTGAACACCTTTATATTCGCCATGCACGGAAACAGCCATATTTCCACTCAGTTTCAGCATCTGATTTCATTTTGTTCTTACATAATGTTTTCCTTCTGTCATAACAGGCGACAATTGGAATCGACTTCCTGTCAAAAACCATGTATTTGGAGGACAGAACGGTAAGCAGTCTAGCATGTTCTAATTCAGCAGTAAATCAAACGAACTCTTCTGTTTTCTATTCCATGTCAAAAGAGAAGAGTTTTAATGAAACCATATTGAATCCCCAAAGCATTTTTATTATCCCAGCTGGATTTCTGACAGTTTCAGTATATGGCTGGAAGCTCATGTATCAAGAAAATAGATCGTATCCTCTAGAGATGTCTGGAGTTTATAACCCAGAAATGATTCCATGACCTTCAGCGGAGCAGTTTGGTGTGGTTTTATAAGGTCATATTGATCCAGCTCGTAGCTTGGCTCTGCATGTGTTTACGTAATTGTGTCTATATGTGTGTTTGAGAAGCTGAATAATTTGACTGTTCAGTTGGGGGTCTCTGACTTGCAGGTTCGGTTGCAGCTGTGGGACACGGCAGGCCAGGAACGTTTCAGGAGCCTCATTCCGAGCTATATAAGAGACTCCACCGTAGCTGTGGTGGTGTATGACATCACAAGTGAGTGTAACACACACCCTTCAATGATCAAACCTCCTTTAGCTCTGAAATACTTCACAGAGAGCTAAAAAAAAAAATCAAGGAGGTTAACATGATTACAGCTAACCGGCTTTTCAGTTGGAGATGTGAGCAATGATGATTTTCTATCAGTTAAGTGTGTTACAGTCTGGCCTTGTTTAACTCTATAACTAGATAGATTCAACCCCAAAGATCTAAGAAGCAGCTGTAAGTTATTTTTCACAATAAAAAGATGACAGTTTTATTTTCCGTAAACCCCACTGTGACTTTTAGAGACTGGGTTAGCGATGCACAGCTTTGTTGGTATAAACAGAAAACACAAAGCTTGATTTTATAGGTAAAGCAAAGTCAGTTTCACCTTGAAGCAGAAGCAGGTTCGTTGATGTCAGGCTGCACATGAGCAGGCATAAATGGCATAATAAAACCTTACTTTATTAGTTTGTTATATATTTTAATAATATGACAATGGCACACAGTGGTGCACAATAGCTGCGTTTTGTAAAGGTAAGAAGTGATAGAATCTCAACTACCTTATAAATTTAATAATAAAAAATCTAATTTAAAAAAAATCCAAACATTCTAATAAAATCATTTATCCTCCAACCAAAGTATTAATAGAAATAGTGATGATATTATTAACACAAATTATAAATTTGTTAGGGCTGTTGATTAAATTAAATTAAATTAAACTAAATTTAATTAAGTCAAAATAAATGAAAGTACATTAATAACTTCAGAATTGGAAAGGTTTCTCTAATAAACTGCACTTAACATTAAAATGTAATTATAAATTCTAATAAAAAAATGTTTAAAATAATTTACCTTCCAACCAAAGTATTAAATTAAATTAAATTAAATTAAATTAAATTAAATTAAGAAATAACTGATGAATTGAAAAAGTTTTCTAATTAACTGCACTTAACATTAAAATGTCATCATAAATTCTTTAAAAAATAAATAAATAAAACAATTTACTCTCCAACCAAAGTATTAATGAAAATAGTGTTGATGATATCAGCACAAATTATAAATCTGTTAGGGATGTTGATTAAATTAAATTAAATTAAATTAAATTATTAAATTTAATTCAATCAAAATAAATACAAATAAATAAATAAAAATAAATAAATATATAACTTCAGAATTGGAAAGGTTTCTCTAATAAACTGCACTTAAAATTAAAATGTCATCATAAATTCTAATTTAATTTCTTTTTTTTAAATAATTTACCTTACCGAAGTATTAATGAAAATAGTGTTGATGATATCAACACAAATTATACATCTGTTAGGGCTGTTAAATAATAAAATAAAATAAAATAAAAAATAACTGATGATATCAACACAAATTATATTATGTTAGGGCTGTTGATTAGTTATAAACAAAATATAAATAAATAAATAACTGATTAATTGCACAGGTGTCTCTAATTAACTGCACTTAACATTCAAATTTGTCAAAATATAAATACTTTTATATATAATATCCAGATTAATGTGGAAACAACATGAAGTCAGTATTTTAAATACTTATATTTGAAATATTTATTTTATTGCATATTGCACAAGTATTATGAATGAAGGCCAGTACTGTTATATATAATAATAATTTCCAATTTCTGAGGATAAATTAGTAATTTTAGCTGTTCAACTTTACAGTAATGCAGTATACCAGCCTCAACTACAAATTATCTCTTTTTTTACTGTTTATTAATAATTACGGCGCATTAAAATATATTTATATCAACTTTAAATTTAAGTGAACTTAAACCAATATTTAACAATAATTGTTCTGAATACAACAGCCTGTATTAATAGCAGAATCTGAAATCTAGTTTATTTCAGTGTTTACCCTACAAAGTAGTTACCACCTGCTGTCTCTGTTTTTCTCTATAAAGATGTGAATTCGTTCCAGCAAACTTCCAAATGGATCGATGATGTGAGAACGGAGAGAGGAAGTGATGTCATCATCATGCTGGTGGGCAATAAAACAGATCTGGCAGATAAGAGGTGAGTTGTCTCACTCTCAATCTTTCTCACACGCTTTTATTATTAAGCTGCTTAACAAGGCTGTTTCACTCACCAGAGTGTGAATCGAAGCTGACAGTTTCATTAAAGAGATTCTCTGAAAAACAAAAAGGAAGCCTTTTCCTCTCACTTTAGAATTTGGAACAAACCCGATAAGAGGTAAAAGAAGCAATGCAAAAATAACACATTGTTCAGAGAAGGTTTGCCCTAAATGATCTCTCCCTGAAAGCAGTGATGCTACACTACACTAAAAGTACCATAACTAGAATTAACTTACCATTAAGTTTTAAAATTGCAAGCTACTTTTTTTCAAACTGTTAGGCAAAATGCTACATTACTGTTATGTATTTGTGCAAATGGCCGAGTGAGTTGAGGTAATATTCAATCAATGTAGTGTTGAGAAGTATAATTATTTTTAGTGAATTGATTTGTTTAAATGATTTATTTAAATAACTTGACAAAAATTATTCTCCAATCCAGCTGAGACTTTCAATTTAAGATTTTAAGCTGTTCATCGCTGTTTTTGACTCAGATATACAGTATAAAGTCAGCTAGATTTAGTTTGAAAGGAAATTAATACTAATATTTAGCAGTGACTCAATAAATTGATCAAAAGTGACGGTGAAGACATTTATAATGTTACAAAAGACTTCTGTTTCAAATCTATTCTTTTGAACTTTCTATTCATCTTGAAAAAATCCTGAAAAGAAGCAGTTTTTCTAAAAATAATAAGCACAACATTTGTAATAATCATAAATGTTTCTTAGGTATCAAATCTGCATATTAGAATGATTTCTGAAGGATCATGTGACAATTCAGCTTTGTTATCACATCAGTAAATTATAATTTATTTAAACAGAAACTAGTCATTTTAAACTGTAATAATATTTCAAAATATTACTATTATTATTATTTTATTACCCTGTTGGAAATCTTGCTCTGACTGAAAAAAATAAATTAAATACTCTAACAGTCAAAAGTTTTTGAACAGTAACATTTTAAATGTGTTTTAGTCTCTTCTGCTCACCAAGCCTGCATTTATTTGATCCAAAATACTGCAAAAACACTACAATTTTGAAATATTTTTACTATTTAAAATAACTGTTTTATATTTGAATATATTTTAGAATGTAATTTAGTCCTGTGATTTCAAATCTGAATGTTTCGCATCATTACTCCAGTCACATTATCTTTCAGAAATCATTGTAATATTCTGATTTGCTGCTCAAAAAACAATATTATTATTATTATTATTATTATTATTATTATGTTAAAAAATGCTGAGTAGATAATTTTTTCAGGTTTCTTTGATGAATTATTTTATTTTATTTATTTATTTTTTGTATATTTAAAAAGATATTTTCCAATTAAATAGCTTTAATGTAATTAGTTACTTTTTGAAACCAGCCTGTTGTTTGGCTAATTACTTTTTTCACAAGCAACTTGCACTACATTAAATTATAAGTACCTTGTAATGTTTGAGAAAGAACCATTTCAAAGGAGCTTCCCCAACATTTCTCTCAGTCTACTTTTGTTTTAACACTTCCTTGTGTCATGCTTTAATCAGTACAAAGCTTGAATTTATAGTCGCCGACACTAACATTAGTAAAAGCATGTGGATGGGAACAGATCTGTCTTTTTAACTCTGCAATTTCAGTGTCAAATGCTTCACTATAGCTAACAGATCAGAGAAACGTGCCATCAAACAAATTACACTTTTGTAAGAAATGGGCATTTCATGCTTCACTTACTCAGTCCTTCAGAGACGTGGGAGCTCAGGGGTAAATACTGCTCACTCTCTCTCTCTTTTGTCATTTTCCTCTCTCTCTCTCTAACTGTGTATGTCCCAGAGGGAGGTCAATGTTTTCCTCTCTGTTCTTCAATAATAACTTGCCTCTATAGTTTTCATCCTCCATTGCACCTCCTGAGCAAAGACCAGGTTATCCATACTAATTCACAGCTCTCAGTCTTAGGGGACTTTGAAACAACAGAACAATGTTTAGAAACAGATTATTAGAAGCAAGAGCAGTTATTACAATTAAATATTTTGATAAACCTAAAAAAAGATTTTTTCTGTGTACACAAAAGGCCTATTTCTCTCAAATATTGTTCACAAATCTGTCTAAATCTGTGTTAGTGAGCACTTCTCCTTTGCTGAGATAATCCATCCATCTCACAGGTGTGGCATATCAAGAAGCGGATTAGACAGCATGATTATTGCACAGGTGTGCCTTAGGCTGGCCACAATAAAAGGCCACTCTAAAATGTGCAGTTTTACTGTACTGGGGGGGTCCGGGTGGGTCTGAAAACCAGTCAGTATCTGGTGTGACCACCATTTGCCTCACGCAGTGTAACACATCTCCTTTGCATAGAGTTGATCAGGTTGTTGATTGTGGCCTGTGGAATGTTGGTCCACTCCTCTTCAGTGACTGTGCGAAGTTGCTGGATATTGCTAGGAACTGGACCACGCTGTCGTATACGCTGATCCAGAGCATCCCAAACATGCTCAATGGGTGACGTGCGGTGAGTATGCTGGCCATGCAAGAACTGGGATGTTTTCAGCTTCCAGGAATTGTGTACAGATCCTTGCAACATGGGGCCGTGCATTATCATGCTGCAACATGAGGCGATGGTCGTGGATGAATGGCACAACAATGGGCCTCAGGATCTAATCACGGTATCTCTGTGCATTTAAATAAAATGCACCTGTGTTTGTTGTCCATAACATACGCCTGCCCATACCAAAACCCCACCGCCATCATGGGCCACTTGATCCACAACATTGACATCAGCAAACCGCTCACCCACACGACGCCATACACGCTGTCTGCCATCTGCCCTGTACAGTGAAAACCGGGATTCATCCGTGAAGAGAGCACCTCTCCAAAGTGCCAGACGCCATCGAATGTGAGCATTTGCCCAATCAAGTCGGTTATGACGACGAACTGCAGTCAGGTCGAGACCCCGATGAGGACGACGAGCATGCAGATGAGCCTCCCTGAGACGGTTTCTGACAGTTTGTGCAGAAATTCTTTGGTTATGCAAACCGATTGTTGCAACAGCTGTCCAGGTGGCTGGTCTCAGACGATCTTGGAGGTGAAGATGCTGGATGTGGAAGTCCTGGGCTGGTGTGGTTACACATGGTCTGCGGTTGTGAGGCTGGTTGGATGTACTGCCAAATTCTCTGAATCGCCTTTGGAGACGGCTTATGGTAGAGAAATGAACATTCAATTCACGGGCAACAGCTCTGGTGGACATTCCTGCAGTCAGCATGCCAATTGCAAGCTCTCTCAAAATTTGCAACATCTGTGGCATTGTGCTGTGTGATAAACTGCACATTTTAGAGTCTCCTTTTATTGTGGCCAGCCTAAGGCACACCTGTGCAATAATCATGCTGTCTAATCAGCATCTTGATATGCCACACTTGGAGGTGGATGGATTATCTTGGCAAAGGAGAAGTGCTCACTAACACAGATTTAGACAGATTTGTAAACAATATTTGTTAGGCCTTTTGTGTACATAGAAAAAGTCTTAGATCTTTGAGTTCAGCTCATGAAAAATGGGGGCAAAAACAAAAGTGTTGCGTTTATAATTTTGGTCAGTGTACTTTTGAGAAGACTGTAAACATGACACTTAGCAGAAAATATATTTTTAAAAGAAACTCTGATTGTTTGTAATAAGTCACCATGGTGATCAATAGCGCATGCTGAGGTCGAGCTGAACTCTTTCTATTGTAACGTGTTAAATATGAGTGTTCTGCAGGATTTGTTTCCCTGACGACTGTGATGGAATGTGGCAGGTGGAGGTGGCTCAGAAACAGCGTAACAGGCTGATAATGAAGGCTCTGTGCTAACATGAAACACCCATTAACTCTCATTATCTCAGCCTGGACATTTAGTTCATTTGTAAATTGAGTTTAGTATAGTTTGTGTGACATGTCATTTCCTATCAAGAATTAGGTTAATTTGGTTCAAAGGTGGCATTCGCCTTAGTTTTTTTATGTAACATTGGTGTGCCATTTCGTGTTGAGTTCTCTGATGGGCTATTGTCCAATCCAATCACAGTGTCTGCCGCCGCTCTCTAATACAGAATGAGACACAGCCTGTTTCTGAGCTACAAAACAAGACATTTTCTAGCATTTTCTAAAGCATTTTAAGGGGAAAGGTCACCCAGAAACCAAAATTCTGTTATCAGTGACTCACACTCATATTTTTTTACTTTTAATAATTTTTTTAAATATATATATATATATTTTTTTAACTGTAAGACTTATTCCTTCCATAGACTTTGACATTTTTAATTCCTTTAATAAAAAGAAATGTTAAGACATCAAATATATTTAAAAAAATATTTAAGATTCTGCACTGTTTCTAAGTTTCTAATCAAATGTAGGCAAATTTGTAACACTGATCATGTGATTTTCCATCCACTGAAGCAGAATAGAATAGAATAGAATAGAATAGAATAGAATAGAAAACATTCATAAGTTTAGGATCTGTAAGATTTGAAAAAAATACATTATTTTATTCAGCAAGGATGCATTAAATTAAAAGTCACAGTAAATATTTTTATGTTGTTGTTTTTTTCTGTTTTCAACTGTGACAGTATAAATAAATAGTTTATTGAGCACAAAATCAAAATATTAGACTGATTTCTGAAGGATCGTGTGACACTGAGCACTGGAGTAAAGGCTGATGAAAATACAGTTTTATCAAAAACATCTCTTTTATTATTACTTAGATTGAAATTGTGAAAAGTGTTGAAACAGTCCAGGAATACATTTTCAAAATATCTTAAATAGGGGACAGTTATTTTAAATTGTAATATTACTTCCCAATATTACTGCATTTTTTTAAGAGATTTTAAAAATTTTAAAAAAATGCAGACCTAAAATACTGTACACTAAAGGTGCTTTAAAAGGTTCTTCACAGCAATGCCATAGAAGAACCACTTTTAGTTCCACAAAGAACCATTCAGTCAAAAGTTCTTTGAAGAATCATGTCTTTCATTACCTTTTTATAATTTGAAGAACCTTCTTTCGCCACAAAGAACCTTTTCTGAAACAGAAATGTTCTTCAGATGTTAAAGGTTCTTTATGTAACCATTTAGACAAAAAAGGTTCTTCTATGGCATTGTGAAGAACCTTTATTTTTTAGATTGTAATATAAACAGGGGACCAGTTGCATAAACTGCACAGAAAAAAAAACAATAAGTAAGATTTACTTCATTTTTATTTTGCAAGTTTTTGCACACATACATTTTAAGTACAATTTAAGTATTTAAGTAAAATCTAGCTAACTTAGCTAAGTAAGTAAATGTATTGTTCGGGGTGTCACAAATCCCCATGAATCCCCATGAATTCAAAATTGATGTTTTTTGGCTTTACAGATAGCCTTAAGGCTATCTGTAAGCTAGTCTGCTCCAAAACAATGACAAAATTTGCATTTAGAAGATATAAGCACTCAAAACTTACAGTCTCTAACTTACGCCAATATGGATCAACGATTTTGATGACATCACCCTGCACTTCAGCTTCTCATCAAACTTTCTGTCCAATTAAATGCTTTCTAGAACCCAAAGCGTCCCGCCCCCTACACAGTAAATAGATGCTGAAGCTGCGGCTGAAATCAGTCACTTTCTTACAGAATTTGTATTTTCTGTACGGTAAATGGCACGGATAGGGAATGATTCAGACAGTGTAAATATACATTCGATTCGTGCCAGTGAAGTCTGGTTTCACGTTGTGTCACACGAACCGACACAGTACGCATACAGCCTGCTCTGGTCCAGAGAGATGATAGCACGGAGCAGATAATATGCGCAGATCACAGTACGTATCAGACACATTTGAATTCTATGCAGTATGCTATTTTTATATATAGATAATGAGATATGGATAAGATTGTGGCTGTCATACGCTGTCAAATGCAGCTTTACCCAGCACAACTCTGGCCCAAGATGTCATATAAACAAAACGCTATTGGCTATTTAAAAAGTATTCCTGTTTCAGTTGAAATTACGTCAACGCATAGAATAATGCTGCGTGTTTCACAGCACTTCAGTGGATCTTTATACTTGTATTAAACAGTTTTCTTGAAGTCAAATTTGTTTTCTTCAAGTTTTAAGTCGGTTACAAAAAGGTTGATTGGCCTAATTAGAGTCAGAAAAGTAAGAGTGATTATCTCTTGGTTAACTCCTAGTTGGTCTGACTAGTTCTTAAGACACTTAAAGGGGTCATCGGATGCCCATTTTCCACAAGTTGATATGAGGGTCTTAATGAAAAGTCTATAATATACTTTGGTTAAAAATTCTCAGTGGTAGTGTAAAACAACACCCTTTTTACCTTGTCAAAATCAGCTCTGCAAAAATCATCTCATTCTGGTCGAGGTTGCTTTAAATGCCCCGCCCCTTTCTTCTCTCTGTGGATTGACAAGCCTGTTTACTTTAGCCGCATTTAGCCGCTAAACTGGCTAACTAGCACATTATTAGGAAAGGCGATCGCAAAGATTCATAAAAAACCCTTATACTCACTTCTGCTGTAAGTGAAGCTGGATCACGAATGATTCGCATGACCACAGACACATTTATGTAGATCGGCAGGCGCATTCCCTTCACAAACAACGTAATCTACTGCATCTTCAGCAGCTCAGATGTCGGGAGTAAATGAAAACCACTACGTTCATTATTAGATCCAGCAAAACGACACCTCAATCGGAGATATTCTTGTCTAACTTACATCCCTGCTCATGGAGCAGGGAGGTTGGATTGTTACAACTGATTTAAGGTAAGACGCCGGCGTCAATCAACTATCGTGGGAGCGGTCTCTGTGGGTGTGACGCCACAACGACAGGTATCTGAGAACAGCTCGATTTGATAAAGGGAATATTATTTTAACAGATTAATTAAAAACCACTGCATGGATTTTTATCATTATAGGGTAGATTTGTACATACACTGCCAACATACATTAATGTTCAAACAACATGTAAAAGTGAACTTGGCATCCGATGACCCCTTTAAGTCTTAATATAGTGGCTATGCTTATGCAACTGGCCACTGATTTCCACGTCTTCTGAATCCAAAAGTAAGTAAATGATAACAAATCAATGACACAGATGTATTTACATGACACCATATGGGGGGTAATTAGAATCTTATAAAGCTGAGTTTAGACTGTGACATGATGTTACACAACACTCTTTCTTCTGTTGTAACATAGTTGAATATTGACTATCGAATAAGATTAGATTTAGGCTGTTTCACAACAGTAGATTAGACTGGCCTAGGAGCAGTAGATGAAACTGAATTAGTTGTTTTGAAAGAAGACAGACACTGTGGGATTTGTATAACGGTGGCAAGATGCCTTGGATAGGATTAAAGTGTTTGTGGCATGGCAAGAAAGTGCTATGTAGTTTTTGTGCCAAAGGAAGTGAAAGGTTAAGCAGGGCCTGGCATCTTAAATATGACTATGGCATTAGACATACTGTACTACTGCCTTTATGGCAGTGGTGAGAGTGTGCTTTTAACTTCACATGCACCTCATCATATGGTATTAGTAAGTGTTCTATAGATGCTTTTTGTGTTTTTAGTCTGATTCTGCAATCGTGATTGGATGACCGTTATACGATTGGAGGCGGATCCTCTGTCACAGTGTAGCGAGTGTCTCTGTGCACAGGAAAGATATTAAAAACCTTGGGTCAGACTGTTGCCATGGCACCCAGTAATAAGTCAGGAGTGAGCAACCTGTCAGAACATTTGCTGCGGTATGTATGTATATATAATTTATATAATTTTTAATATACATACAGTATATACACACATATATGCATGCAAATAAAACATATCAAATACAGTATTTAGATACACACTGTACATCACATACTGAATATAGTATATAGAATTATATAATTCAATTCTGGAAATGTGTTTTAAATTAAATGTCATGACAAAATATGAAATATTTTAGATTCTGCACAATTTCTAGGTCACTAATCAAATCTAATCAAAGCAAAAACTGTGTGAAAAGTGAGATTGCTTGCTTCCATTTAAAGAGTTCACACAAAACTGAAAATTCTGTCATTAATTACTCACCCTCATATCGTTCCAAACCCGTAAGACATTCGTTCATCTTTGGAACACAAATTAAGATACTTTTGATGAAATCCGAGAGCTTTCTGACCCTGTAACTGACACATTCAGGGCTCAGAAAGATAGTAAGGACATTGTTAAAATAGTCCATGTGACATCAGTGGTTCGACCATGATGTTATTAAGCTACAAGAATAATTTTTGTGCACAAAGAAAACAAAAATAATGACTTTATTCAACAATTCTTCTCTTCTGTGTCAATCTGCATTGCTGTCTGTGAAGGGTCAGAAAGCTCTCGGATTTCATCAAAAATGTCCTAATTTGTGTTCCAAAGATGAACAAAGGTCTTGGATTTGGAACGACATGAGAGTAAGTAATTCATGACAGAATTTTCATTTTTGGGTGAACTATCCCTTTAAGCATGATGTAAATTCTAATATAACTTAAAGGAGAAGTTCACTTCCAGAACAGAAATTTACAGACAATGTACTCACCCCCTTGTCATCCAAGATGTTCATGTCTTTCTTTTTTTAGTCATGAATAAATTATGTTTTTTGAGAAAACATTTCAGGAATGTTCTCCACATAGTGGACTTCCATGGTGCCCACGAGTTTGAACTTCCAAAATGCAGTTTAAATGCAGCTTCAAAGGGCTCTAAATGATCCCAGCCGAGGAAGAAGGGTCTTATCTAGGAAAACGATCAGCTATAAATTGACAGTTTATAAACTTTGTAACCTCAGATGCTCGTCTTGTCTAGCTCTGTGTGAACTCTGTGCATTCCGGTTCATGACAGAAAAAAACTCCCATCTCATTTTCTCCTCCAACTTCAAAATTGTCCTACATCGCTGTTTTACCTTTTTTGTAAAGGGTGTTTGAACCTCCTAGCATGGTCACTTTGTAAACGCTCTGTACTTTTGCAGCGATGTAGGACAATTTTGAAGTTGGAGGAGAAAATGAGATGGGAGTTTATCAACATACCCTAACTGTATTGACCCGGAATGCACAGAGTTCACGCAGAGCTAGACAAGACGAGCATTTGAGGTTAAAAAGTATATAAATTCTCAATATTTTTCTCTAGATAAGACCCTTCCTCCTTGGCTGGGATTGTTTAGAGCCCACTGCATTTAAACTGCATTTCGGACGTTCAAACTTGCGGGCGCCGTTGAAGTCCACTATATGGAGAAAAGTCCTGAAATATTTGCCTCAAAAAACATAATTCTTTACGACTGAAGAAGGAAAGACATGAACATTTTGGATGACAAGGGGGTGTGAGACTTTGTGTGTAAGCACCTACTTGTGCCATATTTTGAGAACAGTTCTCAGAAGTTCCCAAATAATTACAAAGAAACAGCAGCACATTAAATGTGAAATTTTTCTTTTAAAACATGTTCCAATAGTCTTTGTTTCATTTTCAACTTCGAATAAATTTTACGTGTATAGTAACTAGCTGTATATAATAGCAATAGAACTTAATATAATGTCTCTATTAGCTAAGCAAATGTTTGTGTGACAAATGTTACAGACTATTTTTGCAGCAGAACGTCTTATACTGTAATACTATTAGAATAACAGATTTAAAGTCAGTGTGGGAGTAATGCATGAATTTCTGTCCAGAGGATGTTTGTTCTCTCAGAGGAACAGATGGCACTGTGCTCTTCCAGACACCCTAGTTGATGTCAGCTGAGATTACCTACCCTTGAGCCAATACCAAACGAAAAGAGACATGTTTAACCCAACCTAGTACTGTACATCTATGTGAAGTGTCAAACACAATCAATTTACTATCCACTTGAAAAAAAGCAAAACATGTTATGTGGAAAAGCATAGGCTTTGACAGCCTGCAGCACATTAATCAGCTATTTCAAGGTCAAGATGTACCATATGTATAGAGAGTAGTTCTAAATGCTTTTTCACCATTTCATAGACTTAAATAAGTTAGTGAAGAAGTGAGTGCTGAAAGGACTTGAATGTAATCACAACAACTTTCTGAATATAGTCAGATATGAACTCAGTGATACATGCATGCTAAACCTGTATGTGCTGAGCCTAAGATAGCACTGGATAAAACATTTATGAACGGAAGATTCAGCCGAGAAGGCGGGAATTAAGGCTGACAAGACATTCTGCTCCATCGACATTTATAGCTTGTGCTACACGTCCTCTTCTTAATCTCATCTTTGTTTTTGCGGCTTGAATATCAAAATATTTAGCTTATGGCTAATGACTTCAAAAGCACATTCATCAGCCAGAGATGGACTTCAAGGTCAGGTTTAAAGTCCTTGTTTTGGTTTTCTGACTTAATTTATTTAGATGTAAAAAAATAATGGGATCTGTTATGTTTCATCAGTTTTTCTGCTGTCACCCTGTGCCTTCCTAGAAGGTTTCAATTGAAAAAATTGAAAAGCTGTTTAAAGCGCACTCTTTAATAGACAAGAAAAGGGCACGAAAACATATCTGCGCTGTTTGGGGGAACTTTGATCATGAAACAAAACCACATCAAACCATATCTGATGTTCACATCCGTCAAGTTCTTTAATTGTCACAGTAGCTTTGAAAAAAAAACCTTCATAGTTCTGCTATAGATGAATCAAGGACTGCATCTCTAAAGAGACCATGTTATCTCTGAGACAGAAGTAAGTCAAGGTGGCTCATCCTTAATGATCAAACTGCTATAAATGTAGCTGGTAATTTAAGAAATGGGTGAGTAATGGAAAGCACAAACAGATTGATGGCATCAGAAGTGACACTTGTTCTGTACATTAATGAGAAAAGATTTAAAACCTTCTCACTTTAGTAATTAATTAAAATAACTCAGATTAGCATTCAACAAATATAGGTTGTCCATAGTTGATTCTTAAACTATTACCGTATGTAGTCTTGTACAGTATAGTCTTGTAAAGCTGTCATAGTTATTTATTATCCCTGGTTCATTTTTAAATCTTGTAACAGTTGTTCTATTTTGAAGAAAAAAAAAAAACATTAAGCAGGTAATAAATCAGATTTAATTTGTTTGTGTATATTAGGGATGTAACAGTATGAAAATTTCCTATTACAATTATAGTGACCAAAATATCACAGTTATCAGTATTATCACGGTATTAAAATGTACTGGAAATGTTCAAAAAGTACTGACACATAAATCACTTCAACAAGTTTTATATTTAAAATCACCAAACAACAAAATAAAATGACTTTTTGTTTACATAATTACTAAAACAATATTTTTTTTTTGGATTTTAAATGACAACAGTTTATCTAATAGCATGTTCAAATATCTAATGTAAATGATTATACAGAAAAGGTTCAGTTTTTAAGGTAACAGGCAAGCCAACTTAGGATAGTTCCTTGGATGTTCACATGCTGCTTTAAACGTTCAATTAGGATGCTATTGTCAGTCATATCAAATGCTGAGCTAAGATTCAGAAGAACTAAGGTAATATTCCTACCAGACTCAGTTTTTAATAAAAGGTCATTAGCTACCTTAAAACCTGACTAAAAACCACTGTAAAAACACTGTAAAAAAAAGTTGTTTCAGCTTAAGATAATTTGTTACCCCGTTGACTGAATTTTTAGTTTACTCAACTTGAAATTTTAAGTTACTTAATGTTAATTTAAGTGACAACTGGAATATTTTAGTTGACTAAACTAATTAACAAATAATTTTAAGTGGAAACAACTTTTTTTTTACAGTGTACATACATTAAAAACAGTAAAATTGTCACATGATTCTTTAGAAATCAATCTAATATGCTAATTTGGTGCATCTAATTAGCTGATTTGGCAGTTTTTCGAGATTCTTTGTTGCATAGAAAGAACGTCATTTATTTGAAATGTGTATTTACTAATCAGTTTAATGTATCCCAAATAAAAGTATTAATTTTTATTTTATTTTAAAAACAAAATAAAAAAACATTAAAAGCACTGCATAAAGGTTAGATTTTTTTACCATTTAAAATGTGATGTTGGTCAAAGGGGTTATGCAGATGATAAGATGAAAAAATGTTTACAACATTTTAGTTTTACAATTTTCAGTACTTAGAGTTTATTCTGTTTAGAGTGTATTGTAATTAAATAATGAAATTAAGTTTAGTATCACAGTGATTATATCAATAGCAAGTTTTGGGGGCACAATTGGCACCGTTTACGGAAAACAAGCTGTATACTTTGAGAAGCAGCGAGCCAAGAATGCAATTCATGAGTTAAGTAAACTCACAAATGCCTCTGAGCTTCTGTCTGTGGAGAGAACAAAAGAGTTTGGTTGGTTACATCACGGCTGTCCCAGCAGACAGAGCTCAGTGGTTTAAATACAGCATGTCCTATTCACGTCCCACTGCTCTGAGATTCAGCTAGTCTCCTCTTCAGCCTACTCATTTCTCACAGCCACCTAACAAACTCTGTCACATAAACACACAAACTTGCTCCATAGTCACAGGCATGGATTAATGTCACAAGTGTGTCATACAAATGAGGCTTAATTAATGAGCCTTCCCTTTGTGCAATTAATCAGTTTCAACATCAATTAATTAGAGTTAGTAGAGATGAGGGGAGGGAGGCAATGACTAATGCCGTTGTCTCAGTTTCAGCCTGTGCTGTCTGATAATACTTCACCCATAATCTGTGATCCACTAACCACTTTATCAAATACCACATTTCCATTATTGCTGTTTTCATATATCTTGTCAGGCTACTGTCAAGGCTGCGCAGTTTTGTGATAGTAGTCGCCCTTACTGGCAGAATGATTATTTGCCTTCACATGTAGTCCTGGTAATGTGGTCTCTTTTTGCCATTATTATTTTTCATGGAATCCCTCCTGCCAAGACCAGTATACAGTAGCATGTGTTGTGTTTTTGATGCTGGTGTGCTGATGTCTCAAACAAGGAGGTCTGGAGAAAGTTTTCTTTAGCCTATTGCCATGTCTGTTGCTCAGCTGGTGCACAAAATCTGATATAAAATCTGTAATCTTTACTTATGGATGCTCAGTTCTGGGTGCATTTTTTTTCCCCCTTCGTTTTATTTGTTTTGCTTTGCACTTTGCTTTGTGTTTTATTTTTTGTTTTGCTTTGTGTTTTATTTTGTTTTGCATTGTGTTTTGATTTGTTTTTGTTTTGTTTGCTTAGTTTTTTGTTTTGTTTTGTTTAGCTTTGCATTTTGTTTTGCTTTGTTTTGTTTAGCTTTTTGTTTTGTTTTTGCTTTGTGTTTTGTTTTGCTTTTTGTTTTGCTTTGTTTTGATTTGTTTCATTTTGTTAAGCTTTGCATTGGTTTTTCTTTGTTTTGTTTGCTTATTTTTTTGTTTTGTTTAGCTAAGTATTGTTTTGTTTTGCTTTGATTTGTTGTTTTTGCTTTGTTTTGCTTTGCATTGTGTTTTGATTTGCTTTGTTTTTTATTTGCTTCATTTTGTTTAGCTTTGCATTTGTTTTGTTTAGCTAAGCATTGTTTTGTTTAGCTTTGCTTTTGCTTTTGATTTGTTGTTTTTGCTTTGTTTTGCTTTGTGTTTTGCTTTGCATTGTGTTTTGATTTGCTTTGTTTTTGTTTTGTTTAGCTTTGCTTTGTGATTTGTTTTGCTTTATTTTGTTAGATTTGCATTGTGTTTTGTTTTGCTTAGTTTATTGTTTTTCTTTCCTTCGCTTTGTTTAGCTTTGCTTTGTTTTTTGTTTTGCTTTGCATCGTTTTGCTTGGCTTTGTTTAGCTTTGCATTGTTTTGTTTTTCATTGTTTTTCGTTTTGCTTTGCTTTGTTTTTTTGTTTTGTCTTGTTTGCTTTGTTTTTTGTTTTGCTTTGCATTTTGTTTTGTTTAGCTTTTCATTTTGTTTTGCTTGTCTTTGCTTTGCTTTTTTTTGCTTTGTCGTTTTTTGTTTTGTTTTTGTTTTGCTTTGCATTGTTTTGTTTTGCTTTTTGTTGTTCTTTGCAATGCTGTTTGCATTGTTTTGTTTTTCTTTTGTTTTGCTTTTTGTTTTGTTTTCTGCAAAATGGTGTAGTTGCCTGCAGGGACCCTGCTAACCATCAAAACCTTGGTCCCCAGTAGGCTTCCTAACTATCTTAACCAGCAGTATGAACCAGAAATATTTTTTTGTTGGTGATCAGCATGGCTCTACTGGTCCAGTATCCAGACCATCATTAAACCAGAGTAGAAACTCACGGTTTTCAGCAGGGGTCATCACAGTTCAATAATACTTTATAAATAACCTCATGAATAAAAATCTTCAACTCTTTCACAGGCAAATCACGATTGAAGAAGGCGAGCAGCGGGCCAAGGAGCTGAGTGTGATGTTTATCGAGACCAGTGCCAAGACAGGCTACAACGTCAAACAGGTGAGTTTCACCTCAACACCTCACTCTGTCAGTGGAAAGAGCGGCCACAGCATGTGGGTGTGAGAAATGCTCTGCGTTCATTCTGATTTCTCTTCTGAGGTGCAGTTGAAAGCATGATTCAGGATGACTAAGCGCAGAGGTGGGAGAGATCAGATGTGACGCGGAGCACTGCTGTGTTTTCTCTGTCTCTGAGAGCCGGAAATGCGTACAGCACACAGTGTGTGTCATGTGGGCTAAATTGCGTATGTTTGTGTATGTTAGCATCAGCTCCGTCTGACTGGATCACAGACTGCGCCAGTCATTCTGTCGTCCTGTTTCTCTTCTGTTCTGTTTCACTTATTGTGCCTCTTTATTGATAGAGACGTGATGTTATAAAAGTGCTTCAAGGTCATCTTAAAAAAGTTTGATTTTATGAGCTTTCTGATTTAAAAAATCTTTAAAATACTGTTATAGTTCACTGTATTAAAGACAGTAATTTGTGCAGTCTTCAAATCGGAATTTAGAGTCATTTTACAATTACAAACTTGGACAAAACACATGAGGCTTATTCTAGTATTGTCATTCTTCAAAAGTAAGAAGCTCCATCAGCTCTACTGGACACTAAGCCTTTATTCTTCTCAAAGCCATGTATCACTGTTTCACAGGAGCTCAGCACTGACAGTACGACACTAAAATACACTAAATCTCTAACACAACGTATTATTGTCACCAGACGTGGAGCTGACTTGTTCCAGTCTCTATTACAAATTGAGACAATTTCCATGCCTTTCCATTGTTACACATGTATGTGTGTGTGTGGTTGCAGACGTTTGATTCTGTGTTGTCTGGAGCAGGGAACTGCATTCATCTGAGATTATGATCGATACTGAAATTTTCTTATTTATTTCTCCAATAACAGCAACATTAGTTAAACTGATTACCTCACAGAGGTAATTGCAAAATAATGACTCAAATATTGATTGAAGAATTGCAGGGTGTCAGATCCTTTCCAGGATGAAATTGAACTCTTGTGTAAATAACACAATGCACGACAACTTTTGATGATGATAATAATAATAATAGAGTCATTTGTTGCATAGCAGTGTTTCACTGCTATAATTTGTAAAAATATGAAGTTTCATTAGAGATGCATAGCAAGAACATTGTTTATTTTCAGTTTTGAAAAGGTCCGTACTTCAGTAAAGTATAATGAAGTGATTCATTTTCTTCTCAGTCTTAATTTGAAAATAAATGAAGTGGCTCCTTTACGTGTGTGTGTGTGTGTGTGTGGAGCTACTTGACCGTAAGACAAATTTGCGCCCATAAGTGAGCTAAATCTAACAAACCTCCCAAAACATTATTTCGGGGACTCCATAATTTATAAAAACAGCACAAAATAATAATTAAATAAAGTTTTATTTTCATTTTCCTGTTAGGGTTAGGTTATAGGAATTTATACCAAGCTACACTATCAGTCAAAAGTTTTTGAACACTAAGATTTTTAATGTTTTTTTTAAAAGAAGACTCTTCTGCTTACCAAGCCTGCATTTATTTGATCCAAAATACAGCAAAAACAGTAAAATTTTGAAATATTTTTACTATTTAAAATGCAGGTGCATCTCAATAAATTAGAATGTTGTGTAAAAGTTAGTTTATTTATTTAAGTAATTCAACTTAAATTGTGAAACTTGTGTATTAAATAAATTCAGTGTACACAGACTGAAGTAGTTTAAGTCTTTGGTTCTTTTAATTGTGATGATTTTGGCTCACATTTAACAAAAACCCACCAATTCAATCAACAATCTCAACAAATTAGAATATGGTGACATGCCAATCAGCTAATCAACTCAAAACACCTACAAAGGCTTCCTGAGCCTTCAAAATGGTCTCTAAGTTTGGTTCACTAGGCTACACAATCATGGGGAAGACAGTTGTCCAGAAGACAATCATTGACACCCTTCACAAGGAGGGTAAGCCACAAACATTCATTGCCAAAGAAGCTGGCTGTTCACAGAGTGCTGTATCCAAGCATGTTAAGAGAAAGCCACTGTCAAAGAAACCTGGGCTTCCATACCACCTCAGCAGCGCCGAATTGAGGCAGTAATTCAAGCAAAAGGAGCCCCTACCAAGTATTGACTACATATACAGTAAATGAACATACTTTCCAGAAGGCCAACAATTCATTAAAAATGTTTTTTATTGGTCTTATGAAGTATTCTAATTTCTTGACATAGTAAATTGGTGGGTTTCTGTTAAATGTGAACCAAAATCATCACAATTAAAAGAACCAAAAACTTAAACTACTTCACTCTGTGTGCATTGAATTGATTTAATACACGAGTTTCACAATTTCACAACTTTTCCACAACATTCTAATTTATTGAGATGCACCTGTACATGTTTTCTGTTTGAATATATGTATTTTATTCCTGTGATTTAAAAGCTGGATTTTTAGCATCATTACTCCAGTCCTCCCCTCCCATAGTGTATAATGTTACAAAACTTTGTATTTCAGAGAAATGCTGATCTTTGGATCTTTCTATTCATCAAAGAATCCTGAAAAAAATTTACTCAGCTGTTTTAAATATTGATAATAATATTTAAAAATGTTTCTTGAACAGCAAATCAGAATATTACAATGATTTCTGAAGAATTATGTGACACTGAAGAATGGAGTAATGATGCTGAAAATGTAGCTTTGATCACATGAATAAAATAAATTTTAAAATAAATTCAAATAGAAAGCAGCTATTTTAAATAGTAAAGATATTTCTGCTTTTGCTGTACTTTTGATCAAATAAATGCAGGCTTGGTGAGCAGAAGAGAAAAAAAAAAATCTTACAGTTCAAAAACTTTTGACTGGTTGTGTATAAAAATAGAATTTTATGGATTGTCCCCCATTTGAATCCCCAAGTAAACAAAAACATTGCATTGAAGAACAGAGAACTAAAAAGAAACAAATTGCAAAAGTTCTTGTAGATAAATATGTTAGCTAACACTTACACAGTTATGCTAACAGCTGATTTGTAAAATGACAAATGTGACACCGTATGGACGCATGTAGCCGTAAACCAACATTAAGTGCTCCATTTGTAACTGTGCCTGTCTGTGTTTTTCTTAATTGTAATGGTTTTGAGTTCTTTTGTTTTTGTCCCAGCTAGATTATGGCTCTCTTTGTCTTTCCTGTCAAAAACAATGACCTGAAGGTAGTTAACAAAATGAGTCTTTTTTTCCCCTGACCCTCTCTGCTTAATGGCCCAGTGTGTCCCATTTCCCTGTGGCTCGTCCGTTGTGATTGATGGCATGAAATGAGAGGGGTGGTGTTGGCTACATAAGCTAACTGCCCTGTTTGATATGATTGGGAGTGAGTAGGACTATATATCATTGCGGTATAGCCTCATATAGCTTCTGGGAACAGCCCTTTATAGAAGATGGCTGTAATGGAGGTGTGTGGTGGGCCATTAATTGCCCTGCTAGAAGCGGTATGCCAGCAATGCATTGCAAGTTTTAGAAGGCAGAGTCAGACTAAGTGCTTTTTGCTGTCCCTTTATCATCTTCTACACAGAGTCTGCTTTAAAGGTCAGCAGGTGTTTTAGTCTGTGACATTTATGATTCTGAAAAGAAGTAGTTGCATGGGATCTTCATTTCTATTACTATATATAACAGAGCAGGTCTGCTTCAATGCACCAGAGAAAGCTCCAAATCGCTTTTTTACTGGTTTAAAAATGGTACAGCTCATGTTTACTGCCAGAAGGCTGCAGAGTATGACACAAGGCCGTGGCTAGACTATTGTAAGTATTTTTGACTCCATGTAAAGCATACCAGGTAAAGAAAATAACCAAGAAAATATTGAATACTTATATGATAGCAGCGAATACATGTGAGCAACTGAACCTGCTACATGTCCAAGACTTTTTAAAATCCTTTGCAGAGCACTCAGTACCCACTGACTTAACAGACAACCTTTTTATGTGAAGTTTCTGGTTACTGTCACAGCTGAAGTCTCTAACAGCATTCTCTTTTCTCTCCTGCAGCTGTTTCGACGTGTGGCAGCTGCCCTTCCAGGAATGGAGAGCATGCAGGAGACAAGCAAAGAAGGCAGTATCCTTTCAGTGAGCTCAAAACAATTCAACAATTCAGATTGAATGTCTAAATGTAGCGTGCTATATAATCAGGTTACTCTGCTGCACTTCACATTTAATAATATATAAATAAGCAAGAACTGACTGGCTTTCAGTTCTCTTACATATGACCTCTTTTTGTCTTACGTACTCCCACAGCTCCATCAATACTCCAACTTCACTGTTATTTTATCTCAGTTAATACTGTAGGAGAAAAACACACTTTCACAGACACTTTCTTACCAAAGAGAATTATAAAGAGGTGTATTTGACAACATGTTTCAAAAAGAGGACGTGCTACATATTTCCTGACCTTCATGTCAAAATAGATTTGTACCTGGGAGTTTTAAGCATTGTAACTGATCATGGCACCATAAATAGAGGTAGAACCTGAAGTGAGGCTCATCATATTATAAGAATAGCTGCTTGGCGTTCTGGTGGAGATGTAAAATAAGGTGCAAATAATTGCTGCCATTCTCGTCTTTACCAGTGATGGGAATAACGACTTTATAAATAAACGGCGTTACTAATGGCATTTGTTTTTTAAGTAACAAGTAATCAGACAGATAACTGTTTCCCCCATTACAACGCCATTACTGTTACTGACAATGAAACGGTTTTCATTCAAGTAGGCTTTTAGCGCATCTTCTTCCAGAAAAAAAAAGTAGCCACGAAAGGTATTCACGTTTTTTTACGGAGGTGATGTGGGTGTTTACCTACATGTTTGCATGTCTCACATACAGGTGCATCTCAATAAATTAGAACGTTGTGGAAAAGTTCATTTCTTTCAGTAATTCAACTCAAATTGTGAAACTCGTGTATTAAATAAATTCATTGCACACAGACTGAAGTAGTTTAAGTCTTTGGTTCTTTTAATTGTGATGATTTTGGCTCACATTTAACAGAAACCCACCAATTCACTATCTCAACAAATTAGAATATGGTGACATGCCAATCAGCTAATCAACTCAAAACACCTGCTCAAGGTTTCCTGAGCCTTCAAAATAGACTCTCCGTTTGGTTCAATAGGCTACACAATCATGGGGAAGACTGCTGATCTGACAGTTCAATTGACACCCTTCACAAGGAGGGTAAGCCGCAAACATTCATTGCCAAAGAAGCTGGCTGTTCACAGAGTGCTGTATCCAAGCATGTTAACAGAAAGTTGAGTGGAAAGAAAAAGTGTGGAGGAAAAAGATGCACAACCAACCGAGAGAACCACAGCCTTGAGAGGCTTGTCAAGCAAAATCAAATTTGGTGTGAACTTCACAAGGAATGGACTGAGGCTGTGGTCAAGGCATCAAGAGCCACCGCACACAGATGTGTCAAGGAATTTGGCTACAGTTGTCGTATTCCTCTTGTTAAGCCACTCCTGAACCACAGACAATGTCAGAGGTGTCTTACCTGGGCTAAGGAGAAGAAGAAGAAATGGATGCAATGTCAATTTGGGGTGCAATGTCATCTGCTGGTGTTAAGAAGTTAAAGTCACTGCACCCGTTTACCAAGAAGTTCTAGAGCACTTCATGCTTCCTTCTGTTGACCAGCTTTTTAAAGATGCTGATTTCATTTTCCAGCAGGATTTGGCACCTGCCCACACTGCCAAAGGCACCAAAAGTTGGTTAAATGACCATGGTGTTGGTGTGTTTGACTGGGCACTATACCTGAACCCCATAAGAATTTATGGGGTATTGTCAAGAGGAAAATGAGAAACAAGAGACCAAAAAATGCAGATGAGCTAAAGGCCACTGTCAAAGAAACCTGGGCTTCCATACCACCTCAGCAGTGCTACAGACTGATCACCTCCATGCCACGCTGAATTGAGGCAGTAATTAAAGCAAAAGGAGCCCCTACCAAGTATTGAGTACATATACAGTAAATGAACATACTTTCCAGAAGGCCAACAATTCACTAAAAATGTTTTTTTATTGGTCTTATGAAGTATTCTAATTGTTGAGATAGTGAATTGGTGGGTTAAAAGAACAATTAAAAGAACCAAAGACTTAAACTACTTCAGTCTGTGTGCATTGAATTTATTTAATACACAAGTTTCACAATTTGAGTTGAATTACTGAAATAATTCCATGACTTTCTAATTTATTGAGATGCACCTGTAGATGTTTAAAATTTGAAAAGCAGAGCCGCTCATGGGTGTAATTACATCAGAAATGATAAGGTGGGAAAAACTTTATCAGAGAATATTTGTTTTCAAGCTTTTTATACATATATTTCTCATGTCTATGAGGCAGATATTCGCTGAGATTCAGGTTGTTTTAGTTATGTGTCTTAGAAGAAAGGTAACAAAGACTGAGACGGCAGAGAGCGCACTGTTTATTTTCTTTACAAAAGCACATTTTGTTGTTATTATGACTATACACAAATAAAAGTAGACTTTGCAGTCTTAAATGATATAGTGTGATATTTAGCCCCTGGAAGGTGTCTCTCACATTGTCCCACAGCAACATTAAAATAGTGTAGATTAGTGTACAATGTTTTATTCATTTACCATATTTAATATTGGGGGCATCCAAGTTACTTGACATATTTGAACATTTTTTTAAAAGTAACACAATAGTTACTTTCCCTGGGAATGAGTTAATTTTATAGTGATGTAACTCAGTTACTAATTCAATTACTATTTGTGAGAAGTAACTAGTTACTATAACTAATTGCTTTTTTAAAGTAACGTGCCCAACACTGGTCTTTACTGTTCTATTGCTTTTTTAATACTGTAATCAGTCATAGAGATGTTCACCGTAAGTAGAAGTGGCTCTCAGCTGGTTTTGCTTCAGGATCTAGATTTTCACTGAATATTTCATTGAAGTAAACAAAAATATCCTAGAATCATATTTATTCAAATGAATAATTTTAACATTCAGTATGTAATTTAACATTAATGCAAAAATATACCAGGCAGAACACATTATGGCACAGTCCAAATGTTGCATTTGAACTAGGGCTGTCAAAATTCATTTGAGGATTTTTGAAAACGAGTACTCTAATTGAATCAAGGAATCATGACAGCTCTAATGTGAACCTATATATGCAGCAATTCAACATTCCCCTAATGTTAATATAAGGTTCCCCTTTGGGAACCAATTTCTAACATTCTAGGAATACTGGCTTACACAGTTTTGGTAATGATTTTGGAGGATCAGGTTGTCTCACACAATCCATTCAAGTTTGCCTCAGTCTAATATGGCTGCTTCTAAATTTATCTGTTGGATTTGCACCAAAATACCATAGTATTTGACTGGATACACAACCTCTGACATCAAATGAAAAATACGTCTTGCCTTTCCTATGAAGTAGTTCAGGATTAGTTCACTTCCAGAATAAAAATTAACCCCAATTTTTTTTTTTCTCGAAAATGGATGATCGTTTCACTAGATAAGACCCTTATTCCTTGGCTGGGATCACGTAGAGTCCTTTGAAGGTGCATTGAAACTGCAATTTGGACCTTTCAACCTGTTGGCCACCAAGTCCACTATATGGAGAAAGATCCTCTCAGAAACATTAATTTATGATCTTGAATGACATAGGGTTGAGTGAATTATCAGTAAGTTTTTACTCTGGAAGTGAACTAATCCTTTAAAGGCATACCCATTTTTCCCTGTCTAAGTACAATTTTACAGTTATTTGCATTTAGTATTGCTTTTCCTTCCTGTCTATGATCATATGTGAACAGAACTACCACACGCTTTTGGATCACGACCTGCTAGCTGAGAATCACTGATTAGGCACAATGCAATGTGCAAGAAGTTGATGTGCATGAGGTTACAGTTCTGTGCTATTGCAAAAGTTTTACATCATCCCTCAGGCTTTAGAGCTCTGGCTCATATCAGTCGAGTCAGACTCCAGATGCTGACACAAGGTCAGCCCATGTCATAAAACAGTTTATTGTCATTCGCTGTGTCACAGACCTTTGTAACTGCTCAATGATGGACAGCTTCTCTGTTCCACTTTACTTTTGTTAGAACTAATGCAACTCTCAAATATTAGGGTCTCAGCAGGATACAGCAGACTGTCATAAGTCATAAGCCTCTATAAGTATCCATCCTTGAGACTTAATATATAAATATTTCTTTTGAAAGTTAAACTGACATTAGAAAGTTTCTTAGAAAGTACTTAAAGTATGCAGTAGTTATTGTACAACAGCTGTTGATCAGCATGCAGCTGTACTATTCTGAGATCTGCATAGCACAGTTGTGTCGCTTGATGGCTAATATTACTTTTTTGTCCTTTTTGTTTGACAAAGTCTCATTTACAAAGGTGAGGTTTTGGTGGGTAATATACTTCTCAATTACTCATTCATGTCATTTCCAGCATGAAATTCAAGAATGGCCCTTGTTCCACTCTAAGGCTAATTTATTTTCCTCTCATTATGTTTTCTGTCACATTCAGTCACTTGTTATTAGTGGCAGTGGAAAGTCTATTGCTATGGTAACAAGAAACATTTCTCTCTTTATTATCTGTGTGAATATTTTTGCAGCAGAATAGAATACATTTCCAATTCAGTAAGTTTGAACGACACAAGGTGTCCTCTTTCTGTTTGCTTTTTTGTGCCTGATACAGGTGCAGAGTGTGTTTATTGTGTCCTCTGCATGGGGTTTTTAAGTTTGCACGTGTGCAGTCAGACTAGCAAAGAGCTATAGAGAATCCATACACACATAAGAGAGGAATCTAATTGTCTAATTGTAACGCCGGGTCCACTGGTGGTTAGTTGAGGTACTTTAGGTAATTTCATAATAAATACAGTAAAGTCTATAAATATAATTTGAAGATAATGTTATAGCTTGAAATGCAATCTGAACCTGATGAGACAATTTTAAAATACAGTATCCAAACCCCTCGTTCCCAGTGGGTTGGCTACAGGTATAACTTTGTTTAGAGGTACGATAAAATGAAGTTGAAATTGATCCAGTGTAATATGATGTATCTCTATTCCATTTTGAAAATACACTGTTGTGGAACATGGTTTTCCGTAGATCTAAACTTTATCATTAGGTTGTCCGGTCATTACAAAAAAAAAATAGCTTGACCACTGATCGTTGCTTACTGTCAGTACAACAAATTTGAAAGTTACAGTTCTAGTTGAAAGTTACAGAAAGTTACAGACTACTCATTATTCTTTTGGAGCATTTGTACCTTTGAGTTACAAACTCAAATTTAAAGGTTTAGTTCACCCAAAAATGAAAATTCTGTCAATAATGACTCACCCTCATGTCGTTCCAAACCTGTAAGACCTTTGTTCATCTTTAGAACACAAATTAAGATATTTCGGATGAAACGTGAGAGCTTTCTGACCCTGAATAGACAGCAATGCAACTTCCAAAAACAAAAATAACTTATTCAACAATTTCTTCTCTTCCGTGTCAGTCTTCGATGCTATTACATTATTCATTTCAGGGTTTGTACAACTTTTTGAGAGAGAAATTCAAGCACTTTTCAATGACTTTCAAGCATTTCACACAACTATTTCCACAACTTTTTTTTACTATTTTTTTACTATTTTTAATGGGATGACCAAAATATACTTGAGGTTTAAAAACACATTAAATCACAATTATAACCAATAGATGGCTAAAGAGGAGCACTTATTGGCTTATTAGTAATTTATTTTTACTTCATATTTTGAAATTATAAAATCACTACTATAAAATATCAAGTCAACAACAAATTAGATTTTGTCAGAGTTTTACACTTTTTTGTGTATGAAGTAAGAAAAGTCACAAAGTGCCTTGAAAAACAAACTTTTCCATTTTGCGACTAAATCACACATAATCACTGTTGGTCAGTTCCATATAATACTATAGAAGAATAATGGTACATTTAATAAGAGTAGAATATTTATTCTATATAAAATTTGATTTTACACGTTACTGTAAATTTTGTATGCGTCCCGTTTCGAGCTTAGTGCTTTACTGTCAAATTTATACATAATAAACAAGAAATTAACATGTAATATTATTAGTAACTGCACTTATTAATGCAAAACAATAATTGTATGATTAAATGATCTATATTTTAATACTCCCAAACACAACCCTCCAGCGCTACCAAATCTGCTCCTGGCGCCACCATCTGTAGAACTGAGATTTCATCAAAAAATATTTGCGTTTCCGAAGATGAACGGAAGTGTTACGGGTTACAGAATTTTCATTTTTTTAGTGAACTGTTCCTTTAATGTGTCACAATATCAGTATGAAGCCTTTTACCGTGAATATTAATTAAGTGAAGTGACGTTTTGATCTTATTGACTGAAAGGGTTTAGGGTGTGTGTCAATTAATTAATTAATGAAGTAGCGAAACCTACTATGGGAGGTTTTTAATTATGAATATTTCATAATTAAAAATTATGAATATTTATCACGCTCTCCGGAGGTTACAGAGCAACGTCTGTGTGACCCAATTAATATTCATACAGTATAGGCTATCTTTATTGCGCTTTAGGGAAATACAGTAGAGCCCAGCTTGAACAGCGAACCCATTTTGAACACCTGGACTGGTGTCGGGGGGAAAAGAACTTGATTAGGTGACAAAAGCAGAGTATCAGAACATGCATCTCTCTAGTTTGTGGAAAAGACAGAAAGCTCAGCTCAGCCAAGGTTATGATCTGACGTGCTTCCGGATTTGGGTTTATATTATAAAAGTATATGAATGAGGCATAATGTGACAGATTTAGTGAAATTAATTAAACAAATCGTTTTACCCGGACGCCATTAACCAAACTACACACGCACTCGTCACACCACTCACTTCGACATTTGTTCATGAATGCAAACATGAGCACATTACATTTCTGAGAGTCGGAGCAGCCAGGAGCAGCTGGTGACTGAACAAGCATAAAAGCCCCACTAAACCCACTCACCTCTGAGGGACACCAGTTTACATTCATTTAAAGCAGATTATTTTATGTTGGCATGGAAAGCGACACTTGGCTGCAAGCGTTATTTTGCTTCTCGGATAATGACCACTAGATGGCACACGGTCCCTTTTGCTGACAGACTTTACCACACAATAAATAAAACGCATAAAATGTGAAAAATGTAAGTGAAGTCAAAATATTCAGCTCTTGTTTGTTAATATAGGCAAAATAATGTTTTCTTTGTTATGTTATGCTGTGTATAAAGCCTTTTGTAGATATAAAAACTGCCATAATCAATACTGCAGCATGTATGACTGCAATTACACCTAACGTCGGAAGAGGTCAGTACTAAGACATACTTTTGAAGTTATACAAACATATCGTTAGGAAGTGTTACCTATTGCCAGTCTGTCACAAAAAACACAGAAATTTTATTCCCTCTTTGCTTACAGTTGGATTCTCTTCACCTTTTATGTTTATATTCATTGTTTGATGTAAACTCTTGCTGTGTTAAAGTTTTTCTTCCTTAACAGCATTTTCCAGTGATTGACATTAAATTGGACAAACCACAGGAGCCTCCAACTACTGAGGGCGGATGTTCCTGTTAATAATTCACATCTAATTTCCAGCATCATCTACACCACATGCTTGTTGTGTTGCTTCCTCTTGGTTAGCTTCCAGTTGTGTTTTCAGATTGGATATTTGGCTTTCCCATCTGACTTTTAGTAACTGGTTGGAATCAGTGTTACATCAGTTTCAATTGTAAAATAGTATACTTTAGTAACAAAATTGCCAAAAATCCTAAAAATTCGAAAAGTAAAGGGCAAAAATCAACAAAAATGTAGACTATGTCCAACATATATACTTTTTGAAAATGTAGAGAGGTAGATTTCTTTCTTTGTTTTGTATTTTTGTATACAAGGATGAGCACTAAAACAGACAAAGTTCTATGATTTTGCCATAAAAAGCAGGATTTCGAATGCAAGAGGGCAATTCAGACAACAAACAACCCACAAAATACGGCAAACATGCATGTTAGCCATTTTTAAAAGTATCATCTCAATCCAGCTGCCTACTGTGCACAAGATTATGTGAATGCATACGTTCTCAATGCACTTCATGAAATCAGCTTTTTTGTTTTTAGCCTTTTTTTCAGTGACAGAACTTGAAATTTTAAGTTCAGGCCAGGTCTTTCTTAAGCGAGCTTGTGTAAATGTGTCATTTCAGATCCCTTTCCACATTATGTGATTTTTTTTTTTTAAAAATCTGTTTATGTACAGTTCATGTCTTAAGTACACAGTTTGAATGTTTACAGCATATTTTTCTTTCGAATTTCCTGTTAACGAAGAAAGCAAACAGCTTGTGCAAACAACCTGATAACAAGAAAGGATTCTCTTTCTTCGGTGGAATGTTTCTTATTCTTTAACCTAATTCGGGCTACGGATTAATAGAAATGGGACAGAGGAGCAAATCACGCATCTAAACTTTTTCATTCATATATAATTGACTGGAATCATTTGTTTGCACGCTAGCAATTTCCACACTGATTCATCAAACTGTCCAAATCTATTGTAAATATATCAGCCGTCGTTTTCAAACAGGCTTTAATATCCGAAATACAAAGATGGGACATTCCTCCAAAAGTAACTATAGTTCACTTTTAAGAATTAGCATTATGCAGCATTATAGTGTTTGCCTTGTGTAGGAACCCACTCATGTCTACAGCTGCTCTTTGGGCCAGTAAATTGTAGTGCACTGACCAGGGGGACACACATTGTGTAGTATATCAGTTTCTTTGAAATGTATTTCATGTGAATCCTTAATGCACTTTTTCAAGAAAGGAAGATGTAAATGTTTCAAAATTGCTGTCAAACGTCTGTCCTTGAAACCACTTTAGAGTTTAAACTGTAGCGTACATTTCTGTGAAAATCTCTCGAGGCTTACTGTACAGATAAACTATTTGTAAAGTTGCTTCACATAACGCCAGATACGAGTCAGGACTAGTTAGCTGTGACAGTGAGGAAGGAGTAGGAGTAGGATCACATGACGTTAGCGCCCGAATCCAAGCGAAATGTTAAAATGCCACTTCTTTCGTACTAAATCCAGCAGCATTTAGTTGGAATGAAAGGAGAACTACACTGTAACTGATAGACTCGTATCCAGCACAGTAAAACCCCATATGCTTTCTACTTTTGGATAGTTTGGAAACGTAAAGGGAATATCCAGATTTGTGCCAATGCTTTCTCACACCACAGAGAGGTTCAGAAAGATGTCACTTAACGTAAGCTGGATGGGGGTATTTATTGGTTTTGTTTACATTTTGTTTTCTTCACTTTATTATCTTCTGAAATGAGGTTCTCGTTTGAATTCAGTGGGGTGCGGATACGCGCCGTGTATGAAATCATCATATCATCAGTGTACCTGTTCTACCGGTAGTCATTGTGATCGACACAACGCTACATCAGCCTTGGGTGAATGTCTGTGCGTGAGTTGAGTTATGCTTTTAAGGGTGCAACCATTCCCTGTGTATATGTTTTAGCTCAGTGGAGCCAGCCTGATTGATTCAGAGCTAGCTTTACCATTCACACTGTATAGAACTCTAGCATGTTGGTCCAAATCAGTAAAATCAATAAAAGTGTCTTATTACCAAAAAAATGACATGGGCATTCTTATTTTTCAAATTATTTTCACATGTATGGTCAACATTTGGAATAAGAATGGATATTTAGGGGTTTAAGCATGTAGCTTAAAAAAACCCTTTTGTAATTGTAATGGCATAGGATCAGTATTCTCCAGCAAAAGTGACTGGCAGACCAAATGGAGACTCTTGAGACTACTCTCCTGCCTCGTTCTTATCAGAAATTGAGAAAAAGAATTCAAGTTTCATATTGTTTAACAACATATAATTTAAATTCTGTACATAGACACATAGTTGTACATTTAAATGCTGACAGCTAAACACTGTCATAACTGTTTAATCTAACGTTAGCAGCGTTAGCTAGAGATGCTTCTCTTCAACGACATCTTAATAGTATTCTTGATAATCAATAACTTGTTTTCATAGTCATGAACACATTTTTAAAATCTTGTAATATTTTAAAGTCTTGATTATTTTTCAACTCTACAGCGGTGCAGTAAAATTCACTTCAAAGATTCACTTTTCATTCATAAAGACGACATGGAAAAAATGCTTTTTCACAAAAAACAATGAAAAATATAGCTGCAAGCAGCGATGACAGGCCCTCGCCCCCAGCGCATCCGCAACCCTGGTGCCATCAGAAAAACAGTGCCTAGCAGGCACATGCATTGACAGTAACCCTGTGGTAGTTTGGATTGAAAGGTTACAGCAATGAAAGGGTTAAAAGCAAAATGCTTTTAAATCATTCTGATAGACTGAGAATGAGTTGAAAAAGATTCCTTATCCTATGAGGTCATCTTGTGTTCATTCTTGGTATTATAGTCTTCATCTGCTAGTTTACATGTGTGATATTTTAAATGTTTTTGTGGTCTCTGAAAATATGATAAACATATTTTCTAAGAACGACTTAGGGAAGAGTTAGGATAATGCACTTTAAATGCAGTCTGTCTCTCTCTCTCTCTCTCTCACACACACACACACACACACACACACACACACACAGCCACCCACCCCCACTCTCAACACTCACACTCTAAACACACACACTTAATGCGCACACACAGAGTGTTAGAGTGAGAGAGTTAGAGTGAGATCAGATGTTTAATAGTTTTTTCATTTTCTATTTTTAGTAGACTATTTTATATCGATGGAACTAAGCATTTTTTTTCTCAGAATGACTAATTCTATGTATGTAAAATGTTTGGATGTTGTATTTTAAAGATTACGGTTATGTTTTTTACTGCTACTTTAATAAATCACCACATCAAAACTGTTCAAGATATCCCAAATCCAGTCGCAATTTAACATCTTCAGTATGCTGGCATCATGTTGACAAAGATTGGTGTAAATTCGATGTTTTTTGTAGTAGTAGTATTCATTAATTCACAGCTATATTTTTCCAAAAATCCACATTCAAATCAAAATAGCAGACTTCCTGTTGGTCACAGCTAATGGGTGTAAATTAGAAAGTTGTCTGGCTTGATGAGAACAATATACGTACCGAGTTTGGTGTCTGTAGCTAAAACTAACCCCCCCACTTTTGACAAAAGGTGGCACTATAGAGTGCCTCCTCCACACCCATTTATGAGCTTTTGCCAGTGTCTAACTATCATTAATACTGATGTGTGTGTTGAGTTTCATGAAAATCTAAGCTTATTAAGTGCCCCAAAAACACAGGAAACAAATGTTAAAGTTTGACACGTTGCCATGGCAACAGCATTTAATGTATCAATGAACCCTTTACAGATTGTCAACGGCCGTGTTTTGACATTAGTCTGATAAAGTTTGAAGGAAATCAAGTAAAATTAAGAGGCTGATTTAAAAGCATTTTGAAAACAACACACTTCCTGCTGCCAGTTGGTGGCACTGTAACTTTGACTCCTAATAGTCACATCTATGTGATCGGCATCGGCAAGTTATTAGTCATTTCCTGTTTCACATTTCTCGCCATAATTTCATCACCTTGCCACGGCCAAACTGCTCGACATACCAAAAATCCCTCTACAATTTAGCATCCCCAATGTCTTGACGTCATGCTGACTGAGTTTGGTGGCCGTCGGAATAAAGCCCTCTGAGGAGTATCGCAAATTCCACAGCGTTTTTCAGAAAACCTTGAATATCTGACTTCCTGTTGGGCGAAACACAGACTGTTAGCACTAAAGTTGTTCGGCCCGATGAGGACTATATGTGTATGAATTTTGGTAACTGTAGGTCAACCAGTGTGTGCTACAGAGCCCCTCAAAAGTTGCCATTTTAAGGCTAAGCTACGCAAGCCCCCCAAAAGACACCGGAAAAGAGGTGACCGGAAATGACTGAGCTGGCTTGTCTAAAACAAGGAAGTAATCCGTGCATATGGTAAATTCAGGAGATTTCAATAGTCAAACAAGTCTTAATGAAGTGAGACACTGACTTCTTCATTGAATGTTTTTGTTTGTTTGTTTGTTTAAATGAATGTTTTTAAAAGACTTAAGCAATGAACAGTTTGTCAGAACCACTAGTAAATTACGTTATTTTGTTCAGTTTTCTAATCTTTTTTCTCCAGAATCGTGAGAGAATCATGGTCTCCAATTTATTAAAAACAACTGTAATTCTCTATTTATCCAGAAACATGAAGCTCTTGTTTAAATGTTGTTTATTACTGCATATAATTCATTAAAATGGAATTTTCATTTCATAAAGTTCAAAATGCACCAACATTTTTTTTGCATATTTACTTCATAAGCATAAGAGACTTCAAACTTTCAAACACAGACTTCATACGCACACACATACACACACACAAACATTTTATTAAGTTGTCTTCCCAAGAGAAAGAGCCTTAAGTTATAACTATCAAATTAAGCAGTAGTATTGTACACATGAAAGCATGACTTGTTAAAACAGGTCATAGCTTAATCCAATATTTCTCTCCAAACAAGTTTGCGTAGGCGTAGGTGAAACTTCTGTTTGTCTTCTAATCAACTGTCAGTGAGATTCATAAATCTCTTTGACCTATATTATATGAGGCCTGTAATGCGGCAGCACAGACAGAGACTGGAGAATTGACTCATCTTTATAGCCCATGACAATTTCTGAGGAAGTAGAATTAGCTTAGAAGTGTTTACATATTTGTTTTGGCTGAGCTATCTGCTTGTAAAGCCTTCTAAAAAAATAGAGCTAGGCCATATTATTCTTTCACTTCCCAAGAATTCACATTAGGAATTTTTTTACAGTTTATTTCCGTATCATTCATTGCGGTTCCACATTGCTTGAGTTTAGCAGTTATTTCTGTGCCTTTTACAATGAATAATATGAGAACCATTGGTAAACCAAAACAGTCAAAACCCTTTCAGAAATGATACATAAAAGATGACAGATGTTTAATGAAAAGCATATATAATCCATTGACATGACTGAGTGATTCCATTCATTGTGGTTTTGGTCTGTTGCAGACTCACTAGAGTGAATATCACTATATGCCATCAGTATGAAACATACTTATGTATTTTGTATGTAATCAACTTCTTTATGTAGCTGAAAATGAAAGTTGTTATATTTAAAGGATTAGTTCACTTCCAGAACACTGATCTATAATAGAGAACTGGATTGCTCATGACGTCATAGAAGTGAAGCCACAGCGCCGCCATATTGCGATTCCCTAGTATTCGCAAACATTCTATTGAATGAATAGAAAATTATACGACTTAATGAGAAAACGTCACCTAACAAGTCAGCGTTTTCATATCTTACGTCTCACTGTACATTCTCACAATGAAAACGTCCTAAGCATGTAAACGGTTATTTGTTTAATGTCGGGAATTCCCTCTGCTTAATAAAATGTTACGTTCATATACGTTACCCCTGGTGAAAAAACCAGCATATGCTGGTAGGTATGTTTTGATGCTGGAATGCTGGTTATGTAGGTTTTGATGCTGGTTTAAGCTGGTCCTTTGCTGGTTTATGCTGGTCCTTTGCTGGTTCATGCTGGTCCTTGACCAGCAACATGACCAGCAAAAACCAGCAAAGGACGAGCTTAAACCAGCTAAGGACCAGCTTAAACCAGCACCAAAACATACCTAACCAGCATCAAATCATGCCTACCAGCATATGATTAGTGTTGGTGTCGAGTCCGAGTCAAGTCCGAGTCTTCAACCAGACGAGTCCGAGTCCAAAATGGGCCGAGTCGGACTCAAGTCCGAGTCCAAGTAAACACTACTGTTTGTGTTGTATCTTAACATTGTTTTAACCCAAAGGGTTCCCAGACTCTGTCCTGGAGGGCCGGTGTCCAACAGAGTTTAGCTCCAGCCCCAATTAGACACACCTGAACCAGCTAATCAAGCTCTTACTAGGCATACTAGAAACTCCCTGGCAGGTGTGTTGAGGCAAGTTGGAGCTAAACCAAGGACCAGGACTGAGTTTGGGCACCCCTGTTTTTGCCTAAAAAAAGACGCAATGTCAACTGAAAAACAAAACACAAAGAAAAGCAAACCTCTAGTGGATCTTAACATTTTGATTTTTGATTTCACAACATCTCATAATTAGTGTTGTGGTCTGCTTAGCAAACTTAGTCATGTAACAGAAGTTATGGCTGACTTATGTCTTGTGACATATTTCAGAGTGAAACAGGTTTTAGAATGTGATAAATTATAGGGCAGGACTTTATTCATTAATGTAGTAAATGTATAAATTCAAGGGTGGGGGTAAAGGAGTAGGTATCTTGGTGAATGGGACCTTAAGAGCAGAAAATGCACCTTTTTATTTCTGAATGTGGCTGTGTGAGTTTTGCGTTTTATATGTGTTTTTTTTTCTTAGATGAAAATGAGACTGTGAGGGATAAACCTAGTCTTTACAATGGTATACATATAGTGTGTACTGTGTATAAAGCCCTACATATACTTTCCATAAATCACAGCAAACTCACACCTGTTTTATTTTTGAATGCATTTATAGTTACATTAATTACAATAAATTATATAAAGAAAAATTGATGATGTGCAATTGAATTATTAGAAAACCATGCACACCCAAGATGGTTTTGGACCCATTAAAACTACTGCTGCAAAGATGTTTGAAAAATTATCTTTCTTTTAAGCTAGAAACTGCCACCATGTTTTAAAAATAATAATTTTAATACAGCACAAATTTATCAACTAATGTAAGTAAAACATTCTCAAGTTTACTCAAGGCAAGTAAACACTCCAAGTAGGCCTATTACAAATAAAAAGATAAATAAATATATTAATCAAAAATACAAATGAAATAATATTTTTAAAAAATAGAATCTTTTTAAAAATAGATTTTTAAGTAGGTCTATCTAAAGGCTATTACAGAAATAGACTATACAGACATTTCTTGAAGTAATAAATGTTAAAATAAAACACTGCAAAATCTTCACTGTATACATTAAATATGATTCTTATTAAAGTTAATAAGTGATTCAGTCAAGAAAAGTGAGTGATTCTCCTTTTCTTTTGTTGTTTGGTTAATATTTATAAAGCGGTCGGCGGCTGCAGGTTTACGCTGCTGTCGCTTTAAGATCTGACGCACAGAACAAATATTTTGACGCAATCAGTGTTTCTCCCAATTGTTCAGGTTTACTTAAGACAAAACCGACTTCATTTACATGAATAGTCTCTAAGACGAGCATATGTGTAGCAATAACAGACCCTATTAGAAGCGAAAGAGAACTTGGCATTCGCACACTGACTGAAAGGCGCGTTCTGTGATCACGCTTCGAGTGTGTGTGTGCACATAAACTTGTCGGCTTTCAAGTAGCCTATACTGGATAAGACTTAAAAACGTGCAAATACTGAATATCACTTTTGTGATAATGCATTGAGTCAGTGACATTTCCATCAACTGTCTCTGGACTCGGATGGACTCGGCATATTTTCCGAGTCCGAAAAGCTCGAGTCCGTGACAAGTCCGAGTTGCCTAAAAATTGTACTGAGACCGGACACCCAACATCTGAGCCGCCGAAGATGCAGTGGATTACATTTGTTTGTGAAGGGAATGCGCCTCGCGATCTACATATAGCCGTCTATGTTCGCGCGAATCATTCATGATCCAGCTTCACTTACAGCAGAAGTGAGTGTAAGGGTTTTTTTTTTATGAATCTTTGCAATCACCTTTCCTAATAATGTGCTAGTTAGCAAGTTTAGCGTCTAAACGCGGCTAAAGTTAACATGCTCGTCACTCCACAGAGAGAAGAGAGGGGCGGGGCGAGCAGAGCTCATTTGCATTTAAAGCAGCCTCGACCAGAATGGGATGATTTTTGCAGAGCTGAATTTGACAAGGTAAAAAGGGTGTTGTTTTACAAAACCACTGAGAATTTTTAAACAAAGTATATTATAGACTTTTCATTAAGACCCTAAAGAATCATATCAACTTGGAAATGGGAAAATGGGCATCCGATGACCCCTTTAAGTAAAAATTAATTTACATGAAGACTAATCCTGTGTGACTGATATGCTTAAAATCGGGAGATTTTAGGTCAGTGGTTGAGCTGTGAATCAATGGTGCTCTCTGCCGGTAGGGAATTGTAAGATGGCGAATCGAACACTTCCGGTGGCGTCACTGCGTTTTTAGAACGCAATGAGCGATCCAGTCATATATTGATATATGCCTATATATATATACCTATATATATATACCTATATATATATATATACAGTTATATATAGATCAGTGTTCCAGAACAAAAATTTACAGATAATGTACTCATCCCCTTGTCATCCAAGATGTTCATGTATTTTTTCAGTCGTAAAAAATAGTTTTTTAAAGAAAACATTTCAGGATTTCTCTCCATGTAACAGACTTCTGTGGTGCCCCCAAATTTAAACTTCCAAAATGTACTTTAAATGCAGCTTCAAAGGGCTCTAAACGATCCCAGCCGAGGAAGGAGGGTGAAACGATCTGCTATTTTTTTTTTTTTAACCTCAAACGCTCATCTTGTGTAGCTCTGTGTGAACTCTGTTTTTCCGTTATTTAGGGTACATCTAAAAACTCCCGTCTCATTTTCTCCTCTAACCTAAAAATAGTCCTACATCGCTGCAGAAGTATCAACTCAGAGTTTACAAAGTGAACATGAAAAGAAGATCAAACACCCTTTACAAAAAAAGGTAAAACAGCAATGTAAAATGAGACAGGAGTTTTTGGACGTACTCTAACTGTCATGACCGGAAAAAAACACAAGACCAGCGTCTGAGGTTAAAAAGTGTATCAATTGTAATTTCTTTTTTCTTTTTAGAAAATGATCAGATCGTTTCGCAAGATAAGACCCTTATTCTTCGGCTGGATGATTTTTAAGATGGAGGATAAAATGAGATGGGAGTTTTTGGATGTACTCTAACCGTCATGAGCTGGGACGGATTAAGGGTGGAAGTTCCCCTCAGATGGAGGAGCGGGATTCAGACTTGTGACTATTCACATGAAAAATGCAGTTGTGAAAGCACATGGAGGGAATTGGTTTGTTTAAACAACCTTGTCCAGGACTGACTGTTGCTCCTGCTTTTTCAGTATACCACGTCTAATTAGCGCATGGCATACACTTTTAATGACAGCAGCAAAACAGACGGTGAAAGTCTATTGTTTCTATTGCTAATCCTTTGTTTATGTTGTCCGTCCCACTTTTCAGAAAAACTCTTCTGATGAAATCCTTCACCATGACATTCTTTATGATAATACAGATGATATTTGTGTTCATGTTTTAATGGGACAGTATGCCCAAAAATTCTGTCATTAATTACTCACCCTTATGTCGTTCCAAACCCATAAGACCTTGGTTCATCTTTGGAACACAAATAACGATATTATTGATGAAATCCAATAGCTTTCTGACCCTGCATAGACAGCAACGCAACTGACTTGTTCAAGGCTCAGAAAGGTAGTTAAAAAAGTCCATGTGACATCAGTGGTTCAACCATAATGTTATGAAGCATGTGTGTTACTCTCATAAACGTGTGTCAAAGACTGACACGAAAGAGAAGCACAAAAAGTATTCTCATAACTTCATAAAATTAAGGTTGAACCACTGATGTCACATGGACTATTTTAATGATGTTGTTACTACCTTTCTGGTCTTTGGATGTCAAAAAGAGTCATAAAGCTCTTGAATTTAATCTAAAATATATTAATTTATATTCCGAAGATGAATTAACTGAGAAAAAAGGCTGAAACGATCAGCACGACCATCATTTTTTTTAAATTACAATCTATATACTTTTTAACCTCAATCTTGTGTAGCTCTGTGTGAACTCTGTTTTTCCGTCATGACAGTTAGGGTACATCTAAAAACTCCTGTCTCATTTTCTCCTCTAACTTAAAAATAGTCCTATATCGCTGCAGAAGTATCAACTCAGAGTTTACAAAGTGAACATGAAAAGAAGATCAAACACCCTTTACAAAAAAAGGTAAAACAGCAATGTAGGATAATTTTTAAGATGGAGGATAAAATGAGACAGGAGTTTTTAGACATACTCTAACTGTCATGACTGGAAAAAAACAAGACCAGCATTTGAGGTTAAAAAGTATATCAATTGTAATTTCTTTCTTTTTTTTTTCTTTCTTTTTTTTTTAGAAAATGATCAGATCGTTTAGCTAGATAAGACCCTTATTCTTCAGCTGGGATTGTTTAGAACCCTTTGAAGCTCCATTTAAACTGCAAATTTGGGGGCAATCCTGAGAAATGGAGAGAAATCCTGAAATGTTTTCCTCAAAAAAAAAAAAAAAAAAAAACAACAATTTCTTTACAACTGAAGAAACAAACACATGAACATCTTGGATGACACAGAGATAAGTAAATTTTTGTTCTGGAAGTGAACTAATCTTTAAATCACTTACCCTACGACCGAGTCATAGAAAAAACTGCTTTGTAAAATAAACTCAATAAGTGACATTAAAGAATTTGAATGTGCCATTTATTAGTAATGTAATAATTTATAACATATTCAATTTAATTTCATATTATGATTTTTCATTTGCCTAGTAAAAGTCATGGTATTGCATTTATTTAATTCTTAGTACAATGACAATATAAAACCTTTTTATGTTTTTCTTTGGAAACACCATATTTTCTTTATAGTGTCATGTTTTTAGTGTCATTTATCCTACAAATGAGTCTTTATATTTTAAAAAAAATGAGACAGAGCTTCCTCATATTTGGGGTCCTTGGTATCAAAAAACCTTAAGTGCCCTGCACTATATATAAAGAGAAACCAACAACATTTAGTAATCAGAATTTTTTAATTTACAACAATTCATAAATTATATAAATAACAAAGCATAACATAACTTAAAACAGTTCGTTTGAGACATATGGGTGATGTTTCACAAGATGCCATCTGCTCCAAAAGTCTTGTTTCGCATCTGGGACCCTGTCTCTCTTGGGACAGCTGAAACAAATCCGGCCTCAGCAGCTGGGACGGATTAAGGGTGGAATATCTAATGAGAAGTTCCCCTCAGATGGAGGAGTGGGATTCAGACTTGTGGCTATTCAAATGGAAAATGCATTTGTGGAAGCACATGGAGGGGATTGGTTTGTTTAAACAACCTTGTCCAGGACTGACTGTTGCTCCTGCTTTTTCAGTATACCACGTGTAATTAGCGCATGGCATACACTTTTAATGACAGCAGCAAAACAGACAGTGAAAGTCTACTGTTTCTGTTGCTAATCCTTTGTTTATGGTGTCCGTCCCACTTTTCAAAAAATATCTTCTGATGAAATCCTTCGCCATGACATTGTTTCTCTGTGTTGAGAGACAAAGGTTAAAAGTTAGTGGAACTAAAAAGAGTTCAGTTGTTTTCTTTATGCTTATGTTTGATGTTGACGATTATCATCCAATACAGATGGTATTTGTGTACGTGTCTTAAAGGGACAGTATGCCCAAAAATGAAAATTCTGTCATTAATTACTCACCCTCATGTCGTTCCAAACCCATAAGACCTTGGTTCATCTTTGGAACACAAATTACGATATTATTGATTAAATCCGAGAGATTTCTCACCCTGCATAGACGGCAACGCAACTGACTTGTTCAAGGCTCAGAAAGGTAGTTAAAAAAGTCCATGTGACATCAGTGGTTCAACCATAATGTTATGAAGCATGTAGAGACACTGAAGAGAAGCACAAAAAGTATTCTCATAACTTCATAAAATTAAGGTTGAACCACTGATGTCACATGGACTATTTTAATGATGTTGTTACTACCTTTCTGGTCTTTGGATGTCAGAAAGGGTCAGAAAGCCCTTGAATATCATCTAAAGTATATTAATTTATGTTCAGAAGATGAACGAAAGTCTTACAGGTTTGGAATGACATGAGGGTGAATAATTAATGACAGACTTTTCATATTTGGGAACTTTCCCTTTAAACTAGAGCAAATTAACTGCATATAAAATGCCATTTTGAACTGCTGACTATCATTACACTAGGCTGAAGACTTACACATTGCAGGTGGGAACAATCCTCTCTTCGGGATGCCTGGAAAAACTCATTTTCTTCAGGAAAGATGGGAGTCGGAGTTTGGGTCTGTTTTGTTTTGGCACTGAGCTAAAACCAGAGACAAGAGGGAGTTAGGTATGAATGGGAACACAAATGCATTACATAACAATGGGTGTACATTTTCTGCTAGTATTCTGGCTACTTATAAACTGAATCAGGTTATAGGGAGGTTGCTGATTCTAAAGGCTCACTTGTCTGTAAATTAATTTTAGCATCTGGTTGCATGTTACACATTAGTCAGCAATCGCTGAAGCACTCGGGTCAATGAAAAATAAGAATATGAGGACAATGAGAAACTTTTTACAAATCTAGATTAAAACAACTGTACCAAGTGTACCATTTTCAACAAAAGTTTACATGTAATGACTCGAAAAATGTCATGTGGTGTAATTTATGGTGGTGTAGTTAATTGAGAGTTTTTAAACATTTTCTTCAAGGGAAAAATATTTGTATAAATATTATGTTGCTGTTTTTTAGGGGTGGTGGGGTCGCACCGCATGACATTTTAGACCCTGAACTATGTCATAAAACGGTCCAAATCTATCTATCTATTGCAATTTATTGTAAATTGTTTGCACCACATGACTGATTTGACATGCAACGTGTTTCAAATAATAATAATAACAATAATAATTTAATAAAACTGCTTTTTTTCTATAAGAATAACGTGCCAATCTACTGCATGTTTTCTTTTTGAGAAGCTTATTCTTGTAATAAGGCTTTTTTTTAATCATATCATCAGGACAATTGTCTCACCCTGATGTTTTTGGACTTGATGTCCCTCAAAAAAATAACAATTTAATTCATCAATTAAAAACATTCATCAAGAAGAAGTCAATTAAACATCATGTTTAAAATTAAACTCACCATTTAGCCTGTGACGAGGGCCGCACCTGCATATTAGCGTTTATTTCCCCCTCTTCCTCCTTTTCCTGCTCTCTCTTGTCTTCTTCCTCCTCTTCCTCATCACAAATGTTGTCCCACAGTTGGCTATTGACAAAAAGAGCCTCCTGCAAGCTGAGCCCACGGTCCACACAAGTCACCTGGCGACAGAGGGGACAGCGAATGGTGCGCAGGCCGCTGTAATGCAGCCCCATTGTCTCCAGACAGGGGGTGCAGAATGTATGGTTGCAGTGGAGAGTTCTGGGAACGCGCTCGATGCGGGAGTAATGCAGGTAACAAACCCCACATTCCTGATCCTCAAATAGCACCATGGCTGAAACCTGAAACTGATGATTGATCTGATGTTGCTGTAGTTTCGTTTTCTGGAAATTATTTAGCGTACTCTGCAAAAACAAAAGGGAGAAAAAGTGTAACTTTTAATTGTACTCCATACATATGGACATAATCATTTTGTTAAGGCACAGTTCACAAACAAAAATTACAATTCTGTCATTATTTACACATATCCATGTCATTCCAAACCTGTATAACGTCTTTAAAACTCGAAAAGAGGATATTTGGAAAAAAACTCAATTCACTCATTCAAATCATTCAATGAATGGCGCTATGAACCAATGTTGTTTGGCCCCTAGTGTTCTTTAAAATATCTTTTTTGTTCTGCATTAGACAGAAATGCATCCAGATATGAGTAAATGACAGAATTTTCAGATTTGTGTGAACTCTCCCTTTAAGCACAGTAATGTGACAGATACAATCTTGAAGCAGATGGCAAAGCCATAGCCAGATCGACCCCCACCGACCATTCATCCTTATAGTCTTCTACTCTAATGCTGCAGACCACCTGTTAGTCCAGAATATAATATTCATTTAATCTGACCTCTGAGTGTTGACCTCTGACCCCTTTCTGAGTACTAATGCAGACAAAACAATACTGCATGAAAGAATGACAAGATCTCTGGTTTCTGCAACCATGAGAACATCTACAACCTCACATCACTAATACAATATACAATTTATAGAATATTCCAGAATGAACACTACTCTTACATAATGTTATGTTTAGTTAGTTTTGCTGTCTTGTTAGCGACGGTCAGGTAAAAGATTACATTAGAAACGTCCTTAGTCAAACTGTAACTTGACTGCTGTCACACAATTTGAACAGTGTGTTCTTTCTTTACCATGTTAACCAACATGCTGCAAGAAATATTTAAGAATCATTAAACAAAATGAAAGTACATAAGCTATACAGCATAAAACGTTTTTTTATTCAGGGAATACATCCTGAATTAAACTTTACACCTAAAGCAAGGCAACACTTTTGATAATGTTTCCTGATTGTAACACTTTACAATAAGGTTCTGTTAGTTAATGTATTAATTCACATGAACGAACTGTTTATTAATCCTTGTTAATGTTAGCTAATAAAAATACAGTCATTCATTGTTCATGTTAGTTCACAGTGCATTAACTAATGTTAACAAACACAACTTATTTTTTAATATTGCATTAGTAAATGCTGAAATTAACATTAGCTAAGATTAATAAATGCTGTGCAAGTACTTTTCATTCTTGGTTCATGTTAACTAACGAACGGTAGTTATACCTTACTGGACCTTACTGGACAATGACAGAATACTAAAAACTAAAATACTGAGATGCAGTGTAACTGAATATTTTAAACCAGTTTATTAAAACACAAGCAAAATTAAATGTAAATCAAGCTCGGTTTTAAAGGAAAGAAATCAAGAAATATACTTACGGAAGAATGAGTCGAAATCCAGTTCCCTGTATGGACTGTTACAGATCTTTGTCTGGAGATGAACTCATCCGACTGAGAATTAGTGGGTGTGTGAATAAGAGCAAACTGGCTCTACTGTCACTGTGAATAACCGCCGCGTGTTTTAAAGTGGTTGTGGGGTGAGCCGTGGGGGAGGTGACACATGCCCTACTCCTCCCCCATTACCACACAAAGCAGAGCTCACTAGTTATTCAGAAATCAGTGTACCTCTGAACATCTTTAAGATTTCCTGAGAGTTCAGAAATTCCATGTTTGCAGATGCCTAACGAAATCCCAAGGAAAAGCTTACGAAAACAAAAGGAAAAACCCTGAGGGATCTTTAGTAACAATCTTTAAAATGTGATAACATACCACTGAAGAGATATAGGATGTGGCCAGAGAGTTTTGGTTTCATTAGGTCAGTTGTATAAATCAAAACAGAATACAGTTTTGATCTCAGGGAAAAGGGGAAAAATACTGATCAGTACAAAGTGTCTTAAAGTACACAGCAGGTTATTCTGGAATATTGGAAACACTTCTTTTAAGTTTTCTATGTTTTCTAAGTTTCCCTCATGTCGTTCCAAACCCGTAAGATCTTTGTTCATCTTTAGAACACAAATTAAGATATTTTAATGAAATCCAAGAACTTTCTGACCCTCCAGAAACATAGTAAGGACTTCAGTGGTTCAACCATAATTTTACAAAGCTACGAGAATACTGTGGAAAAAGGTTTGAACACTTCCTAACAGGTATCTGTTGGTAAATATGGTTAAAGAGATTTCTATTAAGCTTATTTATCAGCACGATACTGTTAAAACCTTTATTGTGTCAAAAGTCTAATTAAGCATAGATGAACTGTAATTTTGTGACTCACAACCAGAAAGTCTTTCATTTTTTTTGCCATTGTGTTCAAACAAGGAAACTTCGGCAACACATTTGCCAGTTCATTGTAAACTTTATACACAATGACTTTGAGCTTTTCTTTAAGGATGTTTTGTTTGGAATTTTCACTTTTGAAAAGCAACATGAAAAATTTACTTTATCTGCAATTTATTTTGCCCCCCATACCCTCACTTTTTTGTTTTTGTAAAATTTTTATTTGAAAATGTATGTATGTTCATTGTTATGTGGTCTGCTTATTTATTTCTTTGGTAATTTTTATAATCTGTTTTTTATTGTTTTATTGTTCTTTTGAATTGTTATTGCAATGTATTGTTTGGCCGTTCTTGAACCCCTGGTTTGTTTCCTTCCTGGCATCTGTTTTCTCACATTTGTATTTCCTACACTGTAAACCCAAATGTTCAAAATACTTAAATAGATTAAGATTAGATTACAATAAACTTAATTTTTTAAAAAAGTTCTACTAACTTAGATATTTTGAGTTCCTGTGACTTTTTTTAGTTTTTGAGTTAATAAAACTTATTTGTTTTAATTAATCTGAACTACTTGCTAATGAATGAGGCACCACTTAAATGTATAATTTTACTCTACTTATTTTTTTAATTTAAAGTTTCAACATTAGTGCGAGCCACTGATGTGAGTTTTGAGTTTATCAGGATTGATAGAATATATTACTCAACGAAATTTCAAAGCAACAGGTGGCGGTAACGTGCCATATATAACACGCTTTTGTAGTGCAGCTATAGTTTTACCCTAGATTGCCTGTAGTAGCTATTGAAGCAGAAGTCTCTCACATTCAAAAAAAAAAAAAAAGCCTTCCATGTTATAAAATTAGGATGGATATTTCGGTATGATATTGTTGCAGGTCTACACAGTAATGAACTCATGAACCGTGATCGTGCTCTACCTGCTACAGTATTTTTTCCTCTTTGCGTTCATCTTCAGTGTCTTTGGCCTCTGCTAATGGATGTTTAAAGAGTTCGTAATATTTCCACACACATGACATTTTGAAAAAATTGCATTGCAAGCACAGAACAAAGATCGGTTGAAATATGTCCGGTAGGTCGGTGCATCTGTACTCCACTGTATAAATTAAGTATGGATTGATCATTGTTAAAGCTACAAAGCTAATTGTCAAGATGAGTATTTTGACATACTTTTGTAGGCTATTTGTCCTTAAGAGATGCGTCTCTCTGTGATCGCTTAAAATTTTGAATTAACAAGGTTTAAAAACACATGCAAATGATAAACTTTCGTGACGACGTGGCAGTGGTCTTTCACGCTGGCCCCGGGCCATCGGGCACTCCTTATTGTCGAGCCCTGCTATCTGATTATACAGCCTTCTGCACGTGTCCTCTCTTGCTGTTGTAAACAACAATGACATCAGTTCACACGTGATTTTCTACAGATTTTCATACAGTACTTCTCAAAAGTTTGAAACATTATGATTTTTTTTTTATGTTTTTAATAAGCATCTTCTGTTTACCAAGGCTGCATTTATTTTATCTAATATACAGTACAACAGTAATATTGTGAAATGTTACAATTTGGATGAACTATTTTCTCTTTAAATATATGTTAAAATGTAATTGATTGCTGTGATCAAAGACTGGAGCATCATTACTCCAGTCTTTAGTGTCACATTATCCTTCAGAAATCATTCTAATATACTTATTTTCAGTAACAATCCTGAAGTTTCAGCTTTGCTTCACAGGAATAAATTACATTTCAAAATGTCTTTTACAAACAGTTATTTTAAACTCTTTGACACTGTTAGTGTTTTTACTGTATTTTCGAGTCTTCTTTGTGAACATTTACAAATTGTTATGTTTGCATGTACTTTATTTGTTTTAAGATTAATTGTATTTTCCAAGGAATTGTTAGATGCCAGTGTTTCCTGTCATCACTATGCAAACATTGATTTCAAAACCAGTATCATAGCAGTTAAACTATTTCTTGACTATATCCTCAGAATGATCTCAAAGTAAATAAGAGGTGTTAAGTCTGAATTTGTGGTGGCTGTGCTTTAAATTAAATTATTACATGGCTCTGTGGAATACTTGATTCTGATTGGTTAGTCATGACATTCCAAGGTATGTTATTCCTAGATTATAACTGGTAAAAGCTAATAACACAGACTCATTCGGGCAAAGTCGGTGATATGCACTTGATAGTTTTTCTTGGTGGAAGCTTTGCATTTGGTTAGATAATAAAGTATTAAAACTCAATTCAATATTATGTGTACAATTTCTTAATTCTGTCATTCTGGTATTGTGGATTTTTTACTCTGTTGTTTCATACAAATGCTGCTGCTGCTATTTTGTTTTGTACACTGTAATGGATTATAAGATAACTAACAAACTGGTACTGTAAGTACTAGTACTTTTTTATGTGGTGAAATGTTATGTAATAGAAGTGGCATGACTGCACTGTATCCCTTAAATGTCCATCTAGTTTAAAGTGGCCGTTTGCTAGCAAATGATTTCTTCATGGAAGCCTTGTGTTCAAATGTTTCAACTCAGATCAGTGTTTTGTGTTTAATTGTTTGCTTTTGTGACAAGCAGCTGTGTAATAAGTGGGATAATCCACCAGTTGTTACAACAAAATAAAGATGTATATTACATCTTACTTACTTATTATAATCTTAATTCAAATGATGAAGAATTTTGAAAATCTGACAGTAATCAGTGTTGAGTGCTGCTGTAAGGTTAACTCTGCCTGGTTTATATGTTTCAAAATGATTAACAGTTGAAAATATTGGAAAATTAGAAAAGCAATCAAAAAGTAATCAATTGTACTACGTTACATTACTTTAATAATTAAAAAGTTACACTACTTATTAAATTTTAAATAGGGTAACTTGTAATCTGTAACCTATTACATTGCCAAAGTAACCTTCCCAACACTGTTCATAAGTTTACATACCCCTTGCAGAATATGCAAAATGTTAGTTTTATAAAAATGTGTATATATAGTTTTATAAAATTTGATGATAATAATAGGGATCATGAAAATTGCACATTGTTTTTTTTTATTATTTAATACTGACCTGAATAAGCTATTTCACAAAACATATGTTTATTTAAACTCTACAAGACCAAATAATGACTGAATTTATAAAAATTTCTCCATTCAAAAGTTTACACACCCTTCTATCTTAATACTATGTGTTGTTTCCTGGATGACTGTTTTTATGGTTTGTGATAGTTGTTTATGAGTCCTGAGCAGTTCAGCTGCCTGCTGTTCTTCAGAAAAATCCTGCATTTGGTTTTGGTTTTCCAGCAGCATCTGCATAGTTGAACTAGGGGTCGACTGATATGTGTTTTTCAGGGCCTATGCCGATACCGATTATTATAGATCAAGTAGACAGATAACAGATGTTCTCCCAGCTGAGAAAGAAGGTTCTTACCTAGCATAACAATCGGTTATTTTAACAAAAATAATACAATTTATGTACTTTTTAATGCCAGATGCTCGTCTTGTCTTACTCTGCCTGGACTGTTTTTGTTCCTGTTCATGACAGTTCGTGTATGTCGAAAAACTCCCATCTCATGTTCTCCCTCAACTTAAAAATCGTCCTATATCGCCGTTTTACCTATTTTGTTAAGGGTGTTTGAACTTTCTTGCATGTTTACTTTCCAAAGACTGGGTTGGTACTTCTGCAGTGATGTAGGATGATTTTGAAATGATTTTTTGAAGTTGAGGGAGAAAAGACAGTCAGAGTTTTGACATAATCTGTCTTGAGCCAGAATACACAGAGTTCAAGGACTGCAAGGTAAGATGAGTGTTATAAGATGAGAATAAAAAGTATTTAAATTGTATTATTTTTATGAAAATAACTGATCGTTTCGCTAGGTAAGACCCTTCTTCCTCGGCTGGGATCGTTTACAACCGCATCTGGGATCATTTGAAGCCGCTTTTAAACTGCATTTTGGAAGTTCAAAATCGGGGCACCATACCAGGCCATTATATGGGGGAAAATGCTGATAGGTTTTCCTCAAAAAAAAAAAAAAATAATATCTTTACGACTGAAGAAAGAAAGACATGAACATCTTGGGTGACAGTGGGGTGAGTACATTATATGTGAGTCTTTGTTTTGGAAGTGGACTTAACCTTTAATGAAATGCTTTTGCATTTTGAGGTTGTAAAAGTTTTGTGGTATTGTGGAATTTGTTTTTTTTTTTTTAGTGTGTAGAAATTTATTTTCCACAATAAACAATTTATTGTTGTATTTTAAATATTCATTTTCACTGTTAAATAGAAGAGATTAAGAAAATTCTGTTCAATAAAAGTCATTACTTAAGTTTTTTTGTTACTTGTACTTGATGTTTTTAAGGCAATTGGTTGCCACAAAATTAAGTTTTGAGCCAGATGATTTTGAGTATTGTGTAATTTAAGTATTTGAGTTAACTGCTACTAAGTATTTTTGAGTTTATATAACTTAAATTTTATAAGTTTTGTTAACTTAAAACAATGGCACAAATGATTAAAAACTCATAAGTCATAACTTTAAATATTTGAGTAGACCTAATGAAAATTTGTAAATAAACTATAATCAAAAACTAGCATGTAATAGAAATGTTTAACTTCTGAAAACATAATATTCTTAAGTTTAACTAAAAAAAAAATAAATAATAAGGCAATCGGTTGCCTTAATTTTTTTGAGTTCTGTTAACTTATCGGGGTTTACAGTTTACACAAATATCTGTACTTTCTACTTATGACATTTTTAAACTAGGCTCGTTACTTTAGTTTTAATCAGCATTTGGTGGATCATCATTCGATAACAAATCTCTAATAAATCATGGATCAGTTTGTCTTTACTGGCAACGCGATATGGCTCGTACACGCTCCGTGTCTCTGCCAAACACGGAGAGTAATCATTGCAAGTGACTAGAGAATGGAGTGGAAGCGCCCAGGTGGATCATAGATGCAAAACTACTGACCCGTTCAGGACTTCAAGTGCTGGTCAGTTTCCGTATGTTCGGTAATTGGATTTTTCTGTGAAGATATTGTCATGATGTAATCATTATTGCACTAATTGTGCCATTTAGGCAATTTAGAAAATATAGTTTGGTTAAATCTATAGTATTTAAGCCATTTTAAGATAAAAACATCAACACCTGGTCATAATGTGATACTTTACATTGAACTTAAAATTGTTACGGCAAATAGAATATAAAAAGGTGGTTGTTTTGCAGCAAGGTGGAGACAGTTCTGCTCATAACAGTAAACGGCTGATGGGAAAAGCAACAGGTACAAGAAAATTAGGGAAAAAGCAAACACACACGAAGTGAGATGCAGAGAGATATCATGGAAAATGAAGAGACTGAAAAGGAAAATGGAAGTTCAAGAGAGAGCCTTTTTCTTATTTTGCACGGCCCCAGCCTAAGGTTTTAAACATTTATTTAAATGTGATATGGTTGTCCATGGTTTCAGAATTTGTTGTGAGTGTATGGGATGGCCTGGATTAGTGTGAAATTTCCCAGCTTAAAATTTTGTCCCAGTCCGGCCCTGTTCTACATGGTGGTTGTTTAGCCTTGATACATTCATTAGCTAACAAATTTTAAATACAAGTTATTTTGATTTAATGGCTCAATATGATGTGAGGTCCAGTTACCAGAATGACACTAAAACAGGTAGTAGTAATGGGTACTTTTTACTTAAGTACATGTCTGAGCCCATACGTCTTTACTTTAACTTAAGTAGAAAAGTGTAGTCAGTACTTCTAGTATTTTTAAACATGAGTATCTGTACTTCTACTTGAGTGAAGGATGTGTGTACTTTTACCATCTCTGATTCTCCTACAAGTCACCGTCTTCCACCATTATCGAGAGGTTCACCCTTACTACGTTTCTGGGCCGAGAACATTTCAGTTATGTTGCTGTCTATGCAGGGTCAGAAAGCTTTTGGATTTTAACAAAAATATATTAATTTGTGTTCCAAAGATGAGTGAAGATCTTACAGGTTGGAAAGACCATGAGGGTGAGTAATTAATGACAGATGTTTCATTTTTGGGTGAACTATCTCTTTAATCTTTAATTTTGTGATACCATGTCTACATCCAATATGACTTTACAAAACAGTCTTATAGATTTTGCTAATATGCTGGAGTATATACTTTCCAATATGATAAAGAAGAACTATTAACACATTTTTCTCACACAAATTTCGAAAAAACACGGGCTCGTCCGGGATTTGAACCCGGGACCTCTCGCACCCAAAGCGAGAATCATACCCCTAGACCAACGAGCCGCTTAGGAAAAGATACGCAGGCATTGTTAGTTAAGCTTAGTGAACATTGTCAAAGCCCTTTCAACTAAATATGTATTTAAATTATACTATTGTATCGAAGATAGTCTTATTAAGGAAGTTATTCGTTGACATTGCATGAAAATATCGTTAGCACTCGGCACAGGAATCTAACATTACATGCGTCGGTCAGTGGCGTTGTTACTAACGTTACGTACATACGTGTTTAATATTTCGCATAAAGACTTCGGTCGTTTTCACAGTTAAACCCACTAGGGTAGATACGATACTGTGTTACTAGGAGTAAACGGACGGTATAAAAATACATTAACAAGAAAATAATGGGCTCGTCCGGGATTTGAACCCGGGACCTCTCGCACCCGAAGCGAGAATCATACCCCTAGACCAACGAGCCACGTGCAATGCATATTCTAACCTGAGACTATACAAACCTAAATGATGACCGTCACTTACTATTCTACTGCGAAGTTTACTGCTATACTTACGTTATAACTATGCATATGAAATTTGGTCTACTCTTCAACATCAAAACAATATTTAACGCCTCTTATGATTCTCATTCAATGTTGCAAGAGCATTGAGCACCTTCCACACTGAATTCAGTTCAGATTGTATGCACACGACAAACCTACAAAAAACTTTTTAATTACAGCTACATAATGACAATTGTATACATAACGTAATATAAATTATATACAGTATAATCTGCATACTTTGTATCCATAACTAGTTAGCTAGCTACTTACCAAAAACACGTGTTTTTGTAAACACTCATGTATTATTAAGGGTGAAGTGTATTATCTATTTGCTGTAACCTAATCACCTCGGTATCCGTACTAAAGCTTCCGTACTAAAGCTGATCTATCATAAGATGTCAACACCTCATGGTCGAATAAATTACCCACTGTCCTTTGCGTGAATGTAGAGCGTTTGTACAGCTGCTATTCTTGTTGTATCCGTCACTCTAAGCAGAAAGATGAGCTATGTACACCTTTTGTGTAAGTTAATCTTTAAAACCAAATATATAGACACCACATTATACTTCTGTGGCTTACTAGGTTTAGTAAAGTGGTTTCGTTGCAAGCAAGTGCCTCATGGAAGTGCGTGAAAAATACGTAAAACTGATAAAAATCGTTATTGTGTTTTCTCTGTGACAACTAAATACAGTCTGTTATATTCTATGAGTTTCAAAGGTATAGATCATTTAAATGAACCACACTATTCCAAAATGACAAGCAAACTGATCCAGATATGTTGAATAATGTACAAACGTGTCCAATGAGAAGCCGTACTGTGCACCACGTGACACTCCGCGGAAGTGCAGGGCGGACAGAGTGGCTGTTCTCTCGTGTTGTGATGTTCTTGGCTGTTGTGCGCTTTCAACTGTTGAGTTTCTGTCACCCCTACAACCCCAGCTGACAAACATGATGTCAAGTGTCCCAGAAACTGTAAGTGAGATTTGTATTTTCAGAAAATAAACTTTAACACTAATTTTATCTCGAGTTCAAAGACTGTAGAGTACATTCACTTGTAAAGTAAGCAAATCAAAACAGTGTGCGAACTATAAGTCCACGCTAACAGGCTAATGTTAGCCAAGTAGTGATTTATTAGTAACATAACGCGACCAATAGGACAATAAGACCTGCTGTACAAAAATACCGAAAAAGACACGTATCAGCGTTATTATATCACATTATATTCAGCTTCTAATAATAGCTCAACACGTAATACCTCGTTATTATTGGAACACCACCGGCTCATTCTGTTTCTATGTTAACACATTTTTACCAATTAAATACAGTTATACCTGATTCTCGAAAGCCTGAAATCTCAATATGTCAGAGATCAACTTGACAACTTATCCACTCAGTTCTATCAGAGCACGCTAATAGTATTTGTAGTACAGTTGCCCTTGGTAACTAACCCTAGTGCAGACACAGTGCTTACACCCATCATCTCTGCTCATGAATTTTCTTTCTGTTTCTCAGGCATGCGGTTCTGGTTCTGATCTTCTGTAATAAGAATGTACAAGGAAGATCACTGAGAAATAATGGAGGAATTTCTGAGCACGCTCCGTGATCATGATGTCAGGTACATTTGAGAATTAAAATTCTGCTCAACCCACATATTAAAAAAGTGACTTGTATTGTACATCTGTATGCATGTAGGTATACAGCATGAGCTGTTTGCATTACTTGGGTTTACACTTTCCCTTCTGCCGTCTATCTCCTCAGCTCCGTCCTGTCATCCTGTGAGCCGGAATTACAGGAGCTGATGCGGCAGATTGACATCATGGTGGGGCACAAGCGGCGTGAATGGGAGGCAGAGGTTCAAGCCATGGAGCTGCGTCTGCAGAACACGCAGGAGGAACTGCAGTCAGCCAGAGCTCTGCTCGACAAGAGGAGCTCAGAGGTATTGTATCGACTCTTGTTCACCTTGACATGTTCATACTTTAATTTGGAGTATGATAGTATTGAAAGTTATAAGGCAACTGTCCATTGGCTGATCCGAGACAAAGCATGTTCCATACTGCATTCCTGAGAACATGTTCAATAGTTAACTGTAATATGAGGCTGCAGGATCTTCTGAAGGACTAAAATGATTGTGATGGTTTCGTGTTACACTTTCCATGGTAAGATCTCTTTGTAAATGGTTAAGCAAAATCACATACGTCAAATGCTCTGCCTTCACTCCTGGCAGACGCTTAGGGTGAGGGAGATGATGATGTCCCTGCTGGATCTCCAGGATGGTGGGTTCCAAATGTTGAAGTTGGTAGTGGAAAAGGGGTTACAGCAGGTGAACTGCATGAAGGTGTGGGTCTTCCTGCATGGCTAGACTAAACTAGACTGAACGCTTCAGGTTGAGCAGTGTTTTAAGCATTAACTGTATGAACCATTAGATGTTGTTGGTAAAGCTGCGTTGACTGTTGTTTTGATTGGACTTGAATGAGTTTCTGATCACATATCATTAAGATTATAATAGTTATAACGTTCATTTTTAAAAGTATTGTTTTCTTTATTTTATTCTAACCAATTAGATGTAACATGTATCAGTATAATTGACTGAATGCACTGGATTATAATGCAGATACCTACCAGCATTTAAAGTTGCCTTAAATGAATATTATATTAGATTTTGTCATATTATATCATGTCATATTATTATAAGTAGTATTATTATAATTTAATTATTTAATGGGTTCCGAAAGTCCAAGAGTTTAATATGTTGTTTTATAATAATAAAGACTTCTAAAATAAAGAAATATTACAATCATGTTTCATCATTATGATGATGATCATCATGTAATATTTTGAGTAATATAGGGAAAAGCACAAATTTTTGCATCTAATGTTGCCTTAAATCAACATTATATTATATTATTATACTGTTGTACTTTAATTAATTAATAATGTTAATTTAATTAAAAACTTAAATTAAAAGATTGCTAAATAACCATGTTGAAAATGTATGCTTTAATATCTAATTTAAAAAAACCTGAAAAGCCTAAAAACTATTTTAGCTCATTAATAAAATAAGTAAATTTGTGACTTTTATATTATATCATATTATATCATAGTATATTATATTATATACTTGAAAAGCCTAAAATAAAGAAACATTATGATATATAATTAATACAAAAAAAACTATTTTTAGCTCAATAATCAAATATGTAAAATTGTGACTATTATATTATATTATATTATTATACTTCAATTAATTAATAATATTATTAATTTAATTATTCCATGGTTTCCAAATCAAATGTGTGCTTTAATATCTCATAAAAAAACTTGAAAAGCCTAAAATAAAGAAACATTATATAAAATGAATACAAAAAAAAAAAGTTCCCCCCTCATTAAAAATGAGACATACCAAATACTACATTAATTTCATGTTAATTTAAACTTTACATAAATAAACATTTATTTTTGTTATGCTGGTAATATATTTTGTAATTAAAAATATTTTATTTAAAACAAAAATAAAATGATTTTCTCTCAGACTTCTGGGTTCCCATATACAGTTGCAATCGAAATTATTCAACCACCCAGAGACTGCAGTACTTTACAAATACAAGCTTTTCTGAAGATCCAGGACTTGCATCTACGACAGTTTACTGGCATATCAAAAGTGATATAATGTTTTTGATGTTTTTGAGTTATAGGATTTTTTCATAATACAGTTATGTCACAATTAGTCAACCCCTATTCAACACTGCTGTTTTAAGTCACTTATTTTTATGGTAGGGAACAAAATTGTCTTAAAATGCAATTAAGCCTCTATAAACCCTATTAAAAAAAAACTTGAATCTTAGCTTGAAGTGTTACACATACATACATTTAGCCAATGCATGTGCTAAGGTTGAGTACCAAATATGGTAAAGTCAACAGAGCTCTCACAAAAGCTATAGAGAAGAAATAGTGTTATTATATTAGAAAGTCTAAGGCTACATGAAGATTTTCAAGACATTAAAAGTTCCTAGAGACAGCTAGCAGCCTTATTCCTTAGTTTAAAGTGTGTCGTTCCAGAAAACTTTTGAGGATGTATCATAAAATGTTTGATCAGAGCAACTGCAGTGTACAGCCAAAGACTTGCAAGATGACCCAATAAAAGAAGGAACAACATTAGAGTATAAGATGAACACAAGACAAGTATTGCCTTCATGTTGAGGCTTCTTGCCGAATACCACTCTGGACCAAGAAGAACAAAAAGCCGACTTGAACATACTAAAATAAGTTAAGTTGGATAGACCTGTGGAGTTCTGGAAGAATGTTTTATAGAGTGATGTGACCAAACTGGGACTTTTTGGGCCTATTTATCAGTCTGGTGCAAAAAAGGCAAAGCTTATAAGCAGAAGAACACCATCTCCATCATTAGGTGGGCTAGTCCTGTTATGGGGCTGTTGTAGCAGGAAGTGGAAAATATGACTGTATGAAGGACATCATGGATTCTTTGAAGTATCAGGCCATTTTGACAGAAATTGTGATGCCTTTGGTGCAAAGACTGAAGCTAATGATCAAAGGACTTTCCTGCAGGACAATCATCCCACAGTGTACATCAAAATCTACTTAAGCTTGGTTCAGGGATCAGTCATAGAATGTTCCTGAGTGGCCTGTTCAGTCTCCAGATTTAATTCTCATTGAATATATTTGGTTGAATTTGAAGAAAGCAGTAGTAAAGTGAAAACCAACGATTATCAGTGATCTGGAAGCTTATTCAGACGAGGAATGGGTCGAGATTACAGTAGAGAGGTGACAGAAATTTCTAAGCACTTCCAAGCAGCGTTTATTGGTGGTTTTAAAGAATAAAAGATTCTACACCAAATGTTACTTTTGGGGGTTGAATAATTTTGAACATGAACGTTTAAAGCCAATTTGATTTTTTTTTTTTCATTATCCATCAACTTACAATCTCAGAATTACAATAATAAACGTTCTCTAATAGTGTACTAATGCCTTTGCTGAATTGGTTTCACAAAATTTTGTTCTCTGCTGTAAAATGTCTTGCTGGTCAAGGGGGTTTAGTAAATGTGATTGCAACTGTACATGTGTGTTGACTGCATTATGCACTACATAATAAAGACATTGTCCATCCATGTTGTAAAGAGCTCACGTTCCACTAGGTGTCACATTTGAGCTGCAGTTCACCTTGCCGCTTGTAAGCAACGGTCTTATGTTCTCCAGATCCGGGTCCTGGGAAAGCAGCTAGATGAGATGCAAGCTGGAAAACAAGAGCTGGTTGTGAAGTATGAAGAACAGCTGCAGCATGTAAAAGATGAAGTACGATCAGCTTTTATTTCAGCAGAAGTGCTGTACATATTATCGTTGCACTAAGTATTTATCTCAAACACACTGATGTGATTTTGTTCTTCGTCACAATCTTGTCACTACAACATTTATTTATTTTTTATCAAATAATTAACATCGAACTCCTTTCAACAGTTGTCTAAATTGAAACACAGCTATGAAAAGCTACAGCGTAAGCAACTGAAAGAGGCACGAGAAGGAGCTCTGAGCAGGGAAGAGGACAGGACTGAACTGTCCCGCCTCAAAAGCAAGCTGGAGGTACAGAGACTGGCTAAAAATAAAGTGGATTTCATTTTTGTTTACGTAGTATTGTTTAACAATTTTAGCTCAATAATTTAATAAAGTAGATTGAACATTTGTTTTTGTGAATGCAGGAGTTTCGTCAGCGTTCAGCAGATTGGGAACAGCAAAGACTTCAGTATCAGAGACAAGTGACTTCACTGGAGGAACAAAGGAAGAACCTTGCTGAGCAGTTTGCTGTCATCCAGGTGACCCTCATGTATACAAATATACAGTGTGTATATATATATTAAGTATAAACTAACTAGTAGATTACAACAGGTTCCCCAGCAAAGTTTACGTCATGTTGATTATTTGTAAGCCTTAGAAAATGTAGGCTTTATATGGTTAACAGTTTTTTATTCCTGGCTTGAAAACTGAATCACGCATGACATTTTAATATGGTGTTGCTGTGGATAAAAGTGCTGGTACAAGTTTTAGTTTTGAGTTATGAGCTCACCACTCTTCTTTCAAACTTGAATTGTGTTATATAAAGGCAGTACATAAATAAATAAAGGTGACTTAAATGTGAAATTTTGTGTGTCTCAGTCTCATGGTGTAGGTCGGACACAGGAGCATGGGGAACTGCAGCGGCTGCGCTCTCAGCTGCAGAGGGCTCAGGACAGCCTACACACGCAAGAACTGGAACTGGAGAGACTTCGGCTGCTTCAGGATGAGCTGGGAGACTCCATTAAAGAACAGCAGGTCAGCTGCCCCGCTGCAGCTCACATACGGGGACAGGTAGATGCAGATCCACAAGAATAGTAGAGGTAGTGTTGGACTTTAGTGTGTAGAGTGTTGGCATTAGAAACAAAAGGAAGAGGAGGTATATGAAATATAAGAAGATAAGTATATAAATGTATATACATGTAAATATTTTCTAAATATATATACTGTATGTGTGTGTATTTATATATACATAATAAATATAGACAGTACACATACATGTACTATGAAATCAAAAACGTATATTTTGATTAATCGCAATTAAATGTTTGACAGCACTAATTTAGAGTGCATTCTTTCACAGCATGATTCAGTCTATTAAAATGCAATAATTAATACTTTTGCCTCATCCATTTTCTTAAAAATGATTTAAAGTTTGAATTGTGAAGTTTATCATTTTATAAAACTTTTTGCTTTTTGTGAAAACTTCTGTCTCAACTGATTTATTATGCTTTTTACAGTCATTTCACATAGGCATTGCCCTACCCCACTGATATGGTATTCATTTTATTTGTGCAGGTCCTAAAAAGGTCTTAAAAAGTTTTACATTTGAGCATAAAAATCCTGCACAAACCCTGTTGAGAGCTTAAAGGGTTAGTAAACCCAAATATGAAAATTCTGTCATTGTTTATTTATCTTTTGTTTATTCAAGTCTTTTGTTCATTTTTGGAGCACAAATGGAAATACTTTTAACATACTCTCATTATTTTTGTCCATCCATTGAGAGTCCAGGAAACCAAATGTTTAAAGCTTTATAAAGTACGTGAAGACATTGTAGAAGTGATCCATATGCATCAAGCAGTTTAATTCAGTTGTTCTGAAGAGACATGTTCACTTTAAGTGATAAACATATTTAATTTAGGCTTTTATTTACATATAAACATTGATCATACATAGAGCACATCAGATATGGTCAACAGAAACTTGTCCGCTTCCAGAACAACAATTTACAAATAATTTACACACCCCCTTATCATCCAAGATGTTCATGTCTTTCTGTCTTCGGTCGTAAAGAAATTATGGTTTTTGAGGAAAGCATTTAAGGATTTTTCTCCATATAATGTACTTCTTGGTGCCCCAATTTTGAACTTCCAAAATGCAGTTTAAATGCAGCTTCAAAGGGCTTTAAACGATCCCAGTCATATACTTTTTAAGCACAAAAGCTTGTGTAGCACAGGCTCTGGGATGCGCCTCCAAGTTCATTGTCTGTGTACTCCTGCTCAAAAAGGTAGAATATCACGAAAAACTCTATCTTATTTTCTCCTACAACTTCAGAATCATCCGACATCGTTGTACCTTTTTATTTGTAAACAGTGTTTGACTTGGACTTCATTAGTCTTTGCGCTTTCGCTTTGTAAACACTGTGTCTGTACTTCCGCCTACGTTCTGCGTGACCTTTCGACGTGATTCAATAGTACGTAGCGGCGTGGACACGCATCCCAGAGCCTGTGCTACACAAGCTTTTGTGCTTAAAAAGTATACAAAAGTTTATTTTCTGAAGAAGAAAAAAAAAAAGACTAATCGTTTCGCTAGATAAGTCCCTTCTTCCTTGGCTGGGATCGTTTAGAGACCTTTGAAGCTGAATTTAAACTACGTTTTGGAAGTTCAAAATCGGGGCACCAATGAAGTCCATTATATGGAGAAAAATCCTGAAATGCTTTCCTCAAAAACCATAATTTCTTCACGACTGAAGACAGAAATACATAAAGACATAAAGAACATCTTGGATGACAAGTGGGTGAGTAAACTATTTGTAAACTGCTGTTCTGGAAGTGAACTTCTCCTTGACACATGCTACCTTGACACACGAGAGCCAGTGAGGTTTATCATATTTGATGTGCTTTATGCATGTGTGCTGTTCAACGTTTTGTAAGCGAATAAACGCCTAAATTAAATCCGTTCATCTATTAAAGCAATGGTGTTTCTTCAGAAGGCTTGGATTAAACTGCTCAATCCATATCCATTACTTATCCATGTTTTTTTTTTTTAAAAATGAAGCTTGAAAAGTTTAATAACTACTAATGAATCAGGCTGATGGAGTTCTTGAGTTCAACTCACTTTTTCAGTGATCTGGTCCACATAGAAGGGAAAGGTTATTACGGGGTAATCTTAAATTTTGGGTTGTTTCTCACACAACATATGACTTCAGACTTTAGTTGTAAAAATAATATAGTGCACAAGTTGTATGGAACGCTTGAGTTTTGCTTTTCATTTTATATTTTGAAAGCTTATGAAGGACATCTCAATAATATGATTATTCCAAAATGACTTTGTGATTGACTGAATAATGGTAATGCTGTTTAATGCAGGTTTTGAGTGAAGAACGAGAGGAGCTGAAAGCCACACTGGACGCTCAGGATCAGTTTGTACGTAGTACAGGAATCCAGCAGCAGCAGTTACGGCGGGAAGTGAACCGACTTAACCAAACTCTGCAAGCAAAAGAGCAAGTCATTAGGTATATTATCATCAGCCTTTCAATATTCTGTGCTGACTTAAACAAAAATATTATTGTAGGTTTCCATAAAGTAACTTGCAAACCATTATGCTTTACAAATGACTTATCTCTTTGTATAGGTCTCTAGAGGAATGTTTATCATCACACGGTTTGTCTCCAAACTTGGCCTCCCTTAGACAAGACCTGGAGAAAGTCACAACCAAGTTAAACAGTTCCCAGACTTGTGAGAATCACCTGAAAGCTGAGGTCATCAGACTTCGAGAGAAGTGAGATGTTTTTGAAATGTCTATTCATGACAATATAATACAGCAGCAGCAGCATCTAACAAAAGAAACCTTGAACTCCATTTGGTTTTTGTTAGGTTGGAGAGCATGAGAAAGCATAAAGCAGAGATGAGCAGACGAGAAAATGAGTGGAAACAGATGGAGGAAGAACACGCTCGCTGTACAGCTGAAATCAAACGTGTATGCACAATAAACAATACGTTTTTTACAGTTTGAGGTTTGATGTATTTTCAGTATACAGTTGAGCAGCTTTTATGAGAGAAATGAATACGTACAAATTACTGATGACCATACTGAGTTATATTTAACTCTGTCTATAGTTGCGTGCAGAGCTTGAGAGGGCCGAACAGACTCGTTGTGGCGAGTTGGACGGAATGAGAAAGGAAGTATCTCAGTTAACCAGCGAACTTCATCAGCGTGACATCACTATTGCCACACTCACTGGCTCCGCCTCCAGTATTGAGCGACAGCTACGGGCGGAAGTGGAGCGAGCAGAACGGCGGGCATCAGAACTTAAGGTTCACCAAAACACACTCACAACCTGTCCATAAACACCAAAAACCTGCTATTCATCATCCAATCAGAGGAAACCTCTTACTACCTGTTGAGAAGTGCTGGTTTATTGTCTCATGAATAAACTGATTGTGCTGTTATGTTGGTTTTTGTAGGTGACAAAGGTCCAGCTTGAAACTCTAAAGCTTGAGAATCAGCATCTGAATGATCTTCTTGAGAGAGTCGAGTCAAGATCACCTAAGGTGTCAATCCTTTGCTCAATAAACCTTCATTTTATTTGTAATGTGTTAGGGGTGTAAGAAAATATTGATACACGTGAGTATCGTGATATTTTGTTTGCCGATACTGTATTTCTCAACGGAATATCGATATTTAAAAAAAAAAAAAATCATACAAGATTCATGGCAGATGCTTCGTTTTGAGTTTATATCCGCTAGATGGCAGTCATATCTGAACTTAAACAGTGACAGGAAATATTAGCATAAAGGCACGCCACTAATGTTATTGTTAATATAGTTCAGTGCTAGTAATGGAGGATGTTCCTGCTCCCGCCTTTGTGTACAAAGTTGAAGCGTGGCGTCATTTTGGCTTTTGTGGTAACGTCTGCTCCGGGACCGCGGCGCAGGCCAAGTATATAAAACTGCAGACCGGAGATCTCCAAAATGGGGCGGGAACTCTAAAAGTGGGCAGAACCTCCAAAATGGGGCGGGGTCTCATCACGCAAAGACTTTCCCCATTGGCTCTGGCTTCAGCCTATTGTTATTGACTTACATTTCAAAACTACACTTTATAAAACAAACAGTTTGTAGTTAATCTCAAATAAAATAAACTATGCTATGCAAAATATGCTCAGTGAGAGCAGAGCCCCAAAGCTCGTGGCCAGTGGTTAATTATATAAACGGGAATCACCCACGAGCTCTCCCGCGAGCTGTGAAGCGCAGGGGAAAGGTTTTATTCTATCGCTTTGTTTTAAGCAACAGGGGCGTCCCAGTTCTTGAAATTCGCAGGGTAGGAGGGGGTAGTGACGCTGGATGTAACTAAAAAGGTCCAGTTTTCCGGTGAGGTCCAGTTGGGGAATTACAAAACGGCCCGATGATCTCATATCGCATAATCTTATTAACTGTTTATCTGCCACGATATTCAGCGTCAGTCCCGCCGTGCAGTCAATTTCACTGGTTAAGGTTAGGGTCAGGTGTAGGGTAGGTTTAGGGGTTAGCATTTGTGTAGCATAGTGTAGGTAATAAACACTGCAAATGACACAACCAATAAAATCTTTAAAATCAGCTGTGGGGTGGAGTTTGCGCTGAAGTGTATTGGTGGGAAAATTGCGCATGCGTGTCATGTGCCTGTCTGTCAAGGGGAGGAAGCCATGCCCTATTTTGGAGTGCCCACCTTGTTTTGGAGTTTCCGCCCCCATTTGGAGATCTCCAGGCTGCAGTTATATACCCCTCGCGCAGGCCACAGGGTGCTTCTACTGTGCAGAGGGGTGGCGGCCGCACAGCGGTTCCGCTGCTTGCCGCGTCCTGTGTGAAAGGGTCTTTGCGGCGGGCAAAGTGGTAGCTTTCTCTCACTTTTGCCGTTTTCTCTCGTGGTGGGGCCGTTTTGTGCAGTTGCCAATTCCAAGCAGAACATAAATACAAACTGAAATCTTGTGAAATCCAAAACTCGTGAAGTTCTCAGAACAAAAAGCTTCTAGGAATATTCAATACATGTGTTTATTTTTTTGTTTTACAATTATTTTGTTTTATTTAGGATTCCTGCAAGCACTTTATTTCTCATTGATATTAAGCAGATTTAATTCTTAATTTCAGATCAAAATGTTATGACATTGTCCCCTGGTTTCACAGACCAGGCTTAAGCCTAATCCTAGACTAAAATGTGAGTCTAAACAGTTTCAGTTGAAAGAAACTTGCACTGATTGATCTTAAAACATGCCAGTGCCTTTGTATGTTACAATTTTATACTTAAACTGTGCACCTTTAAAGCAGGGTCTAAAAATATATGCGCTCTGTTTATAAAAGCTTACATTTTATACATTTAACAACTAAAGAATCCTGCAGGCATTTTATTTTCCTCCTTTACTCGTACTGCACAAAAAGTAATTTAATAAGAATGTTACAGGGACTGATCTTTTGAACTTTTTAAACTGAACTTTTTGCTAAAGTTTGCATATGGTGGTGTGTACAGCTTTCCTTAAAGTAGATCCTATTCTTAAAATAAGAAATATTCCAATATATCACCTTGTTTACAGGATCGCAGTGTAACGCAACATATCGCATTGCAACCCCTGTATCTTGATATGTATCGTATTGCCAGATTCTTGGCAATACACAGCCCTATAATGTGTACATTTAAATAATGTTCTGAGCTATAGTGAGCTCTATTATCAGCATCTGCGTTAAAGGGATAGTCTACCCAAAAATTAAAATTATGTCATTAATTACTCACCTTCATGACGTTCCAGACCCGTAAGACCTTTGTTCATCTTCAGAACACAAATTAAGATATTTTTGATGAAATCCAAGAGCTTTTTGACCCTGCATAAACAGCAACACAATTCATCAAATATGTCTTTATTTGTGTTCCAAAGATGAAAGAAGGATGGGTTTGGAACGACATGAGGGTGGGTAATTAATGACAGAATTTTCTTTTTTGAGTGAGCTATCCCTTTAACATCATTTGAACAAATATTGGAACAATTAATTGTAACAGTTATCGGCTATTCTAAGCAGTTGAGTTCATGTGTGAATAGTTGGTTTATAACTTTGCGTGGACAGTGTTTGTATACAGTTGTGTGACTGTGTCTTGTGGTTTGTAATTTGAAACAGTTGGATGATTGCATAATTTTGACCTTTAACAATGCCTTACCTCAGAGACTTACAGTAAACATGGTTTTTGTTACTTTTTACAAACAAAAAGATTATTTGTTTTCATTTGTATTTCTTATTTCAGTTTTGCATGTATTCATCATTGCTCATCATATTTTCTCTTTGTTTGTCTGTCAGAGGGGTGACGGGGAGCTGGCGAGTCTTAGAGACAGCTACGTGTCATCTCTGAACAGTTTGGAGGAGGAAAACAGGCAGCTGAGGCTGGAAATTACCGAGCTACGAGCTCGCATGGAGGTCAACAACCAGACCTGGCAGGACAAGTACGAGAGAGCATTAATACAAAATCAGAACAAGAACGCTCAGAACAGGTACATGGTACTTCAACTTAAAAAATGTTCACTCGACTTAACACATGCAGTGACAATATGGGATAAACAAAGTTTTAGATAAAAAATACAGTTTTATATGAACACTCCTCAATTATGCAGAAGTGTGGCATTGACCATGTGAACTTTGTACAAAAAAAATCAGGTTTTCTTGCTTCAGTTGATAGCAACAAGTGACATGAAAGCATGTTCACTGGCATTCAAAAGTTTGGGGTCAGTAAGATTTTTTTTTTTTTGGGTGTTTTTGATGCAAGAAAAAGAAGTTATTTGATCAAATGCAGTAAAACAGTAACCTACTGAAATATTTTTACAATTTAAATAACAGTTTTCTTTTTAATATGTTATAAAATGTAATTTATTCCTGTAAAAAACAAAGCTATATCCTTCAGAAGTCAATGCAACGTGTTGATTGCAACATAAACTCGCAAATCTGACTTTTTTTTTCTCAGAATTGATATAACCTCGCAATTGTCAATTATATAGTCAGAATTGCAAGATATAAACTTGCAATTCGAGAAGTAAACTTGCAATTCTGACTTGATATCTCGCAATATATAACATGCATTTGCGAGATAAGTCAAAAATTGTGACAAACTCGCTATTCTGAGAGCATATCAGTCTTTTTGTCCTCTCTAAACTGGACTTCATATATGTATATTATATATATATATATATATATATATATATAAAACTCATTTGCGAGAAAAATAACTTTTATCTCACAGTTTTGACTTTATTTCTTGCAATTGTGAGTTTTTATCTCGCAATTCTGACTTTATAACTTTAGATCACAGTTCTAAGAAAAAAACGTCAGAATTGTGAGAGAAAAAGTCATAATAACCTTTGTTTAATTTTTCTTCAGTGGGGGAAATGGGCTTCCATAAAAATGTAATATGCACAATGCAAAAATATTTCTTAAAAAAAAAAAAATAATAAATCTTACTGTACCCAGACTTTTGTATTGTAGTATATGTAAGTGCATTATGTGGCTGTGTTATGTGCTGTTATAGAGCTGATGAGGATGTACAGCGCAGACACCAGGAGGAGCTGCAGGCCATGGAGACTCGGATGCAGGAAAGAGCTTCACACTACGAGGACCAAATACAGACGCTCCTTAAACAGCTTGAGAACCTGTCGCGAACTTCCCCTCAACGCCCTGATGGGCAATCACAAGAGAGCAGGATGGCTGTGTCCCCGGCCCACTCTTCTGCATCATCTGCCTCATCTTCGTCTTCAAGTCGTAAAGCACACAGGATGGCAGCTCTTCTTAATGCAGCGGTTAATGGAGAGGAAACTCAAGCCTCCAGCTCGGTAGACAACTTTCTGCCTTTGGTCAGTAATAGAGATATGACATGATATCTCCATCTATTAATTAAAAAAAAATATCATGCTGATGCAACAGTATCACAAAGAAGAAAAATCACACAAAAGTTTTTTAGCATAATCTTTTTTTAATTTTATTTCTTATGAAAAAAACGGCTTAACACCTAAACTTATTAAAAACCCTGCCAAAAAACGTGTATTTTACTCCCCGGAACGCGATTTTTACCAGGGGCTAGCAACATTTGGGCTAGTTTTGATTATCAATTGGGTGGGTTTTGTTGTAAAAACCTGGCAACCCTGAAATCAGTGGCCTGTAGTGCAACCAACATCTAATAAATTAATTAATTGTATAATTAAATACTACAGATCCTAATGACTGTGTTGATGTCAAAATGTCAATTAAAATATAATTTAATGGTTTAATTACAAGGCTAATTAATTAATTACCTAAAGAAATCTTACACTTGAACTTTAACTTGAATTTTGAAATATTTTAACTTTTTATTTTTACAAATATATTTTAAAATGTAATTTATTCCCATGATTTCAAAGCTGAATTTTTAGCATCATTACTCCAGTCACATGATCATTCAAAAATCATTCTAATATTCCGATTTGCTGCTCAAAACATTTATTATTATTATTATTATTATGTTGAAAACAGCTGAGTAGAGTTTTTTCAAGTTTCTTGGATGAATAGAAAGTTCAGAAGAACAGCATTTATCTGAAATAGAAATCTTTTGTAACATTAAAAATATTTACCGTCACTTTTGATTAATTTAAAGCATCTGTGCTAAATAAAAGTATTAATTTCTATCATTTCTTTCCCAAAAACTCCAAGCTTTTGAATGGCATAGTGTATAATGTTACAAAAGCTTTCTATTTCAGAAAAATGCAGATCTTTAGAACTTTCTATCCTTAAAAGAATCCTGATAGAATTGTACTCAACTGTTTTAAATATTGATGATAATAATAATAATAGTAATAAAAATGTTTCTTGAACAGCAAATCAGAATTTCTAAAGGATCATGTGACACTGAAGACTGGAGTAAGGAATCACAGGAATAAATTACATTTTAAAATATATTAAAAAAAACAGTTATTTTAAATAGTATAAAAATTTCTAAATTTTACTGTTTTGCTTGGATCAAATAAATGCAGACTTGGTAAGTAGAAGAGACTTAAAAATCTTACTGTGCAAAAACTTTTGACTGGTTGTCTAAACAAGATTTTTCTGCCCTTGACCCATATGCACAAATCTAAAATCTTCTTTGCTATACCTCAGCATCAAACTGCTTGTGTAATACCTTACCAGATGGCACCAAGAATGGAGATATCATACAAAATGATGTTATACTTTTGCTTTTATAAGAATGCACGTCAATCATTCACACAGTAGCGTTGCATAACGTCCTTAACGGACACTTCCTCCCTCTTCCTCCAGGACTCCACTGGATCTCCAAATGCCTCAGTGACTACACGCTTTCTGGAAGAGGAAACGCTGCGGTCTCAAGAGCTGCTTCAGAGACTGGACGCCCACATTCAGAGCATGAAGCAGGAAAACACCAACACAGTCTCCAAATACCTGGGCAAAGACAGCAGCCCCCGAAACGGCCACTGAGTGCCTTGATCTGAACTTGCAGAGATATATACAGGTGATGACCTATCTGTATGGCCATTTCTATTTGAGAAGAAGAATGTTTTGGCAGCTAATCGGGATTCATAAATGCTGCGAGATTGAGCAAGACTCTTATTACATAAGTGCAGCCAAAATGACACCAAAGCAGTGCCGAACAACTTCTGTCCCAAAAGTGCCGAATACCTCTATGTTTATTGTACTAGTGAAGGAATGAGCGCATATACACTCCCTGTTCCCTGTACCTCAACCTTTGACCTTTCATATGGCCTTCTGCATCTACCGCCATCGTCTTTTTGAGCACTTTAGACATCTGTACTGTTTTGCCGTGCCTTATTTTCCTTTCTTATGCAGTCAATATTTATGTACAGCATAAACTAACATTAAAAAAACATGTTTTTTGTAAATCTAATGACATGATTGTGAAGAGTGTGTGTTTTAAGGGTTGAATTAAAAGCGCGTTTTCATAGCTATGTTTGTTATGGGAGTGGATGAGTTTGTCTGAATGGTTTTATTTTCTCATCACTTCGTGCTTCGGGGAAAAGGCTGTTTGGACGTGATGGGATCAGATACATTCTCTGGGGTCGTATCCTTTAACAGTGTTGCACATCGAAGATGTGATGTTGACGTCAAACACACAAGCTTTTTCTCAAGTCTCCACCTATGTTTACTGGCCTATCACAGCCTGCTTTAATGATTTAGTCAGTTTCACCCCAAGAATGCACAGATTGCGCCAGGCCTGATGGTTTACAGCACACACACACTCACACTCACAAGTGCAAACTACAGCGACGGACACGTTCGACATGAGAAAGCTCATGGAATGTTAATGTCATCCATGTGGGATCCTGCACATGGAAATAGCCAAAGGCTGTTATTGAGCACAGACTCATATATTACCAATGAAGTGATACTGTGTGGGAGACATGTGCTCCCTCGCTTTGAGAAATAGGGGGAATAGGAATATCCTAAATCTAATTTGTTTTGGAATGTGTCTCTTTTTTTCTCTCTCGCTCCTTCTTCCCTTCTTCAGATTAGCAAGCGCTGGAAATATGTTTTGCCGGGCTCCGGTCCAGCGGTTTTGCGATCGGAATTCCGTAACCCTGGATACCAGGCCTGCAAAGCTCAACAAACAGCACTGAGGAATTTGGCAATGTGGACGTTTACTCTTTTGCTTGCAGAGGAAAAGCATTTTTGATTTGCAAGGATCTTATGAATCTTGGGGCCCTGGACAAAGTCAAGGGCAAACTGACAGATTAATCAACACTTGACTTGCTTAAATGGTTGAACTGCAGCCAAGAATGTACCTGATAATTTTGTTCTGAACAGTCAAAACTGTTGCTTTAAAAGGTCAAAACTTTCAGAATGAAATTCTTCTTTGCAAAATGCACTTTTTGGAAGATCAGTCATGAAGCTTCTGTTAAGTGAGACTAGCTTCAAACCTAAAAGCATGAACCTCATTTACACATCGTTTAGATCTTCTAAATCTGTAAATATTTCAAATTTTCTGTGAAACACAGATACACATGCAAAAAGATATTTTCAAAAAAAAGTCTTTTTTTCTGTCCACACAGTGAAAGTCACTGAAGTTCAATGTTGTTTGGACCCCCAGCGTTCTGCAGTTCATACAGGTTTGAAACCACATGAGGGTAAGTAAATAATTTACTACCTTTACAACCCAATAGAGGGCGTAATCTCAATTCTTAATGTATTTATAAAGTAGGATTTTCATCTTGTTCTGTATATTTGCATTTAATATTTTTTACAAACAATTAGATAAAATGGTAACACTTTATGTTTTAATGGTGTTTTGTTATACATGTTACTTTTACACTACCAGTCAAAAGTTTTTGAACAGTAAGATTTTTTTTGTTTTTAAAGAAGTCTCTTCTGTTCACCAAGCCTATATATATATGTATATGTGATCCAAAGTACAGCTGAAACAGTACAATTTTGAAATATTTTTACTGTTTAAAAGAACTGTTTTCTGTTTGAATATATTTTAAAATATAATTTATTCCTGTGATTTCAATTTGTCATTTAATGATGAACATGATCCTTCAGAAATCATTCTAATATTCTTATTTGCTGCTCAAAAACATTTGTTATTATTATTATTATGTAGAAAACAGCTGAGTAGATTTTTTTCAGGTTTCTTTGAATAGAAAGTTCAAAAGAACAGCATTAATCTGAAATCTTTTGTAACATTTTTAATACATTATAAAAGCAATATAAATCAATTTAAAGCATTCTTGGTAAATAAAAGTATTAATGTCTATAATTTCTTTGCCATAAAAAAGCTTTTGAATGGTATAGTGTATAATGTTACAAAGCTTTTTTTTTTTAATATTTCAGATAAATGCTCATCTTTGGATCCTTCTATTTATCAAAGAATCCTAAAAAAATGTTCTCAACTGTTTTAAATATTTATAATAATAAAAATGTTTCTTAAACCGGAAATTAGCATATTAGAATGATTTCTGAAGGATCATGTGACACAAAAGACTGAAGTAATGATGCTGAAAATGTAGCTTTGATCACAGGAATAAATTACATTTTATATATTATTTATGTATTTATATATTTAAATAGAAAGCAGTTATTTTAAATAGTCATAACACTTCACAATATTACAGCTTTTGCTGTATTTTAAATCAAATAAATGCAGGCTTGGTGAGCAAAAGAGACTTCTTTAAAAAACATCTTTAGTGTTCTTGGTGTTCAGAAACTTTTGACTGGTAGTGTACCTATATAGTAATAACTGTAAATTATGCATAATTACAAGCAATTAATATTACTCAGTACATACTTGTGTAATTACACAAAGCAGCTTAAAATAAAGTATAACAGATGAAAAATGATAGGAGGCACATTTTTTATACATTAGGAGGCACATTAGTGAAGTATTATAACTTTCAGTAAATTCTCGTTTTTTTGTTGGTTTTTACTTTTTTTTACTCTTGTAAATGCACGTCAAAGTCTGACGTTAAGGAGAAGAAATTGTTGGTTGTACCACTGATGTCACATGGACTATTTTAACAATATCCTTACTACCTTTCTTGGCCTTGAACATGACTGTTGCGTTACTTTCTAAACAGGGTCAGAAAGCTTCTCGGATTTCATCAAAAATATCTTAATTTGTGTTCCGAAGATGAATGAATGTCTCACGGATTTGTAACGACATGAGAGTGATAAATAATGACAGAACTTTCATCTTTGCATGAACTATCCCTTTAAAACTGACATTTGTAGCCCAGCAAGCTTGTTATAGTATTAATCTCTCATTCTTTACCACAAGACCATAATAGTGGCTTTGATCCAGTGTAAAGTGGATGTTTCCATCATAATTCACGGCACCAGGTGACTTGTGCTTCTATCCGCTTGTTTAAATAACACGAACACTAACATTTTCCATTGACCTCTTCCAAAATAACACAGTCTCACTGCAAACACACACACAGAAACAGGTTTGAGGTAAACAAGCATCCACAATGCACTCTAGTAGTGCAGAAAACATGTTATCTTCTGAAAATAGCATTTTAAAGTGATGTGGTTTTGTTTTTAATATTAGCATTTCATTTGAATAATTGTGGCTTTGTTAGCTTTGGTGTGTTAAAGGCCTAGTTCACCTAAAAATGAAAGTTCTGTCTTAATTTACTCAAGCTCATTTCATTCCTAACATGAGTAATCTAGAAGAAATCTACGTTACACAAAAGAAGATATTTTGGTTAATGTTCTGTCTGATGCAATGCAAGTCAGTGGGGTTTAAAACAACGCTGGGAGAAAAAACACACAGGCATTTTTCAAAATAACACATCCTTTGTGTTCAACAGAACGAAAAATGCATAGATTTTTGGCTGAACTATCCCTTCACTGCAGCATATTTCACTAAGCATTATTAATCATGTTTGTGAAAAACACTATTCATGAAACGATGCTCTGTTGAGCAATGACATAGAGATGCCATGAATGTTTCAACCAATTGCATGTCCCACTAAGCTATGAGATCAGTTGAAGTCATGTGGCCTCAGAGGCAGTATCGCAAAGATGACCTGACCCACAGCAAGAAAATGTTCCACTACATAGCTTCCAATAGACAAACATGCACAAATGTGAGGTGTAACCATAGGCTTGTGAAACTGCAGAGGTGAAGTCATGGCTGGCCTTTAAAATTCACAGAACGTAATGCCAGAGAATCTTTTGCTATGGGAGAAGAACTGCGTCCAAAGCAAACCGACAAACATCGCTGTCCAGGAGCTTGCAAACATCTCCAATTGAAGTGCTTAGAACTGTGACGTCTTTATCTCATTCCTGAATGTGGCTTGCTTGCATATCTGAGCTTCTAATGTGACTCTAACAGGTGTATGTGTTGTGTCTTAACTCATACATCACATTCCGTACATTTAGTGTAATAAATAGCTTCCTAAACAGAGTGAAATGCCACTTCTGTCTGCACAGGATTTGGAGTTGACATGAAAAGGATCACAACAACTTGATACTGAGTTCAGTATCACCAGGTTTTGTGAGCTGCTTTGTACAGCAAGTGAAGTAGGGTGACCATACGCCCTCTCTTTCTTGGACATGTCCTGTATTTCTAAATTGTGTAAACTGTTTTTCTTTGGCTTTGTCGTTCCAAACCCGTAAGACCTTCATTCATCTTCACAACACAAATTAAGATATTTTTGATGAAATCCGAGAGCTTTCTGACCCTGCAAAGACAGCAGTGCAACTACCACATTCAAGGCCTGGAAAGGTAGTAAGGACATTGTTAAAATAGTCCATGTGACATCAGTGGTTCAACCTTAAAGTTATGAAGCCATAAGAAAGAAAAAACAGACAATTTCATCTCTTCCGTGTCAGTCTTCGACACTCGTTGACGAGTACCTTGTCACATGCACATGGTGCTGCTCACACAGGAGCCGATGTTTTGATGTAGAGCCTTGTTTTCAAGCAGAAGACGACACACGCTTCATAAACATGTCTGAATATTTTGACAGATAAGATGCAATTTTTGCCCAGCCTTACTTATTTGAACCAGAATATACAGACAGTAAACTGAGAGATGACCTTCTACATCACAACGTGCAATAAATACTGACACAGAAGAGGAGAAATTGATGAATAAAGTCATTATTTTTGTTTTCTTTGCGCACAAAAAGTATTCTGGTAGCTTCATAATGTTACGGTTGAACCACTGATGTCACATGGACTATTTTATCAATGTCCTGACTACCTTTCTAGGCCTTGAACGTGTCAGTTGCATTGCTGTCTATGCAGGGTCAGAAAGCTCTCGGATTTCATCAAAAATATCTTAATTTGTGTTCTGAAGATAAATGAAGGTTTTACGAGTTTGGAATGACATGAGTAATTAATGACAGAATTTCCATTTTTGGTTGAAATATTCCTTTAACCATTTTTAGTGTGGTGTTACAACCACATTGACTCATAACCTTTAACCCTTACCCATAATTCTGTCTTCTCTATGTCATCTAATGTCTTTCATTTAAAGAAAATGAATTCATGAATTAATAAATAATAATTATTGCATTAAAGGGTACATTAATGCATTAAGTACCATTAAGATGACCTTAATTAATAAATACAATTATTTTAAATATAGCAGCAAGCAGCGTTTACTGGGGGTTCAAGCGCTTTAGGTATTAAAGCACATAAGGAAAAAGACATTACATATTATTTAGCAAGCCTGTAACCACTTAAATCAATTATTGAAAATGAATTTTTGTCAAACCCAGGTGATTTACCATAGATATATGATGTTTTTATAACATTTATGACTGCTGTAGCATCAGCTATGGTCCGATCATCTGTCGCATGTGCTCAGCGGGTTTCGTGAAGTTTTGAGTTTTCATTTAGGCTTTATAGGCATTTGGGTATATTTCGACAGGCCACTTTCCTAAAGGACCCCTTTATAGCTTCCCAAAAGGTAAATTTTAACATGTTTTTGATCATTTTTGACCTAGATAGTCCAGAGAAGTGCACTGCTGTGTTTTTTTCCAGACTGAGCGAAAAACCTAGGACAAGTTTGCAAAAGTAGGTTGTTCACATCTTCTCAATCATTTAAAAAACAGTTGGATTGACAGCAGGGGTTCTAGAGGCAAAGTGGTTCGGAACGAGGAGGTCTGTCGTACGATACAAATATTGCGCGTATGTGCGGAAAACTGCGCAATGTACAATTGTTTACTCCCTGAAAAAATGCGATACCGCCCTCCTAGAGGCTGATTTCTTTCAAATTTCTCACAGACCTTTGGGGCAAAACCGAGGCCCACCAAGTTTTGTTCCAATCGGCCTCCATTAACCTTGTCTAATAAGTGCTCAAACTTAATCAGCCAACGGCGGCCTTTTTTTTTTTTGTTTTTTTTGAGATACGCAAATGTTGCCATAGACACTTGTGACACTTTGGACCAAGACTGTGCACAGCAGTTTTCATGTTGATAGGCTAAATGGTTACCTAGTTATAGCCATTTTTACATTTTTTTCCCCTCTTATGTGCCACTAAGTGGCCAAGCTCCACAATTTTTTTTCCCTGTGACCTCAGCTTGAGCTCTTATATAAGTGTGCCAAGTTCGGCGAATATATCTCATTCTGTTCAGGAGTTATAGGCATTTTACTAAAAGTGGCCCTACCTCCTTCAAACATTTTGGCAATCCCTTTACCATGAAAGTTAATTTCTTTTTTGATAATTATTGATATTTGCTCTCCAGAGAATCTTTATGCACTGGTTTGGTTCCAATCGGGCGGAAAACCTAGGACTAGTTCGTAAAAGAAGGTTTTGCAAAAAATGCGAAATGCCCAAAAATTTTGCCAAGGATTCCAATGACATAAGGTGACTGACGGTTTAGGAGTTATAAACTGCACGTGATCCTCTAATAATTATTTTTTTGTTTTAATTATTGAAGAGCGTAATATACAAACAATAAAGGTGCACATGTGCAAGCTAATGTGTATGTGTGGTGGGGGGGATGTATGCACATGTAGACTTTTATTGCTCTTACAAACACCTCAGATATTGATAAAATATGTAGTACTTTCTACTCAGGGAGAGATAAGATTTTATTACAGTATATTCATTTATAAGTTCAATAGCTGTCATACATAAAAAAAAAAAAAAACAACATTGACATTGTCATTTAATACTGAAGGATTAATCCATTCCAATGAAATAATACAATGACCAGTCTTTTGTAAATGAAATTGTTTCATTTGACTCTTTGATAGTACACTTCCTCCTAAAATACAAGTGTATGAATAGAATAAAACTGTCACTGTTCCTTGTTTGCTTTTGTTCTTGGAAATACCCTTCCAAGTACAAAAATTGCTAGCAAAAGTAAAATTCTGTCTTCCTCTTTCTCTTCAGGAAGCATCTGTTGCTTTCGAAAGCCTTTGCATTTAGCCGCTCTCAGATAGCTTGCATTCCTTGACGAGATAAGAGGAGTAAGAGACACTTTCCCACGATTGCTGTTGGTGACCGTACAATGCTTACGCTTTTATCTCACATTCCAGAGCCTGGCGAAACCTCCGGGGGGCAGCGTGCCTCACTTCCAGCCCACGGTCTGTGTGTTTGTGTACATGATGGTGCGTGGAGGAGCTCATTGTTCATCTCTGTCATGAAAAGGGAATCAAGGCCTGGCTGGCAAGACCTCACATCAGACCAATCCAGACGCCCTCAGGATTCTCCGAATGTCTTACAGACAGATGTGGGGTGGGTTTTATCAGCATGATTCACTGTGTGAGGAACAATGCCAAAGATCCTCCACACAAATAGCTTGCTTATGAGCACCTCCATTCAAGCATTCATGTGCCATGGTCAATTCATCCTTGTCTCCTTTGCCCTGAATATAGCAATATATTCCTTATCAGTTTGTCCATGGGGAAGTTATTCAGCACTGACTGCTCACTCTTATCTCGGTTCAGCATGTAACAGAGATGGTAAATCTGTTCTATTACACGTCTCACAAAGCCGTCAATGGATAAAGCCATCAACAGTTTAAAAATTCCTATTTAGCATTCATTTTGAGATTCCCATTGAGGAAAAAAAAAGCCTGTTCTTATTTTGGTTCCATCCATGGTGATATGGTGGCACACTGAGGTGCTGTCACACCCTGATAGGTGTTTGAAGTGTGCCGCCACTTTCTTTTACAACTGCCAGATGGAAACATTTATGCAATTGGTCAGATATCTGATCTAAGTTCAGTGGAAACAGGCCAGGGCTTGTGTATCTGTGTTGCAGTGTGTGAGGTAGGAGGAAACTGGGTTATTTTGGCGCATTCACATAATATGGCAGTGAGATTGGTATGTGTGGAACCAGGGGCATCATGCAAGTTTTTACATTTTTCTTTAAGATGTTAGGAGGCATGTGTTCAATTTCTGATCTAATATATATTTGTAATAACTTAAACTTGTGATATTGAACTTGAAAGGCAATGAGCATTATGCTTTCTGTAATTTGCACCACATAAACCACATAAAATATGAAAACGTACAAATACAAAAGTGTTTGTTTTGAGGTTGCATGCAGTTGTGCATGGATTCTGTATTCTGTAAGTTTTATACAGATTTAAACAGTCAGTTTAGTTCGCCACAATGGAAAGTCCTGTCTTTGAAAATGCTTTTTGTGAATAAGAGGCTTTTCTTTGTTCTTTAGAAAAACGCGCTGCGTCTATAGACACAGGCCCCATCCCAAATCGGACTCTAAACCCTCACAGTCTTCCTCTGAGTCCACACTTTTATGACATAATGCCACTTTGACTGTTGTGCAGAAGCCTGCCGTGGAGCTCGCCTTAGTGCGGGCTCCAGTTAAAGGAGAAGTTCACTTCCAGAACAAAAATTTACAGATAATTTACTTACGCCCTTGTCATCCAAGATGTTCATGTTTTTCTTTCTTCAGTCGTAAAGAAATTGTTTTTTGAGGCAAACATTGAAGGATTTTTCTCCATATACACTTCAATGGTGCCTGCGAGTTTGAACTTCCAAAATGCAGTTTAAATGCAGTTCCGAATGGCCCTAAATGATCCCAGCCAAGAAAGAAGGGTATTATCTAGCAAAACGGTTATTTTCTTAAAAAAAATAATAAAATAAAAATAAAAAATACAATTTATATACTTTTTAACCTCAAATTCTCATCTTGTCTAGCTCTGCGTGAACTCTGTGCATTCCGGGTCAATACAGTTAGAATATGTCGAAAAATTCCCATCTCATTTTCTCCTCCAACTTCAAAATTGTCCTACATCGCTGCAGAGGTACCAACCCAGTGTTTGCAAAGTGAATGCACAAGGAGGGTCAAACTCCCTTTACAAAAATAGGTAAAACAGCAATGTAGGATGATTTTAAAGTTGGAGGACAAAATGAGATTGAGAGTTTTTCGACATACCCTAACTGTCATGAACTGGAATACACCGAATACAGTTCACGCAGAGCTAGACAAGACAAGTGTTTGAGGTTAAAAAGTATATACATTGTACTTTTTATTTTTTTATTTTTAGAAATTAACCAATCGTTTTGCTAGATAAGACCCTTCTTCCTCGGGTAGGATCATTTAGAGCCCTTTAAGGCTTCATTTAAACTGCATTTTGTAAGTTCAGATTCACAGGCACCATAGAAGTCCACTATATGGAGAACATTTCTGAATTTTTTTCTCAAAAAACTATATTTCTTTATGACTGAAGAAAGACACAAACATCTTGGATTACTACAAGCCCAAAATCACTCATCAGTTTTGCACCATCCTAAATGGCATATTTTGGATAAGTATATATAATTCTGAGATGGCAAGGACGCAGTGCCGCCTCAAAATATTGGATGAAAAAAAATTGTAGTACAAAAATAAAACAACACCAGTTTTACAAAAAATAACATTAAAAACTGTATAAATCACTAAAGAAACTAAAGAAACTTTGTCCAACAGTGACACCAGCAGGTAAAGTTACATTGCGAGACCATGTCTCTCTCACCTCCCCTGAGCCCATTGAGTTTTAAAGGGGTCATGACATGGATATTTTTATTATTTTAGTTTGTTCATTGAGGTTTACTTATAATGTTAATAAAGAGGAAAAAAAAAAAACAAATATGTGGAAAAATTATTCTTTTTTTTTTAACCCTCAGTATAACCCTCAGTATTAACCCTCTGTCTAAAAGTTTTAGATGTTTTTCAAGGCTTGTCAGGAATGAGCCACTGTTATGATTGCCTAACGTGATTGCATAGGATCAACAGTATCAACTCCCCACTCACTATTGCATGTGAGTGTTTTGACCTCATGATAAAAATGGTCATTTACAGACAATGCATTATGAAATAATTTACTTATGGTTTGTGATGCAGCTGCAGTCAAATCTAGTACCGCTTCATCTTTCAACAAATGTCTTTTTGTGAACTCTCTATGACACTGTGCCTTGTTACAGTTTACATTTGTACGAATGACCTACACCTAACCCTGTCCCTAAACCTACCCATCACTGAAATCGTACGAATTTGTACAACCTCGTAAAATACGTCCAAATTGGTCATGAGATAACGTTGGAAAATCACATGAAAGGAGAAAATGCCTCAATTGCGATATGACTGGTTATGTTCGGCTGTGATTGGTTCATGTGATATATCCCGCCTCTTGTGTTCATGCGTGTTACACGTTAGCGAATCAGTCTGAATGAACAATATAATGACATTATTGGGAAGACTAAACAACTCACACACTTAAATATAACCACTTAAAATGGCCTAAAAACATGATCTGTTGGAGTTTTTAGTGAATAATCAACTTGAAGTCAAAAAATAGTTAAAAGTTAACTATTAAAAAGAATAGCTGAACATAAGCTCACAAATAAAATATATTGTTTAAATTGTTACTCTCTTGAGTTATGTTAAATGCTTAAAAACACTATTTTTTTTATTAGTAATATGCATTGCTAAGAACTTTATTTGGACAACTTTAAAGGCAATTTTCTCAGTATTTTTTATTTATTTATTTATTTATTTTTTTGGCACCCTCAGATTCCAGATTTTCAAATAGTTGTATTTTGGCCAAATATTGTACTATCCTAACAAACCATACATCATTTCACATATTTCAGATGATGTATAAATCTCAATTTCAAAATTTGACCCTTATGACTGGTTTTGTGGTCCAGGGTCATATATAATTAATAATAATCAGTAGTAGTAGTAGTACGCATGACATTCTGTGCTGGGACCTGAGGTAAACCTAAACAAGAAGAATCCAGAAATTGCCTATTTCTATTAACTCCGAGATAAGGCAGGATATTTTCTATCCTACATTCTGTTTTTAGGTGGGACTGTATGATGGAGGCTCACCATAAGCCTGTCATTGTGGCTGGCCGTAACCTCTGTTATGTAAAACTGTATTGTGTCTCAGCCTCTTTGAGCTCTAATGAGGGCAGCCAGTTGGAAACTGGTCATAATTAGATTGGGTTGCCCTGTGAGGGCAGCATTCGAACCCTGCTCTGCCCATCTCTTAGCTATGCACCTCTGAGATCTTATGTAATACAGTGGACACACACCCCAGGGTGTGTGAGAAGGCATTTTGGGTGTAATTCTGTTGATAGCAATAGAGTTGATTTTGTGTTGCCATGTTTTCAAGAATGACAAAAGCAGAAAATGAGAATGAGAACACCTTAATTTGTGAATCAATGGCAGCTCTTAACGCCTGAGGTAAAGACAGGCATTTATATTCAAACCTTCTCATAACTGCAGCCTTTCCAGGAAGAAGTCTAACTGGAAAGCTTGTGCCTGTTATTTCATTTTATTGAGTTTTAGTCATATTTTGGTAAATGGTTTTACTATGAAGTCCGAGAAGACCTGAAGATTGTTTGCTTTCCTCCAAAATGGGGAGTTCAGTTGTTACATTGGTTCTCCTCGGTTTGTTCGCTTTCACAAGGCAGCATTTCAAAGCAGGCAGGCCAAATTTAGTTTATACAAGTAATATGTGAGTAAAACTGTTCACATTTGCAATCGGGCCAAAATCACCTTGTTCAGGCAAGCTCTGTTTTTGTTTTCTTTGTGCACAAAAAGTATTCTCGTAGCTTCACAACATTACGGTTGAACCACTGATGTCACATTGACTATTTTAGCAATGTCTTTACCTTTCTGGGCCTTGAACATGGTAGTTGTGTTGCTGTCTATCCAGGGTCAGAAAGCTCTTGGATTTCATCAAAAATATCTTAATCTGTGTTCCGAAGATGAACAAAGGTTCTCATGGGTTTGGAACGAAATGACGGTGAGTAATCAATGACAGAAATTTTATTTTTGAGTGAACTATGCCATTAAAACTCCCTTTGTATTTGCATGGAAAAGAGCAACCACAACATTCTTCAAAATATCTGATTTGGTGCTTGACGGAAGAAGGAAAAATATGAATTTGGAATAAAGTGAGGGTGAGTAAATAATAGCAGAAGTTTCATTTTTGGGTGAACCATTGCTTTAAAATGTGTTGGTGTGTTGAACGAATGTGAAATATTCATCATTCCTAAATTCTTGCACCACAATAGCTAATGGCCTTGAAACGCTATCAATCTTCTGCATATCAATGTATTTCACCTTTTTTCACCACCTTTTCCTGTAGAGAATTCAGCTTTAGGTTTTGTCAAAATAGGCCCTAATGGTTTACATTATTATGCTGTAGTGCTTCTTATCTGGACCTGCCAACATAAGCTGACATTCCTTTCGGCTGTTGAATGTGCTGGTTTCTCGTTTGCTGTTTTCCTAGAACTGCAGAGGTGGAGGGGAAGTGTGATTGTGTTTAAGGAATGTGAAATGTGCAGGGAGAGGGTGTGCCAACTTTGGAGGGTCATAACCGAGGCACGTTGTACATACAAGAGTCCGATTTCTCCATACGGTCTTGGTACACTGCAGATAGGGTACTACAGGAGGGATTGCCTGTTTACATTCTTACTTGAAGGATTGACGCAAACTCCAAAATGTTTTGGTTTTGAAGTCCCCTTAAAAATGCGGTGGGGGTAAATTTGTGGATTTGCTTTAGTGTGTGAGAAAAAGACTGATGTAGAGTTGTTCTTATTTGGGCCTGTGGTGTAGACTCGACTCCACAAGGCAGTCAGTGGGTGATGTGTAAACAATTGGCGATTTTTCTCCTCATGCCAAGTTGTTTTTACTGTATAATGGAGGCCGGGCTAGTTGTCACATGGTCATAGCCCTCAATATATAGAGTTTTATGAATTATATCCTCCAAATAATATTACAATCATAGGTGGGTAGTAACTGATTACATGTAATCTGAATTATGTAATCAGATTCCAAAAATTAAGTACTTGTAATTAGATTAAGTTACATTTTAAAATATTTGTAATCACACTACAGTTACTTTTTTGGATTACATTCAACATTTCAACAACATTTATTGGCCATGTTTGCGTAACATTCCTAAATTCTTGCACTACAATAGTTAATGGCTTCTAAGTGCTATCAATCTTCTGCATATCAGTGTATTTCAACTTTTCATGATAACATATTTTTTTACATAATAGCAATAAATTTGACAACAAATAGCCATACATTATTCATAATTAACATAAATTGTCATCTTATCCTCTTTCACCTAGTATATTTACTTGAAGTACCCCTGAGATTTTAGAATAAATATTTTAGTAATTATCACTTTTGCATGTTCATTAATTCTTTGACGTTGGTTATGGTCACACGACATGCAGGTAAACAAATAAAATATTTAATTTTTTAGTAAGTTTTTTTTTTTTATTAGGGGACAAGCACCTATTGTATCTATGTATTGGCATTTCTATTCTTCTTCCGTTTCTTCTTCTGCTCTTGAGTCTATGGCAGCCTTTAGAACCTCTTGTGGGAAAGCTGTGTGTTTTGACACACAGATAGCAAGTTTGGAGTCTCTAACTCAAACTTTCTAGTGCCATCCCTTGTCCAAAGTTTCACTCATATTTATGCTAATAACATTTGTAAAGTTCAAACAGAAAATTCCTTTTTTTCTCAGAATCCTTGGCTTATGCAGAGTCAAATGGACACCGAAATGTAAAATTAATTAGGACAATTTTTTTTTTCTGCTATTTTTAAAAAGTTTGAAAAACCTACTTTTTCAAACTCGTCCTAGACGGTTTGTCTGATTTTCACCAAAACTGGCTCAGATCATCTTTAGACCATGCTGGGAAAAAGTTATGGAATTCAAGTTGATTAGTCAAACTGTTCTCAAATAACACGCAAACAAATTCAAAGAAGAGCATGCAAAAATTTCTGTGAGGCTGTATCTCCACACCGGTTTGGCGTATTGGGATTTTCACACATTACAAATGTAATAAAATCACCAGACGAAGAAGAAAGGAAGTACAACAGTATTTACAAGTTTTCCAACAGCTGTTCAGTTTTTAGTTCAGTTCAGTGGTCAAGATGGTTTTATCAAACAATACCAAATACAAGAGTACAGATACTGAAAAAAAAAATTAGTTATTTAGCAAAATCCAAGATGTGGTTTTATGTTACAGCTGTGATTCTGGGCACGTGACCAGATGCGTGAATATTACTGATTAGCCAGTTTTCCTCACATTGTGATGGGGAAAAAAAGAGAATAACACCTCACTGTTATAAAAAAAAAAAAACTGACGCGTTTAAAACATGCAAATGATTGCATCTGCCTGAACAGATGCATTAACACCCATTTATTCAAATTTTTATCAAATTTCTGCATCAAATATTCGTCTTGTGTGAACAAGCCTTTAGTCTGAATAGTCATATCAGAATTTGCACAACTTTTACGTCAGTCTTGATTTTCATTCATCGCGCATTCATCATTATGCGCTGACGGAATCAGACCGAAGATTTTACATACCGGTAGTTCTTTGGTACTCAGATAATATTTGAAGACAGCTGCGAACGTAGTCAGTGATGGGACAGTGAGATGTGAGAAGTGAAGCCACTGAAGCCAAGTTCCATTACATCAGCAATTTGCCCAGCCAACATTGTAACAATGGTTCTCATTCTAGTGTTCAGTTAAAGGTATCATGTTGGGAAAACACTGTTGTAAACCAAATCATAAACTGCAGATAGTGTAATCTTTGTCAATATAGTCATCCTTTGAATACACAATTCACCTAATCTCCTTTAAATCTCCTTAAATGTTGCCGTCACATTAACATGAGAAGTTGTACATACATTTTATGATAATGTTTAGTTAAGGTGGAGACTTCCATGTTACTTCCTGAGTAGTGTAGGATTGCTACCAGTAGATTGAGCCATGATCAGCCCTGCTAACCAGTGTTTTATAGTTGTCTTACCAGGAATGTGGTCAATCACTGTTGCAGCTGATATTTTCAAGTTCTTGCATTAGGGAGGATTCTGTAGCTTATGTTGAATTATAGTTGATGGTCCCCAGAGAGAACATGGAATGCAAAAAATAAGTGCTGCATAGCAAATAGTTGGAAAGCTGGAATAAAAAAGTATTTCTTTTCTGTTTTTGGCCTGGGATTTTCTCCTTCTATACTTATGGTCAGAATCTGCTCCACAAAATTCTATATTCCTCCATACCGCACATATAGAAAAATATTTTGGTTGCTTTGAAAATAGTTTTAGCTAGCAATAAGCTCTTAAGAACCATATGTAATTGCAGTTCACAGAACTGCACGTTTTTTTCCATGCAATCTGAGCAGAAAATATTTAAAAAAAAAAAAAAAAACATGTGCAAGGTCCACTTTGGCATACTGTTGGGTAAACAAACCAAGAATGTTGCTGAATACTGTGAATCGCAAAGCACCTCTGCCCCCAGATCTGAGTCGATGCTCCTCATTAACTACATCGTTATGATGGAAAAGAGGTCAGGGGTGGCAGAAGGAGAGCGGGTCGATGTAGGAGGTCACACACTCTCTTATCTCATCCATCTAAAAGCAGGAAATGATAGCACACTGCCTCTGTGGATCCACAGGGAGAAATAGAGGCATTTGTGGAATCCAGCACAGCAGCAGGAGGCCATACAATAGGAGTGAAAATGTTAATGTGTGCTTACAGGCATGGAGCAAAGCCTGTGAACTCCTACTGAGTTAATGGCCAATCAGATTCTCTTTTATTCAGCCTTGTTTGATCTTTTATAATGCAGCAACAGATGGGGTCATTTGAATTTATGCAGTGTTTTTCCATGCCATCCTGGTGCTTATATCTACATACCATTCACAGTTTTGAAATTCAGAGCGCTCATTGTAAAATAGCAGCGGGGTGAAGCACATTCCTTTGAGGAGACAGAGATGTGTTTTTCATCATATCTGAGGCCCTTCTCCAAAGTTGCCTCATTCCTGACATGTTTTGTTCACTCTTTTCCCCTGTCTTTGTCTCTTTTGTTCGTTGATTTTCATGTTCTTTATTGAAACGAAGAAAACTGTACATTTGTATTGACTAGGAATTATAGCTGGGATTAATGAGAAACTATGCAGTGTAACGTACTAATAACAATACTGCACACAAGGAAGTGATATTTTCAAATATACAAGATTTTTCAATGTTATTGATGATCACCATGGCTGCATCTATCTATTTTATAACAAATCTATTATTTTTGTTAAAAAAAAGTAAATGTGTACTATATTATTACAGTAAAGTCGTAATATTGTGAAATATTATTACAATGTAATAACTATTATAGATCAAATATATTTAAAATGTTATTATATTATATTATTTTATATTATGTGACCCTGGACCACAAAACCAGGCATAAGGGTCAAGCTTTCCATTGATGTATAGTTTGTTAGGATAGGACAATATTTGGAAGATACAACAAAATCTGGAATCTGAGGGTGCAAAAAATCAAAATATTGAGAAAATCCTCTTAAAGTTGCACAAATTACATTCTTAGCAATGCATATTACTAATCAAAAAGTAAGTTTTGATATATTTACGGTAGGAATTTAACAAAATATCTTCATGGAACATGATTTTTACTTAATATCCTAATGATTTTTGGCATAAAAGAAAAATTGATCATTTTGATCCATACAATGTATTGTTGGCTATTGCTACAAATACACTCACGCTACTACTCACGCTACTTACTTACACTCACAATAGATTTTTAAAAAGTTTTTAGTGTCTTTTGATCAATTTAATGCATCCTTGCTATATGCAAATATCATTTCTTTCAAAAAATTTGCAAAAACTCCAAACATTTGAACAGTAAAATAGTATTTAAAGGGATAGTTCACCCAAAAATGAAAATTCTGTCATTGATTACTTACCCTCATGTTATTCCAAACCTCTAAGACTTTACAGACATTCATCTTCAGAACACAAGTTGAGATATTCTAAGATATAAATCCGAGAGATTTTGGACCCTCCACAGACAGCAACACGTTTAATGCCCAGAAAGTTAGTAAGGACATTGTTGAAATTATTTCACATGGACTTTTTTTAATCAGTGTCCTTACTACCTTTCTGGGCCTTTGAATGTGTCAGTTGCGTTCCTGTCTATCCAGGATCAGAAAGCTCTCAGATTTCATCAAAAATATCTTAATTTGTGTTTCAAAGATAAACAAAGGTCTTACAGGTTTGGAACGACATGAGGATGAGTAATTAATAATTTTCTTTTTTGGTGAACTATTGCTATAGAAAATAGCAGTTAAATAAAGTTCAATTTCCTTTATTTTTACAAGTAAATAAACTAAGCTAAAGATGAACAATAAGAGTGAATTTGTCAAAAACAGTGATGGAGATTCAGTCTTTCTCGTGTCTGATGAGCAGGTGTGAGGTCAGTCTTATCTCGTCTGCTCTCATCCATGTCCTGAGAAAGCTCCGGGCCTGTGCATGACATCAACCGCTCCATTGCACGCCTGACGAGGGCTATCTGCAGGTCAAACGTCCCTCCCACCCATACTGATCAGCACACACACTTCCATGCACACACACAATGGGAGGATGTAACAGGTCCTGCCCTACCATGAGTCTTCTTATCTTACTGGCATTTTGGTTCCCAATGTACATATATATAAATATGTGTGTGTGCGTGCATTTGTTGAGGATTTCCCCATTCTGATTACTGACCGCCCATCTGCACTGTCTCTCTAGTAAGTCATCCTTAGCAACACTGGCAGCGTGGTGAGGTGGGTCAGTCAGTGCATTCCCGTGGTCAGTAGTAAGATGTTTGTTCAGTTGGCTCATATGTTTTCTCAGGCCGTAACCTATGGCTATGACGGTTAAAGACTCTTTGGAAAAAGAGGTGGTTTCTAACAGACTGCCAAACCAAAGTACAATAGCATAGCAATAATCAAACCTAAAAATCGAAATCATGTATCATACAGCATTATTGGTTTTTTTTTTGCTTTTTTTTTTTAGGTGATTGGCCATTCTAGCTGTGTTCTGTGCAATTCAGTTTGTGAACATCTATTTATTTTCGTCACCTTACACTTTTTAAATTTTTAGTATCATTACATTATATTATTCTTAATGTATTGAAGTCATTATTTTCAGTGTGTAGTGCAGCTGCAGTCACTAAATTAAGTCTATAAAGGAATTTGAGATTCTGCTTGTAGAAGCTTATAAAAATATATGAGGATTATGTTATTTAATTGGATCTTATGTTATGTTTATAGATCTGTTTAATTGAGTGTGAGAGTGTATGTCAGCGAGTTCATGTGCGGAAAGGAATGTTGATCATGTAAAGACGCTCACCTGACAAATTTACTGCATGCTTCTATGCCCTGGAGCAGAACCCGGTGAAGGGTGGTAAACAAGCAGTCTTCTTGTCTACAGCTCCAGACATCCCTGTTTAGCCTCTGTGATGCATCACTGGAATGCTGGGAAATGCAGAAATAGTCACTATAGAGTAAAAATAGTCTCTGAGGAAAATCACATATAATCTGAGTTTCTGCTTTCTTTGTTTCCTTTTCTTTTTTTTCTCTCTTTTTCTTTTTTCGTTTTGTCTCTTTCTGTTTCACATACACACGTTATCTGAGAAAAACAATCCAGGGCAATGTCAGCTCCGCTCACGTCTCAATTTACACACTAGATCAGCCAAAGTTGAAGAGCAGCAGATATTTGCCAAGACAAGAATGTGGAAATTCAGGTTTGGATGGAGGTAGTCCAGACAGTGGGAGAAACTGTGATCTTCATTTTGGCAAGAATTAGTCCATCACCTGTATACTTACAAAGAGTACTTTGGTACTGTGTTGGAAAGTATATAGACGTAAATTACTGTGGGTGGTAATGAATTAATGTCCTCCACTAAATAAGTAAGTAAATACATTTTTTTTTTTTTTTTATTCGGCTAAGATACAATAAATTCATCCATTGTAACACTAAAACGTTTACATTGTTACTATTTGTACTATTGTTATTAGGGCTAGATTAAAAAAAATCATGTTCATGTCTTTCTTTCTTCAGTTGTAAAGAAATTGTTTTTTTGAGGAAAACATTTCAGGATTTCTCTCCATATAGTGGACTTCTATGGTGCCCGCGAGTATGAACTTCCAAAATGCAGTTTAAATGCGGCTTCAAAGGGCTGTAAATGATACCAACCGAGGAAGAAGGATCTTATCTAGCGAAACGATCACTATGCAGTGTTATTTTCTAAAAAAAAAATGGACAATTTATATACTTTTTAACCTCAAATGCCCGTCATGTCAAGCTCTGCGTGAACTCAACAGTGTGAACTAATGGTTCAGGACAGTTAGGGTTGGTCGCAAAACTTCCATCTCATTTTCTCCTCCAACTTCAAAATTGCCCTATATCGCTGCAGAAGTACCGACCCAGTGTTTACAAAGTGAACATGCAAAGAAGATCAAACACCCTTTCGAAAAAAAAAAAGGTAAAACAGCGATGTAGGACGATTTTGGAGAAGAAAATGCGATGGGAGGGGGTTTTTTACCTACCCTAACTGTCATGAACCAGAATTCAGAGTTCACGCAGAGCTAGACAAGATGAGCATTTGAGGTTAAAAAGTATATAAATTGGATTTTTTTTTTTTTTTATAAATAACCAATCGTTTCGCTAGATAAGACCCTTATTCCTCTGCTGGGATCATTTAGAGTCGTTTGAAGCTGCATTTTGGAAGTTCAAACTCAGGGGCACCATAGAAGTCCACTACATGGAGAGAAATCCTGAAATGTTTTCCTCAAAAAACATAATTTCTTTACAACTGAAGAACGAAACACATGAACATCTTGGATGACAAGGGGATGAGTAAACTATCTGTTTTTGTTCTGGAAGTGAACTGCTTCTTTAATAGCAGTTTCAGAACGAAATAAACCTGAATGTGAAAATTCAGGTAAATAATATACATACAATACTATTTCAATAATATTTCACAATATGTGACCCTGGACCACAAAACCAGTCATAAGGGTCAATTTTGAGATTTATACATCATCTAAGCTTTCCATTGATGTGTGGTTTGTTAGGATAGGACAGAGGTTTTTGACATACCCTAACTGTCTTGAGGCAGAATACAGAGTTCAGGCAGAGAAAGGCAAGACGAACAATCGATCTTTTCGCTAGATAAAACCCTTCTTCCTCGGCTGGGATACTTTACAACCACATTTAAACTGCATTTTGGAAGTTCAAAATCGGGGCACCATACCAGTCCATTATATGGAGAAAAATGCAGAAATGTTTTCCTCAAAAAACATAATTTATTTACGACTGAAGAAAAAAAGACACAAACATCTTGGATGACAAGGGGGTGAGTACATTATATGTGAATCTTTGTTTTGGAAGTGGACTTCTCCTTTAAAAGCTGCTTGTGATGGGCTTTGGGTCATCATGTGACTTTCTCATCACCACCTGCATTTAGTGGTTATCAGTGTATTACAAAGGTACAAAACAGATTTCAGTACTTCAATAGGTTGGTATATTAACATTATATCAGTTAATGAAATTACGGTATTTAACTGTAAATTTAAGTTAACAGAGTAAAACTTAAAATGTTGCTACTGTATTTTTTACTAATTGCAAATTTGCTAAGTGCAAAAAAGTCTAAATATTAAGAAAATCACCTTTAAAATGGTTCAAATGAAGTTCTTAGCAATGCATATTACTAGTCAAAAATTAAGTTTTGATATATTTGCGGTAGGAAATTTACAAAGTATCTTCATGGAACATGATCTTTACTTAATATCCTAATGATTTTTGGCATAAAAGAAAAATCGATAACTTTAACCCATACAATGTATTTTTGGCTATTGCTACAAATATACACATGCTACTTAGGGTTGTTTTACTGTTTGTACTTTGTTTTTTAGCAAATAAATGCAGCCTTGGTAACCTTAAAAATCCCTACATGTTTGAACAGTAGCATACATCTATAATATATTGCAAACATATATATCATACGTGATATATGACTGTAACGTGACATTAAAAAGTTTTGCCATTAGATTAACCTCTTAAAATTTTCCAAATTGTAAAACTTTATATTTAATTTCAGCTCAAAATGAAAAAAATCCCAGATCTTAAATGTGGTCTCAGACCTTAGGCCTCCTGTTGTATGTGGATGTGTACTGTAGTCTGGATGAAAGCCTTTCAGCATGCTGGAATGAACATGACTTTCTGATTCCAACTCATGTTTCTCTCCCCCTTTCTGTGCTTTCTTTCCCACACATTTCCTCCCGCTCTCTTTGTGTCTTTGGTAGCACATTGTTCTGAATGGCAGTAGGAGTAAACTGTGGTCTCAGGTAACTGAGTGGAAGCAAAGGCCTGGTGGAACCCTTCCATGGCTGCTGTATGTGGAGCCATTACGCTCCTTCTCTTATTCCCCTTTTTGGCTTTATGTGGTTTTGGCTGGGCTAGTTTAACTAACACAGCCTCTGGGTATGGAGCCCCATTTCCTCTTGCCCAGTCAAATGGTAATTACACTCTTTAATGTTAAAAGGTGAGGCGGCTTTCGTTCTTCAACTTTTGTGATGTGGTTATAATGGAAGGAAGTGAAGGAAGGCTACTTTAAGGGAGCCGGGTGTCTCATGTTACTTTTTTGGATAGGTGTTAAGTATGTCACATCTGCATTGTCATATTTACACCTGTGTCATTGTGGAATGAAGTTGGATGACTAGGATTGTGGAATTCAAATATTCGAAACAGTTATGCAACTCGCAATGACACGCCATAATTTTTCTTGCATTAGCGTATAAAGGTTCTTTATGAATCACAGTTAATTTGAGCATAAAATATTGCTGCACTAAATACTTCTGATTCTTTGTTGATGAGTTTTTCTTAAAAACAGAGTTTCGCACCCTCCTCCTCATCCTTGTTTCAGGCACGTACATTGTTGCCATGAGTTCTCCCCCCCCCAATGTCCTCTTTTTAAAAGGCGTCTGCTTCACTTCCAGCGACACGGTTTTAGGGGTCAGGCTGTGTGTGTTGTGTGTTAAATGCGTGTATAGCCGGAAGCGCTCGCTCCAGACGCCTGGCTGGAAAATAGCAGGAATTGCGTTCTGAAATCCCAGGAAACATCCGTAATTTCTGCCCACATTCCTTTGCAGTTGACTGAGCTCTCTCTCCCCAAGCACCTCCCATCAGGAAGTGTCTGACAATGGGAGCAGAGTGCCAGAAACAGGCAGACGGACAGGCAGGACAGAGCTGGGGGCAACCAGGGGTATCCAAAGTCCATTCCCCTTGCCCTCCTACCCTAATTCAACAATCTAATGCTTATATAACACACAAGCAATAGGGGTTACTGACAGGCAATGCTCAAAACTTTGTTTTGTGTTAGGATTACGCTGATAATATAATTGGTAATGAAAAGTGACAGAAAACTCAGAAATATTTACAATAGTGGTCTTAGACTTTTAAACCCTTCTGTTTATATTAAAATACAGTCAAAGAAAATAGTTTTGTCTAAAAATAGCCTTAATGAGGCCTCCACATGAAAGCTATTTTTTACTCTCAAATTCTGCTTGCATGTTTGTTTTTGTTTGTTTCTTGTTAATTGTTCAAGGCATTCTTTAAACACAAAAAACATACACTGCCAAACGTTTGGGATCAGTAAAAAAAAAAAAAAAAATTGTAAGGAAATTATTCTGCAAAACACATTAAATTGATAAAAAGTGACAGTAAAGACTCTCAAATTATTTTTTAAAAGTCTATTTAAATTAAATTTTGTTCTTTGAGCTTTTTATTCATCAGAGAATCCTGAAAACAACACTTTACTGTATTCACAAAAGGAACAACAGCTTTCAAAATTGATTATAAGAAGTGCTTCTTTAGCACCAAAATAGCATATTAGAATGATTTCTGAAGGATCAGGCGACACTGAAGACTGGAGTAATGGCTGCTGAAAATTCAGTGTTATGATCACGGGAATAAATTATAGTTTGACATATGTTCAGATAAAAATATTGATTTCACTTTTATCAGTATTTTACAATATACCTTTCTTTTTTTTACTGTATTTTTGCTCAATAATATAGCCTGTATGAAGGGACTTTTTTCAAAAACATTCAAATGTACACTCCAAACTTTTGAATGGTAGTGTATATCTTGTGTTATTGCATACTATTGAACGGGTTGATCTTACAGCTTTGTGTATTTGAATATACATACAGTTTAAGTCAAAAGTTTACATACACCTTGCAGAATCTGCAAAATGCAATGCATTAAGAGCCGGGGGGTGAAAACTTTTTGAATTTGAAGATCAGGGTAAATTTAACTTATTTTGTCTTCTGGGAAACGTTAGTATTTTCTATAGCGTCCGAGGGGCAGTACTAAATGAAAAAAGTATGGCTTTTAAGCAAAATAAGAAAAATGTACACACCTTCATTCTGTTCAAAAGTTTACACCCCTGTCTCTTAATGCATCGTGTCTCCTTCTGGAGCATCAGTGAGCGTTTAAACCTTTTGTAATAGTTGCATATGAGTCTCTCAGTTATTCTTAGTGTGAAAATATGGATCTCAAAAGCAAACAGTCATTACTGGAAAGAGCTCAAATACACAAAAATGCTAAAAACCAAAGAATTTGTGGGACCTGAAGGATTTTTCAAGAAACCTAAAGGGTTAGTTGACCCAAAAATGAAAATTCTGTCATTAATTACTCACCCTCATTTCGTTCCAAACCCATCATAAGGGGTAATTGTTTAAGAAGCCTGCCACAGTGTGAATCTGGACCATGTAGTACATTTATATATGAGTGTGTGTGTGTCTACCAATTAATAATCTGGGGTCAGTAAGACTTTCTTTGAAAGAACAATTACTTACCCTCATGTCATTTCAAACCCGTAAGACCTTCATTTATCTTCGGAACACAAATGAAGATATTTTTGATGAAATCGAAGAGCTTTCTGACTATGCATAGACAGCAATGCAACTACCACGTTCAAGGCCGAGAAAGGTAGTAAGGACATCGATAAAATAGTCCATGTGACATCAGTGGCTCATCCTTAATTTTATGAAATCTGAAAAATATCTTAAAATACAAATGAGAATTCAAGTGTGTTTTGAATGTCTTGCTTCAAAATTCTCTTAGTAATTTAACATCGATAATGCGTTATATAAATATGGAACTTGGTTTGAGACAATCTGTTGTTGATTCAAGTCCTTATATTGGATCATTATCATGTTGCAACTTCTTTCGATTTATAGATCTCATACAGATACCCACATTCTGCTGTACAATTATCTGATGCAGCTCAGAATTCATTGTTCCCTAAATTACTGCAAGCTGTTCACTGCCTGTAGCTACAAAGCAAGTACACAGTTCATTGCTTTACGCAATTGTCGGTTGAATGCAGTGTTTTGTTTTCCATACAATCTTTTGTTGCTCAAAAGATCAAACTTGTCAAGTTTCCATTGTAATGTCACATGCAGTTTAGTGTGGTTGTTAGTACTGTTTTATAGTCTTTAAAATAAAGTTTCTTTACTGGCATTAATATTTGAACTTTTAAAATCCATGGGACCTTTAAAATGCATAAAATGTTCTTTGTAGAGGAAAAATGATTTTAGGTTATTAAAATGTTCTTCACCCTAAGAAAAAAAGGCCTCTTTTAAGAACGATTCACAGCTACATTCCATATTCTATAACCACATTGACTCCCTTCAGTCTTTAGGCCTCTCAACTCAATTTTAAGAACAGGTTTGGCTAATATTTGCTGTATGAACTGGTTGTCTGTCACATCTTTGACATATATGTGAGGCAGGTGCTTGGTGTATTTACTATCAGTCAATATAGTTTAGAATGGAAATTAGAATATACAGTTAAGGTCAAAAGTTTACATACACCTTGCAGAATCTGCAAAATGTTGATTATTTACCAAAATAAGAGGGGTCATACAAAATGCACACTATTTAGTACTGACCTGAATCAGATATTTCACATAAAAGACATTTACATATAGTCCACAAGAGAAAATAATAATTGGATTTTTAAAAATGACCCTGTTCAAAAGTTTACATATGCTTGATTCTTAATACGTTGTTGCTACCTGAATGATCCACAGTTGTGTTTTTGTTTGTTTGTTTAGTGATAGTTGTTCATGAGTCCCTTGTTTGTCCTGTTAAACTGCCTGCTGTTCTTTAGAAAAAATCCCTCAGGTCCCAAAAATTCTGTGGTTCTTCAGCATTTTTGTGTATTTGAACCCTTTCCAGCAATGACTGTATGATAGTTAGATTAATCTTTTCACACTGAGGACAACTGAGTGACTCATACGCAACTATTACAGAAGGTTCAAATGCTCACTGATGCTTTAGAAGGAAACAATACATTAAGAGCCCCGGAGTGAAAACTTTTAGAATTTGAAGATCAAAGTAAATTTGACTTATTTTGTTTTCTGGGAAACATGTAAGTATATTCTGTAGCTTCTGAAGGGCAGTACTAAATGAAAAAAAATATGATATTTAGGCAAAATAAGAAAAATGTACACATCTTCATTTCTTTTCAAAAGTTTATACCCCTGGCTAATCAAAATCATACAGTCTTTGTTGAAAAGGGTTGGACCTGAAGGATTTTTCTGAAGAACAGTAGGCAGTTTAACTGTTCAGGACAAACAAGGGACTCATGAACAACTATCACTAAACAAAACAAAACAAACACACACGCACACACACACAGCTGTGGATCATTCAGGTAACAACACACTATTAAGAATCAAGTGTATGTAAACTTTTGAACAGGGTCATTTTTTTTATAAATTCAACTGTTATTTTCACTTGTGGACTATATGTAAACATCTTTTATGTGAAATATCTTATTCAGATCAGTACTAAATAAAAAATAACATGCATTTAGTTTATTCCCTCTTATTTTAGTAAAATTATTAACATTTTGCAGATTTGGCAGATTTTGACTTTGACTGTAAATGTAATACTTAAACATGCTATTGCTAGCATTGTTTGCTCCTAAAACATGCATATTGATAAGAGGTATCAGTCATGGAGAACATGCTTACATGTTCATACAAACACTACAGATAAATGAATCTTTCAGTTTTTAATAAGCATTCAGCATTATCAAGGAAATAGCCTTTGAAGCCAAATTATGGGAAGAACTTCCTCCGGCTCCGTATGCAGACAAAGAAAGAAGCAGAAGGCGCCACAACAATCATGTTGCAACAATACTGTGAGATTCCAGTTAGCAGCTGGGCAGTGAGATACACAGCCCTATCCGGCCATGTTCCTTCAATCCTGCTCTTTACCACCTGGCCTATATGTGTGTCTCCATATGTGTGCGAGTCTTGTCACTAGGCTTCAGGCTTAGAAGCATCCATCTAATTTCAATGGTTGATGAGACAACCCATGAATCCCCACTCAGAATGGCCTAGAGAGACAACTTTATCTGAGCTGGTGGGGGAGGTTGCCAGACCATCTGCTCTTGTATCCGTGGGTCCTGGTGTACATGTGACCTGATCCTTTTTGATCGCTATCACATAGTGAAGAAAATGCTAAATGCTGTATCAGTATATGACTGTCATATGTTGCATATGAGCTTTGGGATTAATTAAATATCACAAAAAGATATCACTGAAAGTTTCTGTGCCCATCAGTTTATATGAAATGTAAAATGTAAAAGGTAATAAAAAACCCCAGTGGTACTCTCGTAAGCACGTCATTATTTTTTGTTTTCTTTGTACAAAAAAAAAAAATTATAGTAGCTTCATACAATTACGGTTGAACCACTGATCTCACATGGACTATTTTAACAATGTCCTTACTACCTTTTTGGGCCTTGAATGTGTCAGTTGCATTGCTGTCTATGCCGGGTCAGAAAGCTCTCAGATTTCATCAAAAATATCTTAATTTGTGTTCCGAAGATAAATGAAGGTCTTACGGGTTTGAAATGACATGAGGGTAAGTAATTGTTCTTTCAAAGAAAGTCTTACTGACCCCAGATTATTAATTGGTAGACACACACACACTCATATATAAATGTACTACATGGTCCAGATTCACACTGTGGCAGGCTTCTTAAACAATTACCCCTTATGATGGCTGAAAGACTCTCCTGATGCGAAGCTGAAACGTTATCCAGCCCAGACTATTTTACACCTGCTCTCGTCATAATAGCCGTGTGGAATGCGGAGAGAAAGTGAGAGAATACCTCTTATTCATAAAGCTGCTCTGAGGGGGGACAGGTGCTGTCAAGGGGGGAAACTGTTCAGAGCTACATGGGGGACTGTTGGTAAACACATTAAGGGGGAAGGGGGGTGCATTTGGAACAGAAGTGGCTCAGATGTTTGCTTGACTAGGCATGAACAATTCCTTGCCATCAAATGAAGGGCTTGAAAAATGCTTTAACTGTTTATTTTCTGTTGATATTACCCATTAATGTTTTGTTGTGTCTGGATGTAATTTTAAAATGCAAAAACATATGTGTCCCTGAACAACAAAACAGTCATAAGGCTAAATTTTATTTAAAATAGAGATTTATACATCATCTCAAAGCTGACAAAGAAGCTTTCCATTGATGTATGGTTCGTTAGGATAGGACGATATTTGGCTGAGATACAACTATTTGAAATGTGGAATCTGAGGGTGCAAAAAATTCAAAATATTGAGGAAATTACCTTTAAAGTTGCCCAAATTAAGTTCTTAGCAATGCATTTTACTAATCAGAAATTAAAGTTTGAAATATTTACGGTATGAAATTTACAAAATATCTTCATGGAACATGATCTTTACTTAATATCCTAGTGATTTTTGGCAAAGAAAAGAAAAATCTGTAAATTTGACCCATACAATGTATTTTTGGCTATTTCTACAAATATACCCGTGCTACTTAAGACTGGTTTTGTGGTCCAGGGTCACATATGTAACATTGAACTACTTGATTCAAGCATCCTCCAGAAACTATTTTGCAATAGTCTGAGGTTTCAGAGACACTATAAAAAAAACAAAACAAAACTTAAAGGGATAGTTCACACAAAAATGAAACTTCTGTCATTATTTACTCACTCTCATTCTAAACCCGTAAGACTGTTGTTCATCTTCTGAACACAAATTAAGATATTTTTGATTAAATCTGAGAGCTTTCTGATCCTGCATAGACAGCAATGCAACTGACACATTGAAGGCCCAGAAAGGTAGTAAGGACATCATTAAAATAGTCCATGTGACATCAGTAGTTCAACCTTAATTTTATGAAGCTACAAGAATATTTGTGTGCAAACAAAACAAAAATAACTACTTTATTCAACAGTTTCTTCTCTTTCGTGTCAGTCTTAGATGCACGTTCGCGAGAGACCACTGGGCTATTTCATTAACTTTTACATTTTTGATCTTTCATATCTTTTTCTGATATTTAATTAATCCCATATGTGACATATGACAGTCCTATACTAAATTTATTCCCCATATCTGAAGCGTTTTCTTTACCGTGTGATAAGGACCAAAAAGGATCAGTGTATTTTATCGATGTCCTTACTACCTTTATGGGCCTTGAACGTGGTAGTTGCATTGCTGTCTATGTATGATCAGAAAGCTCTCGAATTTCATTAAAGATATCTTAATTTGTTTTCTGAAAATGAACAAAGGTCTTATGGGTTTGGAACGACATGAGGGTGAGCAATTAATGACAGAATTTTCATTTTTTGGTCAACTATCTCTTTCAACATTTCAGGTTCTTTATAGTGTAAAAAGGGTTTTAGATTATTAAAATGTTTTTTGCACTAAAAAAAAGTGTTCAGTGAAAGGTTTATTGGGAAACCCAGAAATGGTTCTTCTATGGTTCTTCTAACCATTGTAACCAAAAAAAACCTAATTTAAAAAAATGTTATGGTTGCAGCGTTTTTCTTGCTTGGATTATAACATTTTAAAATACTCGGAGACACCAAACACAAAGACATTAAGGTAGTCTCAAGAAAACATGAGGGATAATAATGTTCTTGTGCAATAGCTTCTGTAGCCTTTTTCAATAAGTGCATTTTTCCCATTCATGCACAAATGAAGAAATGTAGAGAGTGAGAAGAGTGTTTCCCTGTATGTGTTTGTCTTTGAGAGGAAGCAGAGGGGGTTTGGAGAGTGAATTTAATGCTCTCTTTCCAGACGTGCCATATGGTGTTCGTGTGACAGGTGCATCTGCTACTGAGGAGTCTTCGGCTACTGAGTTCCTCAGGCTTTGTTTACATAAAACAACAGAAAAATCAACTAGAAATCTTTTTTTGTCAGACGTATATTGGATTTTACAAATCTAGTCATATAGTTGCACTTTTGAAATGTTTTCTTTTATACAATAATTTGCGCTTTTACATTACTGTAATAACGTCACGATTCATACTCCTTCAGTACAATCATTTTAAAGAAAATGAAATGCCCCTGTGTTTACTAAATAGTGCATGATGAGGGTTAAATATTGTCAGCAAATACGCAGCGCTGGAATCTGGTGCATGCTAAAAAGATTGTGTTTATGGTATAAACAAGCACTGTTTATCTTTTTAAATGCCGCAAACAGAGGAATTGGGTCCATAGAAAATTAGAATAGTTTTCCGCAACAGTGATATCATGGAATGTCTGACCCTCTGCTAGGCAAAAGGGCAGGTTTTGACACAGCTTTTTCCAACCTCGTTTCTAGATTGTTCCACTGTAACTCTGATAGTAAAATTTTTTGGGTTTAAGCACTACAAATGATCAGTTTAAAGATAGTTAACAAGAAATACTTTTGCAGCATTTATTGTTCTTGTTTATTCCCACATATGGTAATACTCTGTATAATTTTGTACATATTATTTTGTATAAATTTAAGCCTTTATGCTTGGATGAAATAAAATTATTTAAAGTTGAAGCACTAAAATCACTTGCTAAATTACTTACTAAAACGTATGCCAAATAGAAATATAAAAACAATCAATAAAAACAGCAAAAACACATCAAATTACTAAAACTTAAATTACAATGAAAACTAAAAATATAAAACTAAGAGCTAGTTCAAAATGTTAATAAATAATGTAATATTATTAGGGCTGTCAAATGATTAATCACGATAAATTGCATCCAAAATAAAAGTTTATGTTTACATACTATGTGTGTGTGTTGTATATATTGATTATGTACATATAAATACACACATATGCATTAATATATTAAAAAAAAAAAAACGTACTTTGGTTACTTTGGAAATGTAATAGATTACAGATTACAAGTTACCCTATTTAAAATGTAATAAGTAGTGTAACTATTTCAATTACTTTAGTAATGTAAAAAAATTGCTTTTGATTACTTTTCTAAATTTCTAACAAATGTTTTCAACTGTTAATCATTTTTAAGAATCGTTAAGAATGTTAAGAATTTTCTGCTTAAAATTCTTCATCATATGAATTTACATTATAATAATTGAATTTTAAGGCACGCCCACCACTAAAATTAGACTTTAGCACCCCATTTTACTCCCCTTTTACTTAAATACAGATTTAAAGTCCTAACAAGATATAGTTTAATAGCTATGATACTGTTTTTGAAACCAAATCTTTGCATAGCTATGACAAGAAACACTATCATCTAACAATGTCTTGGAAAAAACAGTTAACTTAAAAAAATAAGGAATACATAAACCCAAATAGTGAATAGGTAAACAGTTATCGAGTAAACATGTGTCCTATTCTGTGTCCTAAACTCCTGAAACATCGGTGTCTCATTTTTAGAGCAGTCAGTGCAACTTTGGGAAGAAATCAATCAAATCTGTATGTATGTGTGAAAATATTAAAAAGTAACCCCCTTTGTAATCGTAAACATTTTTCATAAGTAACTGTAATTTAATTAAAATAAAATTTCTCAGTAACTGTGACGGATTACAATTACATTTATTTTGTAATTAAATTACGGAACTTCATTACATGTAACTAGTACATGTTACTCCCCAACACTGACAATAACATTGCACATGACCATTTAAAATAAACTAGGAAAAGGGTAAAAATTCTGAGAGGGGAACTTAACAGAAATTTTAAAACCATATATCACCTGGCCTTAAATTTGTATAATCCCATAACTTTATAATGAGACACATTAAGGAATTCCTGACACCACTGTTCAATGAAATTGAAAATGAACCATGATTGTAGCTTGTGAGTGTTTTCTGTGTAAATGTCAGGTTTGTATTGTCGTCCAGTGCTTTAGGCACATGAACAGCCCTTTGTTCTTTGTGTGGACTCTGATGTGCTGGCCAAAGCTTTCAGTGTGTTCTGTGAAGTAGAGAAGAAAATTGCAACCTGCCTTTGAAGGCCACTGTCAGTGAGACATTTAAAGCTCAAACGAGCGGTCAAAGAGCAGACGTCACAAGCGTGTGACAGCGTCCTGGATCTCAACCCCCACTATTACAGTCAATGCGCACCTGGATACCTAGAAATCTGATTCTTTTCAATACAAGTTATGGAACATTTAGTCATGAAATACCAAAAAGATCCATTCCCTGATTTCTACAACATACAACTTCACCTTAAAAGAAATCTCTCTGTCACTGGGCGAGGGGAAGATTTAGATGACGCCTAGAGGGCTGAGACAAGAGAGCTCAGTATGCCTGGCCTCACCTGTCACAGATGATATCACAGTAGTCATGGACAACTACACATTTTCAACAGAAATTTTAAGATGTGAGCAGCTGTCCTTTGCATGGGGAAAGGATTTTTTGAAAGGGGTCGACCGGTCATTAGCGGACTACTGGCCCTCAGGCCAGGATGGATTTGGTTAGTCAAATGAAAGGCCAAAAGGGCCGTTGAAATATGGCTGAGGTGATGAGAGAGATAGAGATCACTGCCCTAGCAGCTGCACTTTGACACCAGAAGGACCTTGATAATCTATGTGTGTTGGGTTATGAGTTATAGTTATGGTTAGAAAAAATGTCCTTACTGCCTCTTGCTGTTTTGTTGGAATATGTCAGAAAATCCTGACACGAAAGAGAAAAAATTGTTGAATAAGTCTTATTTTTGTTTTTGTTTTGCGCACAAAAAGTATTGACGTAGCTTCATAAAATAACGGTTGAACGACTGATGTCACAAGGACTATTTTTACAAAATTCTTACGGTCTTTCTAGGCCTTAAACATGTTAGTTGTGTTGCCGGCTTTGCAAGGTCAGTAAGCATTGGATTTTTGGGTGAATTATCCCTTTAATGGAGAAGTCAACTTCCAGAACAAAAATTTACAGGTAATGTACTCACCCCCTTGCTATCCAAGATGTTCTGTCTTTCTTTCTTCAGTCAAGAAATTCTGTTTTTTGAGGAAAACCTTTCAGAATTTTTCTGCTATGGTGCCCCGATTTTGAACTTCCAAAATACAGTTTAAATGCGGCTTCAAACGATCCCAAATGCGGTTGTAAACGATCCAGCGGAGGAAGAAGGGTCTTATCTAGCGAAACGATTGGTTATTTTCAGTAAAAAAAATACAGTTTAAATACTTTTTAATCTCAAACGCTCGTCTTATCTTGCTCTGCCTGAACTCTTTGTATTCTGGTTCAAGACAGTTAGGGTATGTTGAAAAACTCCAGTCGTATTTTCTCCCTCAACTTCAAAAATCATTTCAAAATCATCCTACATTGCTGCAGAAGTCCCGACCCAGTCTTTGCAAAGTGAAAATGCAAAGAAGATCAAACACCCTTAACAAAAACGGTAAAACAGCGATATAGGACGAGTTTGAAGTTGAGGGAGAACATGAGATGGGAGTTTTTCGACATACCCTAACTGTCATGAACCAGAAACAAGTTCAGGCAGAGTAAGACAAGAGGAGCGCTTGAGATTAAAAAGTATATAAGTTGAATAATTTTTTTAAAATAACCGATCGTTGTGCTAGATAAGACCTTTCTTCCTCGGCTGGGATCATTTACAACTGCATTTGGGATCGCTTGAAGCCGCATTTAAACTGCATTTTCGAAGTTCAAACTCGGGGCACCATATCAGTTTATTATATGGAGAAAAATGCTGAAATGTTTCCCTCAAAAAACTATTTCTTTACGACCGAAGAAAGAAAGACATGAACATCTTGGATGACAAGAGGGTGAGTACATTATATGTGAATCTTTGTTTTCCTTTAACTTCTCGGGTTTGATGCCAGTGTTACTTTCAGACAATATTTGGTGTTTTCAAACTGTTTTGTGCCATAAAATTACTGTTAAATGATCAATTAAAACAATAAGCTCACCTGTGAACCCCTATCTGCACACATACACATATAAACAGACACACAGAGCTACGATTGTCTTGCGTACATGCAACAGCTCACGTATGTAGACGTGTTGTTTTTAAAGAAAAGGCTAATTAAGTAGAAAACCCCTCCTCAACCCTCTTTTTCCACCCATAATGGCCGCCACACTGGCCCCAATGCACATGCTAATGTGTGGAATGCGGCCATTTCCTCCCTCTCTAGAAAGACAAAGAGAATCAATGGCGAGACAGTCTTCCCCCCTCTCTTTAACCTTCAGTCTTGTTCTTTCTTTGGAAAAATGGCTCTCTAGATATTACACATTCACCTTTATAGTGAAAAAGCAATGCTAATGTTTAAAGCCTAATTACGTAATTGGAGAAGAAAGTTATAGCTCATATTAAAAGCCCACAATGGGCTTTTTTTTTGTTTTTGATTATACATACTCTACCTGTCAAAAGTTTTTGAACAGTAAGATTTTTAATGTTTTTTTAACACGTCTCTTCAGCTCTCCAAGCCTGCATTTATTTGATCCAAAGTACAGCAAAAACAGATTATTTGAACTATTTAAAATAACTGTTTTCTTTTTGAACATATTTTAAAATGTCATTTATTCCTGTGATTTCATAGAATTTTTAGGATCATTACTCCAGTCACATGATCTTTCTGAAATTATTCTAATATGCTGATTTCATTCTCTTTTATTATTATTATGTTAAAAACAGCGGAGTAGAATTGTTTTTAGGTTTCTTTGATGAATAGAAAGTTCAGGAGAACAGTATTTGTCTGAAATAGAAATCTTTTGTAACATTAACATGTCTTTATTGTCACTTTTAAAGGATTTAAAGCATCCTTGCTAAATAAAAGTATTAATTTCTATCATTTCTTTACTAAAAGTGAATAGTATAGTGTATAATGTTACAAAAGCTTTTTTATTTGAGATAAATGCTGTTCTTTGAATCTTTCTATTCATCAAAGAATCCTGAAAAAATGATGTACTCAACTGTTTTAAATATTGATAACAACAACAACAACATAATAATAATGATAAATGTTTCTTGAACAGCATATTAGAATGATTTCTGAAGGATCATGTGACACTGAAGACTGGAGTAATGATGCTGAAAATGTAGCTTTGATCACAGGAATGAATTATATTTTAAAATATATTCAAATAGAAAGCAGTTATTTTAAATAGTAAAAATATTTCACTGTTTTGCTGTATTTTGGAAAAAATAAATGCAGGCTTGCTGAGCAAAAAAGAATTATTTTAATAACAATAAAAATCTTACTGTTCAAAAACTTTTGACTGTGTATGAAAATATAAAAATATTTAAAATATATAAGCAATTTTATTTTAGAGCTGCACTTACAGGAACTAAATAATAATAACAATGAAAAATAATGATTAATTAAATATCAATATCTAAAAAGGTGAATAGGCAAATGTGAAGAATAGGATAACCACCTGTTTTTGTAACAGCCATGCAAATGCAACTATTTTTACCATTCTAAATAAAAAGTGTGTTTATGTCTTTGCATATTGCCATAAAAAGAGAAACAGATCTATGCAAGTGATATGAATGGAGTCCAACTGTCTACTCGACATGTGCAGGCTTGATTTTTACACACAGCTGCCACTCACAAAACGCAGGGACTTTCTAACTTTCCAATGCGTCTTCTCCAGAGCAGGTGCTGGTCTATTCAACACGTATCTGCAAAATAAATTTAGGCCTGATTTTAAAGATTACATAATGTTACATATACAATTTAATCCATTCATTTGGATTACAGTTTTAACCTAAACTAATAAACATCATTTTGAAACAAAATAAATAAATGGAATTTATGAAGTAGTACTAATTAACCAAATGTGTTTGAAAAACACAATTACCCAATTTTTAATGATTTGTTTGTTTATTTTAATCAATTTTATGAATAAAAATGATAGTAAATTAGGTGTTTTTATTCAAAATAGCAGTACAGCAGAAACCATTTTGTAATAATAGAGAGTTAAAAACCAAATCTCTAAGGAAAAATACTATAGTTACGGCATATATACAGCATTACGGCTTGCGTTATCTCATTTTGTCGCTGCCTGTCAATATCTGTTTGTAGACCGCAACTGAAGTTTTCCATAGATGTGTCATATGTGAAGTATGGTGCGTGATAAAACGAGGGTGTGTGTTGTGCGAGACGGGGTCAGGCGTGTGTGTTTGTGAATAGAGTGTTTGTGTAAAGTGTGTAAGGGAGGTGTAGGGTATACGAGCAGATGGTAGACCTCTCCCCTGTAATGTCTGCTTCAGAGAGAACAATACGTCTCTCTTTCTGAGGCATGATTAAGGGGTGGAAGAGGATTGCTCTCCATGGACAGCTGGTTGGCAGCATGCCTCAAACGCACATACAGACACCCCCTCCCCATCATCCACACAGACACACTCAGCAATTAACTGGCACGGGCCACGGCTTAAACATTCACCAGCCCAGAGCAAACAAAAGACCTCCAAATCGATTCTCTAATGGCTCATGGTCTATATTTCTCTTTATCCGTTCTCCTGCTTGTCATACACTACCAGTCAAAAGTTTTTTAAACAGTATGATTTTTAAAGAAGTCTCTTCTGCTCACCAAGCCTGCATTTGTTTCATCCAAAGTAGAGCAAAAACAGTACAATTTTGAAATATTTTTACTATTTAATGTCATAAAATGTCATTTATTCCTGTGGTTTCAAAGCTGAATTTTTAGCATCATTACTCCAGTCACATGATCCTTCAGAAATCATTCTAATATTCTGATTTGCTGCTTAAAAACATTAACATTATTATGTTGAAAACAGCTGAGCAGAATTTTTTCAGGTTTCTTTGATGAATACACAGTTATTTATCTAAACAGCATTTATCTGAAATCTTTTGTAACATTATAAATGTCTTTAGCATCACTTTTGATCAATTTAAAACATCCTTGCTAAATAAAAGTATTAATTTCTATCATTTCTTTCCCCTAAATAAATAAATAAATATGGATGGTGTTACAAAATCCTTTTATTTCAGATGCTGATCTTTGGATCTTTCTATTCATCAAATAATTTGAAAAAAGTACTGTTTTAAATATTGATAATAATAATTATTATAAATGTTTCTTGAACAGCAAATCAGCATATTAGAATGATTTCTGATGGATCATGTGACATTGAAGACTGAAGTAATGATGCTAAAAAAATTTGGTTTGATCATTTTGAAATATATTCAAAAAGAAAGCAGGTATTTTAAATAGTAAAAATATTTTAAAATTTTACTGTTTTTTTGCTTACTTTGGATCAAATAAATGCAGGCTTGGTGAGCAGAAGAAACTTCTTTAAAAAACATTTAAAAACTTTTGATTGGTAGTGTATATTTTCAGCACCTATAAGCTAACACATATAAAGCATGTATGAATGTATAAATCACATCCTCAGTCACCATTTGCTTTCTGTACATCTTTTTTTTTAATACATTGCAAGTGAATGGTGACTGAGGCTGCAGTCCCTACAATTCTGCCAAACATCTTTTATGTTGCATAGAAGAAAGTCATGCTTAAAACAACATGAGGATGAATAAACTATTAATAAATACTTCCTGTATTGTTATATATGCTTGATTTGCAAGTTTTATTTATTTTAAAGAGAACTATCTCTTTGAGACATGCAAGTATAACAGTAACAGTAAAGTGAAAAATGCACATTCTCCATGATATTTTGTGTATTGCATTACAAGTAGGCTTAATGAGCGCACCGAAACTTCAAAAGAAAGTGTAGTAAAACAGAACAACAAAGGTTACAGATCTCTGCGACTTTTACTGCATTCCTCTCACCGTTACAAACAAAAACGCCTTCAAGAAGCAGGACAAAAAAAACGCGCACGGGACTGAGAGTGAATGCAGTTCCGCTTGTTGCTCGCACTGCCCCCCCTTCAGCAGAGCGAGCGCGCTCCGCTTGGGGCCGAGCGGTTCTCCCTGCGCTCCAGAGAGGAGGAGGAGGCGGGGCGAGCGACAAGCGGAACTGCTTTTGATCCCCGAGGGACTCGCAGCCTTCACATTCCGCGCATTCCAGAGGCCGTGAACAATCGGAGCTCGGTCATTTATTAGCAGAGCCCCTCCCCTCCTGAGCTCAGTCTGCTGGAGGAGCTCTCCAGACGCGCACACAGCTCAAACATACGCATGGAAATAAAAGCCGTACTCAACGAATTTCCTTAAGGATTATATTATTAAACACATATACGAGTACAGAAAGTCGTCCGGAACTTTTGGTCGTGATGCGATTGTGATTTGGTGAGTTTTTAAAACGTTTTAAAGTAGCTTGTTGTTGTAAACTATCCTTTTTATGGCACACTGCTTAATGTCTACTAGTGAACGATGCTTTTATACTGTGTGGTTTAATGTTTATTTAATACACTGTACGTGTACGACGTGATTTTATTAACTTCTTTATGGGCTTTATTGACTTGTAGAACTGTAAATGTAAATATTTTTGTGGAAGATATAACATCTGTGGTGCTACATTCAGGCTAAACAATAATAAAAGAAGGGGAACTAGACAACTTTTATCATATCCACTTGTTTATAAGGCACCATTTGGCATGTATGAAGGTGTTACTACAGTTGTGATTGTAAAACAAAGGTGAGACACCAGATAGGAATTTGTCTTTGCAGCAGGAAATAATTTTCGCAACTTCGGAAAGTTATTGGATCTTACCCAATTTTGGTTCACTTTTAATACTAATTAAGATTTCTAAACTCAGTGCAGTGGGTTGTAGGATGGTGCAAGTGGTATTTTGGGTAAACGTGGTGTTGCTATGGGTAAAGGCAGTCAGCCTAAAAGCATGTGGAGTGAGGCACCACTCACTGGTGTTTGCCGTTGTAGAGTGTTGCAATATAGATGAGCAATAGCATTGCATTTGAAATCTCATTTAATTATCTTTTTTTCAAATCAGGTTCACAGTCTAGTCTCTAAAAAACTCTTCTAACACAGTATCATTGATTGATCTGCAAAAACAAAGACTGAAATGAGAACGGCAGAGGATTCGTCAGGCACAGTGCTGCACCGACTGATTCAAGAGCAGCTCCGTTATGGGAACCCTACTGATCCGACTCTGTTGGCCATCCAGCAGCAGGCTCTGCGTGGAGGCAGCAGCGGTGGAGGTGCAGGAAGCCCTCGTTCGTCCTTGGAAAGCCTAACGCAAGAGGAATCACTTTCTCCCCAGCTGTCCACCCGGCAGGAGCCCCAGGGCCAAGAGCACCAGGGGGACTACCAGCACTCAGAGAGTCCCGTCTGCCACCTCTACCAGCTCCACACAGAGGAGCTGCCTACTTATGAGGAAGCGAAGGCTCATTCACAGTACCTGGCCTACCAGAGAGGTCAGGTAGGGCTTCAGCACAGCAGCATGGAGAGCCCCGGAGTGGTTGGAGGAGCCGAGCAGGAAGAGAGAATGTGGGACGTGAAGCGGGAACACGCTCGCTCGCTTAGCGAGCACCTCATGCAGCTCTCGCTGGAGAGGAACTGTGCTCATGATGGTATTCCCATGAGCTCATCGCATAGCTACCCCCAGCTTTCTAATAACCACTCTGGTCCTCTTGTAAATGAGAGGTCGATGCATGAGCCAGACCAACGCGGTCCACCTCCGGAGTACCCCTTCATGGTCAGATCCCCTGGATATATGCTTAGCCATTCACAGGAACATGGGCACTATTACAAAGAGCCTCCCCCTGCTTTCCACTCGCAGCATCACAGGTACATTGAACTAATATTTTGATCATTTATATGACATATTGTGGGTGCTTTGGCATGCTAATTGATTATATTTATCTCTATCAGGTTATATCCAAACCAGGCGCAAGCGCCTCGCCATAGCGGCCTGCCTGCATTGACCCCTGCTGGACAGGATGTCATTGTTGGAGGATACAGCATCCCAGTGAACAACTGCCAAGTAGAGCAGCTCATTAAAGAAAATGAGAGACTGAGAGGAGAAGTAGAGAGCTACAGCGAGAAGGCAGCAAGGCTGCAGAAGGTAATAGAGCACTCTTATGGTCTTTGACCATACATTTAGCAAAAAAGGCATCTGTGGCCTTTGATTTTAAGCTCAGAAATGACCTACAAAGGGTGTGGAAACAAGAAATCATTGTGCGCACGTTCTAAGGAGATTAGCCCTCTCGCCGTGTAGGAATGCGTGCAAGGGAGAGGATCACAAGGATTTCGGTTTAATGTGAAAAGCACTCGTTCCTAGGGACTGAGTCAAAAATTCCCAGTAACTAATTTAGCATGTGAAACAACACTGAATTTACCCATGCCTGCAATGCCAAGCGTTTTTGTGTAATGTGATAATGTCATCACTTAAATACCAGAGTGTCATGCCAGAACAAGAGGGAAGGGGAAAAAAAACGGGTTTATTTTGTTAGTGTGTTTGTTTTGCAACGGCTTCTTGGATGTCATTTAGTGGCTTAACCCAAAATGAATTTCAGTTTAGATTCCACGTAGTTCGTGCAATCAGAACAACTGCCATATTAGATCAAGTCGCCTTCATACAGAGCGATAAATTATAAATCAGAAAACTCCAAAGAGGGAGGCCTCCCTGGGTCGTTCTGTGGCCCTCTTTGTTAGGATTCCAATGGGATGCCAATAGGAGCAGATGTGTTCGCTCATCTCAGTGTCCGCGAATGAACAAGGGGCTTTGCGTAGCCCACAGCTGACGGACTGGACTGCAAAGAGCAACAAGCAGACCCCACAGCTGTGGATTCCCCGACTGAATGGCCTCTTTCACTTTCACCCTTGAACAGAACCCAACATGGCACCCAGGGTCCTGTTAAAGAATTTAACAACACGTTCAGTATTTTTAACGTTAAAGATTTATACTGTGTTCTTAATGACAGTTTAAACCGTTGTTCATTTTGGAAAAATGTGCTCTTTCATGAGCCATTTTTTCTGCGTCACAAATGCCATACAGGTGCATATAGTGTGAAGTACTGTTCTCGTCTCTGAATGGTATGCCTTCAACACGCACTTTTTCCTTTGTTCCCCACGTTTGCCTTTGGCATCCCGCCCTGTAGGGAGATGAATGTGCAGACACCTGGGACTCATAAGTGTTCTTTCTGGAATGTTGATTCAATTCCCAGTCCCTGAAGAGCTCCGAGAGAGTGATTCACTTGTGGGCAAGCACCACGAAGAGCTCAGCCAAGCACATTCTTCCCTCTTTCCATTTCTTTCCTGATTTGTTTTTGTCTATCTGTCATTCTTGCTCTCTGATCCTTGTCTGATTATGTTTGAGCGTGACAGTATAGTTGACCCAAAAATGAAAATTCTTTCATAAACTCATCGTCATGTTGTTTAAATCCATGTGACGTCCGTTTTTCCACGAAGCACAAAGGAGATACTTAGCATAACGCCCACCTTGTTATTTTTCCCTACAGTGAAACTGAACCAGGAACTGATGAGTTTCTGTGTTAAAGAGTAACGCTGGATGTTAAATGTGTCTGTCCACTCTCTTTCAGCTTGAACAGGAAATTCAGAGGATATCAGAAGCCTATGAGACTCTTATGAAGGGATCTGCAAAGAGAGAAGCCCTTGAGAAAACCATGAGGAACAAGCTTGAGAGTGAGATCAAGCGACTGCATGACTTTAACCGAGATCTCAGGGGTGAGTTGGTTCACATTGCTGAGTAATTGTCTTGAATATGAGCTACATGTTTAGGTATGCGACAATAAATACTAATTGTTGACTCCCACATTAGACCGCCTGGATACAGCCAGCAAACAGAGAGCAGCCATGGAAGTTGAAGACAAGAGTCGGCATGCCTTTGCCAAACTGGTTGAGCAAAGTAAGAATTCCCCTTTGCTTCTCTATAAATTATCTTTTTCCCAATGCATGGTCAACCATGTAAGCAGCGCCAGCTGTTCCCACTGTTTTTATGTTTATGTTGTAGACATAACAACGCATTCCTCTAACAATAATGCACTGCGTGTTTATCATTGATGTGATTCCTGACAAAGCGTTTGGGTTGATATACTGCCTGCTAAGCTGAAATGGTCCATAAGCATTTTTTTTACACTAAATACACTGCCATGTAGGGTTAAGTGAGTAGATGGTAAGGTATGTGCTGTAGTTTTTGTCTCAGATCATTGCTTTTAGAATTCAACCATCAACCATTAACACTGTAAGTAAATGTGACCTGGATTCCTGAAATATTTTCAGGTATTTTGGGATATTCCATCCTCCTGGAATGCTTTCCAACAGCCCCCACCACTATTTCAGCTTCTGAGGCCCTAAGTACCCCCTTCTGATGGCCTATGCACTGGCTTTCCATTTTTGGGCATATTAGTGCTAAAGAATTTAGAGCTGTGGTAGGGTAAATTAGATTTGTTTTGGTAATCCTAATAGGGATTGTTGTTGTTGTTGTTGTTCAGCATTTGTTGTTCCCTTTTGGAATAGTCTTTTTTTTTTTTCTATTCCCCAAGGATAGATGTATGAAGTGTTCCTTCATATCTGTGTAAAAAAAATAGTCAAGTCTTAAACAGTTTTGTGCAAACAAAAACCCTGGATGTTTACATGTTTAAGCCAACAGACAGTTCCATAGAAGCACGTCAAAGCCATCAGTGAAGACTTATAACAATGTATAAGTTAACATCACACTTTATGACCTTGTGGAGCTATTTGCTTTACATGTTTACTGCCTGCCTCGGAGGCATTCCAGAGATTCATTTGGTACAAAGACGTGCCTGTGTGCGTAAATGGATAAGAGGAAGTCTGCATTCCATCCAAAGGCATTTGTTTTGGGTTGTATAATCAGAGTAGGAGCAGAATGGAAGACTAATTGCTGTCTAATTTGTTTGGTATCTCACAAGGCATTCAGAGTGACCCAGAAACAAGCGAGCTGGGCTTTAGCATGTCCCTTTTCTCAGTGAGCCAAGTCATCGTAGAGTGTTTGAGGAATTCAGCATCCCAAATGGGAATTCATTGAGTCGCTTTTGTAATCTGGGAATTCTAAAGCAGTCTGCAGTGTAGGTCAAAGGACATGCGGAAACCCGGCCACTCCCCTGCAAACCCAGACAGACATGTGTAAATCAAGCATGCCTCCTTTGTTCCAGACTCTTGTGGGAAGCTTATCCCCTGAGAATTGGTTAGAATGAGACTAGAGCCCAGAGAATGCTCTGGACACACCCCAGTCCTACAGCATGGCCATTCATTTTGTGGCATGATGAGTGAACAGCAAACGTTGTGGTACATAGTTCTCATAATGTTCGTCTCTTTCTCTCCACAGATGAGGATCACCTTCGAGAGCGGGAACGTCTTGAAAAAGAAATGCAGCATTTGCGGGTCTCGGGAGAAGAATGGAAGAGGCGCAGAGAAGCCTTGGAGCAAGCGCTGATGTCCGCTCAGACACGAAATAGGCAGCTGGAAGAAGAGTTACGAAGGAAAAGAGCTTACGTGGAGAAAGTGGAGAGAATGCAGAGCGCCCTGGCACAGTTGCAGGCGGCATGTGAGAAGAGAGAGGCGCTGGAGTTACGATTGAGGACAAGACTCGAACAGGAGCTGAAGAGCCTGAGAGCACAGCAGGTAAAAAAAACAGAATCTTTTGTATGCCCGACTTGTGAGAAAACTATTTTGGGCTCAACAAGTAAACCGTTTCTTTCTCTTTCAGTGGCAGTCTCAAGCTCAAACGAGTCCAGGGTCCTACTCGGACCTTAACATGTCATCTCTGCATCAGCAGCTGAGAGAAAGAGAGGAGCAGGTTCTGGCCCTGGAGGCTGACATAACCCGCTGGGAGCAAAAGTATCTTGAGGAGAGCACAATGCGTCAATTCGCAATGGATGCCGCTGCTACTGCTGCAGCTCAGAGGTGAGTCGAAACAAGTGATAGAAGCCTTGACTAAAAGGACGGCAATTGGGAAATAATTTGATGTAAAGCTTGTATAAACTCTTGTATAAACTCTTCGTTTTAGGGATACAACAATCATCAACCATTCACCTCGCCATTCACCCAACAGCAGCTTCAATGAGGACTTGCCGTCCCCCAACCACAGACATCAGGAGATGGAAAACCGGTATGTCCACTATTACATTTTCCATCCACAACTAGAAGTCAAAGTTTGCAAGTGTTTAGCAATGATAAAGTCTTTAGTTTCCAGTAGTCTCCATGTGCTGTATCTCAAAGTGGTCTGTTTTATCAGGATTCGGGCGCTTTATGCTCAGCTTCTGGAGAAGGATGCCATTATAAAGGTCATGCAGCAGCGGTCACGACGAGAGCAAGGCCGACCTGAGACGCAAGGCCTACGACCTGCTCGATCTGTTCCCTCCATCAACACGGTTGCCACAGCTAACACCACCCGACCCAAAGGTGAGCATAGTAGCCATAGCCAGTGGTTTCAAATCCTACACCTGGAAGGCCTCCTTCCTTTAAAGATTAGCTCCAACCTTCCTGCCTAGAAGGTTCTAGTAGATCTAGTACAGGGGTGGTAAACATTGGTCCTGGAGAGCCACAACCTTGCAGACTTTTGCTTTAACCCTAATCAAACACACTTAAACAAGCTAATCGAGGTCTGAAGGGTTACTAGGAAGCTACAGGCAGTTGAGTTTTTATTAGTGTTGAAACTGAACTCTGCAGGACTGTGGCTGTCCAGGACCAGAGAACTACCACTTTTCTAGTAGATGGTTCAATTAGGGTTACAGCAAAACTCTGCAGGACATTGACCGTCCAGGAGCAGGATTGGACTCCCCTCCTATATGTCTGTAATATATCTGAACCAAAAATTACATATACTTTCAACTGGACAACTGGCAGCGTCTTTACTTAGCGCCTACGTAATGTCGCCAAGAAAGAATGTGCCAACCGAAATAAAATGAGTGTCGAGACTAGCTGGTGCTCCTGAAATAGTCAGCATCTTGTGAAATGGAATGCATTTCAATGTTCTCTAGAATAGATCCTCAAGAATAGTAAAGGGAGTTTATAGGATGGCAAATGTTTGCGTGGTAGAATGCCTATGTTGGAACCGGTAATTAAACTGCTTCCTTTTCCATCTGCAATTCTAGGGAAGAGCCTCTCGGATGACCAGACGGCAGCCGCGTCATTGCCCCCGCTACCCCATCCTCTTGCCAAAATCCAGTGTCGAGACAGCAGCACCCAGTGTGAAGAAACTTCAGATGAGACGAACCCTAAAACAGAACCTGCTCCACAACCATCCATTGCTCTAAGTTCTGGTGTGTATGATTGCTCCATCTTCACTTGTGTCACTTGCTTGAGCAATTTGTTGGTTGACATATGATGTGACAAATCTAATATGTAGTATCAGATGACAAAGACAATGCTTAACGGTTAGAACTTCAGTAATGATGGTGCATACTTGCCCTTTTGAACCAAAGTAGTTAAAGAGTAACCTGAGCACCATGCCACAGCAGTGATTGGGGAGTGAACTCAAACAAAACATAGTCAAACTTTTCTAAAACTTCCCGCCTTGTTTGCTCTTCAGGCATTAGCCAACAAAGCTGAAGATCTTGTATTTCATTGCAGATTCCACTCCTCTCAACACAACTCAGATCAGCAACGCTGTTGAAAATGACATGGTGGAGATTCTCATCTGAGATGAACGGTGTTCAGCTTGATGCTGCCTGCTGTTCGTACACACAGAAGATTCTCATTGGATCTCCATCTGAGGATCCTGTGCTTGCTTTGAAAAGGAGCTCGCCATTGACGCCGGTCAGTTTTGCATCGGAGAGAAGAACGAATTGTGGAGTAAGCTAAAACTGGTCCTCGTTGAAGGAGAGCTGAGCTCTCTTGACAGTTCCTCCACACGTTAAACAACAGTGTTCCATCTCAGATGGTGAGATCTGTTGTCTGAATGTGAGGTACTTGGACAGTCCTCTACAGAGCTTAAAGAGACTTTATAAGTGCTTATAAACACATTGTATATGTCGACGTTTGTTGTATTTATGAGTATTGCTGCTGACTGTGTGACAGAATGGAGAAATAGGAAGAAATATCCCACTGTTGTGAAACTTTTTAGCATTTGCTGTTCCTTTGAGGAACAACCAAAGGCAGTGTTTTTTTTTAGTAAACTAAGTATACCAACCCATGTAAGACTATATCCCACATTCCTAGATGAAAGCACAGACAAATATATCTCTAACTTTATGTGCTCCATGTATAGTAGATATACCATCGCAACTGCTTCATCCTTAAATATCAAGAAAAGAATAGTTTGGATTGTAGGAGGCCAAATACAGTTTGAACCTGGAGGCCCGGGATTAGAAAATTTACCAGAATAGTTGGGTTAATACCTTCACTAGCACTCCCTTTGACTAAATTATCATTACAGTTGGTGTTCCTACTATAACTGACTGACTGACTCGCTCCCAGATTTAAGTAGAGGAATGGGAGGCCTCCTTTCGCCAACAGTGGGACGGGTACATACTCTTTTAGTGACACTCTTTTAGTGTTACCCTTAGGAGGGACGGGGGGCTGATGTTTCAGATGCCATATTATTATTATTTTGCACCCAGAACTGCTACCACCATGCTTGCCACTCCCTCGCAGACAAGCCGGAGCTAATCTTCCCACATTCCTCCATGGCGGAATGCCTCTGATCAGAGGAAAAAGGCTATCTGCAGTCTGACCTTTGGCCTTGTTCAAAACGGCTGGCATTTAGACTACCACGCTCTTTTTGGATCGGTTTATTTCCGTAGTGCTGCAGTAGCTGGTTCTACTGTAAGCATATAACGCTAACGCAATGTAGCGACTGTGACTAGCCTTGATTTCTGAGACGGAGACTTTTCTGCCTGTTCTCAATCAAGACCACACTTTGTGGGATAAACCGATATCATGAAAACAAACAGTCTTATCTATGTGGGTAATAAGTATCATACCATGTTAATTTAACCTTTCTCACTATCATTAAATGCTACTTTTGTTTTCCTATTGGCTCTCACACAAAGCACTTGCTGGTCAATGTTTTGTAGTGGAGTCATGCTTGTTTTGTTCACTACTTGGACTGTTTACAGAAAGGGCTGTTTTGAAACGAGAGAATTTAATATATTTTGTATATTATTTGACTTTTTGGTATTTAGTAATGTGAACATGCCAAAGATTTGCATTACGATTAAGTTATATAATAAATTTGAGCATTAGCGACGTGAAATGTAGATACGCAGTTCAAACTGGTTGACCCATATTTGGATGTTGCTGTGAACTTCAAGAATGGGGAATTGTTTTGTATGTCATTTAACATTTCAGTAATTTGAATAAAACTTTAATATATATCTTTACAAAAACAACGTGTTGGCTGGTTTGTGTCTTAACTGAAGATACAAGTGGTGTGTCCTCCTGAGATGTTTTACATGTGCAAGTCTGTGCAAACTGCTCTTATCTGTGTCCTTCCTTTGGCATGAATGACATCTTTCTCTTAGAGCACAAGGGAGCCTTATTCACAACAGCAAAACAATTCTGCCACCTGCTTTACTGTTGGCAAGCAGTCTTCATGAAGAGGGGCCACATTCCAGCTCTGCTCCCAAAGCCGAAAAAGAACATTCCTCTCATCAACCATGCAAATGTTAAAATGGAAGACATGGAAAAAATTGCACAATGATTAACCAGGAGCTGAGAATACAATTAAGGACGTAACCAGTACTGTTTTGTGCAGGGCCTAAAACTAACCTTTTGCCACATCCGCCAATGGCCAGTGACATAAGTTTACCAAAACTTACCAGCCTAATTTTTTTTACCGGCCATTAAAGAAGTTTTGCAAAAATAGGCATTTATGGCGTAATTATTACATTTTAGAGTCAACCCATGTTCATATAGCGCAAACAACGAGCTGTAACTTTAATTCATCGCGTCCAGCACAGCAATAGACTCGGAAACAATCGCTGAACCGTCTGGAACGCGCTGCCGGGCCGCGACCGTATGGAGTGTGAACTCTCAAATCCGTTAATGTGAGCGCGAAAAAAATACGCACTGCATACGCATGGCAAATGTCAATGTGTAAAACAGGCGTACAGTATCAAATACAAGCCAGTCTCTTTTATCAATTATCAGTGAAACACCAAAACACAGAGAACCGTCATGACTTTATGATGTTTGCTCATCATGTTTCTGTTCCAGCGTAACCCCAGGTATGTGTCGCCACATTCTCAGGTTATAAAAAATAAAGAAGGGGAAAGTTAATCTTCCTAAATAAAACCGCAATATCTTCTCAGGTAAATAGTTTCAAAACCGTGTAAACAAGCTAGCCATCACACTGACTTTGTCAGCCCATTTGTATCCTATTAATCGATTCGCTCTTGTTGCTTATGACAAAACAGCTAACCAGTCAGGATGATTTTGTCTTCAGAAAATATTATTTTATTCGCTTACGTCAGAAACAACAAATCTCTTTAAAAACTGGCTGTTGCGTTGCATTGCAGTGTAGAAGTTTTACCCGCCAACTGGCGACTGACACGGATATATATCTCCCCAACGCCAATTTTTTCTCGCATTTGGCGCTTGGCGAGTGTTAATTTTAGGCCCTGTTTTGTGGTTTTGCTCTCTTTAAGCTCATTTGAGAGGCGCATCCAAAATTTCTTAAGGAGTAGGTACTACATTTGTTCATCAGTTGCTTTGCTTTTCTGCCATTCACAACTCCAATGGCGTCAGGTGTGCACTTTAGAATCTCAGTGGAAGTGGTAGGTCATCTGGGAACTTTTCATGTCTGTTTTGATTACTATGACTTCAGACATCATGCTCTTTTCACCTACTATATAGTAGGAAAAATAGGCATATTAGAATGCACGGTAGGACATTTAACTGCCTTAGGAAAATTAGCGCTAACCAGACAAGGGTCTAAACAGTTTGGAACGCTTTGCAAGCCAAACTGATTCAAAGCTTCATAGCTCATCGTCAAGAGGAATTTGCCCCCTGGTGGAGTAAAACATGTTAAGGCATTCCATTCCAAATGGGGAAGAAGAGAGATGTCTGACATGTCAGATAAGAAGTAGAGCTGAAATGCTGTTCTATTTTTTTTTCAGCACCCAGAGGAAAATTCTATAGGCCTATCTCAGACGTTAATCTTTCATAACTCAGGAGGCGTGGTGGAGTTCTCGGTTCAGTTATATATCTGTATATGATCAGTTTTGTCTCAGAAATCTTTCCAAAGATCAAGTTGGAGAAATAAAAACAGACAAATGAGACTGCTGACAAAATAAAAGTATAGCAGCATTAAATAATGGAATTAAATGAAGGAATAGTTCACACAAAAACAAATATTTTGTTATTAATTAATCACCCTCATGTCGCTCCGTACCTGTAAGCTTTTCATTTATCTTCGGAACAAAATTAAGATATTTTTGATGAAATCTGAAAGCTTTCTGACCCTGCATAGTAGTAAGGACATTATTAAAATAGCCCATGTGACATCAGTGGTTCAACCAGTGCATAGCACCACATGCATGCATCGAAGACTGACACGGAAGAGAATTGTTGAATAAAATCATTAGTTTTGTTTTCTTTGCGCACCAAAAGTATCCTCGTAGCTTTGTAACAGTACAGTTGAAACATTGATGTCACATGGACTGTTTGAACCAACCTGATATCATGATGAAAACATACTTGTGGGAACTTTTTCGAAAAGACACAAAATACATACCACCATGTTCATTTCGTGACATTCGATGTGAAATGTCTACTGAGTGGCGCTAAAAGAGTGTACGTTTTTTTTCCCCCAGGAACAGATAAATGTACATATGGTATGTTTTTACGCTTTCATTTTTGACTTAAAATGTCCGTTGAGTGCCACTATAACTCTGATACTCTGTGACGTTTTTAAATAACGTACCATCTGCACTACACCTAAACCTACCCGATAGTATAAACAAAAGCAAATGTGACGTAAAATCACAATTGCAAGCATGCCTTTTTAGCTTGTTTTTCAATTTCTCATCTTTCAGCTCTTACATTGTGAGTCACGTTTTTCACAGGATTCATACCCAAGGATTCCGCATCCCAAGTCCAATTTCGTGCTGGCTGAGCTACCCAGCACTTTTGTCATGTCCTGAAACTGAAACATATGCAGCCGTAATCACATCTGTGTACGAAAACATTTACAAGTGCTCACTATTTTACTGCCTTTTCTGTTGGAAAATGCAGTGATATGTACCTATTGGTTCCCACGGGTAGGTTTTCGTCATGAGGTCAGGTAGGTTGGAACAATGTCCTTACTACCTTTCTGGGCCTTGAATGTGTCAGTTGTGTTGCTGTCTATGCAGGGTCAGAAAGTTCTCAGATTTCATCAAAAATATCTTAATTTGTGTTCTGAAGTTGAACGAAGGTCTTACGGGTTTGGAACGACATGAGGGTGAGTAATTAATGGCAGAATTTTCATCTTTGGGTGAACTATCCCTTTAAGTTGATAGCACAGATAGGACAGTTTAATGACAATTTTTCATACTGAAAACTTCAGGCTTAAATCTCAACACAGTTTCAGACATTGTTGCAGTGTTTCTTAACTCTTGCACATTAAGGTCCATGGTCCTGCAGAGTTTAGCTCCAAGCTCACCTGCCTACAATTTACTAGTAATCATGAAGACCTTGATTAGCTTGTTCAGGTGTGTTCGATCAAGTTTGGCGCTAGACTCCAGGATCTCCAGAACTGGAGATGAGAAACCCTGCATTATTGAGATCTTCAAGAGCAGGGTTCCTCAAATCTGGCTCTGGAGGGCCACTGCCCTGCAAAGTTTTGCCTCAACTCTAATCAAAGATATTTGAACAAGCTAATCAAGGTCTTCAGCGTTACAAAAGTACAGGTAGGCAATTGATCAGTGTTTAAGCTACAGAGCTAGATTTAAGAAACCATGCTCTAGAGAAGATTACTTGAGTCTTTTCAGGAACTTTTTGAGAGAGAGTCTCACTTTTCATATTTAATCTCATTGCTGTCTAGAACTAATGACCAGAGTAGGTTTGAATAAGGCACAGAGCTGAATGAAAAATGTGCCTGGTAGAGTTTCACCTTTCCTCCCTGCTCTGTCAGCGACATTAATCTCTTAAGAACTTTGACTCCCAAGTTCTGTTCATCAGCTGCATTTTTTAAATAGTTTTCTGAAGAATGCAGACAAATGATTCACTGTATAAGAGCAGCCTTTTTGGTGTTGGTTCCAGCATGCCAACTCAATGCATTCATGTTTTAGTAGAGTACCGCCTTGTAGTATGCATTAATATGATGATCCTCACACACACCCTGTGCACCAAGCTGTGGAACACCTAATAGTGTTAAATAACTCCACTGAGAAGAAGACTGTGTGTGTTCTTCAGTGGGTTTCTGTTTTCAGGATAAATATTTTGCCTCACATGCCTCCCTCAGTAGGTGTGAGCTGGCATTCCATAAATGCTTTGCGAGATACCTGACCGATGGGTTTACTTGTGACAGATCAGTGTGACTTTTCTCAACTGAAGGAGTACAGACGCAAGGAATGCTCCCGCTGGAATGTCCCTCTCCTCAGGGGGCTCTAGTACACTTCAAGGTCAACCAATGGCCTGGTGTGTTAGCGGTCACCTCCTTCCACTTCCGGAAACATCACCGTCCATGCGCAACAGTGGGTTGCTGGGCTTATAAATCAATTGGATACCACTGTGCCTTTATGTAACTGAAAACTACAGTGGTGTTCATTTCTGGTGTTCTGTCTAGGTGAGAGGTCAGATTGGTGGACTAAGAGCTTCAACATCTGTTCGTGTGCATTCTAAGATCTCACGCTGTTCCATGGGGAATGTCATTCTTGGCACTCTGCTTGTTTTAGCAGGTTTCCCAGGCTCCCCAAATTTCAGTGGAACCATCAGGGACTTAGTCCATTCCAGAAACATCTGCAATTTGAAAATTTAAAAGCGTTGAAAACATCTGCAGTTTCTTCAGATGAACTTGTAATGCAATTCTATTGCTACAAGTGGTGTTCAGGGGTTGTCATAATGAATAATGTGGTTTATGGTGTCAGTCGATAAGTGACTGTTGACCCAAAAATGAAAATTCTATCATTACCCTTGTGTCATTCCAAAACTATATCACTTACTTTCTTCTGTGGAACATATTCTAAGAAATCCATACACTGGAGGTCAGTGGGCTCCAACGTTCTTCAAAATATCTTCTTTTGTGTCCCGCAGAAGAATGAAATGCATTCATGCTTTCTCTTTACATGATTAAGTATGATAGCCATCATGAAAATGGCTCCCTTCAGTGTTCAAAATAGTTTTTTCCAGTGATGCCCTTACTGACTCAGCAAATGAAAAGCACATTGTTAATACTGGCCTTTACACGTTCCAAAGATCTTAGTAACATGTTCTTGGTCAGCGACCTTAGTAACATACCTAGAAAAACAATTTAATAAGTCAAATGTTGTGTTTTCCATCAGTATCCATAGAGACTCACTGAGATTCCAAAACCTCTAGGCGTGTGGATGGAATAAATTTCCCTCACCGGCTCTTTCCCCTTTCCTTTCCAAAGAAGGTTATGGCTGTCTAATTTTGAAGGGGTCATATTATGCCTCTTTTACAAGACGTAATATAAGTCTAAGGTGACCCCAGAATGTGTCTGTGAAGTTTCAGCTCATAAAACCCCACAGATCATTTATTATATTCTCTGATTGGTGAAATTTCTATACAGCATCATGGGTGATGTAGTTTTCACCACGTATTCTGCTTTTAAAGACAATTATTTTAAAGGTGACACATCATGAAAACCTGACTTTTTCCATGTTTTAGTACTATAATCAGGTTCTACCGACCCAGAAAACATGAAAAAGGTTAACCCAGTAATTGTTTTGGTAAGCTTTTTTTTCTGCAAGTAATTTCCCATGATTTTCTTTTTCGTAAGCGACAGTGGTATACCAGTTCTAACGCCATGGCAAAAATTTAAGCAAAGCATGCTAACTGTTCTGTCGTTGGCTGCGCAGACGAGCACAGAACACTATTTAGAGTCCCAGCCTCAGAGGAGACAAGAAAGCAGTGGATTTATTGATTTATTTACTGTATATTACGCTGCTGCCACCCAGATCTAAATTAAACATGCGATTTCTTTCCCAGCTGTGTACTTTAACAGACATAACCGACTGTTTTTGTAACTCGTGTCTTTGACATAAACTTGTGTATTTGACAGTTTAAGTCAGGGGTGTCAAACTCCGGTCCTGGAGGGCCGCAGCTCTGCAGAGTTTAGATGCAACCCTAATTAAACACACCTGATCCAACTAATTAAGTCCTTTAGGCTTAATTGAAAACTGCATAGTATGTGTGTTGGAGCAAGGTTGGAACAAAACTCTGCAGGGCTGCGGCTCTCCAGGAACTGAGTTTGACACCCCTTGTTTAAGCGCATGACAGAGAACTTACTTTAATACTCACATGCCATATGACTGCTGTTTTCTGTGTGCATGCTTCGGATGTGTGCGATCAGAAAATTCTAAAATAAGAAGTTTAAACAAATATGGTTTAAAAGGCATGATTTCAGTGTGATAGACATAATAATCAAAACCAAACAGATGTATTTAGCAGAGTATCTGAGGTACAAGCTGTAAAGGCACAGTCCAATTCTGGAAAAAGTTAGGGAACAGCAGCTCATTTGCATTTAAAGATACATGCACGAAAACTGCGTGTTTCTGCTTTCACTCAAAATGTGCATTTTCAAAATGATATAGGCCTAATAAAAGTAATAAAACAGTTAAATTACTGTGAACAGATGAGCTCAACAAAAGCATATAGAATCGAATAACAACCTCAGAGCTCACAACAGGGCTCTCTTTAAAGAGTTTATCAGTTACTGCTTAAAATCAAGATCCTTGTGGAGAAAATGTATGCAGTTTTATTTCTGGAACCAGACTGTTGCACTTTATAGCTCATGCTCTATACAGCAACAACAAATCTGTAGCTACTTTTTATTCTCAAACGCTCGTCTTGCCTTGCAGTCCTTGAACTCTGTGTATTCTGGCTCAAGACAGTTAGGGTATGTTGAAAAACTCCAATCGTATTTTCTCTCTCAACTTCAAAAATCATTTCAAAATCATCCTACATCATTGCAGAAGTACCGACCCAGTCTTTGCAAAGTGAACATGCAAAAAAGATCAAACACCCGTAAAACAGCGAAATAGGATGATTTTGAAGTTGAGGGAGAACATGAGATGGGGGTTTTTGACATACACTAACTGTCATGAACAAAAACAGTCCAGGCAGAATAAGAAAAGACGAGTGTTTGGCATTAAAAAGTATATAAATAGTATTATTTTATTAAAATAACCGATCGTAACACTAGATAAGACCCTTCTTCCTCGGCTGGGATCATTTACAACCGCATTTAGGGTCGTTTGAAGCCGCATTTAAACTGCATTTTGGAAGTTCAAAATCGGGGCACTGTATCAGTCCATTATATGGGGAAAAATGGTGAAATGTTTTCCTCAAAAAAAAAGAAAGAAAGAAAGACCTGAACATCGTGGATGATGAGGGGGTCAGTAAATTATTTGTAAATTGTTGTTCTGGAAGTGGAGTTCTCCTTTAATTATGTCACATAATTTACCGGTACACTGTAAAAAACAATTTGTTGAGTCAACTTAAAATAATTTGTAACCTGGCTGCCTTAAAATTTTAAGTTCAGTCAACTCAAAAAAAGTTTATTCAACTTGAAATGTTAAATTATACTAAATGACAACTTAGATATTTGAGTTGAATCAACTTAAAATTTTAAGGCAGCTGGGTTACTTACCCATCTGTTAAGTTTAGCAAACACAAATATCTAAGTTGTTAACTAGTACAACTTAGCATTTCAAGTTGACTAAACTTATTTTAGTTGACTGAACTTAAAATTTTAAGCTGACTCAACAAATTGTGTTTTTAATTTTTACAGTGAGTTTGAAAGTGATGTGTGAATGGGGTTTTACCAGTAAAAAGATGACACACTGTTACCTGTGTGAACAGCGCATTTCTGTATTTACTGGTAAAGTTGTGCCAGTAATTTTACAGCAATTTACTGGTATTATTGTATGAAAGGGGCTTTTGCCAACAGTTTGAAGCCCATCTGTAATGAATCACAAATCGCATAAATGTACCATTTAACAAAATGTAAAATAATTTCAGCTTAAATACAGCTGAACAACCGAAACTAAGAGGGTGTAAAATTCATTCATAGAAATTGAAATTAAAAAGCTAACATACCAAATAATACAGTTTGTTTTATCTGCCTTGAAAGCAATTAGGCTTTTGACCAACCTGACAGCACAAAAGGGCTCCACAAATGGAGGGTGTGGTGTAACTGAGTCAGGATAATCTTTTCAGACAGATACATCTCTCCTATCTGCTATTTGAAGGTGAGGGCTGAAGGTGGAGCAGCAGGAAGTGGCAAAAGTATCATCTTCCTGTCGTAGGGATCTGAATTTGACACCCAGCTGTTTCATCATGTTTAATGCAATGTTCAGCTCAGAATGGCTATCTTATTAGTCACAGTGAGGTGTATTAGGGTGAGGTAAGTTTCTGTGCAGTCAGCTGTGATTAAAAATCTTTATGTATTAGGTTTATCAGGTGTAAGTGAAATTACTTATGAATCAAATTATGAACATTTCAGCCCCAAAAGAAAAAACAAAACATAAATACAAAATGTCATATCCACAGTCTTCTTTGGATAATTTTACTGTTGGTCTTTTATGTATCATAAAATAAAAACACCTTAATTTTTTCATAGTGCGGAGTTTGATCAAATTACAGCTGCTTAATTGGAAATGGTGCACAATATTCTCATTACTCAAGTAATGTTTACCTTGATTTTGTCTTCTTTTTTTCCCCCCACACATTACATTTCACAGAACATGCTTTTATCTCCGGCATGTTCTTTAATGACAGGTTGACAAAGACGAGGCCTTACGTAAGATGGAATCAAGACTAGATGAGGCAAATTCTGATCTCTGTGACTGTGACTTTATTCTAAAGATAGCCTAATTATGATCTGTTATTGTGCCTCTAGTCTAGAGAACATCCAGCGACTTACATCAAGAGCTCCACAGGAAGGTCAGACATGCCTGATGGATGCCAGAGTGATGAAGTGTTCAAATTACCTGGCAAAAGACTTAAAGCTTCTATGTTGCAGCATTGCAAATATGAATCAGTCATTGCAAAGTATCCATCACCTGTATTTATGTCCATTCCTGTGTGTTATGAAAGGGCTCATGAAATAGCAATCAGTTTTCAAATGTTTTCGTGTTTGTCAACAACCTCTTCGGAATTCCATGCTTTCACTGAAACATGTTTATTCACAGATACGGTTTGATTTACCCAGCATGTGATGATTTTTCCCAGTAACGCATACCGTGTTAACCCAGATAAGGCCCTTGCACTGCTATGTAATGCATGCTGTAGACAGGAATGTTCACTATGCTGTTTCACAAGAGCTCAGTCCCAGTCACACACTGACAGGTGAGGATGGACAGTGTCACTTATTTAGTAATGCACATGCTCTTGTCTCATGTTTGAGCATGGCATGGAGAGAAAATGTGGAGAAATGGCTGTTTCTAAGTGCCCTCTCAGTTTAACCTTTGGTATGAACACATTAGAAGGCGCATGCACATATTGGCAGGAGTTGGATGGATATTTATGTCTTGTTGCCTGTTTGCTTCGTATGAGCCCGTATGAGCCACAACAGATGATTCTAGAATGTTCTGTTGGTGGAAAAAAATGTTGTTTTCATATTTATATATATATATATGAATAAGTGTTCATATTTAAGTGGCTTAAAACCACTTAGCCTTTTCAAATAATGTCCCCTTGTCTGTTTTGTATTAATTTCGGCAGTGCTACAAAAGTCACAGAGTTTCATTCTGATTAAAGACACAGGGTTGCCAGGTTTTCACAATTAAATCCACCCAATTGGTATTCAGAACTAGCCTAATCGCATTTTGAGAGGTTAAAATGCAGGTTTTCCCCTGGGTTCCCCTGGTAAAATTTGCATTCTAGGGGCTACTAATTGACATTTACTAGTTGAAATGAAAATTTTAGCTTTCCGAAGGGTGCTAGTGAGCGCCCCCCTTTGCGGCCGGTATGCGTCTTTGATGCACACTTCTGCTGAGCCCGAACTGAAGCGAACTCCGCGACAGACTTCTGCCTGAGAGTCAAAGCAGCATTATGTCACAAAAGAGTGGACTCAGAGGAGGATGCAAGGGTTTAGGGTGCAATTTGGGACAGGGCCATTTTAGCTTTCAAAAGAGTGCCCACGAGCACCCCCTTTGCGGCCGCTACGTGCCCTTGATGCCCACTTCTGCTGAGCCTGCACTGATGCAACCTCTGCGGCAGACTTCTAGCTGAGAGTCAAAGCAGCATTACATCATGAATGTGTGGACTCAGAGGAAGACTGTGAGAGTTTAGGGTGCAGTTTGGGACAGGGCCATTTTACCTTTCAGAAGGGTGCTCCCCCTTTGCAGCTGCTATGCACCCTTGATGCGCACTTCTGCCGAGCCCACACTGAAGCGAGTTCCGCGGAAGACTTCTACCCAAGAGTCAAAGTGGCATTACATCATAAAAGTGCGGACTTAGAGGAAGACTGTGAGAGTTTAGGGTATGATTTGGGACAGGACCATTATAGCTTTCAGAAGGGTGCTCGCAAGCGCCCCCTTTGTGGCCACTATGTGCCCTCAATGCACACTTCTGACGAGCCCGCAATGAAGCGAACTCCATGGCAGACTTCTACTCGAGAGTCAAAGCGGCATTACGTCAAGAAAGTGTGGACTTAGAGGAAGACTGTGAGAGTTTAGGGTATGATTTGGGACAGGACCATTTTAGCTTTCAGAAGGGTGCTCGCAAGCGCCCCCTTTGTGGCCACTATGTGCCCTCAATGCACACTTCTGACGAGCCCACACTCTGGCAGGTTCTAAAGAATCAAAGTGGCATTACATCATAAAAGTGTGGACTTAGAGGGAAGACTGTGAGGGAGTTTAGGGTATGATGATTTGGGACAGGACCAGCTTTCCAGCAGCCCGTTTGTACCCTCAATGCACTACTGGCGACCCTTAATGAAGCAAACTCATGGCAGACTTCAGAGTCAAAGTGGCATTACATCATAAAAGTGTGGACTTAGAGGAAGACTGTGAGAGTTTAGGGTATGATTTGGGACAGGACCATTTTAGCTTTCAGAAGGGTGCATGTGAGCGCCCCCTTTGCGGCCACTATGTGCCCTCAATGTGCACTCCTGCCGAACCCACACTGAAGCAAGCTCCGTGGAAGACTTATACCCAAGAGTCAAAGTGGCATTACATCATAAAAGTGTGGACTCAGAGGAAGACTGCAAGGGTTTAGGGACATTATAGCTTTCAGAAGGGTGCTCGCAAGTGCCCCCTTTGTGGCCACTATGTGCCCTCAATGCGCACTTCTGTCGAGCCTGCAATGAAGCGAAACTCCATGGCAGACTTCTACTCGAGAGTCAAAGCGGCATTACTTCATGAAAGTGTGGACTTAGAGGAAGACTGTGAGAGTTTAGGGTATGATTTGGGACAGGACCATTTTAGCTTTCAGAAGGGTGCATGTGAGCGCCCCCTTTGTGGCCACTATGTGCCCTCATTGCGCACTTCTGCTGAGCCTGCACTGAAGCGAGCTCCACAGCAGACTTCTACCCGAGAGTCAAAGCAGTATTACATCACGAAAGTGTGGACCCTGAAGAAGACCGCAAGGGTTTAGGGTGCAATTTGGGACAGGGTCATTTTAGTTTTCAGAAGGGTGCTTGGGAGCAGCCCCCTTGCAGCCGCTATGCGCCCTCAATGCGCACTTTTGTCGAGCCCACAATGAAGCAAACGCCATGGCACACTTCTACTCAAGAGTCAAAGCGGCATTACATCACAAAAGTGTGAACTTAGAGAAAGACAGCAAGAGTTTAGGGTACGATTTGGGACAGGACTATTTTAGCTTTCAGAAGGGTGCTCGTGAGCGCCCCCTTTGTGGCTACTACGTGCCCTCATTGTGCACTTCTGCTGAGCCTGCACTGAAGCAAACTCCGCAGCAGACTTCTACCTGAGACTCAGTGTGGACTCAAAGAAAGACCACACCTGAGTCCACACTTTTAAGACATAATGACGCTTTGACTCTTGGTTCTGCCACTTGAGTGCGGGCTCGCCAGAGGTGTGCATTGAAGAGCGCATAGCGGCTGCAAGCAGGACACTCCCGAGCACCCTTCTGAAAGCTAAAATGGCCCTGTCCCAAATCGCACCCTGAACCCTCGCGGTCTTCCTCTGAGTTCACACTTTTGTGACGCAATGTCGCTTTGACTCTCTTGTAAAAGTCTGCTCTGGAGCTCGCTTCAGTGTGGGCTTGGCAGAAGTGCACATCAAGGGCACATTGCAGCCACAAAGGAGGTGCTCGGGAGCACCCACGTTGTGTTTTGGAAAAACAAATTAGTGAGCTTAGCATGTTTTCTAAATACCTGTGAATGTGTTTTTATGCTTTGGTACAGTCAGAAAATTACATACAGCACCTTTAAATAAAAACAGTGTAGGAAATCAAGATGTAAATGCCCATAAACTACACAAGGGTTAATTTAGTAATAACTAAATGACACAAGATCTTTTTTTGATATATCATACAATGCATAAAGTAAACAACACTTGGTCACACATTCTTCTAATGCATGTTTTGCTTCTTACTAAAGTAATGAAAGCAACGTGCAATCTTGATTTCTGCAACTGCCAGAATTCTTAGAACCGAAGAACAAACAGAGACAAAGATTGTGTGATATCATCCCTTTTCTGACGTTGATTCCGAACACATTGCCATTGTAAACAGATGAGGAAGACAGAGCCCATCAACTATAATTTCTCTTGGCAGAGCATTTATGAATCCCTATACAAAAGCTGCTTTTTAAGATCAGATATACTTTGTTTTTATCTCAGGGTTATGTACGTTTTAAACCTGTTAGAAAATAAATGATTTTACTCTTGCATAACCTCTGGGAAAGTTTGCACTCTAGCATGTGTAATGCATAACCTAACCCCCCCGTCCTCACTCCATGCTTGCATATTTTAGATTGTGATTTTTGCCTTCTCCAGGCCTGTTTAGAAAAGTAATTGAATTCATTAATACAATGCCTTCACCCCTGATAACAAAAGGGCAAATTAAGTCATGAATGTTTCAGTAGTGACCCAACAGTTTTTAACTGTTTAATTGTGCAGGATCTTAGTGGATTTTTTAAATATGCAATCAAGTATTGCGCAAAAGACAGACATTAAGCAACACTACCAGCAGGAGCTTAGATAATAATTCATTCATAGATACTTAAACGCAGCCAGTAACCTCCCTTTTTGGCTATTTTGCTGCAGCTTTAATGTAAAGGTCATGGAAAAATCCAGAGATTACACCCTGATGGGAAACAGTGAATGCTTCAATCTGAATGTGAAGCTGGTTATTTGACCTACACTGTAAAAAAAATCATAAAAAACACAATTTGTTGAGTCAGCTCAAAATAATTTGTTACCCTGCTGCCTTAAAATTTTAAGTTCAGTCAACTAAAATAAGTTTAGTCAACTCGAAATGTTAAGTTGTACTAAGTAACAACTTAGATATTTGTGTTTACTAAACTTAACAGATGGGTAAGTAACCCAGCTGCCTTAAAATTTTAAGTTTATTCAACTCAAATATCTAAGTTGTCACTTAGTATAATTTAACATTTCAAGTTGAATAAACTTTTTTTGAGTTGACTGAGCCAGGTTACAAATTATATTAAGTTGACTCAACAAATTGTTTTTTACAGTGTAGTAGTTTTAAATGGCAAATAATTTTTTTTTTTAGATTAAGAGAAGGAGATTCCATTGATCCACATATAGTCCCAACACATGCCTGAGATTTTGCAAGAAGCACCTTAGTTGACTGACAGAAATAGCCTAGGTCTCATCCAGGAAAACTGTTTTGACTCATGAGAGCAGAGCAGTGTTGCCAAACATCCTGGGTATCCTGTGATGTAATGCCCCATATGTGTGCTAGTAACATGAAGCTAAAGCCATGGGATTGTTATCCATGCGCTGAGACTTTTCAGGTCTAAAACAGGCTGTTATACCCCCTAAACCCCATCCTGGGCATTTGCTCATGCAGACTTTATTGCCTCTTTCTAAGGAGGATAAAATAACATGAGGCATCGCTAGAGCCTCAGACAAATATATCAAGAGATTATAGCATGAACATTTCAGAAGGGGCAAACAGCTTTAAGTTCACTCCACAACTGTTAAATTGCATGAGGTAAAAAGTGACATATCTAAGCTTTCTGATTCAAAGGTTTAAAATTTGTTGTGTTTTAGGTCCATAAACTTAACAGATAATGTCTAGCAGAAAATTTGCCAATACCTTTTCTATTTTTTCTTTAGTAACTCATATGCAAACAGTAAGAACATGTAACTGCAAAATATCTGCTCTGTTGCAGTTTGAATATTGTATCCTGAAGTCTGCTGAATAAAGACTAATCATAATAAGCAATTACATTTAAGCCATTTAGAACAATAGTATTCTATATATAGTTTAAGTGGCCCTCTTGATAGTTTATACATGGCATAACCCCTTTTGTTGCAATACTTGATGCCAAAATCAGACTTCATTACAAAAAAAATATCTGCATATCTTGTAAGTTGTACTGGAAAGACTCTGGCTGCACAGAAAAGCTTAAAAGCTTGGGGGGAAAAACAGATAATAGTTGTTTAATCTGTTTATTTTGTAATATTCTTCTGAGGGAACAGTGAATTATTTCAAGAAAACCAGCAGAAGTGTAGCAGCGTGTGTTGCTGTTTGTCAGTCTTATGCTTTGTTGCACCTGTCTTTTCAGGAATGAAATGAATGGCTGATGTGGTTTTATTCTGAAAGGTTGTTGGAATTTTTTTGAACTGGGGCCAGACAGGAAACCTGAAGCATTTGTTTGTCTGCTCCAAATTTTCATCACTGAGATTTTTGGAACACTGAACATTACTACTGTGCCAGTGACACTCCATGTAAAACAAACAAACAAACAAACAAACACACACACTAAGTCAAAATAGAAGTTATTTTATGGAGTAAATCTAAAATGAAAGTCTTTCAGTCTGAAAGTTTGTTTAGAAATTGCGCAATATGTAATGCTTTATGTAATCTGTAAGGTAGTAAACTATTTTTTTTTTTTTGCTTGTTTTGACATTGTTATTGAAATAACATAAATAGTGAAATGTCACAAGGGTCATTTACTGCTGAATTTTAATTACCTCACAAATTTCAATCTGCTCTGTTTACTTCTGCAGAGTGAGTTTATGTATTTGTTTTCTTCATGAATGCAGAATTGTGTTTTTTTAAATATATTTGGTATATAGATCTATGTATGTATGTGATTCTAATGATCTTGATGTTTGTAGATGTTTAAATGTAGTGTTGAGTAATTTTTGATTATATAGTTTAGTTGTGCCCTCTAGTGGACAGCATAAAATCACTTTCCACGAATAGTGGTCATATATATTGGCCTTAAAATAGGGCCTAAATATACAGTTGAGGTCTTTTTACATACACCTTGGAGAATCTGCAAGATGTTAATTATTTTACCAAAATAACAGGGATCATACAAAATAATACAATATATATTTTTTTTTATTTATTACTGACCTGAATAAGATATTTCACACAACAGATGTTTACATATAGTCCAGAAGAGAAAACAATAGTTCAGTTTATAAAAATGACCCTCTTCAAAAGTTTACATACACTTGATTCTTAATACTGTGTTGTTATTTAAATGATCCACAGCTGCGTGTTTTTTGTTATAGTTGTTCATAAGTCCCTTGTTTGTCCTGAACAGTTAAACTGCCTTCAGGTCCCACAAATTCTTAGTTTTTTTCAGCATATTTGTGTATTTAAGTCACTGATGCTTCAGAAGGAAAAACAATTGCATTAAGAGCTGGAGGGTGGAAACTTTTTGAATTTAAAGATCAGGGTAAATTTAACTTATTTTAGCTTCTGGGAAACATGTACGTATCTTTTGTAGCTTCTGAAGGCCAGTACTAAATGGAAAAAAATAAATGATATTTAGGCAAAATAAGAAAAATGTACACATCTTCATTCTGTTCAAAAGTTTTCACCCCCTGGCTCTTAATGCGTCATTTTTCCTTCTGAAGCATCAGTGAGTATTTGAACCTTCTGTAATAGTTGCGTATGAGTCCCTCAGTTGTCCTCAGCGTGAAAAGATGGATCTCAAAATCATACAGTCATTGCTGGAAAGGGTTCAAATACACAAAAATGCTGAAAAACCAAAGGATTTGTGGGACTTTTCTGAAGAACAGCAGGCATAAAAATGGGAAAGCAGAAAAAACACAGGTATGAATCATTCAGGTAACAACAGTATTAAGAATCAAGTGTATGTAAACTTTTGAACAGGGTCATTTTTATAAATTCAGCTATTATTTTCTTTTGTGGACTATATGAAAACATCTTATGTGAAAAAAATCTTATTCAGGTCAGTACTAAATAAAAAAACAACATACATTTTGTATGATCCCTCGTATTTTGGTAAAATACTTAACATTTTGCAGATTCCGCAAGGTGTATGTAAACTTTTGACCTCAACTGTATGTGAAGCAGACAGCTGTGATCATCAGTTTGTCAGTTTGTGCAAGAACACTACTTTACTTTACTTCCATTGCTTTTGATAATAACATTTGTACCTATACAAAGTCACTGTAAGACTTGAGTTTGCGCTTTGTGATTGCTAAAATTAAACACAATTAAACTGCCTAGGTGTTCGTTGTCGGCTGCTTTGTTGTCCTGGACCACATGGCCTTTTGTTTTGATGGCTCGCCATGTGCTCTGCTGTCATCGTGGTGTCTAACATCAAAATATGTGACATTTAAGATGATGTGCTGCTCTCCTGTTTCATCTGTGATTAGTGTCTCTGTGTGTGTGCAAAAACAAATGCCTTGTGAACAGCGCATGACAAACATATCACAGACATATTATTAAATGTATTGTATTAAACAAATTCAAAATGGGAGAGAATCACATGAACACCACATAATCTATAGCAACATCAGTTTTAACTGCTATTCATTTCCTTCCAGTGTTTGTTCATGTTGTGCTCTGTTGTGTAGGTGACTGACAAAGGGACGTTTCAAGGCTGAGATGTTTTCAAGGGAGAGTCTTTTGCTTTTCAGTGTGTTGCTTATGCTTATTAAGAAAATTCACTGATTAAAATAATGAAATTGTTGCATTTGCAGTCAGATGGCATTTCACTTCCAGATTTTGCTTTGGATTCGCTTTGATAATATAAATGCATTTGTGTGTTTTTTTGTTTGTTTCACACATCTTCACCTCTTACCTTGTTTTCTTCTCCTTTTCTTGCTCTTTGAGGCTCATTTTGTCATGTTCTCTCTTTGGTTCTGCAGAATATGGCTGTCTATATCGGTTGTCCTGGTTTCCGTCTGGTGTTTGATGTCAGTAGCACTCTGCAGGAGTCTGTACATCTGAACAAAAGGATCTTCAGCTGTTTAAATCCTGACCCAGTTACACCCTGCTTTCACTGTGAAAACTATAAAAGCCTGCTGCCAAAAATGATTTAAAACAAGTACTTAATCTGGCTCTGTACAAAATTAAGCATGCAAATCAGACATTTTGACCTCGAAGTACACTGGTGTGATTTGTCAATATAACCTATGCAAAAAGCTGGTGACACCCTGTGTTCAATCGTGCACTTGCAGTTCTCAAGTCAAGCAAGAGGAATCGCAGGGAATTAAATGACCACACCTTTATATTTATTAAAAGACAAAAGAACTTGTAGTGGTCATTTACACTCAAACAATGAATGATCCATGGTTTTCAGTCTCAGAGCAGCTAATTTGCAAATGCTGCTCCACACAAACTCCATCTCTGTAAGTGCTGTGATTGTGGGTTATGTGCGTATTAACAAACACGAACCAAGTACCAACTTCACAAATTTGTAATAAAATTTGTTTAAAAATGTTGTCACAATACACACATAATATGTTTAAGGTTTTTCTTCTCTTAGCAAATGTTTGAAAACTAAAAAATGAATAGAGCCATGAATATTAATGTTCTCTTTTACTTTTCTGAAGGGAAAAAAAGAATAAAAATTATATATATATATATATATATATATACACGAAATCATTTATTTTTTCACAAAAACATCTCTGTTCTTTGTTGTTTTATGTAACTGAACTATTGCTTAAAATTGCTATATTTCTTGCTTAAAATGAACCCAAAATAGGTTGAAAATTAATGTTTATTAATATGGTCAATAGATGAACATTATTGTTCAATAAGTTTTTTAATATATATATATATATATATATATATTTAGTTCTAATTAATAAATGTGCACCTTTTAATTATTGCTGATGCCTCTTGTAATTATTTCTCTGATTTTTAATTTACAACCTATTTTTGGGATTTTTTTTGTAAGCCAGCCATATAATAATATTTAAACGATAGTGGAGTTAATGAAACTACCCAGAACATTGGGTTAAACATTTAACCCGCTGGGTCAAAACAACCAGTTGCTGGGTTTGTCCATATTTCACCCAGCATTTTTTAGAGTGTGGAGATTCTATATTTGAAGAGTTTATTTGCAAAAACAGATAACTCAGTTTTTAACAAGTTTCAAAAATGATGTTTTTTTTTTCGTTGTGCATTCCAATTAATCTCAATCAAACTGCAGTTGGGTTATTTTGATACAAATTGTACAAATAACATAATAGGCTACAGCTAACTAACACAATAAAACAATGAAAACATAACATAATAAAAAAACATGATTTTTGAACATTTTAAAAAACGGAGTTATCTGTTTTTGCAAATAAACTCTTCATTTCTATTTTTCTTTAATCGTTCCTTTATTTGTGTAGTTGTTGTTTTTCCCATAAAGTTGTGCAAGAAGCTAATAATAAAATAATTTTATTTATAAGAAATTAATGACAAATTAAATGAATGATTGGAGAAACAAATGAAATATGGAATTAACAATGAACTTGCCTATCCCCAAACAATTAGTTCATGCATTTATTCATTCATTCATTCTTTCCTTCATTCATTCATTCATTCATTTCCTTACACGTTTCATTGTTTATATTCATGTATAACATTGTAGATTTATTTCTGTATTATTTTGTCGTGGAATTGTGTTAAAAGTCTCTATCTTAATATCTTAATATTAAAGAGCCCTTCTTTTCTTTTTTCTTTTCTTTTTTTTTTTATATATATATATATATATATATATATATATATATATATATATATATATATATATATATATATAATTTTTTTTTGTCTTGTACCAAGAAAAAATAAGACAAAAAACATCTGCGAGAAAAACAATAATTTGAATACTGTGGCTTAACGTTACATGGAGCTTTTATTTTGAAATCGTTTGCGCCGGTCCGCCATTTCGGGCTTTTTGGTTGATGCACTGTTCACACTATGGAGTGGGAATAGCTTCAGAGAGAGATACGGTAGTATTTACAATGTTTCTTATCTTTTTTGTGAAAGGTTCTGTTTGTGTTTGTAGTACATTTCCATACTGTTGTCTTGCGAGAACCCCCATACTTCCTGCATATAACCTGCACTTTATAAACAGATTCACATTAGCTTTTGTCAACCAGCAATAACGCCTCTGTTTTGATCTGTAATATGTACTCTGTTATCATGGCTTGTTGATTGTTGTATGATTTACTCTCGCAGCTATTTAATTCCGTTTATTGAAGTAAACATGAATGCACCAAAAGTGACAGGTATTGCCATCAGCTAACGTTAGTGCTTATCGCGCCTTAATAAGAATATTGAAAGTGTTAGTAGATATTACTTGGTAAAAGAGAGCGAATGGAGATTAATGTTTGGTTTGTGCAGTGCATCGATCGTAATTTGCTTCAGTTTGGTTTGGTTCGATCGTGTGCTTTGTTTACAAATAATCCGTGTCTAAACAATATCATACATGTGCCATTTTGAACTGAGCTGGGGTCTCAAACCCTAACATTACTCCTTAATGGGGCCACCATCGTGCATTTTACATTTAGCCCTAAGTTAACGTAGTTAGACGCACCATAATCATCTATTCTAAATCTCTGGGGTTGCTGGAAAAGTACAGATCAGCGTACAGTTGTAAGTAAACTCTGCTGCACAGTGGCCAGAAGCAGGATTTCACAGACTTGTGCTCTAAAGTACAGTCTGCTCTCCAGTTATTTTTGAAATGTAGTATTTATCTTTGCACTTCAGTGTAGTAGGATATTAAAACTGTTCAACTGTAATTGATCTTTTTTCACAGATAAAAGACACAAGATGAGTTCTCAGCAGTTTCCCAGGGCTGCACTGCCTCCTTCTGGAGCTGGACCGGCTCAGGTGCCTACCGACAGCAGCGTTCTGGGCACACAGTCAGGTACAAGTGTGATACCACCAGTCTAGACTGTTTAGTTACAGATGGGGTTGTCACTATCAAAATGATCAGTACCTGATAACATAGCCAAAACTTACAATTATTATTAGCTAATGCTGTTGACCAACCCACTTGTTACAAGGAATCCATGGCATCTTCAGTTACCATGAAAAGTTTTTTTTTTTTTTTTCTAATAAAAGTTGCAGTTGCAGTTTGAAATAAATGAATCAATACAAAAAGGTTATGGCTGTAAAATCATAAAATAATTATTATTACTCCAATAAAAATATAAAAAATACTAAATAAAAACAAAACAAGTAGTATTAATATTGTAATATTTCACTGTAAAATAAAATGTGAAAAGTGACAAATTACAATAATATGTACCATCAAACTTTTTTTTTTCACTGAAAACTACAGGGAGCCGTTAAAGCTTCTCTTTTGTTGATAAGTGCTTCTCATTGTAAGTGTATGAGAAGATGGTTGGCACATATTGCATAGCCAAATGTGTTGACCCAAACTGAGAGCACATATATAGATTGAGCAAATTTAAGTACCCGTCCCACCATTTTGCACATTCAAAAAGCTTTCATTCAGACATTTGCTCATCATTAGAAAAGATGATTGACTTTATATAATTATATATAAAAAAAGGGTTTCTTAGTTAATTTTTTTTTAATTTTCTGTGGTGCAATATTTTTTCATCCTGACTGTTTGTACATACATACTGTGTATGCATGTCATGTCATTTTTTTGAGCATTGAACAAGTCCACATAAAATAATAATCGACTGTTTTGGCCTTTTGTCTTGGCTGTGGAAGCATGGCAGCGGGCTTTGTCTTGAACGCACTTCAATCCACGAAAGGTTTATTCATCATTTTTGTGTATTTGATAGATAATTTATCAACAAAAATTATATTAAAATTAAGATACAAATTATACCAAACGAAAAGAAGGAATTCAACAAAAAAACAAAACGCATGAAGTGGTCAAAAAATTATATCTGTCCCACTCCCTTTCTTCCGGCGTACTGCCGTCCAATTTTCCACGCCCTTATGACGCTTACAATTTTCTTTCCTAATCAACAAATTGAACTAAACCGAACATAAGTAATAATATAATATAAAACATAAGTATAGTATAGTATAGTATAGTATAGTATAGTATAATATAATATAATATAATATAATATAATATAATATAATATAAAATAAAATAAAATAAAATAAAATAAAATAAAATGAGGCAGTCATGGCCTAATGGTTAGAGAGTCGGCCTTGTAACCCGAAGGTAACCCGAAGGTTGCTGGTTCGATTCCCGCACCAGCAGGAATTGAAGGTGGGGATTGTGAATAAACAGCGCTCTTTCCACCTTCAATACCATGACTGAAGTGCCCTTGAGCAAGGCACTGAACCCCAAATTGCTCCCCGGGCGCTGAAGCAATGGCTGCCCACTGCTCCGGGTGTGTGTTCACAGTCTGTGTGTGTGTGTGTGTGTGTTCACTTCTCACTGCTGTGTGTGTGCACTCGTGATGGGTTAAATGCAAAGGACCAATTTCGACTATGGGTCACCATAGTTGACAGTACGTTGTCACTTTTTCACTTTCAAAAACGCTTTCTTAACCGCTTTCTCCAACATCAACCCTTTTTACTTTGTTAGAACACATTACTAGTCGTCTTGTGAACAGTTATTCTGGGCAAGTTAATCCATCCACAAAAAAATGGTTTATCTTTGTAATCTTCAGTCAAAATATGAACATTTGCTTCCTGCTGTAACTGATTTAATTTTAATATAAGCTTGGTACTGACGTACCTGTACTTATTAACATCTCGGGTATGGACATGACATTGATGGTTGACGAAATGTGATAAATAATGCTTTGCAGCAAGCAGTGAGGACAACAGCCGTGAAGTGGATCACTCTCAGGATCCTCCTTCTGGCAGTGGCAGTGCAGGTGGAACTGCATCGTTCCGTGATGATAAACAGGAGACGGTGGTTGTCAGGCCCTACCCACAGGTCCAGGCTCTCGGCCAGCCTCCTGCTCTCCCCCAGCATGTGCCTATCCAGCCCAGCCCTCCAGTAACCGTGGCCACCCCATCAGTACAACTACTGCAGGGCCAGCAGTCTAGCGTCAGCGAGGGTTCAGTTAAGGTAACTTCATTTCACTTTCTACGCTCCTGGGATTTTGTTGGGATATGAATTATTTATGTGTTTGCCTAAAGCAGTACGGGTGTGTATCAACAGTTGCATTGATTAAGAACTAGGGACGGGGACAAAGTTAATTCTGCTAATGAAATTACAATCCACATGCATACTGTCACATTTATGAATTGTGATATATTGTGGTGTGGTTAATTTTCCAGGCTGCCCTGAAGTCATCTATGCCCAGTCGTCTTATAGCACCCGCTCCAGCTGGTGGCCAAGGGCATATTTCTGTTCCAGCCAAAGTGCCTGGACATATCACGGTTCCCCTTGAGAGCAGCATTGCTCCAGCCTCTATACCGGTGGCAACCATCAGCGGTCAACAGGTATGGATACTCTTACAACTATGAGCTACTTTTGGACATGTTTCTTTAGATTACACAGTGTACGTATTGCAACAAACATTATGCATTTGAATAATATTTCTCCAGGGACAGAGTAACCTGCATCAACTAATGGCCACTAACGTGCAGATCTTCAGGGGCAGTGCACCTGCGCTACAAATTGGATCTGCTGCTCCTCCCCACACTTTCACCTCCCATCTGCCCAGAGGTCAGTGAATTCATTAATACACAACTGACACTATTGTATAAAGGGATAGTTCACCCAAAATGAAAATTGGTACATCATTTACTCCCCCTGTTGTCATTTCAAACCCGTATGACACAAAAGAAGGTATGTCAAGATGTGAGACCAGCATTCAAAACATATTTGTATTCTGCAGGATAAAGTAAGTCATACATGAAGATGAGTAAATGATGACAGAATTTTCTGAAGGAATTTCGTGTTTATTTAAAATATCACTTGTTCATTTTACATTTACATGTAGAATCTGGTAGGAATGTGCATGACTAGTTAAATACTGGTACTGCTCATGCTGATTGACATTGTCATTTTATTTCTTTTTTTTATTATTATTATTTTTATGATTAATTAATAAAAAAAAAAAAAAAAACTATAGTAAAAATGTATTATTACTTTAAGCAATACATTTAGTCAATATAAAACACATTCAGTTCACTTACCAAGAGAGAAAGAGATTTTTACTATGTAAAGATCATAATTGTTTAATAAAAATTGAGGTGCTAGACATGTTAGGATTAAATTATGTTCCTTGTTGTTTTTCGGTCAAAATGACAAAGTGTTCTGAATTTCAGTACTTTTTAATTTGATTAATGTTGGAATTTTTTTTTAGTTTACCCAACCTCTGGTTATAATATATTGGCTATTAATTTTGCTCCTATATGAACTGACTATTCATTCAGGGTTTTTTTTAGTGAATATGACTCTATTGGCAAACGCTGACTCGTGTTTTATACGACAGTCTAATGTACAATGATTAAAATGCATTGCAAACAAGTCGCAAGTATATGACCTGTTTTTCAGCTGTATTTAGCATTAAATTTGGTTTTTGAAATAACTGACTGTGTATTTATATAATGGATTTCTTACGTTTACAGTAATTAACTAGTCTATTACAAAATGTCCTTTTAAACATCAGTAAAACTAGTTGTTAATTCACATCGCTATGCTAAATAGGATTACATCACAAGTTGCTTCTATGCAAAAATAGATTCCAGATGCTATTTTTGCACTTTTTTGGCGCTATAAATGACACGTGTCACCTTTATGGGGTGAATTTGAATTTCTGGTGTGTTTGTGTTTGTTTGATATGAACTTTAGTCTACTGTAATAGTGTAATATTTGTGCCTCCGTTTGGTGTTTTAGGCGCAGCTGCTGCAGCTGTCATGTCCAGCACTAAAGGCCCTACTGTTCTCAGACCAGCCGGAGGAGGAAACACAGGCCCTAGCCAACCTGCAGCTGTGCAGCACATTATACATCAGCCTATTCAGGTGCAGAGACTTCACAACTTAGGCTACGTTTACACAACAACGGTGTATTCAAAAATGGAAAAGTTTTTCCCTTGCGTTTTTAAAAACAGTTCCAAAACAGTTCGCGTTTACACATATCCACAAAAACTGCCAAAAAACACTGTATTACATATGCCAGCCCAGTAGTTGGTGTGCTGTTTGTTTGCTCTTGCCATTAAAATTGACATGTACTGCGTATGTCTACATACCTAGCATGTACTACACACACGCATGACGTCACCGTTTTCAAAGGTTCCCGTATTGGGTGTTGCACTTTGAAACCGTTTTCAAAATTATGTGTTTTCAGTCCCCAAAACGCTGTTGCTGTGTAAAAGAACATACAAAACGCGTAAAAAGTTTCCCATTTATGGCTGAAAACTTTGTTGTGTAAACAGCCCCTAACTGATCACATACAACTAGACACAACAGTCTGCTCAGATCTAAACAGCACTTAAAGTAAATGGCAAAGTAAATGTCATGTTTAGAGCAGTGACCTTTTGGACTTCAAGGCCCCCCTTTGACCACAACAATATTCAAAGGCCCCTATGACTATTCCAGTTGTTCAAAATATATTGAATAACATATATATATATATATATATATATATATGTATATATATAGATATATAGATATATATATATATATATATATATATATATATGTATATGTGTGTGTATGTGTGTGTGTATATATATATTATATGTATATATATATATATATATATATATATATATATATATATATATATATATATATATATATATACAAACTTCAACCTTTAACTATTAACTAATCGCACATTTTTTTCTGAATTAATTTTTATCTGACATTCAATTTTCAAATTAATATAGAAACATATTGTATATTTTTCATGTTTGTTTAATGCCATCTTTTTTATGACTGAAGGCAAGTATCACTGATACCAACTGATGTCTCTATGATTTTTTTCTCCCCTATTATTTAACCATTGACTACAGCCATTCAACATTAGTCTAATTTAATTGAACTTAAAACAAACTTCAAATAAACCCATTATAATAAATGTCATATAGGCCTAGCTCCCTGTGCCTTTCAGCAAGAAAATATAGCCTAATGTAATAAAGTTATCAAACACTAAATTCTAAATTACATAAAGATGAAGCTTAAAATCACAGAATTTATTGATTTCATCTCATTTTAATTTTGTTCTTTGATTAACAGACATCACAGCAGCTGGTTATTAGGATATTTTGGCTGCTGTTACTTTAAAAGCTACTGCCGATGAACTTGCAGATCTGATACTGCTTTAAATGTGACTCATAAATAATAAATACTTACATGCACAGTTTTAAGGCAGCTTTAATCGCCTTTTTTGTAACTTCTTGACTTAACTGATGGCATAGCTACTACATTGCATCCTCGTAGTATCATTTGGGTTTATGATACAGCACTTTAATATAGCCTAATACAGTACGCACCGGCACATTTGTTCGTGCACTTGAAGAGCATGCGCTATGAGCACAGTATTATGCCTGACAGGAGAGGAAGATCCGTTTTTACTGACAACATTTCATCTGAATGCAGTTCCCTCTTGTTCTACTGAAGTCACTATCGTTTCGGTATCGGTATTGTTTCCACGCTCTTTTGACTCATTGCCGGCGCTGATGTGAAGTGCGTGTCTGAAATGTCTCCTCTGTTTGATGCTCTCGTAAAGACGTTCCACGTCTAAATAAATTTTATATATATATATATATAGTGCCAAAAATATGTACAAGGAGGTCCTATTGTTTAGTAGGTTAACTGTTGCTGCCTGTTTGAAGTTGTAAAAGGGATATTCAAAAACTCTGGTTTATAGATTTGGAACATGTATTGTTTGTATTGTATTGATCTGCAGCATGTGTCTGTATTCACAGTCTCGACCTTTGGTAACCACCTCAACGGCTGTTCTGCCCACTATGGTGGCTCCCATTCCAGCTGCTAGAACCCAGTCCCCAGTTATTAACACCCCTGTCACACATGCTGCAGAGATGGTTCATGGGTAAATTACCGTATCCATCTCTTTGCTCTTAACTCATAATACCGTAATATTGTTTGGTGTTAATTTTATGAGCTTGAATTTGCGTTTTTAGGCGACCAGTAACCATTCAACCAACCACCATCAACATCCAGCGTCCTCCCACACCGCGGGACACTGCCACACGGATCACTCTTCCCTCCCACCCAGCTATAGGAGCCCAGAAGGCCCAGCCGCCTCACACTGTCACACCGGTCAGTCCAACTATAAGCCTACTGATCTAAAGTTATTTATGTAAAGCAAGGGTTTTCAAACTTTTTGGTGCCAACGACTTCCAAATGTTATGGTCCCTTTTTAAAAATTTATAAACAGCATTTCCGCGGGTCTTAAAAAATTCTTAAGTCTTAAATCGCTTTTCTGTGAATTAAGGCCTTGAAAAGGTCTTAAATCAGAGCAGCAAGTCTTAAATTCATATGATCATGGCATTAATTTTTGTGAGGGATTGTTTCATTTTAAAGGGGTCATCGGATGCTAAGTTCACTTTCACATGTTGTTTGGACATTAATGTGTGTTGGCAGTGTATGTACAAATCTACGCTATAATGATAAAAATACATGCAGTGGTTTTTAATTAATCTGTAAAAATAATATTCCCTTTTTCAAATCGAGCCATTCTCAGATGCCTGTCGTTGTGGCGTCACATCGACAGAGGCCGCTCCCACAATAGTTGATTGACATGAGCTCTTACCTCAGATCAATTTTAACAGTCCAACCTCCATGTTTTGATGCCGGAGCAGGGATGTAAGTTAGACAAGAATTGAGCGATTGAGGTGTTGTGTTGCTGGATGTAATAATGAACATAGTGGTTGTCATTTACTCCCGACATCTGAGCTGCTGAAGATGCAGTAGATTACGTTTGTTTGTGAAGGGAATGCGCCTCCCGATCTACATAAATGCGTCTATGTTCGTGCGAATCATTCGTGATCCAGCTTCACTTACAGCAGAAGTGAGTATAAGGTTTTTTTTTTAATGAATCTTGGCGATTGCCTTTCCTAATAATGTGCTAGTTACCCTCGACCAGAATAGGATGATTTTTGCAGAACTGATTTTGGAAAGGTAAAAAGGGTGTTGTTTTACACTACCACTGAGATTTTTTTTTAACCAAAGTATATTATAGATTTTTCATCATATCAACTTGTGGAAAATGGGCATCCGATGACCCCTTTAAAGTGAAGCGAAAGCATAATTTCTGTGCTACATGGCTTAGGTCGCTCAATATTCATTAAACAATACGTGGTAGGTGGCGGTATTTGCTGCTTCATGTGACAGTCATCTGAAGAAGAACTTGTTGTTTTGATTTTTTTATAGTAATAAAAATAATTTAGTTCATTTAGAGAACAGACGATACAATTAAAATTGAATGCAGCTGCTCAATGAAGTGTGCCGAAGGACAGTCGCATCACAGATCAGATTTCATTTATCACCTGAAGAAAGTCGAGCTGACTGACAAGAAGAGAGGTGAGAAAGACAAGACTATGGCGGAATAGTTTCAAAACAAAATGCAAAAGCGCCTGTTTTAAAAATATTTTGGATTTTAAAAAGCCTGTTGATTTCTATAATTTATCTAAGGTGATAGTGGAAGTTTCATATTTATTTGATTCCACAGTGTTTACTGAATTTTATTTATTTAAACTGTAATTTAATTTTTTTAAATTCAAGGTGTATGCCGTACAAGCCTTCTTATTTGTTTTGCTAATAAACGTTCTAAGTTTCTTATTTATTTGGTTACACAGTGTTTAATGATTTTCAGTTTTGTGTACCTATTTAAACTGTGTAAGATGTTTTATATTAGGAATATAATGGTGTATTTTTATTCGTTTTGTTAATAAAAGTTTGTTACATAACGTTAATGCCGCTAATTTAAAAGTGACAGTAAAATGCGCACAGTGCTTTTACAAGCTACTTAAAGCTACTTAAAAAAAGTGAAAAAAAGAGGGAAAACTCAAACAAACTAAAAACAAACGACTGCGTTATGCCAAATTGCCGCTAATTTGAAAGTGAAAGTAAAATGTGCATGGCGCTTTTACCAAAGGAAAGCGAGGAAAAGAGGGAAAACTAAAACAAATAATTGCTAGATGCTGAATTGCTTCTAATTTGAAAGTGAAAATAAAACTCGAACTATATTTGGATAACATTGCTTTCCCATCGTTTTTTTTTTTTTTTTTCTCTTAAATTTTCTTAAGTTAGTCTTAAAAGTCTTAAATTTGCCCTCATAAAACCTGCAGAAGCCCTGTATAAATGCAGCTACATATTGGGTCAAGTATATACATATTTTTATACTGTATTAGAAAGGATATAAGGCATGATATTATGAAGACAGCATTTTTTTTGGTTCAAAAATTAAATATTATTATAGTAAGTAGAGTAATGTTTGATATAACTCTTTAAAATAAAAACAGTACATTTGGTACAAAAAATGATTGTTAAACGTTTTTAATTAATGTCTTAACGTTAACTTTCTCATTCTTAACGCGTTTTGGAAAAAAAAAAAAAATTAAATATTGCATGAACCCTCTTGTGGCCACTTGGAGGTCCCTGGACCCTAGTTTGAAATCTCCTGTCTTAACATATTTATAGAATCAGTTACTTCTGGATATCCAGATTGTATTTTAGCAGATTATCCAAAGCTTTTGCATTAGAAGATTACAGAGTGTTGTTTCTTTAATATAATGCCACAAACTTTCTTTTATTCATTTATGAATTTAGAGGGGTTTGTTTTGTCTGCAGAAATCGATCTTCAACGCTGTGACCCCTGTTGCGGCTGCCACCGTAGCTCCTATCTTAGCTACCAACACTGCTACTTCAGCCACCACTACAGGTTACTTTATTCCCAAGGTTTATTCACAGAGACAAAATGTTTCATTGCGTTTCATAACTTTGTGTAAACCGTGTGTACCCCAAAACAGGCTCTTCACCGCATACCCAAATGACGAGTAGCACTATTGTCACAATGACAATGGCCTCGCACTCCTCCCATGCTACAGCTGTGACCACCTCTGCCATCCCTGTCGGTAAGCACAACCTGTGCTTATAGCATGCAACAACAACAGGCGCTCACATTGACAAGTGCTTGTGAGTGAGAGGGTCTGAGAAAGCTCAGCTTTGGTTTAAAATGGTTTAATAAATAGTTATCATCAGTCATAACTTTTAGGAGAATATAGAGCAGACACTGGACATGGATGAAGCTTTCTAGAGCGCATGAGTCGACCATCCGCGTTTGCACACAACATCAAATGGAGTATGCTTTGAAAGGCTACGTGTTTGGCTGTACACATACGCTAGCGTACGCATACAAAAACGAAGTATACATTGGGCTTTAGCGGGCAGCCCTTGTCACTTATTGTAGTGAGGCAAATGGGATACCGATTTAAAGGATTAGTTTATTCCAGAGTAAAAGTTCCTGATAATTTACTCACCCCTGTCATTCAAGATGTTCATCTCTGTCTTTCTTCAGTCAAAAAAAAATTAAGGTTTTTGAGGAAAACATTCCAGGATTTTTCTCCATACAGTTGATTTTAATTGGGATCAGTGGGTTGAAGCTCCAAATTGCAGTTTCAGTGCAGCTTCAAAAGGTTCTACATAATTCCATCTGAGGAATAAAAGTCTTATCATGTGAAACGATTTGTCATTTTCTAAAAAAATGTATATGCTTTTTTGCACCCAGTGTTTACAAAGCAAAGGTGCAAAGAAAGTCAAATGCTCTACAAAAAAGCTAAAACAACAATGTCGGATGTTTTTGAAGTCGGAAATATGGAAAAAAAAAATCCTGGATTTTTCCCTTTAACCTAATTTTTTTTACTGAAGAAAGGAAGGCATGATCATCTTGGATGACATGGGGGTGAGTAAATTATCAGGAAATTTTAATTCAGGAGTGACCTAATCCTTTAAAATTCGTAGCTGATGAGTTGATAGTTTGTTTAAATGTGTTGATGGGTTGATATTTTGTTTAGACAGTTGGATTCATTCCTTCTAAGATTAGAATCTTGGGTAGATTAGAACTGACTCTGTTTCTCATTCTTGTTTAATGTTTCTGGCCGCACCAGCTAAAGTGGTTCCTCAACCAATTGCTCACACTTCCCCACGCATCCAGCCAGAGTACCCAGGGGAAAGAACCAACCTGATTCCCATCTCAGGTCATCGCTCTTCTCCAAACCCTGTCACCATGGAGGCTCGCAGCGATAACAGGTGAAACTGCTCTTAAAATCTCTCTTGTGATGGTAAAGCTCTAGCAGTCAATCGTGAAGAAAGTCCATGGTGTCCAATCCTGCTTCTGGAGGACCACTGTTCTGCAGAGTATAGCTCCAATAAAGGTCTTCAGGAAAATTCTGCAGGACGTTGGACCTCCAGGAGCAGGATTGGACACCCCAAGTAAAGTGGAAGTCCACTTACAGAACAGCTATTTACAGATAATGTACTCACCCCCTTGTCATCCAAGATGTTCATGTCTTTCTTTCTTCAGTCGTAAAGAAATTGTGTTTTTTGAGGAAAACATTTCAGGATTTTTCTCCGTATAATGGACTGCTATGGTGCCCTGAGTATGAACTTCCAAAACGCAGTTTAAATGCGGCTTCAAACAATCCCAAATGCAGTTGTAAACCCAGCCAAGGAAGAAGGGTCTTATCTAGCTAAACGATCGGTTATTTTCATTAAAAAAATACAATTTAAATACTTTTTAATATCAACGCTCATCTTGTCTTGCTCTTCCTGAACTCTGTGTATTTTGACTCAAGACAGTTAGGGTATGTTGAAAAACTCTGATCGTATTTTCTCCCTCAACTTCAAAAATCATTTCAAAATCATCCTACATCGCTGCAGAAGTACCGACCCAGTCTTTGCAAAGTGAACATGCAAAAAAGATCACACACCATCAACAAAAAAGGTAAAACAGTGATATAGGACGATTAGAAGTTGAGGGAGAACATGAGATGGGAGTTTTTCGACATACCCTAACTGTCATGAACCTTAAAAAAACAGAGGTCGGAAAGAGCAAGACAAGATGAGCGTTTGACATTAAAAAGTATATAAATTGTATTATTTTTATGAAAATAACCGATCGTTTCGCTAGATAAGACCCTTCTTCCTCAGCTGGGATCGTTTACTATCACATTTTTGATTGTTTGAAGCCGCATTTAAACGGCATTTTGAAAGTTCAAACTCGGGGCACCATATCAGTCCATTATATGGAGAAAAATCCTGAAATGTTTTCCTCACATAAAAAAAGAAACATTATTTCTTTACGACTGAAGAAAGACAGACATGAACATCTTGAAATGACAAGGGGGTGAGTAAATTATCTGTAAATTGTTCTGGAAGTGGACGTTTCCTTCAATCCAACTAAAGCAATCAGTGAATTGAAGCTTGTCATGTTAACCATTTGTGTTCTTCTGCAGGCCGTCAGTGCCAGTACAGTTTCAGTACTTCTTACCCACATACCCCTCATCCCCATATCCTCTGACCCACACCTACACCCCCATTACCAGCTCGGTCTCCACCATCCGCCCTTACCCAGGTAAACACAAGACACCTGAACCTCTCTGCTAATATCGAAATGTTTCTTAGACCTCCAACCCAGACTTTGTGCTTTATTCCTCAGTCACGGCTCCAGCTCAGAGCTCAGCTCTTCCTGCTCAGGCTGGTGTTGGTGTGGCCACCACTGTGCACTTGAACCCCATGCTGATGGCAGTGGATCGCATCGGCCTCCAATCTGCCCAGATCAGCACTCAAAACATCCAGCCAGCCTCTATGACCGCTCAGGGTATTCAACCTGCACCAATAGGAGTTCAGGGGCTGCATGCCACTGCACCAATCAGCACCCAGAGTGTACAGCAGGCTCCGGTTGCTACACAACAGCCACAATCAGAAGCAAAACCAGCGGGTAAGTTTAGCACGTTCCTTTCAGAGATATTCAATAACTTTGATTGGAAAATACTTATTGTGCCTTATGAAATCTGTTTTGTTATAAAGGTGTCGTTTTGGCTGAAAGTCCTGCTTTTGTCACTAATCCAATCGGGAGCACTTTTAGTGGCACGCAGCCTGTCACTACGATGGTGCAGACACACCCCCAGGGGGCGGTTACAGGTGCACCCACACTTGTCTCCTCCCCCCGTCCTAGCATCCTTCGCAAAAAGCCTGTGAACGAGGGGTGAGTCGACTTTCACTCCACAGCCTGTATTACTGTTTCATAGCATATGTATTTATAGTATGGTAACTTGGCTGAGGAGCCAAACTATCTACTACTAATTCAGTTGCTTAGTAAACCAGTATAGTGTGCTTGCCTCTTTAAAAACAGAGATGTTGATAAAGTAGTGTAAGACCACTTTTGGGGTGTATTTCTAGGGCAGTGCGTAAAAGTCTGATCCCAGCGCAGCCAAGTGAGCATAACGCTGGCCGAGTGGATAGTGGGATAAGGCTCTCGGGATCCCCTCGCCCAGCGGGGTAAGCCCTGCCTGAAAATCCTTCGTTATTCTAATCAAAATAGGACAAAAGACAATGTTCCTGACACAGGGTTCCCACAGTCCTGGATAATGTGGAAATAACTGGGTTAAAGTGTGATTTTTAAGGCCTGAGAATGTTAAAGAAGTGAATAAAAAAATCTTTAAGATGGCATGGAATGAAAATTCACCCTATTTATTTTTCAAATGCATGTTATAAATCTTAATGATTAATCCATGTGTATTTTTAACATGTTTTGACCTCTTAATTTTTAATTTCAGTAAAATTACACACTCTCCCATGAAGTATACATAGGTCCCTATGATTTCCGCGATGCTGAAAATGCAGACGAAAACGCTGAATCCACTCATAAAAATGGAATTTACTGTAAAACACGGAATGGGCCAAATTTTGAATGAATAAATCAAAAGTAGGTCAGTACTCTTAAATCAAAACACGATATGGACTAGTGCCTGAATATTAAAATAAAATATGAAAATATGAATTTCATATACTAGACACTTTATTTTTTGGTCTCTGCTGCCTCAGTATATCAGTACATGAACACATAAACATAACCTCTAGAAGTGCTCTTTTTGAACCATTTTTTTGAAAAACAAAAAAACAATAAAAAAAAAACAGTCATCATATACAAACAGGTCTTTGGTCAAACAGCAGTCTGTCAAAATAAAAGTTTGGTTTAACTTGAAACTATGACAGAAATATATTCCTTAATGCAATGATAATACTACTACTAATAAAATGATTGTTAAAACATTATTTTATAAGAATATTTACCAGAAAAAAATAATTAGAGATGCTTTTGATTATTAAAATTTATGAAACCATAAAATGGAATCCAAAAAATTAAAAAAGTAAAATTTCGGTAAAAATAAAACGTATGTCATAGGGCCTTAATCCAATTTTTGTTAAAATTTTAATAAATTGCTGTTAAATTGTGTAAGTTTCATTATTTCAATTAATTAGACATGCTTTTTGATTAATGTTTTTTACTTTAACCATTAAAACAGAGTTAGAAAAATCAAAACAGAATAAAATAAAATCCAGAAATATTAAAACTGAATTTAAGAAAAAATAAAACTTATTTAATAGGGCCTTCAAAATTAAATTTTTGTTAAACTTTTAATAAACTGCTGTTAAATTGTGTTAGTTTTATGATTTCAATTAACTAGACATGCTTTTTGATTAATGTTTTTTTTACTTTAACCATTAAAACGGAATAAAATAAAATCCAGAAAAAATTTAAACGGGGGAAAAAAATGAATTTGGAAAAAAATAAAACTGAATTTAAGAATAAATAAAACTTACTTAATAGGGCTTTCAAAATGTGATTTTTGTTAAACTTTTAATAAATTGCTGTTAAGTTTCATGATTTCAGTTAATTAGACATGCGTTCTGATTAATGTTTTTTTTTTTATTTAACTATTAAAACAGAGTGTAGAAAAATTTAATTTTTGTTAAACTTTTAATAAATTGCTGTTAAATTGTGTAAGTTTCATGATATCAATTAATTAGACATGCTCTTTGATTAATGTTTTTAATTTAACGGTTTAAACGGAGTATAGAAAAATTAAAACGGAAAATAAAAAATATAAGTGGAAAATAAAATGGAATCTGGGGGAAATAAAATTGTTTTATAGGAGGTTCCCAATTATTTAGTCTGCTTAAACCCCATCCCTGCAAACATTCATCTGCCTGTTTTTGAGTGCAATACCCACACCTCAAAATGTAGGAAGTGGCCACCCTACGTGTTTTTTTTCCCCTTTTTTCATCAATCTGTTAAGCGTGGATGCATGTCACAATACAGAGGAAAAGATATTTAGCTTTTTACATTTCGTAAATATGCGTCCAAGGATATGGAACAGCCATGGAAATTCATCCAAGTTATGTTCAGTTCAACAGTATTTCCTCTTCTGGAAATAATAAGAAATTGGATGTGATTAAATGATCTTTGAAATTCCAGCTGGAAAAAACAAATGTGGGAACCCTGGTTGCATGCATGTGATCTGATTGCGTAAATCTGGTTTTGCACATTCAGATCTGAGTGTGTAATGTATTTTTGCTCTTTCTGTAACTAGAGTGAAGCCCAAATCTGATGTTCATGTAGCTATGGCGCCCCCAGTCATGGCAGCTGTGGAGGCTCTTCCGAGTCACGGAGGTGAGCAGCAGACGCTGTCCACTCCTGCCCAGCATCATTCACAGGCCATTCCCACCCTTCTGGCTCCCCCAGCTCCAACACCTCCCTCTCAGCCCACTGCCGTTCTTTCAGCCCTGCCGGCAGCCATGGCTGTCACTCCCCCTGTTCCTGCTTCCATGGCCAATGCAGTGGCTTCTCCCACTCAGCCAGCAGCCACCGGCACTGCTTCCCTGAGCTCCACCCTTCCAGAGGTTAAAGTGAAACAAGAAACTGAGCCAATGGACACTTCACAAGCAGGTGGGTGTGCTTGTCAAAACAGGAGTCCACATATTCCTATACTGTCATAACAACTATAAACAATTGACCTTAAGACATGCTTTATTTAACCATGCCTGCTGCTTTTTAAGGGTGGGTACTGCCAACAACATGGTGGGTAGCAACAGCAAGGCTATTCAGCTCAGCAGTTTAAATAGCTATTCAGGTTGTTAGTCGTTTATCAGAATGAGGTCGATTCTATATCCAGTTCAAGCAATGTGTTATCACATCAGCTGCTTTACAATATCTTTGAACATGTTAAATGATAAGATAAGGCTGGAGTTTGGGTATTCCGTATGTTTATGAGTTCATTTTTCCAGTGCCCTTAGCTCCTTCTTCAGCGGGTCCAGCTCCATCCCTCTCCTCCCAGGCCTCCACTCTGGCCATATCTTCTCAACCCGGAGACCTTCTGCCAGGAGCCTCTCCAAGAAAGAAACCCCGCAAACAGCAACATGTGATCTCCACTGAGGAAACTGAGATGGTGGAAACCAACAGCACAGATGAAGAGAGGGCTAACAGCCGAACTCCAGGAAACAGGCCTGAAAGACATGAATCTCCACCTAGGGAATATGTTGGTGAGATTATTCATGGATATATAGCTTTTGGAAATGCTAAAAGTCTGCACCACACAACAAAAGTCAGAAAACTAGTTGTCGTCAATGTCAGAATCATAAAAATAACTGATTATGTAAAACTCCAATAAACAGTTAATCCTTTCTGATAAATGAAATGGTAACACTTTACAATAAGGTATCATCTGTTAACATTAATGGACGAAAAAATTAGTCTTTGTTAATGTTAGTTAATAAAAATACAGTTGTTCATTGTTTGTTCATGTTAGTTCACAGAGCATTAACTAATGTTAACAAAATACAGCTTGAGATTTTATTAATGCATTAGTAAATGCTGAAATTAACGTGAACTAAGATTAATATATGCTGCAATAGTATTGTTTATTGTTAGTTCATGTTAACTAAGTTAATCAATGAACCTTGTTACCAGCGAAAAACTTTTTATCGTTAATAGTAATTATCACACCAATTTAAGTCATCATGATTAATTGCACCTGACAGTAAAGGATTTTAAAAATAACAATTGACTATGTTTACATGGACATCAGTAATCTAATTACAGTTCCGCCCACTAATATTGGCACCCTTGGTAAATATGAGCAAAGGTGGCTGTGAAAATAAATCCGCATTGTTTATTGTTCATTGTTAAGCTTCATTTTGCGCTCTGTGACACATTTTTGTGTTGATTTTGATCACTGTCTTCAAACATGGTCCATTATAAGATTTCTTACAAAGGCAGTGAGGTTTTGCTTTGTTTTTTTTTTTTGTTTTTTTTTGATCTGTTGAGATATGATAGAATCCATGATTCCATGTATCTGAACAAGACGTCCAGGACCTCCGGCAGAAATATAGGCCCACAACATTAAAGATCAATAGGCACAGGGTGCTTTTTATCCCTGTTTGCACCAAACCCATCTGGTGGGTTTGCTGCTTGAAAGCTCATTTTTATGTTTCATCTGACCATAGAACCAGTCCCAGTTGAAGTTACAGTCGTGTCTGACAACTGAGTTTGCTGGAGTTTGTTTTTGGATGAGCCAGGGTTGTTTTTTTTTTTTTTTTGTTTTTTTTTTTTCCCCTTGAACCCAGGATTCACTAATCTTTGCAATTCTCCAGCTGTGATCCTTGGAGGGTCTTTGGCCACTCAAACTCCCCTCTTCCTGCATTAGAACAATATAGACATCCTCTTCCAGGCAGATTTGTAACATCTTTAGTTGACTGGAATTTTAGTTGAAAGGAGAAGTCTACTTTCAGAACAAAAATTTACAGATAATATACTCACCCCCCTTGTCATCCAAGATGTTCATGTCTTTCTGTCTTCAGTCGTAAAGAAATTATGGTTTTTGAGGAAAGCATTTCAGTATTTTTCTTTATATAATGGACTTTAATTGTGCCCCCGATTTTGAACTTCCGAAATGTAGTTTAAATGCAGCTTCAGAGGAATTTAAACAATCCCAGCTGAGGAAGAAGGGTCTTATCTAGCGAAACGATCTGTCATTGTTTTAGAAAAATAAAAATTTGTATACTTCTTAAGTACAAAAGCTCGCGTAGCACAGGCTCTCAGATGCGCGTCCACGGGTCGTTCTTGAACGATTCGTTCATTTTGAACGAATCTTTAAAGTGACTCATGAAGAACGAGTCATCTCGGGGAGTGATTCGTTCATTCGCGCATGCGTAACATCCTATTAGGTTCTGTACTGGAATTAGTTCACCTGTTTCGAGTCTTCGGGTTTCCCGAGACGTTCGTTCATCTTCTGGAGTTGTCACGTGTTGCTGATTTTGCTAAAATTAACTAAATGACTCGACAAAAGATTCATTCATTTTACTGAACGAGACTCAAAGGTCCGAGTCGGTAAAATGATCCGAACTTCCCATCACTACTATGAATCACGTCTAAGTTCATCGTCTGTGTACTCCGGCTAGAAAACGTAGAGTATGGCAAAAAACATCTTATTTTTTCCTACAACTTCAGAATCGTCCGACATTGTTGTACCTTTTTGTTTAATAAACAGCGTTTGACTTATTTGCACTTTCTCTGCGCGTTCGCTTTGTAAATACCGGGTCTGTAGTTCCGCCTACGTTCCACGTGATTCGACATGATTCAATAGTATGTTATGAACGCGCATGCCAGAACCTGTGCTACACAAACTTTTGTGCTTAAAAAGTATACAAATTTTTATTTTTTGAAAAAAAAATATATATAGAGTCCTTTGAAGCTGCATTTAAACTACATTTCGGAAGTTCAAAATTGAATGGGGGGCATTATATGAAGAAAAATCCTGAAATGTTTTCCTCAAAAACCATAATTTCTTTACGACTGAAGACAGAAAGACATGAACATCTTGGATGACGAGGGTGAGTAAATTATTTGTAAATTGTTGTTTTAGAAGTGGACTTCTCCTGTAATTATTGCCCTGATGGTGGAAATTGGGATTTTCAATGCTTTAGCTATTTTCTTACAGCCACTTTCTATTTTGTGAATCTCAACAATCTTGTTCTGTACATCAGAATTATGTTCTTTGGTTTTTTTACTCCTTGTGATAGCTGATCTGAAAGGAATTTGACCTTTGTGTTCCTCATATTTATAATCCTGTGGAACAGGAAGTAATGGCAGGACAATTTCAGGCACCCTGGTGTACTACAAAACGTAATAATGAATGAATGTAATTCAGAGATATTTTACTCATAAGAATTTCTAGGGGTGCCAATAATGGTAGCCAATACGCATTGGAGAAAAACGTTTATTTCATAATGCGAGTTCCCCCACTTTCAATTGTTCAACTTCAATGAAAGTTTAGAATTATGTGAATTTTTTTGAATGAAAGATCAAAAACACAAATGATGCGGTTTTATTTTCATATTAGTGGGCAGCACTATATTTAGTGCTTAATTTAGAATAAATTCACTATATTTATATTTACATGTAATGCTTTTAGAATGCTTTTTTTTTTCCAAAAAAAAAAGTTATTGTAACTTTTTATCTCACAATTCTGACTTATTTTCTTGGAATTGCATGATATAAACTTGGAATTGCAAGCTATAAGGTCAGAATTGGGTGGCATAAACTTGCAGTTGTGAGTTCTAAAGTCAGAATTGCAACATATAAACTCACAATTTTTACTGTTGTTTTTTTTTTTTTCTCCTCAGAATTGCGGATATAAACTCATTTGTAGGAAATATTGACTTTTCTCACAAATGCAAGTTTTATCTCTCAATTCTGACTTTTTGTCATAAATCTGACTTTTTTTCTCAGAATTGTGAGATAAATTAGCATTTGTGAGTTATAAAGTCCAATTTTGAGGGGAAAAGACTGTTCCCCAGAATTGTGGGTTTACGGTATATCTCACAATTCTGACCTAAGTCCAAGTTGCATAAAATCAGAATTGCGTGTAAACTCGAATTTGAGTGGAAAAAGTCAACTGATTTTTATATCGCATCCTGACTTTATAACTCTTAATTGCAGTTTGTCTCACAATTTTGACTTTATTTCTCAGAAGTTTATATCTCACAGTTCTGACTTTATAACTCACAATTGCAAGTTTATATTTCACAATTCTGAGAAAAGTCAGAAATGCAAGATGTAAACCTTTTTGTTTTATTCACTGGTGGAAATGGGCTTTCATATTTTTTCCATATTTTTTTTAAACAAAGCTGTTAACATGAACATGTTATATTTAATGTATGATCTATCTACTTTAGCATTAGACATGGCTTATAAATATGTCACAATTTGGACTGCTGTCAAAAATCATAAATGAGACCCACTGTTTCCTTCCGAATGTTTACTTGCAACAAACATTTATTTATGTTGTGTTATTTTATGCTTATTTTCAGTTTTCTTATGATATTGGTTAGCAACGTATATTTGTAATACCCCCAAAATAGTTATACACTTGTTCAATTCGCATTGATTGTATTAATGCAGATGAGGATGGTGTTACGCATCGGTCCTAAGACCTCCCTCACTCTGCCGCCAGTAGTACCGAACCATGGAAGGCTGCCTATCACCACTTCCAGAGAGGTACAGTGACATCAGAGTCAAAGGTAAGTAACTTTGAACATTGTCTGCTCGCTCCAGTTTTTCCCTTTTTTCAGTGTGATTATAGTATTGATTATAGCTGTATGAGTCAAAACCATCTTGCTACTGTCTCCTCAGAGGAGAAGAAAGGACCTTCAGGACATGGCCAATCAGAGAGGAGTAGCATGTCGAGCTCAGGGCTGGAAAGTGCACCTGTGTGTGCACAGCTGCTGCAGCTGGTGGTTTTGCAGCTGATGGTGTAATTACACCAGAAGTCTCTGCAGTGGCTTACTTAGTTTCTGTGTTATATATAAAATATATTATGCTCACAGCCTGTTATTGAGGCAGTTTAATGAATAGGTAACATTTTAATTAATTTGTTTTTTTTTTTTTTTGTTTGATTACAGACTAACTTGGAGCATGACGTGTACAGCCGGCTGACCACTCTGCAGGAAGGCCTCATCCCAAAGAAGAGAGCTGGAGCTGACGACGACTTGCACCGTATCAATGAGCTGATACAGGTTAGCATCTCGTCTAGAGCTGCCATGATTCCTCGATTCAATTAGCGTACTCAATTTTAAAATATCCTCGATTGCATTATGCCCGTGTTGAGTAATCGGCAAAGTACCGGAAATTTACCAAGAATCCATGAAACGCGTTATTAGACAATTTTCCAAGGCTACATGACATATTAAACCCATTTAAAATTCATAACTCCATTCACAGTAAATGCTGCTCCACACAAACTATTATCATTTACATGTGTTGAGCGTCTCAAACTCCATCTCTGCATATTGTTGTGAGTTTGGGTTTATTATAACGTTTATCTGGAAATGCAACATGTGCCATTTCATCAGATTTGTAAGAAAAACACAATCACCTTAAAACATAAATCATTTATAAACCTACACAAACACGTTTTGATTTCCTCATATTCTAGAAATTGCAGTGTCTGGAACGTCTCTGTGATACAGAAATGGCCAAATATTAAAGATTAAGTGGACATTTGAATTAAATGTTCTTTAGTCAATATTAAACAAGTATTAGATCGCACAGTAAAATTGTTAGGCTATTGGCGCCCCCTGCAGTCATTTGTTATAATGCGTAATGTACATTAGTTCTGTTGTTTAAAATGCGTTATGTATTTTAACAGTTTAGTTCAATGAAACCTTATGATTACTTATTATTTGAACTAATTATTGCTACCTCATTGCTATTATATATAGGGATGCACCAAAATGAAAATTCTTGGCCGAAGCTGAAACTGAACAAAAGGAAACACTAGGCCAAAAGCCGATTACTGAACACGGGTTTTCGTGTTTTTTTTCCTCCATGTATTTCCTCCATGTGAGCTACTGGCGGTACCTGTTCCTATTTTTACCGCAACACAACTTGGGGAAATATACTAATACGATGCCACGATGCAGCTTTTGGTTGTAATTTTCAGTTGAAGGGCAACAAGAGAAGCAATGTAAGTCTTCACTGCTTTCCTAGCAATAAGAAGAGAAGAAAAGAATGGGAAGATGCCTGTGAACAAATAAAACTTCATAAAGACCCGCCTCTTTGTTCTTTGTAATTTAGCCCTGATGCCTTTGAGGCTTGTTGTAGACCACAGTAGACTGAAAGAGCTTACAAACGGCTGTGGTCATCGTATTGGTATTTTATTTTCGGAGTTGTGTGAATTTTTTTCACTTTTGCATAAATTAAATAGCCAAAATGTGCTTTTTACAGTTTTATCTTGCTTTTCAAATAAAAAAATCAATTACAAAAAAACTATTTAAAAATATTTACTTAACACTGAACATTTTTAACATTCTAGTAGACATTATAGGCTACCAACAAAGTTCAATTTAACTTAAAATTAAGTTAGTAAAACAATATTCTTCGGCCATTTTAAGACCTTCTTGAATCAGGCATGTGTTTTTTAATCTACAAATAAATGCAGCCTTGATGAGCAGAAAAGACTTCTTTTAAAACATTAGAAAATATTACAGGTCACAGTTAGTCTCTTGCCATCAGTCCTTGTAGTGATTTTTGCCTCTTTCTCTGACAATTTTAAATGGTTCCACACTGCCAACATGTTTTCGACGTTAGTGCGTGCTTCTGTTTGATCGTGTCACGTCATTGTTCGGTATAATTTATTAGGTCTTTTTGCTTTTTTTTTTTTCGGGGGATAATAATAGTAATAATAATAAAATAAATAAATTAAAAAAGGAGAAGTCCCAAATGTGGTTGTAAACAATCCCAGCCGAGGAAGAAGGGTCTTACCTAGTGAAACGATTGGTTATTTTCATAAAAATAACACAGTTTATATACTTTTTAATGTCAAACGCTCGTTTTGACTTGCTCTGCCTGAACTCTGTTTTTTACGGTTCAAGACAGTTAGGATATATCGAAAAACTCCCATCTCATGTTCTCCCTCAACCCCTATATCGCTGTTTTACCTTATTTGTTAAAGGTGTTTGTTCTTCTTTGCATGTTCACTTTGCAAAGACTGGGTCGTTAAGACCCTTCTTCCTTGGCTGCATTTTGGAAGTTCAAACTCGGGGCACCATGGCAGTCCATTATATGGAGAAAAATCCTAAAATGTTTTCCTCAAAAAACATAATTTTTTTTTTACGACTGAAGACAGAAAGATATGAACGTCTTGGGTGACAAGGGGGTGAGTATATTATCTGTAAATTTTTGTTCTGGAAGTGGACTTCTCCTTTAAATATGGCTTAATGTAACATAAGTGATGTCTCTTACTGAAATACGTAGTAGAAAACCCATGAAAGATTTATGTCATTTAAATAATCCACATCTTTGTATACATATTTGGACTATGGAGGGCGCCATTATTCCGATGACGTGAAATGGTTGCATTCGGTGAGCTACTGGCGGTACCTGTTCCTATTTTTACCGCAACACAACTCGGGGAAATATACTAATACGATGCCACATTGTGCAGCTTTTGGTTGTAATTTTCAGTTGAAGGGCAACAAGAGAAGCAATGTAAGTCTTCACTGCTTTCCTAGCAATAAGAAGAGAAGAAAAGAATGGGAAGATGCCTGTGGACAAATAAAACTTCATAAAGACCCGCCTCTTTGTTCTTTCTAATTTAGCCCTGATGCCTTTGAGGCTTGTTGTAGACCACAGTAGACTGAAAGAGCTTACAAACGGCTGTGGTCATCGTATTGGTATTTTATTTTCGGAGTTGTGTATAGAGTTGTGTTACGGTAAAAATACCAACAGACAGCGCCAATAGCTCACTGAGTGCAGGGTACCCAGGGTACTCTTTCAGGGCTCGAAATTAACTTTTTTACTTGGTAGCACTGGTGCTCCCAACTTCAAAAAGTTAGGAGCACCAAAAAAAATTTAGGAGCACCAAATGAATATTAAGGAGCATTATAACTGGCATCACAAATGCCTCGGCCTGGCATTTCGTTTTAGTAATGCACCAATCTTGCTTCTTAATGGCCGATTCTGATTGCCAATGTTTTTACAAGCAAATGGGCTTGAAATGAAAATATGAGTACATGAATAAGATGTTTATTTTCTCGATTACATGTAGAGCCATTTAAATTAGAGGCAACCACTGCATTTTTAAACAATCTACAGTATAAATAACAAAAATAAACGACACAGTTCTTTTTTAGTCGTATTAAGTGCAAACAATAAATGCAGCCATAATCAAACTAGGCTACTCTCTCAATATTCAAAGTGCAAATAGAGACCGAATTTTTCAAGCCGAGTTATCATTTGATGTGAATGTATGCCAGAATGTGCGCTGCAGCACGAAATATAGTATATTTCTTCAAAAGCAGATTGTGGAGACATTTTAATTGTCATATCACACGCCCCTAATTTCAATGTAGTTTGTGCAAACCCGGAGCAGAGGTTGGTTGAGAGAGAAAAAAACGGCCGGTTCAGAGTTTCAGCGGAGCGCAGTGTCAGTGACAGGGAGTGATTGACGGCTAATATCTAAAATCTGCATTAAAGTTAAGAATGTACAGATCAAGTTTAATTAGTAATATGTAATGTTGAAGAGAACGGCGAACCTGACACTGTATCAGCTCACAGCAGTCTGGGCAGTAGTTTTGTAAAGAAATGAAAACAAGTCGCACCACAACAATTTCTCGCACTCGCACAGATGCTCCCAAATATATTTTCAGTTCGCGCAGATTAAATTTTGGGAGCATATGCGACCAAAACGGTCGCAATTTCGAGCCCTGTCTTTACATAAAAAATTAAATTTATGGTTTGTTTCTTACCAAACCAAACCCCAAAGCCCTATCATATACCCCAAGAACACTTGGGATATCTGCCATGTATCGCATGAGGCCATTCTGTGATACTTGAATATACATTCATGACCTTTTGATTTGACTCTGTCCAGGGCAATATGCAGCGCTGCAAGCTTGTGATGGATCAGGTGACTGAAGCCCGAGACACCATGATGAAAGTACTGGACCATAAGGACAGAGTCCTGAAGCTGCTCAACAAGAACGGAACTCCCAAGAAGAGCTCCAAGTTAAAGCGCAAGGAGCGGGCATAGATGCCACTCCATGGTCTTAATCTTTGTTCTTCAGAATAGTCAAACACAGGAATGCTCTTCAAAAGCTGGACCTGTCACGGTTTATCAGGTTGCTGTGCACAATCATCTACTTTCTTTTACAGTCTCAAAGAGAGAGACGGTCATAAACCATTAAACTGTTTTTTTTTTTTTTTTTTATTGGAACTGCTGCTTACTGTGGACCATCAGACTGTCCATTGGGTATGAGGCAGCCTGGTTAACCAATCCTTTTTGGTTTTCCCCCTAAAATATTTCATTTAGAAGAAACGTTTTGTTTAGTTGTAGAGGCAATGCTTTTGCTGTAATGGACTTTGAAGATCTCAAAGGTTATGTTTGCTAGATGTAACACCTGTATTTAGTTTGATTCACACCAAGTACTCACTGCACACATGCTCATATGAGTGTGTTAGCTTTCCATGTTTTGGTGCCTTGTAACATGAGTGAAACTGTGGGATTTTTTTTACGTTAATCACTCCCAGATGATTCAGAAATTAAGTCTACAATGAAAATATAATAGTCTTGTACTAACCAGATATGAAACCCTCTAACTAGTTTTTTTTCCATCACTGTAAACATTCAAGCGCTATAGTGACTGATGATAGTACAAAGCAGTGAAATGTGTACTTGAAAGATTCAGTATAATTATGTGAATTTATATTATAAGAATGTGTGGATTGTTTTATGTTTCAGTGTAAGAAAACTGTTCTTAATGGAAGTGATGTGGTTTTCACGGAGTCATTTTTGTGCCGTTTTACAGATATGTTGTTCTGCGTTTGAATAATAATTTGGCTATTTTGTACATTTTGTTTTATTCTCTTTTATTTTTCTGTGTGTACTCTATTATGTGCTATTGCAGTAAAACTGGATCGATTTACAAAGCATCTTGTTTAGCAAGTACATTTGGTCCTGAATGCACATCACAAGACTTTGAAAGTGAAAGAACTTAAAAGGAGTTATATGTTAGATTTTTGTTTTTATATTTGAGCTACAGGAAGTTGTTGGGGATCTTTCTTCAACGGAACTAATGAAAAAAACAAATACGGTTCTAGTTGTGCAAATACGTTTCAAATGTGAAGATGCTAGTAAAATGTCTACCATTTTCATAATTCAGAATTGACTAGTAGTCTTTATGAATTATTCTTAAGCTAGCAAGGTGTTTGCAGACAGATTTGATGTTTTAAACTAGCTTAAAAATAACTTGGTAGTATTTTAATTTTGTTATGTAAAATTAGTATTTCTTACAAAAATAAATTGTTCATCTAATGCTTTGAATTTTATTCTGTGAACATACTTAAATGTTCTTAATCTTTGTCCCTAGAGTTAAAACAAAGCAAATTGATGTATAATCGATGTAATGTTTAACAAATTAATGACCTTTATGGTGTGAGGGGAAAAAAATTACTGTAAGCAGTCCTGCGTTAATTGTTAGAGTCCAACGATTTTATCTCCTCTTGTACCTGTAGGTTGAGGTCAAATGTTTCCATTTGATAAGGATATGCATTTTTTAAATTTATGTAAGGTTTATTCTATAACTCTGTTGAGGGAACCTGTTCTATAAACTCCCTGTAACCTGGAAACAACACACTGTACCACATAAACTCTGACCATTGTGAGTTCTTGCAAATGAAGTTTAGTATTGCCTGAAGCAAATATGACTTTCCAGAATGGCTCCACCCTGGGTAACTATGACACTATGCTATTTACAACTTGATTGCCCCCTTATGATCAGAGCTCAGCCCTCCATATGTTGTCGCGCGGGTCCAAAGTTTCAGAGTATTACTGTTAAAAGGAAAGAAACCTTACGTAAAACAGAAAATGTTCAAATCAATATTATTGTATTTATTATTTATCTGTCTTAATTTTGTTCTGTAGATTGACATTTACATCACTGGTGCATCTTTGCAGGTCCACACTGCCTTTCTATTGCAATTTTATTGTAAAAAACACTTTATTTTGAAGCTCTATTATCTTAATATTCTCTAGTGTGCTTTGTGATATTTATAATGTAGTAATAACTGTTTTTTCTTACTCTTCTTGATTTGTTGGACATAGCTTCCTTGTGTTTATCATTATGGATGTGGTCAGGGTGCAAAGTCAAAGTATCATAAACACCTGTTGTTCCCGAGCAGGTACCTGAGGACATTTCTTTTGACTGAACACTCTGCGGGGTTCTGTTCTGGCTTCAAAGAAGAGCGAAAAAACATACTTGTAGATCAGGAGACTTCAAAAAAGATATCCACCGGTTAAGGTAACCCACAATGGATTTGTTATGGTTGATTTTTATTATTTTTTTTTTATTTCGTTGGTTTGGTTTTGTTATTTAGTACTTAAATGGATGAAACTGTTGTATGATTGTACTTTAGGATATATGTTCTTCATTAACTCCGCTAAAGAATTTTTTCTTGGCAGTATTTGATTATAACATTTGTCCTTTTCCTCTAACGTTCAGGCTGGGGGACAGAAGGACTCAGTCATGGTGGTTTTAAGGAAGGTAAATTACTTGAAGTATCTCTTGAGACTTTCACCTTACAGGAATTTTTATAAATTTATCTAATCATATTTTGTCCTTTAGTTTATGGTCGAGCGACATGTTTTTTATATATATCAAAGTACACGTGTATATATACATTCAAACAGTACCATGATTGTTTAGTACATGCATGTATAAATAAATAAAGTTGCTTCAAAGGAAAACCAGTCTAAAAGGTGAAGTCCACTTCCAGAACAAAAAATTGCAGATAGTGTACTTGTCATCCAAGATGTTCATGTTTTTCTTTCTTCAGCCGTAAAGAAATTGTGTTTTTCTGAGGGAAACAGTTCAGGATTTTTCTCCATATAATGGACTGGTATGGTGCCACGATTTTGAACTTCCAAAATACAGTTTAAATGCGGCTTCAAACGATCCCAAATGCGGTTGTAAACAATCCCAGCTGAGGAAGAAGGGTTTTATCTAGCGAAACAATCGGTTATTTTCATTAAAAAAATACAGTTTAAATACTTTTTGATCTCAAATGCTCGACTTGTCTTGCTCTCCTTGAATTCTGTGTATTCTGGCTCAAGACAGTTAGGGTATGTCGAAAAACTCCAATCGTATTTTCTCCCTCAACTTCAAAAATAATTTCAAAATCATACTACACCATTGCAGAAGCTCTTTGCGAAGTCTTTGCAAAGTGAACATGCAAAGGCGATCAAACACCCTTAACAAAGAAGGTAAAACAGCGATATAGGACGATTAGAAGTTGAGGGAGAACATGAGATGGGAGTTTTTTGACGTACCCTAACTATCATGAACTGGAAAAAAACAGTTCGATCAGAGCGAGACAAGACGAGTGCTTGACATTATAAATTGTATTATTTTTTTGTTCTGGAAGTGGACTTCTCCTTTAAGTAGCCAAAAACACACTGTATAGGTCAAAATGATCAATTTTTATATTATGCTGAAAATCATTACGATATTAAGAAAAGATTATGCTCCATGAAGGTATTTTGTAAATTTCCTATCGTAAATGTATCATTATTAATGTGCATTGCTAAGAACTTAAAGGAGATTTTCTCTTTTAGCACCTTCACATTCCAGATTTTCAAATAGTTGTATCTCGGCCAAATATTGTCATATCCTAACAAACCATACATCAATGGAAAGCTTATTTATTCAGAAAAAAAAAAAATTAACCTCACATATGGTATTAGCATATGGTCTATGTCCAGAAGGACATCATAGTATGAACATTTTGTCTTATTATCTTCATTTAAAAACACATTTAATAGTGTTAATGGTTTAATTCGGATCTTAAAATATTAATTAACCCCTTTAGGGAGACTATGTGTGGGTGGACTGCAGTGACGGGGTCCAAATCGGAGCTGAAGTTAGACTTTCAGATACTGGGCAGCTTCAGCTCATCGATGATGAGGGAAAGGTAATGTGTATATATAAGCATCTAGTCTTGGTTAACTTCTGCTCTTTAAGGTAGAAATGTAGCTGATGTTTTCTATGACGTGATTTCCAGGAGCACAAGATTAAAAAGGACAACTCCCTGAAGCCCATGCATCCCACCTCAGTGAATGGTGTGGATGATATGATAAGGCTCGGTGACCTAAATGAGGCCGGACTGTTACGGAACCTTCTAGTGCGCTACAAGGAAGGAACAATCTATGTGAGTTTTTAACCACAACATTAGATGCTTTTGAATATATACAGAAATATATTCATTAAAATACTGTGAACCTAAAATTACCAGAATAGGGATTGAATTGTCATCTTATTTCACCAACTACCGTTCACTCGTCAGCTGTTCTTTGCGCTTCCTGTTTAATAACATGATTGTTTCTATAGTAACAGCCTGTTCTAAATTTCATGAGCGGATCATTGTTATGCAACACTGACGTACCCATTATGTAGTAAATCCAACATTACAACTTGAACTCCAGCTGTATAAAAAGGCAGTTTATGCACATACAAATGTATTATTCTTTTAATTGCGAAAGCTTAATAGCTATTCATCACAGGGACTCAATATAATCTTGTTTGAAGACCTTGAAACAACTATTTGGTTTGTTTGTTTTGACAGACATTCACAGGGTCGATTCTGGTGGCAGTGAACCCTTACCAGCTGCTGCCAATATACACTCCAGAGCAGGTGGAACAGTACACAGATCGGCGGTTGGGCGATCTCCCCCCGCACGTCTTTGCCATCGCAGACAGCTGTTTCTTCAACATGCGACGAAACCGCAAAGACCAGTGCTGCATCATTAGGTCTTTCAGTCATTCATACTTGGGTGAAACTGACATTTTGTAGTTAGGGTTGTTGCAAATCCATTTAACTTTTTTTGTCCTTGTCTTGATTTAACATTATTTTTAAAAATGGTACTAGTTTAATTCACATCTTAAAGGGATAGTTCACCCAAAAATGAAAATTCTGTCATTAATTACTCATCCTTATGTCATTCCAAACCTGTAAAACCTTCATCTTCAGAACACAAATTAAGATATTTTTGATGAAATCTGAGAGCTTTCTGAGACTGACCCTGCATAGATAGCAACGTAACTACCATGTTTAAGGCCCAGAAAAGAAGGCGAGGGCATCGTTAAAATAGTCCATGTGACATCAGTGGTTAAACCGTAATTTTATGAAGTTAGGAGAATACATTTTGTGCGCAAAGAAAACAAAAATAACTTTATTCAACAATGTTTTTCTCTTCCGTGTCAGTCTTGGATGCACATTCAAAGTAGTACCATGATGTTGTTGAATAAATTCGTTATTTTTGTTTTCTTTGCATACAAAAAGTGTTCTCGTAGCTTCGTACAATTACGATTGAACCGCTGATGTCACATACTGTTTTATTGAGGTTCTTACTACTTTTCTGGGCCTTGAACATGGTAGTTGCGTTGCTGTCTATGCAGGGTCAGACTCAGAAATGTCTCAGATTTCATCAAAAATATCTTAACTTGTGTTCCGAAGATGAACGAAGGTCTTACGGGTTTGGAACGACATAAGAGTGAGTAATTAAGAACAGAATTGTCATTTTTGTGTAAAGTATCCCTTTAAAATGTTGCTACATTGATTTTTAGTTTTTTCAGTCATTCATATTTGGGTGAAACTTTTGTAGTTTGATTTGAAAACTACTTGGTTTTCTAAAAAACTGACACTACTTACTTATGTCTTTATCCTTATTTTGATTTGACCTGATTTATTCATGTTAATGGTTTAATACATGACAGTTAGCAAAGTGCTGTTCATCTGATAAAGGGTATTATATAAAGTGTTTAAAAAAACATGATAAAGTTATCATAAAAGTAGTCTATATGACTATACCCTTTTGTAGCCCATTTCATAGCATCTGTAGATCTGAACATTTGCAGTGAATAACCACCTAAATTTCTCTCTTTACATTTCGACCACTTTTTATGACACTTGTTATTTTGCTTTTTATTGCATTTTTGAACCTTTTTTGAACACTCTGGTCTGCAATAATTTCATTATATTGAAAAAATGGCCTGAGTATTCTTTAAAAGTGTACTTTCAAAAGGTATATTCATTAAAGAGTGAACCATTTCAATTCGAAGCAATATTGTACTGTAAATTGCAGGTTTTATGTGTTATAGGCAGCTGTGCAAACACCCAGAGCAAACTGGGCTTGTATGTTGGCGACTCCAACATCTGTCATACATTCTGTTAGCATTATCTGTTTGATATGTTCTGAGAGCATCTGTATGTGTTTTGTTTGTCAGTGGGGAGTCTGGTGCGGGAAAAACAGAGAGTACCAAACTCATGCTGCAGTTTCTTGCGGCAGTGAGTGGGCAGCGATCCTGGATTGAGCAGCAGATTCTAGAAGCCACCCCTATCTTAGAAGGTATGGATGTTTATAAAGAAACACATAGGATGCTTCTGCATCACTCATCTTTTTAGTATTTACATCAGGTCTTATTTTGTAGCTTTTGGTAATGCAAAAACCATCCGCAATGACAACTCCAGCCGCTTCGGAAAATACATTGACGTCCACTTCAATAAAAACGGAGCAATTGAGGGGGCTCGCATCGAACAGTACCTACTTGAGAAATCACGTGTTTGTCGACAGGTAAACCATGCTGATATGCGATTAGAATTAGACTATATAATGTGAAAGTTTTCAGGTTAAGATACAGCAAATGAAATTAAAACTGCTTGTTTGCCAAATAAATAATATTATGTTTTTGGCACAGGCCTCACAAGAGAGAAACTACCACGTCTTTTACTGCATGCTCATGGGAATGTCTTCTGACCAAAAGAAGATCCTGTCTTTAGGAAGTGCTGCAGAATACAGCTATCTCACCATGGTATTGATCATTGTAGTCTGTCTTGTCTGCTTCTTCCACTTTTTAAGTATATGAACAGGTGCATCTCAATAAATTAGAATGTGGTGGAAAAGTTAATTTATTTCAGTAATTCAACTCAAATTGTGAAACTTGTGTATTAAATAAATTCAATGCACACAGACTGAAGTAGTTTAAGTCTTAGGTTCTTTTAATTGTGATGATTTTGGCTCATATTTAACAAAAACCCACCAATCTCAACAAATTAGAATATGGTGACATGCCAATCAGCTAATCAACTCAAAACACCTGGAAAGGTTTCCTGAGCCTTCAGAATGGACTCTCAGTTTGGTTCACTAGGCTACACAATCATGGGGAAGAGTGCTGATCTGACAGTTGTCCAGAAGACAATCATTGACACCCTTCACAAGGAGGGTAAGCCACAAACATTCATTGCCAAAGAAGCTGGCTGTTCACAGAGTGCTGTATCCAAGCATGTTAACAGAAAGTTGAGTGGAAAGAAAAAATGTGGAGGAAAAAGATGCACAACCAATCGAGAGAACCGCAGCCTTGAGAGGCTGGTCAAGCAAAATCGATTCAAGAATTTGGGTGAACTTCACAAGAAATGGACTGAGGCTGGGGTCAAGGCATCAAGAGCCACCACACACAGACGTGTCAAGGAATTTGGCTACAGTTGTCATATTCCTCTTGTTAAGCCACTCCTGAACCACAGACAATGTCAGAGGTGTCTTACCTGGGCTAAGAAGAAGAAGAAATGGACTGTTGCCCAGTGGTCCAAAGTCCTCTTTTCAGATGAGGGCAAGTTTTGTATTTCATTTGGAAACCAAGGTCCTAGAGTCTGGAGGAAGGGTGGAGAAGCTCATAGTCCAAGTTGCTTAAAGTCCAGTATTAAGTTTCCACAGCCTGTGATGATTTGGGGTGCAATGTCATCTGCTGGTGTTGGTCCACTGTGTTTTTTGAAAACCAAAGTCACTGCACCTGTTTACCAAGACATTTTAGAGCACTTCATGCATCCTTTTTCTGACCAGCTTTTTAAAGATGCAGATTTAATTTTCCAGTAGGATTTGGCACCTGCCCACACTGCCAAAAGCACCAAAAGTTGGTTAAATGACCATGATGTTGGTGTGCTTGACTGGCCAGCAAACTCACCAGACCTGAATCTATGGGATATTGTCAAGAGAAAAATGAGAAACAAGAGACCAAAAAATGCAGATGAGCTGAAGGCCACTGTCAAAGAAACCTGGGCTTCCATACCACCTCAGCAGTGCCACAGACTGATCACCTCCATGCCACACCGAATTGAGGCAGTAATTAAAGCAAAAGGAGCCCCTACCAAGTATTGAGTACATATACAGTAAATGAACATACTTTCCAGAAGGCCAACACATGTTTTTTTTGGTCTTATGAAGTATTCTAATTTGTTGAGATAGTGAATTGGTGGGTTTTTGTTAAATGTGAGCCAAAATCATCACAATAAAAGAACCAAAGACTTAAACTACTTCAGCCTGTGTGCACTAAATTTATTTAACACACAAGTTTCACAATTTGAGTTGAATTACTGAAATTAATTAACTTTTCCACCACATTCTAATTTATTGAGATGCACCTGTACATTTGTTACAATAAAGTCTGTAGTGAGAATATACATGTAGGATAAACTGACACTAAAATGATAGTTTGCCCAAAATGTAAAATTATCAGAATTATCAGAATTTCTTCTGTGCAACATAAAAGAAGATATTTTGAAAAATTTCTCACTGTTGTTATTGTTGTAAATAATAATCAGTGTAGTTCTGACTCTTAAAACTCTTTTGTGCTTCTTAGAAGAAACTTTTTTTTTGGGTGAACTATCTTTCTACGAATTATTACATTAAACATGATTATGTTGGATTAGGGTCAGTGCACTACATGTGAAGGACGGGATGACATAAAAGAGTATGCCAGCTTTCGCTCAGCAATGAAGATCCTGACATTCACAGAGAATGACATGTGGGAAATTAACAAGCTACTGGCTGCTATCCTACACCTGGGGAATGTTGACTTTGAAGGTAAGTAGTAATAAAGAGGCAATAAAAAAACATAAACTAAAGTAAAACTTTCAGTTTTTCAGGGGGAATGCTTATTTGAGCTGTATTATCATTTTCAATATTTAAGAAACCATTAGGAACAACCTCGAGGGCTGCGATGTTCTCTCCTCTGTACATTTCAAAATGGCTGCACAGTTACTGGAGGTAATTAGAAAAAAATGACTAATTTTAGAAACCAGTTTTAATCATGCTCAAGCTTATAGATCTTATGTTTTTGCAGGTGGCCCCAAATGCCATGGATGTGAGCTTGACACAGCGCTCTTTGATGACCAACAGGGAGAGTGTATCTAAACCTCTGACCTCAGCACAAGCAGTGGACGGCAGAGACGCCTTTGTGAAGGTTGTGCTCTGAATGTAGCTTCATCACACATCTAATATACTCCAGTATAGATTTCTCACTCTCTCTCTGTGTGCAGGCCATCTATGGAAAGTTGTTTGTCTGGATTGTGGAGAAAATCAACAGTGCCATTTACAAACCTCCTTCTGATGACCCCAAACACATCCGACTTTCGATTGGTTTGTTGGACATTTTTGGCTTTGAAAACTTCAACAACAACAGGTTTGTAACATATGTACAACGTCTTTCGTATCACTACAAAAATGTATGACTTTCTGTTTTCTGTGTAACACAAAAAATGGATTTTTGAAGAATATATAACCTGCTATTTTTCCTTTAAATGAAAATAAATGAAGACTGGGGAGGTTAAATCAATAGTTCACCAAAAAATGAAAATTAACGCATGATTTACTCACCCACAAGCCATTCTAGGTGTATATGACTCTTCTTTCAGATGAAAACAGTCAGAGTTATATTAAAAAAATGTCCTGGCTCTTCCAAGCTTTATAATGTCGGTGAATGGTGGTTCTGATTTTGTAGCAATAAAGTGCATAAATCCATCATGAAAAGTACTCCTCTCCATTTTTGCATTTATCACCAGAGCTTACGGTACGCCTACGTCATTTGTGGGAACCCCACTCTTTTGTGAACATGCAGATGACAGGTAGCAGAAGCTAGAGATTACGGTTTGTAAAGTTTTAAATGTGGATATTTTCCATATTCTTCCACAAACACATCAATTCACTTTAGAAGGCCTTTACTTCTAACTGGAGCCGTGTGGAGTACTTTTTATGATGAACGGATGCACTTTATTGGGCTTCAAAATCTCAACAGCCATTCACTGCCATTATAAAGCTTGGAAGAGCCACAACATTTTACTCAAAATCTTACTCCCTCTCGCTGTAGATCTCATGATAAATATTACCCTATTACATGTGTCACATGAAGTTTGAAATGTTAGTGATAACTGGTCACAACATACATGAGAACCAATGATGTTTGATCATAATAATTCGAAACAACCTGATTTTAGGGCTTTAAAATCAACTAATTTGAGTTTCAATTAGTGTTCCACGATATACCGGTACTTAAAAAGTATCGCGATACCCTGCTTTTAAAAACGGTACGATTCTGAATTTTACTAGTTTCGGTATTTTAAGAATGCATTTTAATAAGAGCAAAATTATAAACACAACACTCTTGTTTTTGCCCCCATTTTTCATAAACTGAACTCAAAGATCTAAGACTTTTTCTATGTACACAAAAGGCCTGTTTCTCTCAACTATTGTTTACAAATCTGTCTAAATCTGTGTTAGTGAGCACTTCTCCTTTGCCGAGATAATCCATCCACCTCACAGGTGTGGCATATCAAGATGCTGATTAGACAGCATGATTATAGGCACAGGTGTGCCTCTGACTGGCCAAAATAAAAGGCCACTCTAAAATGTTTTGCTGTATTGGGGGGGTCCGGGGGGGTCCGAAAACCAGTCAGTATCTGGTGTGACCACCATTTGCCTCACACAGTGCAACACATCTCCTTCGCATAGAGTTGTTGGTCCACTGCTCTTCAATGGCTGTGTGAAGTTGCTGGATATTGGCAGGAACTTGAACACGCTGTTGTATACGCCGATCCAGAGCATCCCAAACATGCTCAATGGATGACATGTCCGGTGAGTATGCTGGCCATGCAAGAACTGGGATGTTTTCAGCTTCCAGGAATTGAGTACAGATCCTTACAACATGTGGTCGTACATTATCATGCTGCAACATGAGGTGATGGTCGTGGATGAATGGCACAACAACGGGCCTCAGGATCTCGTCACGGTATCTCTGTGCATTCAAAATGCCATCAATAAAATGCACCTGTGTTTGTTGTCCATAACATACGCCTGCCCATACCATAACCCCACAACCACCATGGGCCACTCGATCCACAACGCTGACATCAGCAAACCGCTCACCCACACGACGCCATACACGCTGTCTGCCATCTGCCTGTACAGTGAAAACCAGGATTCATCCGTGAAGAGAACACCTCTCCAAAGTGACAGACGCCATCGAATGTGAGCATTGGCCAATCAAGTTGGTTATGATGACAAACTACAGTCAGGTCGAGACCCCGATGAGGACGATGAGCATGCAGATGAGCTTACCTGAGTTTGTGCAGAAATTCTTTGGTTATGCAAACCGATTGTTGCAGCAGCTGTCCAGGTGGCTGGTCTCAGACGATCTTGGAGGTGAAGATGCTGGATGTGGAGGTCCTGGGCTGGTGTGGTTACACGTGGTCTGCGGTTGTGAGGCCGGTTGGATGTACTGCCAAATTCTCTGAAACGCCTTTGTAGATGGCTGATGGTAGAGAAATGAACATTCAATTCAATTCAATTCAGTTCAATTCAATTCAATTCAAATTTTACCGTTTCTTTTGCGGAAAACTAACGTCATATAATGAGGACCCTAAAGCTCTTCACAACAACCCGTCAAAATAAAAGTTTGGTTTAACTTGACAGTCAGAAATATATGAAAATATTACTTAATGTAAAGATACTACTACTACTAATAAAAATATTATTAAAACAATGTTTAAGGAATATTTACCAGAAAAAAAATATTTACCAGAATTTATTTACCAGAAAATTGTAAATACACAACACAGTATTTCTGAAAAAAAGAAATAAATAAATTAATAATAAGTTAATTCTTTATCAAATCTAATTATCCTTTATGAATTCATTAGACATGCTTTTGATTATTAAAACGTAATGAAACGATTAAAATAGAATCCAGAAAATTAATGGGAAAGAGACTCACAAACAAAACTGAATTTGAGAAAAATAATAAAACATTTCATAGGGCCTTAAAAACTTAATTTTTGTTAAACTTTTAATAAGTTGCTGTTAAATTCTGCAAGTTTCATGATTTCAGTTAATTAGACATGCTTTTTGATAAATCTTTTTTTAATGTAACCATTGAAATAGAGTCTAGAAAAATTTAAATGGAATTTAGGAAAAAATAAAACCCTCTTTATTTCATTTGTGTCTTTGTTTTATTGTAGCTGTCCTTTAGTTTGTTACTTGCATCTAGGTTTTTATATATTTATATTTATATTTTTTTTTTTGTGTGTTTTTTTTACCACTTACCAATATTGCAAAGATCTGTACATACCTGTAGGCACGGTAGTTGTTCACCATAGTCCTGTGTAGTGGCACTGGCATGTGATTATTATTATTTTATTTATTTTTTTTTTTTTAAAGCGGAGATGAAATATTTTAATATATAAAATAGCAATGATTTCCATTTGGATCATCTAGCATTCAATTACTTTTCATAGTATCGGTTCAGTAGTGGTATCGTGATATTTTAGTCAGGTATCGTATCGAAGTAAAAATTTTCAATGTATAAAATATAGGGATTAACAACATGACTCCACTCCTATAATGTTTTGTACTCACTTTTATTATGGGGAAATGGTAACAAGGATATTCTTCAAAAATTCACAGGGTTTGGAACTACATGAGGGTGTGTAACTGATCGCAGAATTTTTATGTTGAGGTGAACTGTCTTGAGATAGCTCGCCTAAAAATGAAAATTCTGTCATTAATTACTCACCCTCATGTTGTTCAAAACCCATAGACCTTTGTTCATCTTTGGGACACAAATTATGATATTTTAATGTAATTCGAGAGATTTCTGACCTTGCATAGACAGCAATGCAACTGACACAATCAAGGCCCAGAAAGGTAGTACAAGGAAAAGTGACACAGAAGAGAAGAAATTGTTGAATAAAGTCATTATTTCTCACTATGCCTTGAATGTGGTAGTTACGTTTCTGTCTATGCAAGGTCAGAAAGCTCTTGGATTTCATCAAAAATATCTTAATTTGTGTTCTGAAAATGTCTTACAGGTTTAAAACGACATGAGGGTGAGTAATTAATGACTGAATTTTCATTTTTGGGTGAACTGTCTCTTTAAACTTGTCTGTGATTCTTGCAGCTTTGAACAGCTCTGCATCAACTTTGCCAATGAGCAGCTTCAGCAGTTCTTCGTGAAACACGTCTTCAAGCTTGAACAACAGGAATATGCCCGTGAAGACATCATCTGGAACAACATTGAATTTAACGACAACCAGCGTACGCTTGATGTGCTGGCCGTAAAGCCTCTCAACGTTCTCGCTCTTATTGATGAAGAGAGTCTCTTCCCTAAGGTTCTTAAAAATACTTATTTTTATTTACAATATAGGCTTTCCTTTGATCATTTTGATATCTCAAAACCACATATCTGTACATGTACATATACTGTACAGTTATGAACAATTGCATTTTCTTTCCAGGGCACAGATGCTACCATGCTTCACAAAATGAATCAGGTTCATGGGAAAGGTGTAATCTACTTACCCCCCAAAAATAATCACGACACAAAATTTGGAATCCAGCATTTTGCTGGAGTTGTCTACTATGACTCCAAAGGTAATACAGGCCATCAGACTTCCTCACAAAGTACTTTCACAATAGCTTCTGACTTTAAAAGTATCTAAAAATGTTTTATGAAATTTCTGTGCATATAGGTTTCCTTGAGAAGAACAGAGATACTCTGAGTACTGATGTCATCCAGCTGATGCAAACATCGTCCAATAAGCTACTAAAACAGATATTTCACACTGAGCTCAGCACCACAGAAGTAAAAAGTAGCTCCAACCACACTATCATCCCCCCAAAAAACTCACTCCGGGTATGTTAACACCAGCTAAAGGCAAATCGTGTACAACAGCAACCCCCACTCTTTTGATAATTCAACCTGGTAAAATGATTTTCATTTGCTTTACCTTTTATTTGCAACTCCTTCAGCAAACAGCAGACTCAAAGAAGCGTATGATTACATTGTCCGCTCAGTTTCGACAGTCTCTGGACTCTTTAATGAAGACTCTAACTTCCTGTCAGCCTTTCTTCATTCGTTGTATTAAACCCAATGACTTTAAGAAGCCTATGGTAAGTTTGGTTCATTTTCTCCATCCGTGGACTAAGTTTTCTTTCCCTGATCCCCTTTCCATCTTCGTTTTAGCTTTTTGACAGGGAACTGTGTATCCGTCAACTTCGTTACTCTGGAATGATGGAGACTATCCGCATCAGGAAGGCCGGATATCCCATTCGTCACACTTTTGATGAGTTTCTGGAGCGCTACCGTGTGCTGCTCAAATCCAGTGTTTGTGACCCCAAAACTGTGAGAGATGCTTGTGTTGTTTCTGACATAAATTAAGTGTTGCAGTGGTTTCTGTAGCATACACTGGAACAAGTTTTAAAGGTTCTGAGCGATTTTAGCCATTTTGCTAACTTTAACATGATCACTGAACACATCAGTGGCCACCAAAAACCCATCCTCAACACTTGCCCCCCAAAAACATATCGGCCAACCCTGTGTCAGTGTAAACCAGCATATAAAGAGCAGAAAAGCAAAGAACGCCCTCTTATTGGCTTAAAAAATGATTGGCCACTCTTTTTTTTTTTTGTTTGTTTGTTTTTTTTTTTTGTTTTCTATGAAAGCCCGTTTCTGTCACTGAATAAAAAAAAGGTTTTAATGAGGTTATTGTGACTTTTTATCTCACAATTCTGACTTTTTTTTTTCTCAGAATTGCATGATACAAACTTGCAATTCTGACTTTTTTCTCAGAATTGTGAGATATAACTCACAGTTGTGAGTTATAAAGTTAGAATTATGAGATATGAACTCGCAATAGATATATGCTACAATTGAGAGTTATAAAGTCCAGTTTTAAAGGGGAAAAAAGTCAGAATTGCAAGTTTATATCTCAACACTGATATGATAACTCACAATTACGAGTTTATATCACGGAATTCTGAGAAAAAAGTCAGAATTGCAAGTTTGTAGCACACAATTCTGACTTCATTTCTCAGAATTGTGAGTTTATATCTTGCAATTCTGACTTTATTTTTTGCAGTTGCGAGTTAATATCACAAATCTGAGAATAAATATCAGAATTGTGAGTTTATAACTCTCAATCCTCACTTTATAACTTGCATTTGTGAGTTTATATCACAAATCTGAGAAAAAATATCAATTGCGAGTTTTTAATCACACAATTCTGAGAATAAATTTCAGAATTGCAAGTTTATAATTCGCAGTTCTTACTTTATAGCTTGCAATTGCGAGTTTATAACAATTCTGAGAAAAAAGTAAAAATTGCGAGTTTGTATCACGCAATTTGACTATAACTTGCAATTGCAAGTTTATATTATGCAGCTCTGAGAATAAACTTGCAAACTTTTTATTACATAATTTTGGCTTAATTTCTCAGAATTGCAAGTTTATATCACAAATCTGAGAAAAAGATATCAGAATTGCGAGTTTGTATCATACAGTTTGTAGAAAAAGTCATAATTGCAAGTTTATATCATACAGTTTTGACTTAATTTCTCAGAATTGCGAGTTTATATCACAAATCTGAGATTGCGAGTTTATACGGTATCTTGCAATTTTCACTTTATAAATCGTAATTACGAGTTTATATCACAAATCTGAGAAAAAATATGAGAATTGCGAGTTTGTATCACACAATTTTGAATTCATTTCTCTGAATTGCGAGTTTATATCTTGCAATTCTGACTTTATAAGTCGTAATTGTGAGTTTATATTATAGATCTGAGAATAAATATCAGAATTGCGAGTTTATATAATGCACTTCTGAGAAAAAAGTCTGGTAGTTTAAATCTCACAATTTTGACTTTATAGCTCGCAATTGTGAGTTTATATTACAAATATGTATCTAAATATGTATCTATATATCTCGGAATTCTGAGAAAAAAAAGTCATAATTTTTATCACACAATTTTGACTTCATTTCTCAGAATTGTGAGTGCATGTTACAAATCTAAGAAAAAATATCAGAATTAGGAGTTTATGTGATGCACTTCTGAGAAAAAAGTCAGAATCTGGAGTTTAGATCTCACAATTCTGACTTTATATTTTGCCATTGGAAGTTTATATCACGCAATTCTGAGAAAAAGAAAACATCAGAATTGTGAGTTTGTATAATGCAATTCTGAGAAAATTTTTCTCAGATTGAGAGATGTAATTTCACAAATGCGAGAAAAAAGACGTTGTTGACGTGATTCACAGCTTTTTTCATTTTGTGGTTGAAGGGATGTGGGTAGCAGAAGTTTGCAAGTCTATTAGAGCATCTTTTAAATGTGTGCCAGTGTATTTTGCCATAAGACAAAAGGCATTTGTATTAAAGAAATTTAGGTATATGTTTTTAAAAATCAAGTCTAAATATCTTGTAGCATTTCTTAGGTAAATTGATCTTGTTTCAATAATTATGGAAAATGAGTAAAAAAAAAAAACAAAAACAAAAAAACATTAAAAACATACATAGTAATTCAAGTAATTTTTTGCATTATTTCACCTTTAATATTAATATTACCTGTAATATTAAAGGAGAGTGCCCAGAAGTGCTGTCAAAGCATCTGTGATAACGTTCTGACTGAAGAGGACTGGAAGATGGGCAAGACTAAAGTGTTTCTGAAGGTACTGAGCTGAATTTTCCAGGTACCATTACTGCATTTTAAGAGAAACCCATTCTAACGTGATACTTACTTGAATCAGGATTTCCATGATACCATTTTGGAATTGGCACGAGACAAGGCTCTCAATGAGAAGGCACTTATTATTCAGAGAGTCCTGAGAGGACATAAACACAGGTAAAAGACTGAGGATAATCTCTTACATTTGAAGAGAAAATTTCCACACATTCTTTTACCAGTCGCCATTTTGCTTTCTCGCAGGAAGGAGTTCCTGAGAAAGAGAAGAGCAGCTGTGACCATACAGAAAACCTGGCGTGGACACAAAGTCAGAAAACTTTACAGAGTGGTACGTTGTTAGATTGTACAGACTGAAAATTTGAAAAGTTGATAGTCATTGCTTGTACATGTAGAGTGTCACTTTCTGCATGTGTTTCTGCAGGTCCAGTTGGGTTTTGCCCGTCTGCAGGCTCAAGTACGCTCCCGTCAGATGGCCTGGGATTATAAACAGAAGCGTCGAGCCACTGTTCTGCTTCAGGCTCAGATTCGTGGCTACTTGGCGAGGAAGGCGTGGAAACGAAAGAGAGCGGCAGTGATCCTTCTCCAGGCTTACACTAGAGGAACTCTAGCCAGAATAGCTGTCAGGAAGATGAAGAGAGATGTAAGAAGTTTGCTGATGGATGGATCATGTTTAAATGACAGTTTGCTAAAGATCTCAAGATACATGTCATCTACATCTGTCGCCATCTCTGTTGTTTGCAGGCTTTCCTCTCACTTCAGGAACGTCAAGCAGCAGAGCGTGCTGCTCTAGAAAGACAGAAGAAGCTTGACGAAATTTTGCGGCAGCATAAAGAAAGAGAGGCGGCTGAACAGTTGGCAAACATCACAGACCAGGAAATGGTGGATGATATTTTTGGCTTCTTGCCTAGCATGGTTGGTGGACAAGAAGGCCAGGCACCTGTGGGTTTTGAGGTGAGAGATCAAACTTCTCAAAGAAGTCTGGATAACAATAATGTTCAAACCAAACAACTTCCTGGAAACGGTGTGTTTGTGTGTTTAGGACTTGGAGGGAAAGCGAGCAGTGCTTGAAGAAGTGGATCTGGATGATGCTCCAATGATGGCGATTCCAGAGGAGGACTATGATGATTTGGATGAGTACTCGTTCAACAAGTTTGCTTCCATGAACTTCCAGGGTGCTGCAACGCCCATGTACATTCGCCAGAGGTTACGTCAGCCTCTGCTCTACCATGAGGATGAGAATGATGTCCTGGTAAAGACACCTTTGACTTTGACCAGCATTTGATTGATTTATGAAGTTCTTCTCTCCGCAGCATCATTTCTGATGTGTCACATTAAAAATAAGTGCTTACTACTGCTGTTCTCCACAGGGTTCACTAACAGTTTGGTGGATGATCTTGAGATTTATGGGTGATCTTCCCGAACCAAAGCCTCAGGTGGTCTCAAGAAGTGGAACAGCCTTTGCTGACCACTCTCTTCAGAAGGAAGTGGCCTCCAGACAGGATAGACGTCTCAGCCATATGGTGGGCCTGGACCAGGTGAGGAAAAACAACAGCTAAGACTAGCAATACAGGTCTTTTTAGTAAGGTTATAACTTAAGAAAGAAAAATAAATTGAAATACTGTGGTCTTTTCTTGGAATACACTTCCAACACTGAAAGTGTTGGTGTCTCGTTTCAGAGAATGAGAAATACAAGAAACTCTCCAAACAGGAAACTCAGTACACTACCAGAAGAGGCTTCCCGCAACAGAAAATCATCAACTTTTACAGACATACTGGCCCGGAACAGAAAGCCTGTCCAAGATTATGGTGTTCCAGGCCGCAAGCTATCTGCCATACCAGAGCAGGGTCAGAGAAACAGAAAGACTTCAACTTTTTCTGATTTAATGTCCCGAAACAGAAGGACCTCCACAGCTCCTGAGGCACTTCAATCAACCAACAGACCCGGTAGAAAACCATCTGTTATATCAGAAGAGGTGAGACACATAAATGTTGCAAATTGGCCAATGATGTGACGCTCAATATATTATTTGTTAACTTTGATTACTTAAAGGGTTAGTTCACCCAAAAATAAAAATTCTGTCATTACTCAACCCGGAATATCTTTGTTTGTCTTCGGCACGCAAATTAAGATCTTTTTAATAAAATATGAGCGCTCTCTGACCCTCCATAGACAGCAAAGGGACTACCACATTTAAGATCCAGAAAGGCAGTAAGGACGTTATTAAAATAGTCCATGTGACATCAGCGACTCAACCAGAATCAGTGGTTCAGTCGTTATTTTAAGAAGCTACAAAAATACTTTTTGTGCCCAAAAAAAACAAAAATACAGACTTTATTCAACAATTCTCCTTTGTGTCAGCCTAGCGCCATTTTGGAGAGTATCATGATACATGTGGGCACTTTCCTCTAAACGTAAACAAACCCCGTGCACGCGTGCTCTCCGTCAGCAGCACGCGAGGAAAGCGTGCACATGCCTCGTGATACTCTCCAAAATGATGTTAGAAGAAGGAGAAGAATTGTTGAATAAAGTCGTTATTTTTGTTTTCTTTGCGCACAAAAAGTATTCTCGTAGCTTCGTAAAATTACGATTGAACCACAGATGTCACATGGACTATTTTGTCGATGATCTTGGTACCTTTCTGGGTCTTGAACATGGTAGTACCCTTGCTGTCTCTTGAGGGTCAGAGAGCTCTCGGATTTCTTAAAAAATATCTTAATTTGTGTTCTGAATACAAACGAAGGTCTTACAGGTTTGGAACCACATGAGGGTAATGACAGTATTAAAACTTTTGGGTAACCTTACATTCAATTATTAATTTAGTCCCATTTATTCTTATAAAATATCAAATAATTTGACCCTGTAAGATGTCATTTAAAACTCAGAAAGTTATATCAGTTGACAAGTCAGATCTCTACACTTGCATCTATTTAGGTGTAATAAAATGTTAATTTTTACTTGATGGTTAGACCACAGTATTTACAATATTGAAACTATTCTTGAAAATGGTATAAAACTTAAAAACGTAAAAAAAAAGTGTTCGTACTGCCTTAAAATTTTAAGTTTAGTCAACACGGAATGTTAAGTTGTACTTCATGAAAACATGGATATTTGAGTTGAGTAAACCAAAAATATTGAGGCAGCACAAACACTTTAAGTTGGAACACAGGTAAGTAGGGTCATAAAGCATTTGGATTTCATCAAAAATATGTACATTTGTGTTCTGAGGATGAATGAAGGTCTTACAGGTTTGGAACGACTTGAGGCTGAGTAATTTATGACAGACTTTTTGGCTGAACTAACCCTTTAAATTCAACAAACAGATAAATGTATATTTATAATCTATTAATCTACCCATTAACTCTTCATGTAAAGGCAGAGGATGGGTCTGAAGTTCCCAAACAATCCACTGTGCAAACTATTAGCGAAGAAGATGAAATGAACGCAGACGGACTCACTCTGGACCGGCCAATGAATTCTCTTGAAAAGTTGCATATCATTGTTGGATATGCCATTGTCAGACGCGACCTCAGGTCGGTAATTATTTAAAACCACAAGTAAAATATTGCTTAGTGGTCATATGTTTCTGCTTCGAAGGCTTTAATGTTTTTTATTGTTAGGGATGAAATCTACTGCCAAATCTGCAAGCAGCTCCAGGAGAACTCAAACCGTGGTAGCTTCTTCCGTGGCTGGATCCTCCTGTCCATCTGTTTGGGCATCTTTCCTCCTACTCAGAGCTTTTTTAAGGTGAATAAAGGACAGTCTTCCTTATTAAACTCTTTGATGCAAATTGATGAAATTGTTTGTACATTGTATGTTGTCTCATCTGATCTTGTTCTTCTCCTCACAGTACCTCCAAAGTTTTCTTCGTTCTGGTCCTGCGGGATACGCGCCTTACTGCGCCGACCGACTAAGACGCACTGTCGCCAATGGAGTGCGTGGAGAACCTCCCAGCTGGCTGGAGCTCCAGGTAAAGTCAGTTATGCTGCTGGTAAAAATGTCAGTTTGAACAAGGAATCAGATTTCTTGCTGTTTAAAATGAGAGGGGAAAGCATTTGTAAATAAATTGCAGCAGTATATGATTATATGATATGATCATATAATGAACAAGATTAATGGTTATCAATGAATCATACTCACTTGGAATGGCTCACGCTTTTCCATCATTTTTTTTATTATATGGTTATTATATGTTTGTTTTGGTAACACTTTACAGTGTGCCATTTGTTAACATGAATGAACAATAAACAATACATTTATTACACTGTTTATTTATCTTTGTTCATGTTAGTTCACAGTGCATTAACTACTGTTAACAAACACTTGTGATTTTTAATAATGCATTAGTAAATGCTGAAATGAACATTAACTAAGATTAATAAATGCTGTAGAGGTATTGTTCATTCTTAGTTCATGTTAACTCATGCAGTTAACTCATGTTAACTAGTGAACCTAGTCCAGTGTTACCCTTGTTTTATTATTATGTTTATTATATGGGCAAAGACAAAATTATTTTTGACAAAATTAAACTCTTATAATGATGGACGGCTCATTGAAACAAATGACTTCCGGTTGCATTGTTGCTGTAATTTGCTTATGGTCCAGTACAGATGTGCGAAATGTACCAAAAGATTTGAAACTGTAATTCATGCCCTCACTGTTTTATCACAGGCTACCAAGTCTAAGAAGCCCATTGTCATCTCAGTGACTATGATGGATGGCAGGACTATCAGTATGCCTGTAGATTCTGCCACCACATCTAAAGAGGTCTGCCAGATGCTCTCACAGAAAGTCAAACTTCAGGACACATTTGGCTTCTCTCTTTACATAGCTTTATATGACAAGGTATGAAGCCCTTGGACTGGATTAAGAGTTTAAGTCAGATTTTCAGTATTATTAGTATTCAGTATTATTTAAGACGTGGTATTGTACTCCCTGTTTTTAGGTGTGGTCCTTAGGTAGTGGCCGTGAGCATGTTATGGATGCCATCTCTCAGTGTGAGCAGGAAGTGAAGAGGAAAGGTGGGCAGGAGCAACATTCCCCTTGGCGTCTCTACTTCCGTAAAGAGATCTTTGCACCTTGGCATGACTGCAGCCAGGATAACGTCAGCACAGAAATCATCTACAGACAGGTCATCAGAGGCCTGAAATATGGAGAGTACCAGTGTGAGAAGGTGCGCTTAAGACCATTTTTAGTATCAGTTATTATCAAAAATGATCGTTTTAACTCTTTAAATAGCAAATTGGTGTTTCAGTGACTTTTATATTTACTTAAAGGCATAGTTGTTCTGTTGTAATTTAATATTGTCATTACAAACATTTCTTTCTTCTGTGGAAGACGAAAGAGATATTTTGGGAAATGTTGTTAACCAATGGTTTTGTGTTGGTTTAGAAAAAAAATGAGAAAAAAGAAACAAGAGAAAATGGAGAAATGACTATGAAAATCAATAAGACCTGAAACCATTTGGTTACCAACATTCTTCCAAATATCTTCTCTTGTGTTCCAGTCTGTCAGTCATTCACCTTGATTTATATAGCACTTTATACAATACAGATTGTGTCAAAGCAGCTTCACAGTGCCAAACAGAAAAATAGTTTGTCACTAATGCAAGAGGATACTAACAAACAGGCAATTTTTCAGTTAAAGTCCGTTCATTGTTGATTTGGTGATGTCATCATCCAGTTCAACTCTCTTCCAATGTCTGTACAGTCAAGCCGACAATACTGCCAAAAATTAAACACATTAGCATTACAGTGAACGTTAACACCATGTTTCCTGATGATATTTCCTAAGGGTAACATGTAAAGCGTGAAAAGCAGTTCTAGTACTGAGCCTTGTGCTACACCGTACTATACCTGTGATCAATATGATACCGATGATATCTCCCACATGTAAAGCATGAAAAGCAGCGGTCCTAGTATTGAGCCTTGTGGTACTCCATACTGTACTGCTAAATAGTATGATACTGATGATATTGTGAACAGTTATGATACAGATGATATTTCTAAAGGGTAACAGGGAAAGCGTGAAAAGCAGCGGTCCTAGTACTGAGCCTAGTGGTACTCCATACTGTACTCATGAACAGTAAGATACCGATGATATCTCCCAAGGGTAATAGGTAAAACGTGAAAAGCAGCAGTCCTAGTATTGAGCCTTGTGGCACTCCATACTATGCTGCACTTGTGAACAGTATGATACCGATGATATCTCCCCAGGGTAACAGAGAAAGCGTGAAAAGCAGCGGTTCTAGTACTGAGCCTTGTGGTACTCCATACTGTACTTGTGATTAATATGATAGCGATGATATCTCCCAAGGGTAATAGGTAAAGCGTGAAAAGCAGTGGTCCTAGTACTGAGCCTTGTGGCACTCCATACTGTACTCATGAGCAGTAAGATAACGATGATATCTCCCAAGGGTAACATGTAAAGTGTATAAAAAAGCAGCAGTCCTAATACTGAGCCTTGTGGTACACCATACTGTATATGTGATTGATATGATACCTCATCGTTCACTGCTACGAATTGATGACAGTCAGATAAGAGTTAAGCCACAGAAAAAAGAAAGTCATACAGGTTTGGAATAACATGGTGCATTCAGTGGTTTATTATGTTGCGCTGATTGTAATGACAGTCATTATGGACTTGGACTTTCTAGGAGTGTGGATTCACCTTCAAGCAACCCATTCAACCTGTTACCTTTGTCGTTATAGAACTGTGTTATTCATAGTCAGTCACGACTACTTTATCCAGTGGGTAAAAGTGTCCAATAAAAGCAACCTGTTCTCATGACGAAAACGTACCTGTGGGAACTTTTTGCAAGACGCAAAATACGTGCTTGCGTGTTTGTTTCGTGACATATTCAGTGTGAAAGAGTGTTTGGTTTTTTCCCCTGAACAGATGAATGTATATATGGTATGTGTCAGGTGATGTTGGTTTTGCAGTTCTGACTTGAAATGTCCATTTTAAAATAAACTATATGCACTACACCTAAACTTACCTGATAGTATGAACAAAAGTGAATGTCACGTAAAAACGCAATTGCAAGCAAGCATCTTTTAGCCTTTTCATCACGAGTCATGTTTTTCACAGGATTCGTCCTCTAGGATTCCACATCCTAAGTCTAATTCCATGCCAGCTAAGCTACCAAGCAAGCATGTTACGTCAGGAAAGCAAAACAAATGGAGCTGTAATCATAACTGTAATAATTGACCTTTGCGTTTCAGGAGGCCGACACTGTTGCGCTTGCAGCAAAGCACTTCTATGTGCAGTTTGGATCAGACATGAGTATGGAGAATACTAGGACTGTAGTTAAGGAGTGCATTAACTCCAAACTACTGGAGGCCAAGTCAGAAGAAAAGTGGGTCCAGATGGTCAACACGGCACATGCACAGGTACCGATGTTTCTTTTATTGCTTATGTTAAAATAAACATAATAAAGCTTTCCACCTGTGTGAAAGTCAAAATATTTTACAAGCATTTGTCTCTTTTTGTTAGGGCCCATTAATAAACTCTCGGACCAAGCCTGATAAAGTCAAAGCAGAGGTGGTTGACTATGCTCGTCAAAAGTGGCCAATGTTCTTCTCCAAGTTTTTTGAAGTTGCCAAGTTATCTGGTATGCATCGTACACTAAGATAAGCATTGCGTTCACTACCATTCAAAAGACTGGGGTCGGTAGGATAATTGATAGTTTTGAATATTTTTAACTATCAAAAGTAACAGATAAGACATTTACAAAATGTTATAAAAGCTTCCTATGTCAAAGAATCCTTAAAGCATCATGATTTCCACAAAAATATTAGGCAGTACAACTGATTTTAACATTTAATAATAAGGAATGTTTCTTGAGCACCAAAAGAGCACATTAGATTTCTAAAGCATCCTGTGACACTGACAACTGGAGAAAAATAAATCAGCTATTGTAAATTGTAATAATATTTCACAATATTCCCGTTTTACTGTATTTTTGATTAAATATCAAATATAGCCTTGATGAGAATAAGAGACTTCTTACCAACCCTATTCTTTGAATGGTACTGTACATTAAAAATAATGTAAGAATTTTGGTGAATAAGATTAAATTTGTGCCATTTTAATATTCAGGTCCTCCTCTACCAAAGAGCAGGTTCATCTTTGCCATAAATTCAACTGGAATAACATTCCTAGATGAACGAGAAAAGACTCTCCTGGTGCTGTCTTACCCAGAGCTCACCGGGGTCAACACTGTCAGGTGGGTTAGACACATATATTATATTTTAAAAATTAAAAATGATGTAAATTCCCTAAATTCTCCCTGCATCATCTCCTCCCAGAGATAGGAAGTGTGTGTGTTTGCTGACTCTGAAAGGAGACTTCACACTGAATGCAATCATGGCCACTGACATCTCAGATCTGGTAGCCATGTTTCTGGCAGGCCTGATACAACGTTCCCAATATGCCGTCACCCTACAGGAGGTTAACAGACAAGGTCAGAGGAGGAAATAAGCTGCATATATATGTATATACATACAGTCATGGCCAGAAATATCAGCACCCTTGCAATTCTGTCAGAAAATGCAACCCTTCTCAGAAAATTGTTGCAGTTGCAAAAGTTTTGGTACTTTTTTTGTTTGCATTGGAACAACACAAAAAAACAGAGAACAAAAGTCAAATCTGATACAATTCCACACAGAACCCAAAAAATGCACAAAATTATTGGCACCCTTAACTTAATATTTGATAGCACCCCCTTTGGAAAAAATAACTGAAATCAATCGCTGAATGAGTTTCTTACATCTCTCTACTGGAATTTTGGACCATTCTTCTCCAGGTCATTCAGATTTGAAGGATGCCTTCTCCCAACTGCAGTTTTGAGATCTCTCCACAGGTGTTCTATGGGATTCTGATCTGGACCCATTGCTGGCCATTTCAAATCTCTCCAGCGCTTTGTTTGTAACCATTTCTGAGTGCTTTTTGAAGTGTGTTTCGGGTCATTGTCCTGCTGGAAGACCCATGACCTCTGCTGGAGATGCAGCTTTCTGACACTGGCCACTATGTTGCGCCCCAAAATTCTTTGGTAATCATGAGATTTCATGATACCGTTCACACAGTCAAGGCATCCAGTGCCAGAAGCAGCAAAGCAACCCCAAAACATCTTTGAACATCCACCATGTTTGACTGTAGGGACTGTGTTCTTTCCTTTAAAGGCCTCATTTCTTTTTCTGTAAACACTGCCATGATGTCCTTTACCAAAAAGCTCTAGTTTTGTCTCATCTGTCCACAGTATGTTCTACCAGATGGATTGTGGTTTTGTCACATAAGTTTTGGCAAACTCCAGTCTTGCTTTTTATGCCTTTGTGTCAGCAGTGGTGTCCTCCTTTTCATTCAGATGGCGACGGATAGTGTGAGCTGACGCTGTTGTACCCTGTGTCTGCAGATCAGCTTGAATTTGTTTGGAAGATAATCGGGGTTCTTTATCCACCATTTGAATGATCCTTTATTGTAATTTTTCATTCATTTTGCTCTTCCGTCCACGTCCAGGGAGGTTAACTACAGTGCCATGGGCTGTAAACCTCTTGATGATACTAAGCACAGTGGACACATGAAGATTTAGATCTCTGGAGATGGACTTGTAGCCTTGAGATTGTCCATGTTTTTCCACATTTTTTTCTCTCAAATCCACAGACAACTCTTTACACTTCTTTCTTTTCTCTGTGATCAGTGTGACACACAACACAAAGGTTGAGTCAACTTCTCTCCATTTTAACTGGTTACAAGTGTGATTACTATATTGCCCACACCTGGTAGTTGCTACAGGTGTGTCTAAATACAAATTACAGGAGCATCACGTGCTTGAAAAGCAACTATTTCTTACAATTTGACAAGGTGCCAATAATTTTGTCCAGTCCATTTTTGAGTTCTGTGAAATTGTATCAAGTTTGACTTTTCTTCTGTTTTTTTGTGTTGTTGCAGTGCAAACAAAAACAATAAGCATGTTAATACCAAAACATTTGCAATTGGAACAAATTTCTGAGAGAAGTGTTGCATTTTCTGAAAGAATTGCAAGGGTGCCAATAATTTTGGCCATATATATATATATATAAAATTATATATATATATATATATATATATATATATATATATTTTTTTTGACTGTTCAGAATCTGTAACTGACTTGTTTTTTTGTAATGAAAAACGGTTTGGATGTTTTTCAAGATGATCGAACATTTCTCAGCTTTAAGAAGGCTGAGCTCATCTACATCATTAAAGATGATGAGTATTCTGTTGCCCGTGGCTGGTTAAAGGGCAAGAATGAGCGGACAGGAGACATCGGTGCAGTCCCTGTAGATGCTATCTTGATTCTTCCAACTCTTATGAAACCGACAAATGAAGTCCTGGTGAGAACTTAAATATATGTTTTTTCATGCTGTTCTGTGGAGTGCTTTAGATCTGTAAAGATCTATATATTTGTCTGGGTTTGGAATATGTGTCATAATCACATTAGCATTGAAAAATATTGCTAAAAACCTAACATGTTCTGACTTTTTGCTCTGTTTTTTTAGAGCCTGATCAGCTTGTCCCCAGATCAAAGAAAGACTATTATAGACAACAGTGTAAAAGGAACCATGACTGAAAGAGTGGCTCTTTGGACTCTAAAAGATTTCTCTGTCGAATATTTCAGGTCCTTGCAGCAACTGATTGACCACATTATTATTGCACTTATTTAAAACATACTACATTTGGAAGCGAACGTGAATGACCTGTTGTTCTTCTGTCACAGGCAGCCCATCACAGATGTGAACAGACAGGTGATCTCCAAGAATGTCGCACCTGAGAAACTGTGGGCCAACTCCAGAGAACCCATCAGACAACCCCTGCTGAAGAGACTGGTGGGAAATTCAGATTTAAGTCCGCTAGCCTGCCAGGCCTTTACTGATATCCTTTGCCACACATATTTAACTCATTATCATTTACGGCAATATCTTTGAACATTGCTAATTGCCACAGTAGCAGTTGACCCCTTATGTTTGCGTATCTTAATGTAGTAATGCATAAAGCTGCAGAACATGGCAGCTGTTGTAGTTTGTGATCCAGGTAGGATGCGACCCAGGAAAGTTCCGATTCCTTGACTAAATGATGTGCACCTATTCTGAAGTACATGGGTGACTACCCCACTAGACAGATCCAGAGCCCCCTGGAGCTCACAGACCAGATCTTTGGCCCACCTACAGAAAATGAGGAGCTCAGAGATGAGATCTACTGCCAGATCATGAAACAAATGACCAGCAATAACAACCGGTAAACAGCATTACATGTTCAATGTCAATATTGCATTGCATTTTGAATACCTGTACACTACCACAAACGTTTGGGTCTGTAAAATATTTCTTTTTTTTTCAAAAAGTCTCTAATGTTTACCAAGGCTGCATTTATTTAACAAGAATACAGTAAAACAGTAATATTGTAAAATATTAGTACAATACATACAGTTGAGGTCAAAAGTTTACATACACCTTGCAGAATCTGTAAAATGTTAATTATGTTACCATAATAAGAGGGATCATACAAAATGCATGTTTTTTTTTTTTTTTTTTTTGTTTTGGTACTGACCTGAATAAGATATTTCACATAAAAGACATTTGCATATAATCCACAAGACAGAATAATAGTGGACTTTATAAAAATTACCCTGTTTAAAAGTTTACATGCACTTGATTCTTAATACTGTGTTGGTTATCTAATTGATCCACAGTGTTTTTTTTTTTTTGTTTGTTTTTTTTTGTGATAGATGTACATTAGTCCCTTGTTTGTCCTGAACAGTTAAACTGCCTGCTGTTCTTCAGGTCCCACAAATTCTTTGGTTTGTCAGCATTTTTGTGTATTTGAACCCTTTTCAACAATGACTGTATGATTTTGAGATCCATCTTTTCACACTGAGGATAACTGAGGGACTCATATGCAACTATTACAGAAGGTTTAAATGCTCACTGATGCCTCAGAAGGAAAAACGATGCATTTAGAGCTGGGGGTGAAAACTTTTGCACAGAATGAAGACGTGTACATTTTTCTTATTTTGCCTAAATATCACAGTTTGTCATTTAGTACTGCCCTTCAGAAGCTACAGAAGATACTTACATGTTTCCTAAAAACAAAATAAGTTATGTTTACCCTGATCTTCAAATTAAAAAAAGTTTTCACCCCCCAACGTTTTTTATGTGAAATATCTTATTCAGGTCAGTACTAAATAACAAAATAACATGCTTTGTGTGATCCCTCTTATTTTGGTAAAATTATTAACATTTTGCAGATTCTGCAAGGTATATGTAAACTTTTGACCTCAACTTTTAACATATTAACATTATAAGGGTCTTTACTGTCACTTTTGATCAATTTAATGCATTCATGTTGAATAAAGGTATTGTAATATACATGTAAGCATTGACTTGAAGAGAGTCATGTCTGTTGAAATCATAATCACTTGTGAACTTGGTACAAAGATGTGACAGAGACACAATTTCACAAGAGTTCTGAAAAGTTTTCCTTTTGGGATTGTAGTTGCACCAAAGTCAGCTTGCCCTTTATAATGGTGAGAGGAAACTATGAAACCTTTAACTTCTTTATCCATCGGTGTTTTCTTTTAATAAGCTTCTTTAAAAATCCATCAATAATTACTCACCCTCATGTTGTTCCAAACCCAGAAGACCTTTGTTCATGTTTGGAACACAAATTAAGATATTTTGATGAATTTCAAGAGCTTTCTGACTCTGCATAGACATCAATGCAACTACCACATCCAAGGCCCAGAAAGGTAGCAAGGACATCATTAAAATAGTCCATGTGACATCAGTGGTTCAACCTCAATTTTATAAAACTACGAGAACACTTTTCGTGTGCAAAGAAAACAAAAATAATGACTTCAACAATTTTTTTTTCTCTTCTGTGTCCATCTTCACAAGAGTACCATGCTTTTCTGTTGCCAGTATATTTAGTTTTAGAATATTGGTATACAGTTAAAATTTCCTTTCCAAGACAGGACCAAACAATCATACTTTAGTTTCAGGTGTCTGCTCTGTCTGCTGTACATGTGAATCAACAAGCAGTAGGTTTACTGTACTGAATCACTTTTGATCATTCTTATTTAAATGCATTAAAGCCACTTTTAAACATTTGATCTGTGAAGCACAACGTTTATTGTATATATGCCATTTCAGATGCTGTTTGTAATTTCATTAATTTATAGTAATTAACATTTACAAATGTTCTTTCTCAATCAGGTACAGTGTGGAGCAGGGCTGGCAGCTGCTGTGGCTGTGCTGTGGTCTCTTCCCTCCCAGTAACTCTCTGTTCAAACATGCTCAGCGTTTCATTGAGACACGCAAACGAGAGCCATTGGCCACAGACTGCCTCAAGAGACTGCAAGGGGCTCGGAGGTATGGCCGGTATTTCTAGACATATGTTTAAACATATTTTTGTTTCAATCCAAATGAGATTCCATAACTTAATAGCTTTAAGAAAAGGAAGAAATCCAATGAATTACCATAAAGTTTAAATGAATTAATCAAACTAAGCCGTCCTATCATGTGAATTCAGTTATAAAATCAGTAAAAGCTAATGTTTAAGTCACTGTTAAAAGCTTATGAGAACAAAGCCTCTATTGCTTTTTACTCTTTGAACTTTGGCTGGCTTACCTGAGAGCCATAACCTATTGGAGCTCATCACAAACAACATGTGTGTTATATTACTGGATTGATGTACTGTAAGTATGAAGAGACAAACACCCTATTAGCAGTTGCTTACAGTTGAAAACAAGCTTGGCTAATTACCATGATGGCATATGATTGCCACTTAACACAAATGCTTTAATATTTAATATTTTAATCAAAAATGATTGTTTGTAGGTACTAGTAATTGAGTCTTTTAAAAGGACGCAATGTTACACACTGTTGGCACAGCAACACCTCTCCTTTTAGCATGGTAACCTTTGCCATACTGGAGCAAATGCCAGGAAAGTGTCAGTACTGTGATAGGATAGTACGGAATTTACAGCAGCTTCATCTGCTATTGCAACTGTTCAAAGACTGCCACATTTGGGAAACACGACTGTAGCCTTATAGTTGAAATGACTCCACAAGCTGGGTCACAGATGATGGAAATGCATTGGTGATTTGGTGTGAAAGAATAGCAGCCATATGTTTACAGTTGTGAGATGACATTTGTCATTGTTTCTGTGCTAGAATGGAGTCCAGAAAGCTTCCACCTCACCAGGTAGAGGTTGAGGCAATTCAGCACAACAGCACCCAGATCTTCCACAAAATGTATTTCCCCAATGACACTCAAGAGGTAATTCAACACAGTCAGGCACTAGTGCACCATTCATTTTTTGCTGTTGAGTCCTGCAGTAGTAGTTTGCACCTCAGTAACTTGTACAATTTTCATAATGGTGAAAATAATTGTAGTTGAAAAAACATAAAAATTAACAGTCAATTTTATGGCATTACAAGTCATGCATTTTATTAATGGAATATCATTCCATTTTTTTTTTCTTCACTCTTCTGGACAGAATTTTGAGGTGGGATCCAACACCAAGGTAAAAGACCTGGTCCTGACCATTGCTGATAAACTCATGTTGTCCACAGCTGACGGTTTCAGCCTCTTTGTGAAAACTCCTGATAAGGTTTGTACCCTTGCAACTGTGATTTATAATTAAAGGAACAGATCTTCCAAAAATGAACATTCTGTCATTAATTGCTCACCCTCATGGCGTTCCAAACCCGCAAGACCTTCGTTCATCTTCGAAACGAAATTAAGAAATTTTTGATGATGCTTTCTGACCCTGCATAGACAGCAATGGTACTACCATGTTCAAGGCCAGAAAGGTAATAAAGACATTGATAAAATAGTCCATGTGACATCAGTGGTTCAACCGCAATGTTATGAAGCTACGAGAATACTTTTTTGTGCGCAAAGAAGACAAAACCGTGCCTATGGAAAATCATCATACCCTGTGAAAACCTTTACCTTTTGTCACATTACCTGGGAAATAAAATAAATTAACTAACTAACATTGTAACTCTCATTAAAGTAAAAATATCATTACAATTTTTTTTGGAGGATTATTAAAAATTAATTAGTGAAATGTCTGGTTTGGTGAAGTGATCAGCCCATTGTATACCATTATAAACTTGCTCAGGTGCAAGCAATCAACTTCCAGATTAAACACAAGGCTATTAGCCCCACCTGACGTCAATAATAGCGGTGTTGATTACTTCAGAATAAAATGAGCTGTTTCTTGAAGACTCCACTGTTAGTAGTGCATGGTACGGCAAAGAATTTGCCATGGTTGGGAAAGTGCTTGCAAAAGACCTCCAGGATAAACTCACAAGTTAGGAGAAGGCTACAAAAACATTTCAAAGACTTTAGCTATCTCCGGAGTACTGTTCAGAACATCATGAAGAAGTGAAAAGCTAATGGCACCACCAGCACATTGCCTAGATCAGGCTGTCCATCCAAAGTGGATGACAGAGCCAGAAGGTCCTTGATAAGAGAAGCTACCAGGAGGCCAAAAGCAACTTTGAAGGACTTAAAAGGCTTTGTGGCTGGGTCTGGTCAGTCTGTGCATGTGACAACTATCTAAGCTTTACTCAAAGCTGGCCTGTATGGCAAGGTGGCACGTAAGAAGCCTTTCCTAAAAAAGTGTCAAACTCTGTCTCATTTGCACTATGCAAAAACACATTTGAAAGAGACTGATACCTTCTGGCGAAAGGTGCTATGGTCTGATGAGACCAACATGGACCTCTTTGGACTGAATTCTAAGCATTATGTTTGGCAAAAAGCAAACACCACCCAAAACACACCATACCTACTGTGAACCATGGTGGTTGGGAGCATTATGTTGTGGGGGTGTTCAGGATTATCCTTCAAGGCATTTGGTTAGGATTGAAGGGAAAATGGATGCTGTCAAGTAGGAGAAAAATCTTTGCGCCTGCTGCACCCATGGTACGGCAGCAAAGTTCCTTGATTATTACGCCGGAATGAGAGTATAGTTCCTAGCCATATTAGCCTAGAACATCGCAACTTTTCATTTTCCATCAGTCTTAGTACACGATGTAACTACAGAAGAGTCAAGTTTTAAAAAGGAAGAATATTCTCATTATATATGGTCATTTTTGAGCGAGATGCGGTCTAATCAGATTGAATGATCTATGCTAAGCTATGCTAAAAGTGCTACCGCCAGACCCGAAAACAGTTTCGGGTCTGATTTCGAAAACAGTAAAACTCAACTGTTTAACTGTGGGGGTGTTGGACAATGAGCCTATTTTCCAAAAAAGTGGAGTGTTTCTTTAAATCAAGGGATGACTGATGACTTTTTCAACCCTGTTATTCTAGTTTTTTTAATTGGTTTGATGTTTTAAGACCAAAGTTGTAAATAAAGCTGGAAAAGTTATTTGGAATGGGGTTTGATTTCAGGCTTTATGACAAATAAAGTAACTATTTCAAAGGGATATGATGATTTTCTATAGGAACTGAATGTCAGAATGCTGGCTCCTGCATCAGCAGCACCAAACGCATACATTGTGGAACTTTTGTGAATGCGTGTCAAAAACTAACACGGAAGAGAAGAAATTGTTGAATAAAGTCATTGTTTTTGTTTTCTTTCTTCGCAAAAAGTATTCTCGTAGCTTTATAAAATTAAAGGTTGAACCACTGATTTTACATGGACTATTATAATGATGTCCTCGCTACCTTTCTGGGCCTAGAACATGTCAGTTGCGTTGATGTCTATGCAGGGTCAGAAAGCTCTCAGATTTAAATTTTTTTTTCAATATGCGTTCCAAAGATGAACAAAGGTCTTGCGGGTTTGAAACAACAAGGGGGTGAGTAATTAATGACAGAATTTTAATTTTTGGGTGAACTATAGTAAACAAATATTTAGGATCTATTTAGGGTAGTTTAAGAACTGACCATTTAAAAATCATATATCGTTAAATAAATCTGATTATTGGGAGAGACATTGCCTCCTCAGTGTCTACAATAGTTACAGTACTGCCAGTGATCCCATGTCCTTTTACTAATTTACAGCAGCATTTTTACATAGCTTTTGTCTGTATGTTAATCTAGCATATTCCTTCTCCCAGGTTCTAAGTCTGAATGAAACTGACTACTTCTTTGACAGCCTGAGACAGATTACTGACTGGTCCAGGAGAGCAAAGAGAGTGAATCAGGGTAAGTCTGTTTTAAATTTTGGTGGAAACTTGGCCATAGTTCAATTAAGACATTTAAAGGGAGAAGTCCACTTCCAAAACAAAGATTCACATACAATGTACTCACCCCATTGTCATCCAAAATGTTCATGTCTTTCTTTCTTCAGTCGTAAAGAAATTATGTTTTTTGAGGAAAACATTTCAGCATTTTTCTCCATATAATGGACTGCTATGGTGCCCCGATTTTGAACTTTCAAAATAGGGTGTGTCGAAAAACTCTCCCTTAACTTCAAAATCATCCTATATCGCTGTTTTACCTTTTTTGTTAAGGGTGTTTGATCTTCTTTGCATGTTCACTTTGCAAAGACTGGGTCGGTACTTCTGCAGCGATGTAGGATGATTTTGAAAAGATTTTTGAAGTTGAGTTTTTCGACATACCCTAACTGTCTTGAACCAGAATACACAGAGTTCAACGAGAGCAAGGCAAGACGAGCGTTTGAGAATAAAAAGTATTTAAATTGTATTTTTTTTTTAATGAAAATAAGCGATCGTTTCGCTAGATAAGAGCCTTCTTCCTCAGCTGGGATCGTTTACAGCCGCATTTAAGATTGTTTGAAGCCGCATTTTGGAAGTTCAGAATTGGGGCACCATATCGGTGCGTTATATGTAGAAAAATGCTAAAATGTTTTCCTCAAAAAAAAAAAAAAATGTCTTTACGGCTGAAGAAAGACAGACATGAACATCTTGGATGACAATAGGGTGATTACATTATATGTGAATCTTTGTTTTGGAAGTGGACTTCTCCTTTTAGTATTTTTTTATAAACATGCCTTAGAAAAAAACATTACTGGTGTGCCTCTTGAGACAAAAAGGCACTGATATATTTTAAGATTAGTCAGTACAATCTTTTTTTCAGTTGAAACAGCTCAGACTTACATTTTAGTAGGGATGCACAACAACATATTGCATGTATAGGCACATATTATGCGTGTAGGCAAAGTAACATTGCCAGCTACTGCCCTGGCATGCATAATACAGAGTTTTAGCCATTTTTGCGGCTTCGTGTGAACTTTGTGTGAACAACTGCTACTCTTTTAAACAGCGGGCGGACCAGTGAGTGTATCTTACTCGGTTTTCTTTATGAGAAAACTATGGTTCAGCATTGTTCCTGGTAGAGATGTGGAGGCGGATCTCATCTTTCATTTCCCACAGGTACTTGCAATCAGTGGAATGTTCTTAAAAATAGCAGGAAATTTGATCATATAGCTTCCCTGTAAGCATAGAAGTTTTTCATATTTTATGGTATATGGCATTTTTTCCATATTTCTCACACTATCTAGGAGTTGCCCAAGTACTTGAGAGGTTATCATGTTTGTAGCAAACAAGACATGGTGGCGCTCGGTGCTCTACTCTTCAGAGTGAAAGTGGACAATGATAAAACTCAGTTTACCCAGATTCCTAGAATGCTGAAAGAACTAGTGCCTAATGACCAGCTTAAAGTCATGTCTACTGATGAATGGAAAAAGGTCAGTTCCAGTACACTGCACTGTTTAAAAAATACGCGCCTAAAGTGTTTCTCATAACGTAAGCATTTTTCAACAGCAAATTTTAGCTGAGTACAACAAGCAAGCAGGCACGAGTGTGGAGCAGGCAATGATTGGCTTTTTAAAGATTGTCTACAAATGGCCCACATTTGGCTGTGCCTTTTTTGATGTGAAAGTAAGCAGTTTGAGTTTGCAACAAAATAATAATTTTGATAATATTAGTTTAACTGTGTATAAAAAGACTCTTGATATTACAGCAAACATCAGAGCCCAATTTCCCTGACATCGTAAGGATTGCCATCAGTAAACAGGGCATCAGTATCATTCACCCCAAAACAAAGGTATCATCAATTGATAACTCTTAAGCTAACTTATCATGTAAGACAACTGGTATGTTTTTTTTGTCTCATTTTAACTGCTTTGCATGTGGTTTTCCTAAACAACATTTGTACAACACCTCAGATGAGTGTTCCTGTAAGCGTGAATGTAAAATTACAATGTCTACTTAAAATATGAATCATGTATCTTAATTTTGTGGAACTAATTCAGTTCAACTTCTGTTTAAGGACACTCTGGCAGTGCATCCATATAACAAGATTGCAAGTTGGTGCAGTGGAAGCACATACTTCCACATGACTGTAGGAAGCCTTGTCAGGGGGAACAAAATCCTTTGTGAAACTTCCCTGGTAAGTGACAAAGATGTGGCTTTTTCCAGTTTCAGTGTCACATGATCCTTTAAAAATAATTCCAATATGCTGTTTCTTATTATTATCAGTGTATCAGCGTTTTTGCTGCTTAATATTTTTGAGGAAACCATGATACACTACCATTTAAAAGTTTGAGGAAAAGAATCAGCATATCAGAATGATTTCTGAAGGACCGTGTGACATTGAAGTCTGGAATAATGGCTGAACAAAGGAATTCAAAAGAACATTTTTGCCGTTTAAAACTATTTTTCAGATCTTAAAATAATAGAATTTTATCCTGTGTTCTTAAGGGCTATAAAATCGATGACCTGCTGACTTCCTACGTCAACATGTATCTTGTTGAGAAGAGAGGACAAAGACGAACTCACTATGACTAAAACTAACAGACCAGCAAAGACTTTACAGTGCTTTTCTTTTAAAGACACGCATTCACATATACAATAAAAACAACCAATGAGAAATGTTTAAAAAAAAAGCATGAATTTATCAAAATAAACAATGGTGTAGATTTATGTTTCAATGTGATAAGCTATATATCCTGCAAAATGTGTGATGCAAACTGTTGTTAAAGATCAGTAGTTTTTCGCAATATGCTACCAGAATGTGAAGACTGACTAATATTTAATGACACAAATTAATCATTAAAGTTAATGGATCATATTATGTTATTGATGCATTTAAAATATTTTTGAGTGAAATTGTCAAATAAATGTCTATGAGGTGTAATTCGCAGCATTGTAAATTGTGATTATTTTCATTCCATAAGCCTTATGCTTATTAGGGAATTGCTCGGACTCTTCTCCAAAATGAATAGCATTTTTAAGGGGCCTAAACATGCTCAAACTCATGAAACTTTATACACGCCAAAAGTGGTGAAAATTTACATCTGATATGAGTTTTAGAAGTGAGTGTAGCAAAATGGCTCGGTAGCGCCACCTATAAAATTTCAACGAAGTGCCCCTAGAGCTGTTTCACATATAAGAAATTCGGTACACACATGTAACACACCAACACCTACAAAAAAAGTCCCGTGGTACGAAGTCCGAAACCTAACAGGAAGTCTGCTTTTTTTAATTTTCCTTGCATGTTTTGTGCTGTTTTTGCCATTTCAGGCGTTGTATTTAAATGAGTTTCTCCTAGAGATTTAATGGGATCGACACCAAATTTGGTCAGTGTAATCTAAATCCCTTTGTGATGTTAAATTGCCAAGATCTTGAGTTTTTGTTAAAGGGTGTGACTGTGGCGGCCTGACAAACTTCGATTGTTTCGCCATGGAAAAGGAAGTTGTTATAATTTAGGCATACAATGTCCGATCTGCACCAAAACTCAAGTTTGATAAAAGTCCTGTCCTGAACACATGCCCATGACCATATTCCATTATAGCCATAGCGCCAGCTGCTGGCAACAGGAAGTGGCATGTTTTATGCTCTAACTAACTCTTCACAGGCAACATACACACTGTAAGTTTCAAGAGTGACAACCGCATTTAAATGCAGGAGTCCTGTAAATTATTGTTTCATGTGCGTGCGGAACAGCATTCCCTCCCGCATTTGTAACCATAGCAACATTTCAGCGTGTTGTGGGAGTAAATAAGAATTTGGCTGTTGGTTTAACCCATTTTTTGGCTAAAGACTCCTTTTGTCTGTCGATTTTAACTAAACTACCGCTGATAGACGTGCTGTGTTTTGTTTATGCTCGGGAGGCTGCTTTAGAGAGTGCTGTCTTGCAGCGTTGCCATGTCCTCATATTTACAAGCACTTTTAGGCGTTGTTTAGGGCAGTGGTTCTCAACTCCAGTCCTCGGGGCTCACTGCTCTGCATTTGTACATGTTTCTGACACACTCAGTTCAGTTCATGGATCTTTCTCCTAAAAAAGGCTGATGATCTGAATCAGGTGAGTTAAATGAGGGAGACGTACAAAATGTGCAGAGCAGTGGGCCTTGAGGACTGGAGTTGAGAACCACTTGTTTAGGGTGACCAGACGTGCTACTTCCTTGGTATACGTTTAGCACAGGATTTCTGAATTGCCTGAAATAACCAGGTGTTGGTTGTTTGCGCTGCGCCGATCAATCGTTGTACATCAAAGTACCACGATAGCTATAGAGAGCAGAGCAGACACTTCATGCTTTTGAATTGCTCTCGCAGTACTTTGCTGTCATACAATGATCGATCAACGCAGCATAAACAACCAACACCTGGTTCATTTAAGCAGTTTAGAAATCCTGTGCTGAACGTGTCCCTGGGAAGTGGCATGTCTGATCACCCTAATGTTGGTTGGTCTTACCTTATAAAGCTAGGCACTTTATGGGGTTAATAAAGTGGTCTGTTGAGGATTTATGATTTTTTTTTTGTTATAAAACAAAGCATTTGGGTGTTTTAGTGTTCTTTACCACAGGGCTTGTGAGGACAAATAGCTTTGTGTAAAAATATGCTAAGGGTAAGACTTCTTTCACTGTTACTTTCTTGCTTTTCACATACAGACGAAGACATGTCTGATGTGCGTTTAAATATGTCATTAAAGGAGAAGTCCACTTCCAGAACAAAATTTTACAGATAATGTACTCAACCCCACTGTCATCCAAGATGTTCATGTCTTACTTCCTTCAGCCGTAAAGAAATTATGTTTTTTGAGGAAAACATTTCAGGATTTTTCTCCATATAATGGGCTGTTATGGTGCCCCGAGTTTGAACTTCCAAAATGCAGTTTAAATGCGGCTTCAAACGATCCCAAATGTGGCTGTAACCAATCCCAGCCTAGCAAAATAATTGGTTATTATCATTAAAAAAATAAAATTTCAATACTTTTAATTCTCAAACGCTCGTCTTGTCTTGCTCTCCCTGTGTATTCTGGTTCAGGACAGTTAGGGTATGTCGAAAAACTCCAATCGTATTTTCTCCCTCAACTTCAAAAATCATTTAAAAAGCATCCTACATGACTGCAGAAGTACCGACCCAGTCTTTTCAAAGTGAGCATGCAAAGACGATCAAACACCCTAAACAAAAAGGCTAAAACAGCGATATAGGACAAAGTTGAGGGAGAACATGAGATGGGAGTTTTTCGACATACCCTAACTGTCATGAACTGGAAAAAAACAGTCCAGGCAGAGTAAGACAAGACAAGACAAGTGCTTGACATTAAAAAATATATAAATTGTATTATTTTTATGAAAATAACCGATTCTTTTGCTAGATAAGACCATTTTTCCTCACTGGGATTGTTCCCGTATTTGGGATCGTTTGAAGCCGCATTTAAACTGCATTTTGGAAGTTCAAACTTGGGGCACCATATCAGTCCATTATAGGGAGAAAAATGCTGAAATGTTTTCCTCAAAAAACATAATTTCTTTACCTGAAGAAAGAAAGACATGAACATCTTGGATGACAAGGGTTTTTTTTTTTTTTGTTCTGGAAGTGGACTTCCACCTTTAACCACTAGCTTGTTCAGCTCAGTTCTGTACACGCTGCATAGAATTTCTGTAAATGCGGTTGTCACTACCTGTATTTTTCATGAGTTAATGCAGTTGTCAAATACTCCCGTATTTAAGTGAATTATGCGTGTACAGAACGCGATTAAGGAGTAATAGGTGAACTGACAACCGAATTTAGCTGCAGTGTGTATGTAGCCATATAGATTTAATCAACAATATATTTGGTCAGTCTACTCTAAACGCCGTTGCAATGTTAAATTGCGAAGATCTTTAATTTTTGCTAAAGGGTGTGTTTTTGGCAGCCATACAATATCCGACCTGCCCCAAACTTCACATGTTCGATAAGAATCCTGGCCTGAAGACATCTAAAGGCCAATATTCAGTTATAATCATAGCGCCACCTGTAGACTATAGGATGTCATGCTTTGCACTAACTCAAACATACCATGTTCAATCTGCACCAAACCTCATATATTTGATAAAAGTGCTGGCCTGAAGACATCTACACACCAATATCCAGTTATAGTCATAGCACCACCACCTGGTAGCAGGAAGTTTGGCACATACAAATGACTTAGTCATGTTCCTTCTATATTTACAACTTTAAATGCATATTGCCCAGTGTTTGCAGCTTTTCTAAAGCCACCGGGTGCAAGAGCCCTTTCAACGATGCTTGCAGCTTTAATGTTGTTTTGTCATGTTTAACAACAAACTGTTTTAGCTCTTGAATCTGACAGAAGACGAGTTCTTATCTGGTTAACAGTCATGTTACGCTGTGTTTTGCCCCAGGGCAACAAAGTCTCGAGGGGCAGCATATAATGAGGCTTGGAGACGTCCCAATTAAGACTTGGCACTGTATTATTTAGCCTATTCTGGTAGAATAGATAATGGGCTCATTGAGTAAAGCGAACTGTATTAGCATATCGTTGAAGACGTGCCCAGACAGAAGAAAAAGAGATGATGTGTGTCCTACACAGCTGTGATCTTCCAGAATGAAAGACAGATTATTGCTCTTGCTGTTCGCTTGCGGCTCCACATCTGTCTGAGGATCACATGCCCTTATTTTTGCCCTCTGCTGCTCCAATGTACGATGCCCCAACAGTCCACAGCAGGGACCCGAAAAACAAGGACCCCAGTCTGTTATCCTCTGTCCCTTTCGCCCTTGTGATTTCAACTCAGATTTCTTCTCTGAGTTCCAAGGGGCCTCGTCTGTCTGGCTTTCCCCAGTCTACAATGGATAATCTCTGGTCTGTATTCATAAACTACCCCATTAAATGCTCAGTTCATCTTCTGTTTATTGATATGGTTGAAGGAGTGGGGTGGGGGGTTTGTAACCTAAAGGCACGCTAGTCCCCGTTGCCATGGAACCCCACCGGCTCCACATTGCGAGCAAGGCATGCCATTATTCTCCCCCTGTTGTAATGTGCCGCTTCTTCTGACTCGGGTTATTGTGGAGCACACAAGTGGCCCTCAGAAGAAAATAGCATTGCAAAGAAAGGCTGAGGTCAGGGGTCACATTAGAGCCTTCCCATCGCAAACCACGTTTTTGTGATCAAATTTGTTGGCGGCACAAAAAGAGGCACAGTATCGTATCTCAGCCTGAGAGAGTCGAGTCTCAACTCCATTAAACTCCACTGCCTCTCAACAGAAGCTGCTGGTTCGCTCTCGCTTTTCAGGCAGCTGTAAGAAAGCGCAGGCAGCAGAACCAACTCTCCTCTGCTCTGCTCAACTACTTCACTACTGCACAGGCTGTCGAGGGATCAACACTTTGGTGAGTCTCTCATTGATTTCATTTACTTTCTCTCAGTGTCTGCTGTCTAGATCAGTTGAAACTTGTTTGCATGTATTCTTTAGAATTATTTTTACACCTTTAATTATGTAAATTTAGTTTTCCTAGTTTAAATGCAACCCATTTTATCTTTTTTTTTATGTGCTTTTATTTTTGATTGCTTTTTTATAATAAAATGACTGCATTGTTTCCTAGTTTACATGCATGTCATGTTTTTTTTATCCGATGCAACTTAAACTATTTAATGTACTTTTATAGGCTTTTCTGCAAGATGTAAAACGACTATGAAACTATTTTTGACCATATTGTTTTCTTAGTGTACGTGCATGCAATTCTATTTTTATTTGCATAAATATGCAAAAAAAAAAATTGAGAATGCATCTAAAGTGAGTTTATTAGTTAAAGAAATAGTCTTTAAAAGGTCATTTTAGCTCTGCATTATGAAGTAAAAGGTTTAGGATTATAGTTGAACAAGATTTGCTTTGCTTGAATGAGCAAAGTAAGTCAAAATCACTTGAGGGAATTAGATACAAAAAAATGTAATACAGTGAATTTTGCTTTCTTCTGGTCATATTTTACATATTTGTGTATTACTGGAAAAGAAAAGAAGGGTTTCCTATGACTGTTTTACCTTGAGCTTGCAAAATCTCTTTAGAGAATAAAAATTGAATACAGAAAATTCTGCACTGCACTTGCTTTCTTCTAGTCATATTTTACATTTGTGTATTACTGTAAAAAAGTTTTGCCTTGAGTCCGCAAAGTAAGTCAAAATCTCTTTAGAGAATCAGATATAAAAATTTTATATAGAAAATTTTGCGCTGCATTTGCTTTCTTCTAGTCATATTTTACATATTTGTGTATTACTTTTAAAGTTTTTAAAAATAGAAGTTTCCTATGGCTGTTTTACCTTGAGTTCACAAAGTAAGTCAAAATCACTTCAGGGAATCGTACAAAAAATGTAATACAGTAAATTTTACGCTGAATTTGCTTTCTTCTAGTCATATTTGTGTATTACTGGAAAAGAAAAGAATGGTTTCCTATGGCTGTTTTACCTTGAGCTTGTAAAGTAAGTCAAAATCAGTTTTAGGGAATCATACAAAAAAATGTAATACTGTAAATTTGACACTGAATTTGCTTTCTTCTAGTCATTTTTTACATATTTGTGTATTACTGTAAAAAAAGAAGGGTTTCCTATGGCTGTTTTACCTTGAGTTTGCAAAGTAGGTCAAAATCACTTCAGTGAATCATACAAAAAATTTAATACTGTAAATTTTATGCTGAATTAGCTTTCTTCTAGTCATATTTTACATATTTTCATATTACTAGAAAAGAAGAGAAGGGTTTCCTATGGCTGCTTTACCTTGAGCTTGCAACGCAAGTCAAAATCACTTTAGGGAATCAGATATAATAATTTAATATAGAAAATGTTGCGCTGCATTTGCTTTCTTCTAGTCATATTTTATATACTGCATTTGTGTATACTGTTAAAAAAAAAAAAAGAAAAAAGAAAGAAAGAAGTGTTTTGCATGGCTGTTTTACCTTGAGTTCTGATAGCGTGTCGGTCCACGCTGAGCTGTGGTTCAGCTTTGGTTAATCTGCAGTGTGCCTCACGCCTGTGATTACTTCTGCTTCTTTTGTGTGATGTGGTATATAGGAGCATTAGTGTCACATTGCAACCCTAGCCTGACCCCCACTTATTTCTTTAACACAAAAGTGATTTTGTATTGTTGCCAGCCTGTGGAGAAGCCTTTTTCTTCAAGACTTTTGGGATTGGGGCATGTTTTTTCCAAGCTAACCACGGAACGCTTGGACTGGTGCTGCTGGATTATAGTTTTTCATTGGAAATTCTCATATTTTGTGAGACTAAATGTGTTTTTCCTGGACCACAAAGTAAAGTTTCATATCACATACCAGAGAAGCACCAGAATCATTTATTAACATCTGGATTTCTCAATCGCAAATCACGCCTTTTGGTCTCTAAGCGCAGCTTTTTTTGTTTTGTAGTTCTCTGCTTTTATCTGTTTAAGTTACTGGAGGGTTTGGCATGTTCTGGGACTTGAAGAGTTTCCTCCCCCTCAGTTACAAATCCTGCTGCACTTTCCTATGGCAGGATCTTGAGACACTCTTTTGTACACACCCACTTTGTGTTTGTCTGTAGTGTTCTCAAAATATTTATTAAAGTGTCTCTCTATTATTCCAACTCCCGTGAGAGGATATTGTGAAATGTTTTGGTAGCATATTTTAGTCATGAAGAAAGACTCTTTTAGCACTTACTACAAATGGAAACATATTTTTTATATCTTTCGGAGAATTCCAAAGGGTATGAAAGTGAAATTCAGTAAGCATTTGTTGTGCTTTCAGTGAGCATTTGAACTATTTTATCCACTTTATTTCTCCCCTAAGAGCAGGTGCAGCCATTTGTAAATTTTATGGCTCTGGCTTCCAGTCTTAATAGCGTTCAGCTATTTTTGATATAAAACAGCTTGTTTTGCTGCTTGATATTGCAGATTGGTGTGTCTTATCATATTATTTTAATGTGTTGTCGTAATTATGAACACACTGGTTTGTTTACTGCCTGTTGTTTTCTTTTCATTATTCCCTATGGCGACTAATAAACTTGAAGTCTTACCCGTAGGCTTACTTCCGCGTTGTAGAATAAGTTGGATAAATTCAAACCCTAGGCCTCTATACATTATCTTAAAATTCAAACCACTGGTTTTGCATTTGGACTACCTCACAAATAAGATTCATATTCACGTCATATTTTCCTCATACTTATCCCTTTGAGTTTACTTTTTAAAAAAAAAAAAAAAAGAATTATCAATTTGTAAATATCATTGTTTTGTGGAAGTTGCACAACATGACATTTAAACACCTGACATGGGGTCCTCTCTCAGTTTTTTTTTAATTAATTGATTCATTCATTCATTACTTTTTTTTGCATGTTTCTGCAGATTTCTGCATGTTAGTTGTACCACATGAATGAATTGGGCAGACGCAGGTGTTTTTATTAATATTTGTTACAAAATATTATTAAGCAGTGAAGCAGTTTTGTTGAAGTATTAAACATTTAAAAAAAAATGTTTTGAAGATTAACAAAATATTGTTTTTCTCATACTTATCCCTTGAGTTTACTCTATATATATATATATATATATATATATATATATATATATATATATATAAAATATTATTATTATTATTATTATTATTATTATTATATCTGTAAATATCATAGTTTTGTGGGGTTGCACCACATGACATTTAAACACCTAACCTAGTCTGGGGTCCTCTCATTTTTTTTTAATTAATTAATTTTCATTTTGCATGTTTTTACACATTTCTGCATGCTAGTTGCACCACATTAATATTATTTGGCAGACACAGGTGTTTTTTAGATTATTAAGCAGTGAAGCAGTTTTGTTTTAGTATTTAACATTACAATTTTTTTTAAAGATCATGCCAAAATATTATGTTCCTTATACTTATTCCTCGAGTTTACTTTAAATAAAAAAGAATTATTAATTTGTAAATATCACTGTTTTGTTGGAGTTGCACCACATGACATTTAAACACCTGACCTGGCCTGGGGTCCTCTCTTGTTATAGTATTAAACATTAAATATATTTTTTAAAGATTATATTTTTAAAAGACAAAATATTGTTTTCCTCATGCTTATCCTTTGAGTTTACTTTTTTTTTTTAAAAATATTAATTTATAAATATTATTTTGTGGGAGTTTCACCATTGGAGTGCTATCTTAGTTTAATTAATTAATTTTTTTTTCTTTTGCATGTTTCTGCATACTTCTGCATTTGTTGCACCACATAACATTTAAACACCTGACCTAGCCTGGGTCCTCTCTCTTTTTTTTTATTAATTAATTAATTCATTTTTTTGCATGTTTCTGCATGTTAGTTGCACCACATGAATTTTATTTGGCATACACGTGTTTTTTTTCTTATTATTATTAAGCAGTGAAGCAGTTTTGTTATAGTATTATAGTATTATCAACAAATATTTTTTTAAAGATTATGGCAAAATATTATATATAATCATATATTATTCATATTTATTAATTTTCTGCCCCCCAATGAATTTTAATTACAAAATAATAATAATAAAAAAAGCTCATCATAGATAGGTATTTTATTTTATTTAATTGCATTGCATTTTTTTATTGCATTTTAATGTATTTTTTTAAATAAATAGATCCTGGTAAAACATTGTGTTACTAACCCTTTAGAAATTACTGCAATAATTTGGAAATCTATTGAAACGACAGCCTTCTATCATGCAATATTGAGAATATTTTAAAAATATCACAGTGATTTTAAAAAAAAAATCAGTAACACTATATTACTAACATAAATGAGCAATGAACAATAAATTTATTACAGTATGTTATTGTTAGTTAATAAAAATAGTTGTTCATTGTTCATGTCAGTTAACTGTTAACAAGCACAACTTTTGGTTTAAATAATGCGTAGGTAAATGTTGAAATGAACATATAAATGCTGTAGAAGTATTGTTCATCCTTAGTTCATGTTAACCAAAGTAGTTAAAGTTAACTAATGAACCTTGTTGTAAAGTGTAAACAAAAAAATCCACACTGTCAGCTACAGCCCCAGTATTAACAGGTGAACTTTTCCCCAATTTGAACCTTTCTTAAAAAGGTTATCAGCCTATCCCTGCAGATGCTTCATTCGGCCTGATTATTAATAGAGCAACTGTTATTGGATGGCGCGCTAGAATGAATGCCTCTTCCAAACAGAGTTTGCTCACTGAATCTGAGGCAGGCTGCGTGTGCACACGCCAGTGATTTGACAAAGCAGAATGCCACGAGGACAGCTGCTCAGACTGTAAGCAGATAGCCAGGAGTGGCTCTGGTGTGGCCACCGGATGCACCAGCACCTTCATGCAGTGCAACGCATGTGGAGGTGCAACGAGTGTGTGGTCAACTGCTCCGCAGGGACATCTGCTCACACTCCTGAGACACACAAATATCTGCACATCTGAATTGCTGCCAAACACCCAGACAGCTGTAACACTCCCTCCCTCACTACTAGCGGAGAGGATAAATATTTACTGCTTCTGGAATAAAACATACTTGGTTTATCACTGCTGTATCTTGCTCCATTTCTGAAAACATGTTTGGGCATCGGGCAAATTTGGGAACATTTTCCCAAAAGCAGATGTGATCTTGTTCTTTTCTGTTTTCATTTTGATTTCTTATTTAATTATATTTTGATTTATTTGGGTTCCCTCAAATGAAAGAGGGCTTCAGAGGGCTCTGAACTAGCTCCCGGTTCCTGCTGGTGGAAAAGGGGCCTGTAGTTTTTCAGCAGTTCTTCGGGGTGGTTGATGCTCTACATAGCACTGCTGCCGTATAAAGAACCTGTAAAACCCAGTATGGTTTTTCAGTGATTCTTTGGGGTGGATGAGGTGCTATATAGCACCGTTACCATATAAAGAACCTGTTAAGATCAGTATTCTCCTTCAGCAGTTCTTTAATGGTTCTTTGGGATGGTTGAGGTGCTGTATAGTAAGACCTGGCTCTGTGGTGGCTCTCTTGCCCATGGAAAAGTAAACCAGTTCTTAAAGGCCTTGCCAGTCAAATAAAGCCAAACTGGCAATAGCACTAGCTCTGAACTAGCTCTTATGATTCTACCTAGCACCATTTGACACAGGTGCTATATACGTAAATGTACGTTCTCTTATTATTACAAGCCAATGAACCCACTTTTAGTGCTATTTAGCACCATTTTTAAAAATTAATGAGGAATGTTATTTTATACTCCAGTGAAATATATCAAATTTGTTGTAAGTGCTCAAGTAACATTTCTTATTATCATCTGTTTATTGTATATCTGTATTTACTGTCGTGTTTATTAGTTTAATGCATCCTGAAACTATCCTACAATGTATTTTTTTTTCATATAGCTTCATATATTTCATTTACTATTATAAAATATATAATTCAACAATGAATAAAAATGTTTTTCTTTTCCTCTGTTTGCAGTTACAAAAATGGAGTCGCCCCTGACAGAACTTCCCACCTTGATGCCCAATGGATCCATGGAGAGCTGTCCACCTGTGGACAATACAGTGGAGAACATGATGTTTGGATTGTACTACATCATAGTTTTCCTCCTGGCGATGAACGGCAATAGCCTTGCCCTGTGGATCTTCGCTCGCCAGAGAGGCAACTCTTCTCCAGCCAATGTCTTCCTGCTCCATCTTGCTGTGGCTGATTTGTTTTACGTCTTCGTTTTACCCCTCAGAGCCACTTATCATTTAACCGGGGGACATTGGCCATTTGGTGAAATCCCCTGCCGTCTCGCAGGATTCTTTTTTTATGTCAACATGTATGCCAGCTTGTACTTCCTGGCCTGCGTTGCAGGCGATAGATACCTCGCTGTGGTACACGCTGTACGTTCCCTCAAGGTCAGACGCCCTCGTTACGCTCACATAGCCAGTTTTGCACTATGGGCTTTGGTGATAGTGTCTATGGCGCCTCTACTGGTCACCAAGCAGACTGCAGAAGTCAACGGCTCCACCGTATGCTTGCAACTGTACAGAGAAAAGGCCTCACGACGTGCTCTCGTCTCTCTCGGCGTAGCCTTCACACCACCTTTCATTGCCACACTGTCTTGCTACTTGCTGATAGTAAACAGTCTGCGAAAAGGCTCAAGGTTGGAGCCGGCACTGAAACTCCGAGCTCTCCGCACCATTGGTCTGGTCATGCTCATCTACATAGTGTGCTTTTTGCCCTATCACTTAAGCCGTGCAACCTTCATCCTGGGTTATGAACATCCAGACTTATCCTGCCAAATTAAAAGAGGACTAGCCCTGGCTAACCGGCTTACCTCCTCTCTAACCTGTCTGAATGGGGCGTTGGATCCCTTGGTCTACCTGTTTGCGGCTGAGAAGTTTAGAGGAAGCGTTCGCAGGATCTTCTGCAGAGACAAATCAGGGGGTTCCGCTGCTACAAGCGGGGACCTGAAAGGCACACATGAGAGCTCTCTGAGCGCAAAGTCTGAGTTCTGAGCAAGCAATTAAAATCGTACAGATAGTATGAATATTGGTTTAAGTGATTCGGCCTACACTTCATGTATGGTGTATGGTCAATTAAAATCAGGAACTTTAAACAGCCTTATGTATAACCAAACATGTGATTTGGACATGTTAAAGCAACTGTATGTAAGTTCAAAGATCAGTTTCAAAAACACTGATGGTACACTTACTTCTAATAAGGCAATGGCTTCTGTTTTTTTCCCCCCAAACGTCTGTTCTAGGAGTTTTGTGAGTTGGTACGAAGGCCGGATTGCTTCATCGCAACAACAAATGCATGTGCAGAGCTTTGTGCTGTAATTACCACAATGATATATTTGTGATGGTAAATTTCACTCATTTAAAAGGGATATAAATAAGAATTATTAAGCGTAAAAAGCTTTTTTTGTGCCAATGTCTAAACGGCTTGTAGCAACACTTAAAAATGAGACCTTCCCCAACTTCCTAGGTTGTCTATTGCCTCGTTTAAGATGACGTTGGAAGTGCGAACATCTGAGTTGAAATGTCAGTGAATTTGATCAATCATACGTCACACTAACATATTGACCTCAAAATGTCGCCATGACACAACAAGAGCATTTCGAGTTTTTGTGTCAATTATGGCTAAAACAGAAAAAAAAATTGCATAAAATGTAGGGGTGCAACGGATCGCGGTTCGGAACGCACGTGACCCACGGATTAACTCATTTTTAAAACTTGTAGATTACAGTGTTTCCCCTGCCATTATATTAGGGGGGCGGCCAAGTCAAGTAAACTTTATTTTCTATATAGCGTCAGATCACAACAGACGTCATTTAAGGTTACCTTTCCTATAGAACAGGTCTATACCTTGTTCTTTTATTAAACAAACGAAATAGCCTTATGTTATTCATCTTATTTACACAACGGCATGTCATTTCTCTCTCTAACGTTACGTTACGTGGTCACGCGTCTACAATTTCTCCTCCGCTAAAACGCGGACGGGATTGCGGAGTCCATTCATGAAAACGAATATAGCACGGGATGCCACATAATTCGTCAATTTTTGGATTAATAAATCAAAAGTAGGTCTCTCACTTAATTAGAATCGCGATATGGACTAGTGTCTGTGAATATTAAAACGCAAAAAGATGGTTTAAATATGAATCCTCCATGTTCCGCTGTATGAATGAATGGCGGAGACGCAGCTTTGTTTACTACACAAATAGTGAAGCACAGCTGACGCTCGCGGTTATTTTTGGCCTCTGCGTCTCATTACATGATGACATAAACGCATGAACTTAATCTCCAGAACTGCTTTAAGAGTCACTTCATGTAAATTTTACCGGTTCATTCGAGAAAATTAGCATCATATCATAGTGTATACACACACAAACTAACCGGCAACCTGTCAAAATAAAAATAATATATTTAACATGTAACAGAAATGTATTAGTGTATTTATTAATGTCTTGTATTACTTTTGTACAGTATAATGTAGGTGTTTAAATATTCATATTTCTGGCTAATTTAAATAAAACAATTAAATGCAGAAATTATAATAATAACAGAAATAACAGAAACATTTTTTGTTTGGCAGCAAATAAAAGGGTTTAATTTTCATTTCATTAAAAATAAATAAATGTTTAATGCCTGTATTTGATTATCAGAAAAATTAAAACACAAGAATTTCTAAAAAGAGAAAAAAAAAGATTGTAGGGCCCTATTGTTTAAAATGTTGTTTTTTTTGACTTATTTTTTTTATATAAATTACACAGAGAGTAATGTACAAAAAAAGTACCGTGCTGTACCGTACCGTACCCCCCGCAAATTTGTCATTATAAGGTTTGGTCTGTTTTCAAGTCTCAGGTTGTTTTTCAATTGTTGCACTGAAGTATTGAAGTACTGAAAATTTTATTTTAAAATTTTATTTATTCAGCTGGTTATTTCTTGATTTTATTTTTGTATTTTATTTTATTTTATTTAAGTTATTTTTGATAAAACCAAAAGTTTCTTGCCATACTGTTCTTGTAATAGATGGAAAGCAAATTATATTTCCTCCCCTTTTTTGCTGATCCGAAAAATGGCCCGATCCGTGACTCAAAAACCGTGAGTGAGCCGTGAGTTTTGTAATCTGTTGCACCACTAATAAAATGTTGTCCTTAGTTTTGAAAACAGCTGACGAAAAAATTTAAGTTATCATTTTATAAACCTAAAGTTCCCTTGAAGGCTTATTCTATGTGTTGATGTAATTTTTAATTAAATAGGAAGACAGGGCGGGACATATCCACCAGCCCTCCCCCCTTTTTTTAAAATAGCCAGTAGCGTTTCGCTTATATCACAGCTTGGGGCAGAGCCATTGAGCTTGGTAAAGAGGCCTTTGACACCGTATGACAGCCACAATGTCATCCATATCGCATTATCTATTGATAAAATAGCATTATGTGTAGAATTCGAATGTGTCCGATACGTTCTTGTGGTCTGCGCCGGCTCACGCATATGATCCACTCCGTAAGAGGTGGGAAAAATACGAATTTCAAATTGTCTGGATTGCAGCATGTGAAAGCCTGTATTCCCAGGAAAATCAACAGGATGTGACGTCTTCACGTGCTTCAGTTCCATGACGCATGAAATGCATACTTATGTTCAGGTTAATACCAAAAGAGCTATTCTATATTGTAATGTCAATGTGTCATACAAAAAAAAAACAAATAAATACAACGCCTAGACTAGTCTCACATAGCCAGACTACTTATCATACAGGGTAATTTTAAATACCTCTTTTGTTGACAGTTACGATCATATGCTTTCTTAACTGCTGTTTTCTTTGCGCTGTCATGTGTGTATTTTGTTATTGAGAGAAAAGTGTGCAGCACATCATATATTCGTCACAACGTCGCAAGCGTCAGTGGTGGCTGGATATTCATTGCAAAGGTATTTCCGACTTTTTAGTTCTAAGCAAAAAATTCAAATAAACTTCGCCCTGAGTATATTGGGGTAATTGTGCATATCCACCTTATTTTTTTCCGTAATAGTGGGTGCAGCAATTTGTATATTTCATGGGCCTGGCTTACAGTCTCAACTCGTTCAGGTATTTTTAGCTGTACAAAACAGCTTGTTTTCCTGCTCAAAATTGCAAATTGGTGTGTTATACCATATTATTTTAATGTATTATCTTCATTATGAACACATTGGTTTGTAATGCAAACAGTTTTACTGTCTGCTGCATGTTTTTATTCTTCTCATTATTTTCTTATAGCGGCTAATAAACCGGAAGCCTTGCACATAGGCTTACTACCATGCTGAACAATAAGGTGGATAGCCTATAGGGGGCTCCAAAGTCACAAAAATACACAAAACTACATACAGTTGCTTTAAAGTGAAAGCTATTTGAAACAGTAGGCTGCATGTGAGTGTTACATATCAGTCAGTTGCCAGAAAAAAGTTGGGAACTAAAGACAGCGAGGCTAAAGAACACATAAATTGTGTATAAGACTGTGTGCTGCCTTTTAAAAATTAATGTGTTTTTATTAGCATATTACCTGTTTGCCAATGACATGCTTTGACTTAAAATTTGTAAGCACTTCCTTAGTGCACATCCTTAATGAAAGCAGTGTGAAACGGACTAATGAATTTCATACTTGGTGACAAAACTACACATATAATCATTTTTAATGACCCCCAGGGGGATTTTCTGGTTATAGCACTCTCAAGCTGTGGTAAGAATGTGTGAAGGTTAACAAACCAGTGAGGAGTCGAAATAAATACTACTTTTTTACATTCCTTGAGGGCTATTTGTTGTTATGGCTATTTATGTGCACTTCTCACAGTGTAGTCAATTAACATTTTTAATGTACCTTTTATAGTTTAAGGTATACAAGTACACATTTTTTTTGGCATAAAAGGAAGTTGATATGCATCGTTATTTATATTATTTTTATTACTGTAACCGGCTGGTATAAATACATTTTTATTTTTGGTGTTATCATAATTCTTTGATTAATTTTTCTGTATTTCTCAAGTAAAATCCATCCATGGGTCAATTTGTAAATGCATTCAAATCAGCTGAATAAATGTAAATAACTTTAACATGAAATAGTTATTGGTGTTGTTTTGTTTGTTTGTTTGTTTGTTTTAAATAAAATACATTCTTAACCATCAGATGCATTTTGGTGATTGCAATTACATACCCCCAATCTCACAACCACCGAAGTGACAAAGAACTTTGTCACATCTTCCATTAGTCTTTATAACACTTGACTTTTGAATATCATCTCATGTGGCATCTGCTAGTGACAATAGGCAGAATCTTGTGAAAAACGTACGCTATCTACAGAATGCATCGCACATGCTCTGTCCGACCACACTGTGGCCGTCACCGCTTAGCTCTTATTGACAGTAGAACATAACCGCTTTCTTTACTGCTCTGTGCATGCGAGAAAGACGCAAGATGGAAACCACCAGGCTGAAGCGGCTGTGGCACTATTCAGGTTCTCTTTCACATCATGTGACTCAAACTGTGAGCTGTCAGCAGATTATTTTCTCTCTCTCTGTCTGACTCGCTCGGTCTTTGCTTCTCTTTCCTCATATTTGTGCAAGGCTTCCTGTCCATTAACGTAACAAGGCATCTTCACCGAGAGTGAAGAAAAGAGAGGAAGGGACTGTAATGCGTCGGTGTAGTGTATTACTCAGGATTACACAAGAGTTCTTGGCATTACGATCACAAAAGAAGACAAAACATTTACAAATTAAACATCTGATTTGAACTTTTTTTTTTTTTTTTTCAAAATAAGTTTTGTATGATAACAATCATAGTTTGTTATGATAAAATCCTAAAACACTTACGAATTAAACAAGCGTTTCATTTGAACTTTTTCCAAAACAATTGTAATCTACATACCAAACCAGTCACCACCATAGACATTGAGAGAGACAAGTCCTCCTCACTAATTAGATAATGGCCAATCTGTCCCAGTCTGTTTAGGATGACAAAAATGTTTTTAAAAGTTTAGTCTGGTCTGCTTTAGCGGTGTAGCAGGGCTCGTCATTATCGTAAAATAATTCAGATGGCCAATCAAATCAAAGTAGGCGGGGTTTACTGTTCACAGGAGCAGAGCGCGAATTCCAATAAAGCGCGAAGCATGCATAATGTTTGAAAACGGAGAGCGAGGTAAGATGGTTGCAAATCATTTAATATTAGTCAGCTGTTTTACGATAGAAATGTTTAATATTAAACGGACAACAGCTATATCCAGTGATGCAACTACTCGACCTCAGATATGAGAGAGAATTTGAGAGAGAGATGAAAGTTGCTTGAATTACCTTCGTCTGTATGTCTCCCTCTAAAAACTATGAAGCTGTATGTTTAAAAACAGTGATTTTACTTGAGAAGTATAATGTAGTGATTCAGTATTGAAGCTATTTTATTAATAAAAGTCGCAAAGCAGCATTGACAGGACGTTTCTGTGCTCCTGAATGTTTCCATGTTTGCCATATTCTCTATCTCTTCTCTATATGTATGTGTGTGTGTGTTCAAGAAATGGCTACAGCCTTGGTACAATCACAAAAAACAAAAAGAAACAAACATACTTTAAACATTTAACAATCTAAGGGCTTGGTCTGAAGTGCATGGCACGTGCACTTAGGGTGTGTACAAATCAACTTTTGCTTTGAAAAAAATTATTGGTGCGCCAGGCGCACAGTCCAAAAGGGTTGTACCCAGGGTTTGAAATTAACTTTTTCACTCACCAGCCAATTTGGCTACTAAATTTTTAAGTTACCGGCTATTGATTTTTTTTTTTTTTACTAGCCAAAAAAACAAAAAAAAAAACAAAAAAGCAAACAAATCATCTACAAATGGAATAAATTATGCTACAAGATTAATGCTTTAAATATAAAAATTGGAATATAGAAAAATGAAATGATAGAGAAAAATAGAATTATACTTTTAAACAGCGGCAAGCCACTGTTTTAATAAGCAAGTGACTGAGTCATTTATTCAGTCGACTCTTTCAAAACGAATGATTCATTCAGGAGCAAAGTAAGAAACGTTTATGAATGGTTCAGGGAATCACTGACTCACTGGAATTTGTTCAAAACGCAAATTCATTTGGTAAGGAAACACTGCTGTGTTTTGTTGCAAAGATGTTCAGCATGGCTTTGTTTAGAACAGTTTTCTTTAGCATAATAGAGCAAAAAAACAAAATTGTCTCTACAATTTATATCACTTGTTTATTTCTTGTTCAATAAACTGTTGCCCATGGTCTGCTACAGACCATGCTAACCAAACGGTTCATATACTAACTCTAAATGCATGTGTGCCCGAAAACTGCATATAATTCTATGATTAAATATATTTGTTGCTTCACAGTCACAGTGCTCAGTAAAAATGACCTAATTTCACAAATGGCAAAATCTGTATTATATTATAGTAGTTCGTTATAGTAGTAGTAGTTATAGTAGTTAAGCTACAGACAGGCTACCTAAAGCAGCTGCTGCAACTTTTTATAGATATTTGGACAGTTCTTATCAGGAGTGAATGACAAAGTAGGTAGGCCCTGTAAGATGTGCAGAGAGCAAATCTGCGCGATTTGTTGCGTAGTGACAGGTATGTTAAAGTAAGCTAGATATGCGCAGATGCTGCACAATTAAGCTGTATTTAACATAGATATGTATACTGTATTTAATATATCATGATGAGTCACGAGTTCAGTGTTTGCGCTAAATCTGTGCAGATTTGACCTAAATTCACTTCCACAAGAAATTATTTAGTGAATATAATTTACAAAAAGTAACCGTCAAATTGGCTAGTGATTTGACATTGTTACCACCACAGCTGATTTTTACCTGCATTTGGCAGGTTGACAGGTGTTAATTTCAAACCCTAGTTGTACCTATTCATATTTATGAGTCAATAGGTGTGTTCTACTTGAAGCAGTGCTGCGCAGATTGATCAAGGTTTGACATCAAAATACTGCAAGAGCAATTCGAGAGCATATATAGCTCTTATAGTTCTCGTGATGCTTTTATGTCAGCTTCAAGTTGAACACACCGATTGGTGTGTTTAATGCAGGGTTGCTCAACCCTGTTCCTGGAGATCTACCTTCCTGCAGAGTTCAGCTCCAAACCTGATCAAACACACCTAAACCAACTAATTATGATCTGAAGGAGCACTTGATAATTACAGACAGGTGTGTTTGATCAGGGTTGGAACTAAACTGAATGCTTTTCCATGTACGTAATAGTAGTAATAAAGGCCTGAGCATTGATTGTGTGAGAACCCTATTGGATTTGCTCAGATTCTTCTTCTTCTCCAAAACAAATCACATTTTTGAGGGCATAAACATGCTCGAAAACTCATGAAACTTTGCACATGCCAGAGTGGTGAAAATTTACATCTGATATGGGTTTCAGAAGTAGGTGTGGCAAAATGGCTCGATGGCCGCACCTATAAAATTTTAACTAAGTGCCCCTCAAGCTATGTTTCACATACTTGTACGAAATTCGGTAGACAGATGTAAAACACCAACACCTACAACAGTGTGAAAGTGAATGGTGACCAAGGGTTTGTCAAGCTCCAAAAATTACAAAATGTACTAGAAAAGTGGGCTATATGAAACTGGGTCTTCTGAGGTTACAATATGCAATAGTTTTGCAAGAGCAACAAACCAAAATTTAAGATTCGCTATTCGCTGATAATCTTTCCCCCCATGCACTTCTTAAACCTCATTCAATGTTTGTGTATATTCAAACATATATTTTGTGTTATTTTCCCTGATGTGTATCACATTTGCATGGAAATAAGCAGCGTGAACATCTTGCTTAACATCTCCTTTTGTGTTTGATGACTAAATGATGATATAATTTTCATTTTGGAAGAAATGTTTCTTTAAATACATGTAGAGTAACTATGCAAAGTCAGAAAAAATGCGCCCATACTGTACCTTTAGGAGTACAACAGCATGATTCTGGGGAGCTGTTTTACCCCTAATGGTACCATTTTTTTTCTGAGCATGTATTACTGTATTCAGGGTACAGCTGCATCATAAGGGAACATGCTCCATCACGTCACGTTTTAAGAGTTTTCATATTATTGTGCCGTCAGTGTACATATCATATACACCCAAATGCTGACACATAACTGAAGATGTTACAAGTGTGCTCCACTAGTCACTTCCCTTTCAGCACTAGTGGTTTGGTCAAAAAGAAAAATTCATAATCTTCCTCTCAGCAGAGCCTTTCGTACTGTAAATGTTTATCTATGTTTCTCTGCTTTGCATATTTGCCATTAAGTACACACACTTGCATCGCTTGTCCTCTAGTTTTGGTTAGCAGGGTTAATCATTGACGTTGATCGCGTACTGAAAACTCCTACAATACCACATACACCTTTTTTCATTTTCTCTTTTGTGGTGAAAAAAAAGGTGTTGGAGCCGTGTGAACAAGCCTGCCGTTCGGCCTCCTCGCTTGCTCACTCTCTCTGAGTTTTTAAACTCTGTGTGCACAGAATGAGGAAGTTCACCCTTGTGTTTGTGGCAGCTTCCTTTTTGCAGCTTTCGCCCCTCTAACAGGAAGAGAGAGAAACAGCGAGCCTAGAGCCAGACAGAGCAGGAACGGCTATCAGTTCTAACAACGCCATGAAGCAAATCGTGAGACTTTGAAGGTGGCCTCATGTTGATCTGCTCTTGAAAACTTGCCGGGGACAAAATAACCTGGGTGTCTTCAGACAGAGGAAGAGAAGAGTCTTTGGAAAGGATGTTTTCTCACCAGCCATGGTACCATGGCAATATCACTCGGTCTACTGCAGAGGACCTCCTCTCCAAAGCAGGCAAGGATGGGAGCTTCCTCCTGCGGGACAGCGAATCCATACAGGGAGCTTATGCCCTCTGTGTTCTGTGAGTATTGCTCTGGTTGAAAGGTGCATATGCTGTCACTATTATTGGAAATTAAAGTTTCAGCTCTTTAAGTGTGTTCGAGTAGGTATGCAGTTTAAATTTGCAGTGTTTTGGATGATTTGGATGAGATGACAATTGAGTCAGTCATAAATACATCATATAAAACATGCTCGGTTTTGCGGCACTGGCCGTACAAACTTATTTGGGATCACATATACAAAAACATCACCGTTTTTGAAATCGCATATTTTAGAAATGGCTTCCTTCTTCCTACTGTTGGTGCATATTCTCAAATCAGTCACCAGATGAAATGTTATTCAATACAAACTGTATTACCGTCATTGGTATCAGTATACAAAACAGTTTGCAAACTAGATTCCTTGCACGCAAGGTTTAGGTAAAATGTTTTGCAAATGTTTATTTTGTTTTTTTTTAAATCATGCAGTGGAAAAAAAGTTTGTGTTTATGTCCAATGTGATTCCTCGTACAGTGAAATATTAACAAACAGTGTTGACTGAGACTGAAGGAAGTAGGTAAGGGGTTTCCCATAATTGCTGCAGTTTGCAAAATGGGCCGTTTCATTGTTTATGTTTAAGCTGTGATATATAAGTGACATGTTATTCTTGCGTTATTTCTGTTGCAGTTATGCAAATTAATGTTCTGACCAGGTCATTCATTTGCAGGTTCCAAAACTGTGTGTATACCTACAGAATATTACCAAATGAGGAAAAAAAACTCTCAGTCCAGGTAAGAAATTCTCTATTTTGTACCTGGTTGAAGTTACTGACCTCTGGTGTTTCACTGGCTTGAAGCTTCCTGCAATTGCTCTGTTTTCATACTTGCGCAGACAGGTGTTGCGTTCACTGAAGGTCTATTTTGAGACGTCTACCGAGTCACTTCTGCTTGTGACGTCAAGTATTCGAAAGTTGTCATAATGGTGTGTTTAGTTGTCTTAGTGAATCTAAAGCTTCTATGGTGGCACTGAAAAGTATTTGAACACTTTTGGAAATGTAACCCTAGTAAAAAAGTAATATCATTTAAAAAAAACTAGGTATATTTCAAATCTGTTAACATATTTACTGACATATCACTCAAGACTGGTATAAAAATTATAATTAAACTTTATTTGGAGTACTACTTGTACACAGAGCACATTTTTAATATTAAGCCTAAAATGTGTTTTAATGTCACTATTGATGAGAACTGTAAGTTAAAGAAACACCTGGTATTAAAGGGGTCATCGGATGCAAAGTTCACTTTTTCATGTTGTTTGAACATTAATGTGTGTTGGCAGTGTATGTACAAATCTACACTATAATGATAAAAATCCATGCAGTGGTTTTTAATTAATCTGTAAAAATAATATCCCCTTTTTCAAATCAAGCCATTCTCAGATGCCTGTTGGTGTGCCGTTGCGGTAATAATGAACATAGTGGTCGTCATTTACTCCCGACATCTAAGTCGCTGAAGATGTAGTAGATTACGTTTGTTTGTGAAGGGAATGCGGCTCCTGATCTACATATATCCGTCTATGTGCGCGCGAATTATTCGTGATCCAGCTTCACTTACAGCAGAAGTGCGTATAAGGTTTTTTTGATGAATCTTTGCAATCGCCTTTCCTTATAACATGGTAGTTGGGAAGTTTAGCAGCTAAACGTGGCTAAACGCAGCTAAATGCGGCTAAAGTAAACAGGCTCGTCACTTCACAGAGAGCAGAGAAGGGCGGGGCGAGCAGAGCTCATTTGCATTTAAAGGAACAACCCCTTAGAATGAGATGATTTTTGCAGAGCTCATTTTGACAAGGTAAAAAATTTGTTGTTTTACCCTACTATTGTAAAACACTAAACGACCCATTAAAGATTTATGTTATTTTAAAAAACTCATTGTTTTATGCATGTTTTAGGCTATGGGGGCGCCATTATTTTTGATGACGTCAAATGGTTGCACTCGGTGAGCTACTGGCGCTACCTGTTGCTATTTTTATCACAACACAACTTGGAAAATAAAATCCTGATATGAATAAAAATAGCAAAAAGGGCAAAAATAGCAAAAGATAGTGCTGGTAACTCACAGAGTGCAACCATTTTACATCATTGAAATAATGGTATGCACCCCATAGTCCAAAATATGTCTAAAACAATGTGGATTTTTTTTTAAATAACGTCAATTTTTCATGGGTTTTCCACTACATATTTCAGTAAGATACATCATTTATGTTACAAAAAGCCAGGCATGTCTTCATAACCAGGGATTCATTTAAAGGAACACTCCACTTTTTTGAAAATAGGCTCATTTTCAAGTTCCCCTAGAGTTAAACCGTTTTCGAATCCATTCAGCCGATCTCTGGGTCTGGCGGTAACACTTTTAGCATAGCTTAGCATAGATCATTGAATCTGATTAGACTGTTAGCATCTCGCTCAAAAATGACAAAAGAGTTTTGATATTTTTCTATTTTTATTAATCAGATAAATATGTAAGTGTATTTGTAGTATGCTAAGCATAAAATAAATGTGTTTAAAATACATTTAGTATATTTATTTTTCACTAGATTACAGTTCAAATTATGCAATTTTCTTCATTAGGTGCAAAATATCAAGCCAAGCAGCATTTGAAGACATCTAGAGATTTTCTTAAATCTAACATCACTTCCATTTTTCAGCTCAATTTTACAAGTAAACCACAGGTGTGGTTTATCACTTCTATGCTCTACTAAAATTTGACAAATAGAAAATGCTCACTTTTGTCGTATTTTAATTCTTCTATACTGTCTACAACACCATCTATTTCCTGGTTGCACTAAAATGGTGGTCAAGTGAAAAAAATAATACAATAAAACCACAAAGAGACAAAAAGTCAAGGCAAATATAATCAATCCTCTGCTAATTATGTCTTGTGCACATAGTCTGCTGGTCACTTGACAAAACACTGTCCATCTTTATAACTAGCTGCATAGAACATCTGGCATCCTACAAACCATTTACTATCATGTGCTTGGTAATGAATGCGTGACCTTGTGACAGTTGACTCTTCAGCTGCCGAAGACTCCCCGAGACCTTTGTGTAGGCGTCTTGTCTATCAGCCTAGTATCTATTATGTCCACTGCATTAAAGCAAGCATTGGTGACAGTGCAGCTGCAAAACCAATTGGTGGTTTTATTCGAGCTGTTATACTCGTGACAAATGCAAAATGGGTGACCTTTGACTATAATTTGCATTGTTCTCTCTCAGCGTTACATTTCGAAGTAACCTGCACTCAAGGGACGGGGCTAAACCGAAAACTGTAGAGTTGTACAATGCCCTTCAGTGTCTTTCTACCACAGTTCTTCCTCTTTCAAGCCTGCGTTGCAGCACAGCCTCAGTTTTAAATTATCCATCAGCGTGGGTGTTAAGCAAGCCACAGGGTTCCTCTTGCACCCCGCCTTAAATGGAAAGTTTCAAAAAAGTGTCATATTGTTGAATTAAATTTGATAAATTCAATTTTAATACACTATTTCTGCTGACCTTTATACTGTAGTATGAGAGCGTGGGAGGTTTTAATGCTAAGATCGCTTGTCGACTGTTGTCAGTCGGACATCTTGTGATTGGCCATGCTAAGATGGATGACGTGTTTAAAGTAGTTTGTGCACAATGCTAAAAACGCTGCCATTTTCCCTAACATTTTTTCCTCGCCAAATGTATGAAAAGTTCAAACTTCCACATTACAGTTAGGGACTATAATGTCAGAAGACAAAGTATGTGCTGAATTTTGATACTGAGTAGCTTTGCACATCAAATACCAGTAGTTAGATCATTGTTTTTGGTATTTGGTGTTACTTTGCATATAACTAGGTTATTTGCCGAGCATCAAGACGTACTTTAAGCCAAATCAGGTGACTGAGAGCTTATACTCCAAAGTCCTTTGAAAACAGTGGCTTATAAAACCTACTTGGCACCAACTGAATAGAAACCATGTAAAATATGAAGAGAAGCTACGTACCGCTGCATGTTTTTAACAAAGGAAGAGCAGCTAAGAGAGCCACTGGAAGTATTACTGGGAGTTTTCTGCTTGTTTAAGCAAATAAGGATTTTGGATATCGTAAAAAAGTCCATAAATCTTGTACATCTTGTACAGTCTTCAGAATAGCAGATCTTGTTCATCTTGTTGCAGGCATCAGAAGGTGTGCCTATTCGGTTCTTCTCAGTGCTACCTGACCTGGTGGAGGCGTATTATAAGGAGAACATGGGTCTGGTCACACACCTTCAGTATGCTGTGCAGAAAGAGGAGGAGCCGGAGGAGGAACCAGGTGAGTGAATCATAATAAGGTTTACATACTATTACAGACAATATTATCAGCAAAACAATTTAAGTAAGAAGCTTTATCATATTTTTTTTAACCCCATTGGGGGTTTAACTTTGGGTCCTATTTCAGTAAATGTAAGCTTTGAATTTAAATGGATTCTTTCAGTGACACTATTTGGTCAAATCTCCGTTTCCACAGAGCCACTAAGTTTGCCGCCTCAGTTGCCACCCAGGAATATCGCAAGTAATGAATCTAAAGACAGCCATAGTGACTCGTCCAGAGGAACCGATAGGGGAATGGAGCTTGCCCGTCCCTGCATCACAGACACCTATATCCAGCGTTTGCAGCAAATCGATATCACAAAGTACAATGAGATTTATCAATCTTACTTTCAGTACAATTTCTGGTTAAATACAGCTTTATACAAAAGTGTGGGAACCCCTTGCAGAATCTGTGACAATTTTGACAAAATAAGAAAGATCATACAAAATGCATGTTAATTTTTTATTTAGTATGGATTCTTTTGTTTTTTCCAGCATCTTTTGCATAATTGAACCCTTTCCAGCTGTGGCTGAATGGTTTTGAGATCCATTTTCTCACACTGAGGACAACTGAGGGACTCAAACACAACTATTAAAAAGGTTCAAACATTCACTGATGCTCCAGAAGGAAACACGGTGCATTAAGAGCCAGGGGATGAAAACTTTTGAACAGGATGATGTCCAAATCTCTCATTTTGTTGAAATATCATTTTTTTCCAAATAGTACTGTCCTTCGGAAACAACGGAAGATACTTGCATGTTTCCCAGAAGACAAAGTAAGTACAATTTTCCTTGATCTTCAAATTCAAAAAGTTTTCACCCCCGGCTCTTAATTCATCGTGTTTCTCTCTGGAGCATCAGTGAATGTTTGAACCTTTTTAATAGTTGTGTTTGAGTCCCTCAATTGTCCTCAGTGTGAAAAGATGGATCTCAAAATCAAACGCACACTGCTGGAAGTGTTCAAATATGCAAAAGATGCTGGAAAACTGAAGAATCTACAGAAGCTGGAGGATTTTTCTGAAGAGCAGTCGTCAGTTTAACTGTTCAAAACAAACAGGGAACTCATGAACAACCATCGCAAAACAAAAAAACAGTTATGGATCATCCATGTAACCACACACAGTATTAAGAACCAAGGGTTCCCAAACTTTTGAAAGGGGTTATTTTAATAATCTCAGCTATTTTTTGGTCTTGTGGACTATATGTAAACATTCTTAAGTAAAATATCTTACTCAGGACGGTACTAAATAAAAAATAAAAAAAAAAACATGCATTTTGTATGATCTGTCTTATTTTGATAAAATTATTCACATTTTCACAGATTCTGCAAGGTGGTCCCAAACTTTCGCATAAAACTGCACATTATGATGTATTAGTGAGTAGCATTGTTCTAGGGTGCTAATGATTCTGTTGTTTGATATCCAGTCTACCAGAAGACCATCAGAAGTTCATCCAGGAGTATTTCCGCTCATCTATTTGCCTAGATGCAGAACAAGTGCAAAATGGCAACCCGACTCTTCCCCACTTTAAAAAGCTCACACAGAGTATCTGCAAAAACTTAAACAGGTATAAACAGTCTGAAAAATATGTGTGAATCTTAAAACGCCTGGATGCCCTCATGAATTTTATCCATTGTGCATTTAATCAACTTTTATTGACATTCCTGTTTTTTATATAGTGAAATTGCACGCACACTTCCGAGTCTTGAGGCACTGCAGAAAGTTTTGGATCAACCTATGTCTCCTGGAGGGGGGAGACTAAGGAGTCAGGTGAGTGGAAATGAATCAAACCAGGAAGTATTGTTTTTGATTTCAAATGTCCACCTTCCTGAGGTGACAGTAGATGCTGTAAGTCTCTGTGTAAAAATATAAAGAATTTACAGGACAAAAAAATGAATTGGAGGTAAGAAGTGCATGTGTGATTTCATCCCTGGTGAAAAAACCAGCATTTGCTGGTAGGTATGTTTTGATGCTGGAATGCTGGTTAGGTAGGTTTTGATGCTGGTTTAAGCTGGTCCTTTGCTGGTTTTTGCTGGTCATGTTGCTGGTCAAGGACCAGCATGAACCAGCAAAGGACCAGCATAAACCAGCTAAGGACCAGCATAAACCAGCAAAGGACCAGCTTAAACCAGCATCAAAACCTACCTAATCAGCATTCCAGCATCAAAACATACCTACCAGCATATGCTGTTTTTTCACCAGGGATGCACAACTTTTTTTTTTGTTTTCTTTTGTGTCAAAACTCACTCTGGTAGTAGGATAGCTTGTAACAACAATACTGTTTGTAATTGACAGTTCGCTAACAGCTTGATTGACAGGCGATCTAACCAATCATAATGCCGAATCCGCCATTCTGTCTGATAAACAAAACAGACAGGAGAGTAGATTAACTTTGGTGGACTTAAACTTGAAACATTATGTGTATTAACGTCTTTCCGTGGTTGAAATAAAATACGTTCTGATGTTCATTGGGGTTTTTTTTTCTATGCTTTAAGTAAAGAAGAAAAGTCGATCATATGTCATTGATCTAATAAGGCAATACAGTGATCTGTCACGACACATTAAAGAGCCACAAAACTGTATTTATTGTTTGTATTTTATATAAAAGAGACCTTGTTTCATACCAGAAGTAACCTGCTCTGTCTTGTCTGTCGGCGTGTTGTCAGTTTACTCTTTGCTCCGCAATATATTTCTCACTGTGTGAGAACATGTGTAATGTGAGAGCGCCATTGTCGGATAGTAACTACGGAGGGCGTTTTTTTGCAAACGCTCAATTGACATTTTACTGATTTATATGATTTAGAGGTTAAAAGTAGATTACAAAATACGGTTTATTTGTAGATGATGAATATTTGAATATTACATCCAATTTTGAGACACATTGCGCAATATAAACCACTAAGTTCCAGACGTTAGAACCAAAAAAAAAAAGGATTACAACACTGTAAATTCCCCTACAGACAAGTAAAGAAATAATACAGTGAGGGAAGACAATCAAATATGTAAAAGTGATTTGTTTATGTATGTATTTATTTATATAAAAACAATTTCTAAAAATATATCTGTTGGTTTTACTTCTCTTTCAGCTTTCAGGAGATGCAAATCAGTCTGTGGCTTTCAAACTGGAGCAACTGACTAAGCTTATATATTCAATAGAAGACAAGGTATCGCTGTTCTTTGTTTATGGATCACAGCAAACATAACCATATATATTGAGAATTGTAAACTTTTATTGTAGACTAACATCACTTTTTATTTACAGACCAAGAATGCTGTGTTTGAATCTGTTGGATATGATGGAGGGCACAGAAGGTCACTTATTCCTCCTGTGACATTTGAAGTAAGAAAGTCAATTAAACAATATATATTAAATATAAAGGATTTAACCTTGCTTAGTAGATATATATTTAGTAGATATATATTTAGGTGTATTGTTTGATCACTGTACGTATTCGAAGTGAAAGCCATAACCCGTTACCTCCTTCCTGCTGCTCGTAATGATGTCATAAAAAATGAAAGCATGGACGTTTTCGCTGCTGCTGCTTTGCTCTCCAAAACCACATGCAAATTAGAAAGAGTCTAGTTTGCCTATGTACTAGATAAGCGATGACGCTTGGGTTAGTTGCCTCCGCACACAGTCACCTTTGTAACACTATTTTAGGTACAACAGAAATGCTGCACTTCATTTTACTCATGTGTTTCATTGTCCTTTTCTGTGCTGACAGGTAAAAAGTGACTCCCTTGGTATTTCAAACAAAATGTACCTCAAAGTAGATGTGGAAGGAGGGAAGGTTTACTTCAAGAAGTCCAAAGATGGACCTGAGGATAAATATTTTGTGCACAATAAAAGTATGCGGAACCATTTCCTCACTAATATAATCACACACAATTGAATTTAATGAAAATGTTTCAGTATTGATGGGTCAGCAGGCCTTTATCATGAAATTAACTCTGAAGGGAAGAACGGAGATACAAAGTGCGAAAATGTGACTATCCTGCTTACTTTAACTTACTGTTTTATATGAGACGAAAGAAATCGCAAAGAATTCGCACAACAGAATGTTGTGATGGACCAATCAGAATGTAGTATTCTTGTGTTGTGTAACCAAAATGTGTGAAATTAATAAATAATTTTTAATTTTCAGTCTTGCAGTTGGTGAAGTCACAGAAGTTGCACAACAGACTAGTACTGGTGGTTGAGACAGAGAAGGAAAAAACTCAACGCAAAGACTTTGTCTTTGATGACACAAAGGTAAAAATCCTACTTCTAAGTTTTATAATAATGTTACAGTAGTATTGAAAAGTTTTCACGTGGAAGGCAGACACAAAAATGAATACTGTGAACCATAACATACTGTTTTACATGTATTTTGAAAGTGTCATTGTGTGTAACTGTATATCTCCAAACACATTTTTAGAAAAGAGAAGGCTTCTGCCAGCTTCTACAGCAGATGAAGAACAAGCACTCGGGAAAACCTGAGCCAGATATGATCACCATCTTTGTTGGCACATGGAACATGGGTAATACGCATTTAGCTTATAAACATTTACCCTGCCTTTAAAATTTAGTAAGTCCAAAAAACTTCTCAAGTTACACTGAATTCAGACTATTTTTGAAACTGAAGCACAACATTTTTTGACCAAAGTGCTGTAACGCTTTTTTTTTAAAATCTCACTAGCCTATCTCTGTGAAAAAGAACACTTTAGCACATTTTTAAAAATAATATATATAATGGAAATAATATACTAGAATAATATATTTAAATGCAAACCAAATTTAATACAGATAAACAAAATGAACTTTATATCAAATTACTTCTGTTGTCTTTGAAATATAGTTGGTGTACTATTAAATGTACTGAAATATATATCATATATTTGTAATTATACAGTTGCAAGTTAGTACATTTAAAATATATAAACTATAAATGTAATATCAAATAACACTTTAAATGGACTTAACTGTGTTTGTCAACATTTTAATTAATTACTGGCACAATCTTTTGCTATCTTAACCACAACACAACTCTGAAAACACAATTTGGAAAATAAAATAGCGATACGATGCCATATTGTATGGCTTTTGGTTGTAATTTTCAGTCGAAGAGCAACAAGAGATCCAATGTAAGTCTTCACTGCTTTTCTAGTGATAAGAAGAGGAGAAAAGAATGGGAAGATGCCTGTGGATAAATAAAACTTTCCAAAGACCTGCATCTTTGTTTTCTCCATTTTAGCCTTGATGTCTTTAAGGCTTTTAGTAGAGCACAGCTATTGAAAGAGCTTGCAAACAGCAGAAACAAGAAACGCTAGATGCCATCTTGGCAGGATGTAAACATGTCGCCGCTTGTCATGACGCCACGGACTCTGAAGGAGTTTCTCAGTGCGAATTTCACTCAATATCCAGGGGTGTTTAGACTCCTTGTGGGTGGAAATCGATGGTACGGCATTTGGTGTAGCTTTACGCTTATATTCATCGCCACCTGTAAGCTCTTTCAGTAGCTGTGGTCATTATATCAGTATTTTATTTTCTGAGTTGTGTTTTCTGAGTAAAAAAATCAACAGGTAGCGTCAGTAGTGTAACCATTTCATGTAATCAAAAAAAATGGTGCCCCCCCATAGTCCAAAATACGTATAAAACAATGTGGATTTTTTAAGTAACGTAAATCTTTCATGGGTTTTCTACTACATATTTCAGTAAGACACATCTCATTTACATTATATTAAGCCATACAAGTCTTAACACCTGGGGTTCCCTTTAAAGCATGACAAAAGAATGTTATTCTGATTTAAATTTGACTTTTAATTTGACGTTTTTACAAAGTAGACTGTTAAAAAAGTGTGAATAAGTTACAAAACAGTAATGGAAGTGTACTCTTTTAAGTGCAGTTAAGTGGCCTTTTATTCCATTAATATTTAAGATTTGAAACACACTACTAATAAAGAGTAGGCATTTTATACTATGCTTCTTCCTCTTATTTTCAAGTCCTGACATTTGTATGGTACAAAATATGAAGTTTACAGTAACTAGAGATGAAGTGAACTGTGAACTTAAGTGAAGTGAACTGTCCATTCAGGAAATGCGAATCCACCACAGAACATCACTTCCTGGTTCCAATCGAGGGGTCAGGGAAAAACCCACGATGACACAGCCAATCAAATCCCACATGATATCTATGTGATTGGGACACAGGAAGACCCACTGGGAGAGAAGGAGTGGATAGAAACAGTTAGGGGAGCCCTTAGAGACATAACCAACATTAGCTTCAAACAGGTAAGTGACACAAAACCCAACAGGAAGGCTTTAGGTGCCTTGTGTTGTTTACATATTACATTAAATCATTTTACTATATCTACAGTATTTTAAAAAACTTGACAATATGTGTAAATGTGTAACATGTAAGCTAAATGCTGTTTTTAACAGATAGCCACTCAGACACTGTGGAGTATAAGGATTGTGGTTCTAGCCAAGCCGGAACACGAGAACCGCTTCTCTCACGTCTTCTGTGACAGTGTTAAGACTGGCATAGCTAATGCTCTGGGTTTGTTTAAAGCTTTTTTCCGTTTAAGAATCATTAGAAATTGTAAAGCTAGTAAGGTAGCAGTCTTCGTTGTACATAATATGCTGAGTGTGTGTGTGTATGTGTGTGTTTATAGGGAATAAAGGAGCAGTGGGGGTGTCTTTTATGTTTAATAGAACCTCCTTTGGGTTTGTCAACAGTCACCTGACCTCAGGAAGTGAAAAGAAACTGAGGTAAGCCACAACCCAAAAACCTGTTAGTGTGAAAAATGATGCATTGACATATAATACACAAGAATAATAAGCAATTATTATCTTCTTACTGTACCTTTTCTAGACGAAACCAGAACTATGTTAGTATTCTGCGTTTTCTGAATCTGGGAGATAAGAAACTCAATCCTTTTGATATCACACATCGCTTTACACACCTCTTCTGGCTGGGGGATCTGAATTATAGGGTTGACTTACCATCACAGGTAGGTTCAATTGAATGTGCATCAAACATATAGAAATGTTGTATATGTTTTGCATGTTTTTCCTGTAAATAAACTCATGCATGTTGCATGTTTTAAAAATGTTGCATGTTTTTTTTTCTTTTTAAATATATCAAATACAGAAAAACTTAATGCCTGTCAAATGCAAACATAAGACAAATGATCTTTTCATAAAAGAAATCACTTTTCTGTTTTGTGTCAAATACTCATAATAAGCCACTGCAGAGGTAATTTTACTACTTTTATCACAACAGTAATTCATGCTATAAAATAAGTGGCTAGACATGAAGTTGTTTACCAGTTCTTTTATAATTATTATGTATACTTATGTTATAAACTCAAATGAATTGATAGACTACACTACCAGTCAAAAGTTTTTGAACTGTGAGATATTTAAGGTTTTTTAAAGAACTCATTTATTTGATCCAAAGTACAGCAAAAACAGTAAAAGTTTGAAATATTTTTACTATTTAAAATAACTGTTTTCTATTTGAATATATTTTAAAATGTAGTTTATTCCTGTGATCAAAAAGCTAAATGTTCAGCATCATTACTCCAGTCTTCAGTGTCACATGGTCCTTCAGAAATCGTTCTAATATGCTGATTTGCACTTCAAGAAACTTTTTTCAGGATTCTTTGATTAATAGAAATATCCAAAGATCAGCATCTATTTATACACTATACCATTCAAAAGATATATATATATATATATATATATATATATATATGGGTTAAAATGATACAAAATTTTAAAAATAATACTTTTATTTTACAAGGATGCTTTAAATTGATCAAAAGTGATGCTACAGACATTTATAATGTTACAAAACATTTCTATTTCAGTTTTTCTGAATTTTCTATTCATCAAAGAAACCTGAAAACATAATAATAATAATAATAATAAATTATGTTTAAGCAGCAAATTAAAATATTAGAAAGCATTCTGAAGGATCATGTGACTGGAGTAATATTGCTAAAAAATTCTGCTTTGAAATCACAGACATAAATTACATTTTAAAATATATTTACAAAAAATTAAATAGTAGAAATATTTCACATTACTGTTTTTGCTTTACTTTAGATCAAATAAATGCAGGCTTGGTGAGCAGAAGAGACTTCTTTAAAAGACATTAAAAATCTTACTGTTCAAAAACTTTTGACTGGTAGTGCAATGGAATACTTTTACTTTAGCTAATTTGTCTGTCACACCACTGGACAATTTATAATGATCTAGTGGAGATATTTTTATATTTTTTTTAACTTCCACTTTAATTCATTCTAAATCATATGCACAAGTGCATTAGCATAGTGCTTTAGAATAAAGAAAAGAACATAGTCTGACAAAAATAAGACAAATCCCTGCTACAAGCTTGCAAATCCAGTTTTAGTAGAATGTTTTTAAACCTTATGCATCAGTTACCCACATTATGATACTTTGAGGCATAAACTGCCTTTGTGGTTTAGAAAGCGTAGTTGTATTCAGAGCAGGCAGTTCCTCTATTAAGACCAGAGCTGTCACGAACAGCAGCTCCTGACATCAACTGACAGGAAAAGATCAAATTTTTGCATAGCTGTTTGCTTTTTGCAGGAAGCTGAAAACATTGTGATGAAGATCAAACAGCAGCAGTATCAGGAACTCTTGGTCAGAGATCAGCTGAACATGGAGAGGGAAGAAGAGAAAGTCTTCTTAGACTATGGTGAGAGCAGTTATGCATAATGCACCTGTTCATTTTAATCTACAATATCAATTTTGACATATTTTGATTACTCAAATGCAAAGTTACTCAGAGTCCATCCCTGGTAGCCCTAGCCAAAATTCACACTTGTAGTCGAGCCAATGTTGCTATACGTCTGGGCCGCTCAGACAAACAAAGCAATGTTGAAATCACCACAAGGCCACAATGTTAACTTCCACCTTCCTCTCTACAAAGATGGGATGAAATGGGAGAGTATTTTAGGTACTTTAGTATCAAACAAACATCATTTCAGAATTAGCTGTTAACTGGAGTTTTACTACCTACTTTAATCCAAACCAGGATCTGAGGATTTTATTTTATTTATTTATGATAGTTTGTATTATCATTAACCACACTACCTAAGATCAAACTACTATATCAAGTGCTATAAACCAAATTCAGAAGAAACATACACTAGTTTTGGGTCAGTAAAAATGTTTTGAAAGAATGCACATAAAGATTGCATTTATTTAATCAAAAATACAGTAAAAACAGTAATATTGAGAAATATGTGACCCTGGACCACAAAACCAGTCTTAAGTTGCTGGGGTATATTTGTAGCAATAGCCAAAAATATACTGCATGGGTCAAAATGATAGATTTTTCTTTTATGCCAAAAATCATTAGGAAATTAAGTACAGATCATGTTTCATGAAGATATTTTGTAAAATTCTTATTGTAAATATATCAAAACTTAATTTTTGATTAGTAATATGCATTAGTAAGAGCTTCATTAGGACAACTTTAAAGGTGATTTTCTCAATATTTTGATTTTTTTGCACCCCCAGATTCCATATATTCAAATAGTTGTATCTCGGCCAAACATTGTCCTATCCTAACATCAATGGAAAGCTTATTTATTCAGCTTTCAGATGATGTATAAAGCTCAATTTCGAAAAATTGACCCTTGTGATTGGTTTTGTGGTCCAGGGTCACATATTATAAATTAAATAACTTTTTTTTTCTATTTTAAAATTCCTGTGATGGCAAAACTGAATTTTCAGCAGCCATTACTCCAGGTTTCAGTGTCATATGATCCTTCAGAAATCATTCTAATATGCCGATTCAGTGCAAGAAATATTTATTATCATAAATTTAGAAAACAGTTGTGCTGCCTTTGGAAACCACCGTTTTTCTTAGGATTATTTTATGAATAGAAAGTTCAAATGAAATCTTTTGTAACATTAAAAATGAGTTTACTGTATATTTTGATGCATTTAATGCATCCTTGCTAAATAAAAGTATTAATTTCTTTTAATTTTAAAATATAGAGTATAAATTTGGGTGGTATATATGGTATATATGCCACATAGGCATATTATGCCACGTTTGGTGTAGAAGCTTGCTTAGTTTCAGATTGCTTGGGTGCCCTAAATCTAAAGTGATCATCTTGTGCCACTTTATGCACAGGGTTGCCAGGTTTTCAGAACAACCTCCCACCCCAATTGCTATGTGTTCTGGGGGTAAAATACACATTTTTTTTCAGTGGGGTTCCCCTGGTAAAATTCACATTCCAGTGGCTAAATATCACGTCATTAAGGTTGCTTTAACCCGTGCACATAAAATACAACCCACGGCAGCTTAACTCCACGGGAAAACCACGGACCACAGATGTTTTTCTATTTATTAAGCAGCACCTTCTCTTCTTTTAGCATCTTTCAACATCTTCGTTTTTATTTTTGACTTCCCCTTGTTTAATATGTTTTATTTTACAGTGGAGGAGGAGATCACATTTGCCCCTACTTATCGTTTCGAGAGAGACACACGGGAGAAATATGCCTACACTAAAGCCAAAGCCACGGGGGTACATTGTGAAAGCCAATACATTTCAACAACCGTTCTCATGGAGTAGTATTTGTATTTTTCTCATTTAATAATGCAAATTGTCTTTACATAATTATTTGATCTCACAGACAAAATACAACTTGCCTTCATGGTGTGATCGCGTACTTCGCAAGTCCTACCCTATGGCGCATGTGGTTTGCAACTCGTATGGTTAGTGCATGTAATATACAATGCGAATTCCAAGTTCTAGTAACAGACCAGTGCAGTTAAAATGTCATTACATTAACGAACTTTACTCTTTGATATTTTAGGGTGCACCAATGACATCATGACAAGTGACCATTCCCCTGTGTTTGCCACATTTGACGTTGGTGTGACTTCACAGTTTGTCTCAAAAAATGGTATGACTATGACACTATGATAGCAGTCCTCCCTTTAGATATAAAACTGTTGCTTCTTGTCAGCTGTCTTGTGCATTGTGGTGTTTCACTTATTAACTATTGTTGCTCTGTACAGATCTTTCAAAGGACGCTCAGGGTGCTATAAAAATCATGAACTGCGTGGCTGTTCTTTTGACTAAATCAAAAACCAAGTTCTTCATTGAGTATCACTCAAGCTGCTTGGAGAGTGAGGAGCTATAACTATAGCTATATACTTTCACTTATTATATCACAAATTATCACAAATTGCTACTGAAAAAAGACTTGCAATTAATTTTCTAGAATTTGTAAAGAGTCCTGAAGGAGAAAACCAAGAGAACACAGAGGGCTCGATAAAAGTACGATTTAACGGACAGGTTGAGGTAAAAATCTTATATGATAAAACATTATATATTTAAAGCTTATTCACAATGTTTACATTATCTTTGTAAAATTGCTTTGCAGCTCACGCCCATCATTGCAGACCCAGAATACCTTCTTGATCAGCACATCCTCATCTGCATTAAATCTACAGATTGTGATGAGTCATATGGTATGTTTACCTTAAATGTGTGAACTTATGCCTGTAATATAACCTGACCTAGTAGTTCTCATTATTGCTCATTGACCACATTGCAAACACATCATTTTCTGTTTATTGTTAGTTTTCTGTTTAAAATAGTCATTGGGGAGTTGAGGTTGACACTAGCACTAGTCCAAAATTGCTCATTTTTTCACTCATTCTCCAGTCACTCTGTCTCCAAACGCTAGGCTATATCAGCTGGAGTGAACAAAATGAGATGCTGATGTATTACACTGTTCACTAGAATGCTGGGGCTTTATCCTACTTTAGAAATAACACGAGTCTAAACCATATACATCATAGTAATGAGCCTTTAATTGCCTACATAGCCTAATAAGTGCTCAAGCGCAAGTGAAAAAAGCTTGCCGCAGTGCACCGGCAAATATAATAAATATGAATTCGTTAGGGGAAACAGCAAGGAGACTGCATTAACGTTTTAAAAATGAATTGATAAACTAATGTTTTATTCTAATGGTTTTCAGCTTGCAGTAGTGATACGCCTGTTTGCATATTTCATACGCATTACATAATCTGAGAGCTTTCTATTTGAACTGGTTCATTTAAAAGTAGACATTTCACTCTCTGTAGATATATTTTTCATGTCTGTAATAAAACAAGAAGTAATAAAACACAGTTTCGAAGTGGCACTCTCAAGTTCACAGAGACCAAGATGGCAGAAAGTACATCCTGTGTGCGTTAATTATTTTACAAAAGCACAACGTTTTGTTGTTATTCTGAGTGCACACAGATACTAATAAAATTTTGGTCGACCAAGCCTAATGGTTAGTCGACTATTGGGGGGCAGCCCCACATGAGTCATAGTAACTTTGCGTTGTAATTACGCATACCTTGTATGTACACTTATTATTATATATAGTTTTGTATGCAGTGTCTTTAACTGTACTTTCCAAGCAGCTGTTTGCACCTAAAGCTAGAGAAATAATGAAATAATATTAAAATAATATTCAATCAAAGCTGTTTCTTGTTACCTTTACCTCTGTAATTTAGGTATTGGCAACAACGAGGTAGCGAAATTGATCATTTCTACTTATCATTTCAAGGTAATGTTATTTTTAAATATGACTAATTGGATCGTCATGCTAAAATTGTTTTAACAACAGAATTTAAGGATTTATGCCAGGAAAAACAGCACAATTTTAGTGTGTAATAATGACTGCAATTTTGTATTCTATCCATGACCTGATTTGATGTAAAAAATATGCCAAGTTCTGTCATGAAACTCTAGATGCCGCAGGGTCAATAACACAAACTGATCGTGTTCACAACGTAAAACTACTTTGCACAAGATGATTGGTTCATGTTGCATATGCAGCCAATGAGCTTACTGATTTACTTTTAAAGGTGCAATAGGAGAGCTTGGAAAATGCTAACTTTAGCCTGATAGCACTGAAAGCAAACGTCCCACCCTCCCTGCAAATCGCCATCCAAAACCATGCCCCCGAACGCATCTACACACAGACCAGACGACCAGAGACAGCATTACCACAATACATTGTAACACCGATTTGAAATGTTCAGCAGCCCAGATAGGAAAACTGTGTGGTGCAGCATACACGTCATCACACACGCCATCATCTGGCGGATTTTCCCTATGCGTTGACACACTCGTGGGGATCGCACAAGGAAAAATGTACACAAGCATTCACCCAACTCAGGCCACAAAAAGGAAATAATAAAATAAAGAGAGACAGATGTCGGTAGAGTGAGTCATCTCTTCACCCTTCCAGAACCTACAGACACCCGTTACGCACATGCGCAGTGGTCAGTCTACCATAAAACTACTGTAAATACTCTAGTGGCCATTACAAGATTATATGTCATTAACTGTGAAAACACTTCATATACAGTTAGTAAAAGTATTACAATACCAGGAAGGGAGATCAGGTTGTTGATGTTTGCCTGCCATTCGCGCTCTGTCTGTAAAGCGTTTGTGAATGCACTGATGGCGTATGCTGTCTGCACGAACAGGGTGTGCAGAGGTATGCAAATACACCTGTTGACAGGCAGGTATGACAGCCTATAGTAATGTTCGGTCCGAGCATTCTGATTGGACAAACATTTCTTGGTCCTACACCTTTCACAGAATATATAAATACATTTAGACCACTTAACATAATGATTGCTTTTAGCATTTAGTAGAGTATTTTGCAGCGCACTTTCAGAGTTCCTCTGAAACCCTCCTCCTCCCCAGCTCCACTTGTATTGATCTGCTACAGGTTATTCACAGCACTGTATCAGCGTATGTATTGGCAGTAGCAAGTTCCTGTGCTTGATTTGTAGCAGCAGCAATAATCTACAACAACAGCAGCAGCAACTCAGCAGTGTAGCATATATATTCCGCCAAGACCAAATACATTAACATTGTCATATCCATTACCATGCTAAAATCTTCTGAGGGTTGTCATAATAGAAATAGAGTTGAGGACTCGCATTAATTTCCACTGGGAATCAGGAATTGGACACCTCTAGCTGTATAACTGTATATCTGCACCAAAACTACTGGAATATTCCTGTAAAAATGTAATCAGAATATTCCAAATGAACTGAACAAATGTTAAATGTTTAGTCAAGGTGAATATCCCGAATAAGCTGTTGACATGACTCAAAATTCTGATGAAAGGAGAAGTCCACTTCCAGAACAATAATTTACAGATAATGTACTCACCCCCTTGTCATTCAAGATGTTTGTTTGTTTCTTTCTTAAATCGTAAAGAAATTATGACATGAACATCTTGGATGACAAGGGGGTGAGAACATTATCTGTACATTTTTCTTCTGGAAGTGGACTTCTCCTTTAATACAATCATATGTTTTTTGTTATATTCGGATTTCAAGAAACTGGAATATTGGTTTCATCTGATTACAGCATGTGTGTACATGATGCTTGCATAATTGGAATATGGCGATATTCTGATTAGTATTGGAATATTCCTATGCATGTAAACAATCACGATGTGCTCTGTCTGTAGGTGAAGGTTGTGTGGCTCTACGTTCTGCTGAAAGCTCTTACACTGAGTTCTGTATCAAACTCACACATCATGGTGAGCACACAGGCCGGCTAACAGGTGGCATTCAACTTCCTAAATCTGACGGCAAACAGACAGAGAAGCTGTATGGTGAGTGCACAGTTTGTTTCTGTACTAGAAATGTGATATAACGCTTTTTTTCCCTGATGCCAGTCCAGAATTGCGCTATGACACTCTTCTCCCAGAGCAGCTTTCTTCAAGATTATGTTTCTTTATTCCAGATTTCATTAAAGTTGGTGATGACCCAGGAGCTGGCAAAGGCAAATCAGGAGATATTACCAAAATGTAAAACTTTTTTTTCACTTTGACATTCTTCACAAAGCTTAGATTTGATTATGTTTGTAAAAGTAAATAATTTTGACCCTCTTTGACAGGTCTTCTTCAGTCCTCGCCTCTGATATTAGTAACCCCAGTTATATGGGTGTAGGCTACAAGAGCAATAACCAGGTGGAACGGGGCCCCGGCAGCATTATGTCCCCAAGAACAGGGCCATCCTCAAAGGACATGACCCATGGCAATCTCTCCCCAAAAAAGACTAGTTATGACCATGCTACATGCAGCCCAACTACAAAGACATCAAACCCTATGTAAGTATCCACCGTATTTTTAATGTAAGAGCAGGTGCAGACATTTATAACTTGAATGTGCAAAGCCTCCGGTGTCATTTGCTTCCAGTTATTTTTAGCACAAAACAGCTTGATATTGCAAACTAATATTTCTTATCATATTATTTTAACTTATTGTCGCAATTGTAAACACTCTGTTTGTAGCGCAAATAGTTTTACTGTTTACATCACTTTGATATTCTATTAGTTATTTATCTACAGTATAGTGACTTCTGTGTTGAAAAATAATAATGTGGATATATAGAAATATTTATATCTCCTTTATCTCGTCAATATACCTTTTATGTCATCTGACAAATGTAACATTTAAATTATTTTTGTAATTATGTAACACTTACTTAGTAAAGTTAATAATTAAATTAAGTTACACTCACTTAATTAATAGTTTAATAACAATTAGATTACCTCTGCCATTATGTAACATTGATTAGTTAATAATTAAATTAATTGAAAATACTTTTAATAACACTGTAAACTGTAATCTTTGGCAAATCCTAAAATGAATTCCCTTGTAACATTTACAACAAAATAAAGTGTTTTATATTTAATTTCTTTGTACAAAATAGTATAGATTTTGAATATCTATAAAAAAAAGTTTATGGTATAAGAAACAACTGGGGAAAAAAGTATAAGCGACAATTAATGCATTAACTAATGCAGCTCTAATATTTTTGATAGATTTAAATTAATTTGTATACAGTTTTATTTGCTCTGTTACTGATACCAATTAAAATATTATTTTTGATGACTAAAAAAATCTTACTTGTTATAAGAACAGCTGTCAGTTTGCATCTGTTAGTGATTCTAGATTAATGTACTAAATTCAATTTTCCGTGGTTATTTTTGGTTTAGACCTGAGGATGGGCAGCCTCCAGAGATGTTTGACAATCCCCTTTACGGCTCAATGACTGGATCACGAGGAAATAAAGACCATCTCCCTTCTCCAGATGCTCACTTCGCCTTTCCCAAAACAGACCTCGATGCTGACCGTCAGCCCCCTGTTCCGACCCCTCGCATCCGTTCTTTCACTTGTTCAGAAACCAAACCCCACTCATCATTAGCCACAAACACCATAAGCAGTGGTCTACAACCCCAGAACATCACCAAGAAGCCAGTGGTGCCGTCTCGCTCTGAAGGGGGCATGATTGGGCCTAATAGACCTCCGGTGCCTATGAAATCCCGCCCTGGTCAGCCACAAGAGCTTCAACCAAAGCCCAGAGACTACAGAGACAGCGCTGAGCTTCCATCTAAAATTCGACAACAAAACAGAACAGGCCAACCCAAAGATGGTATGGTATAACAACAGTATATTCTCCACATTCCTCCTTTGTGGAAAACAGTAGATTTGGGGTCTCAAACTCATTTGTCAACTCAAAACAGCTGTATTGTTTATAATGTTAAGCTCAAAAATGATCACATTTAAATATTCAAACAATCAGTATATTGCTGTATATAGTAGGCCCATTACCTACAGTAGTCTGCAAAAGGCGACTAAAAGGATAAAGACATAAACATAACATTATGATTTTCTGCTAAGCTGCTTTAAAACAATGTGTATTATAAATATAGTGCTATATAAATTTGCCTTGATATTAAACATTTATTAAAATTTCTTTCCCTTCTTTTTCAATTGCAATGTCTGTCCTTAGGGCATCATGAGACGCCACAATCTGTGAAGATGGGTCGGCCTTTAAAATGATTTCCTTTTGGTGTGCCATGGCAGGAGAGCTGTCAGCGTTGGTGTGAGCTTCATATCTGATACTTGAGACTCTGTAGTACTGGGCATGAGACATACGTTTCTTAATCTGTGTACTAAAATGAATAAATGTATAAACAATAGCAATTCAAAGAACTTGGATATTGATTTTAAATTGATGAATGTTTCACAGTTTGAATGTCACTGCATTTAGTCGTACAATCATTTGTGTCAGCCTGTTTAAACATTTTACGTTGCTTAAAATATTTTTATTAAAAGGAAGAGTGAAAAGTTATAATCTTTTAATAAAGCCAAGTGTTGTACAGTCATTGTTTTTTTTTTTTTTTTGGATCTAGAAAAATGCACTTTATCAGTCAGTTTTACCATAAGCCACTGACAGTTGTTGTTAGAAATCTAATGAAGCACTTTTCAAAATTATTCATGCTTCCATTTTTAAATTTTTTTCCCTCAGGTTTTACAGTATATGGCATTGCAGAGCTCATACTGTAAATAACAAAGACTAGTTTAACCAGTTAACAATTAACCAGGGGTAATCAGTCTTACTTCTCGGATTCAAATTAGACCAAAATATTATATTACCTATATGCCTTTAAAAAAAGTAGTTCTGAACAGTGTTGAAGAAAAAAACAAAAACAAAAAACAATAGAAACCATCACAAAATGTGTAAAATTTACTGGTTAGAACGGGAATTGTACTGATTTTAATGGAAACTCTAATGGTGCCTCTTGGTCTCTACTGATAATTGGTTGCCTTCTGTTGGTGGTTAAAACCACTAAATTCTAGAGTATGTCCCAAAACACACTACAGGAAACCATTTCTGATGGTTTTAATGGTTAAAGGTTGATGGTTTGTGATGATTGTAATGTTTTTTTAGTGGAAACCATTACAATTTCTGATGGTTTATATTGTTTTTTCAGCAGGGGACTAACTTGTAAGGCTACTCTAAGCAGTTTATGCAACCGGCTACAGGACAAAAGTTAATAATTTTCCTCGTGCTTTTTTATTATTTGCCTCCATCTCCTGGTGAAAGAGATGAATTACCAGAGGCCTTATAGGACAACACGAAAGGGGCTAAACCGTGTGGATACAGCGAAAGTTCATTTTCTTGCATTAATTTCATTGTATTATAAGATATATATGTATATTTAAAAAAAACAAAAAAAAACATGCATTTATAAGATTTGTTCGTAAATAGACAATATAATATTTGAGAGGCGTTTTCAGAGATGCGTATGGATGACGCAATCATTCCTCCACCAATGGGAGCGTTACGTCTTCATTCGTCTGGCCAATAGAAGCGCGAAGTGAAGAACCCGGCAGCTCGTTGATGACGTATGTGATCTGAAGCACAAAACCGCGTGAAAATGGTAAGTGTTGTTATGTAGCAATAACAAACCTTTCATTTCATTTAAAAAACAAATTTGCAGCGACCTAATAAATCTGTTTGCAATATTTAAGATGTTTTAATGGTTACTGCTCACAGCCGTTGGTAAGGAATTAATAATGACAGTAAGTTAGCTTGCTAACGGCTAGCTAACACGTCCAATCTCAAACTAATTTCTATTAATCTTTTATAATTATTTTACTTCAATTCCAGATAGAAACAACTTCTGTTGACACCGTATTTTTTATATCTTTGTTATCAAATAAAGTAATTTAGAGCCAGTGTAAACTGCTTTTGGTTTATGCAGTTAGATGCTTTCTTTCATTGTGTATAACGCAGTACTGTATTTCCTATTTTAGATCAAATTTTTATATCGTTTGATCAACTTTTGCTTTTACATCAGGCCTTTGAATGTAACATTCAAACTTTGAATTCCTCAGCTTTTCTACTCGTTCTTCAAATCCTTGGTTGGCAAGGATGTTGTGGTGGAGCTCAAGAATGACTTGAGGTAAGCACTTTTCCATGTACTTTTAAAATATAGTATATGCACAGTGTATTTTATATGGGAACTCATATTCTGAATGTCAACTTTGCAGCATATGTGGAACATTACATTCAGTTGATCAGGTATGGCCGTGCATTTCGCTTTATTGAAATATAAACAAATATTGAGCGAATTTAATTTTGTTCTCCTTTCACAGTATCTAAACATCAAACTTACAGATATCAGTGTCACTGATCCAGAGAAATATCCACACATGGTGAGAACTAGTCAAGTGTGTTCTTTGTTACAGATAGGGAAGTGTGCAGACTATTTAAACCTCGATCACTCAATAGATTGATAAAGAGAAGTAATACCTAAATAGCAAAAAAAGAACACTTGTTGTCTGATCTGTACCTAGAACCACAGCCACTTGAGTCTGTCATGAAATCTCATATTGAGTTTGAGCAGGTGCTCAACAGATGAACACCTTCAAGAAAACTTTGTCTATATATGAATTACTATATATTATTGTTTTGTTTTAGCTGTCGGTGAAGAACTGCTTTATCCGTGGATCAGTAGTGCGATACGTTCAGCTTCCTGCGGATGAAGTGGACACGCAGCTGCTACAGGATGCTGCACGCAAAGAAGCTATGCAGCAGAAACAATAATGTGTTTACATTTGAGAATAGTTTTTTGTTGGACTGTTCACAAGCATAATCTGTGGAGTTTTGTAGATTAAATATGTTTTTCCCCTACCTGAAACTTTTATGTAAAGTTTGTATTTTTGTTTTCTCCTTAATTTCCTTTTTTTTTTTTTTTACCTCTGTTGTCATGAGGCACAATGCTGAGAGCGAGTGACTTTTTTCAGTTAGTAGTGGTTGTATGCTTTTAATAATGTTTGGAAGGTTCTGTATTGCATCCAAATGACTTTTGTTTTATAACTACTAATAACAGGAATAAAGTTTTTCCTTCCACTGTCTATTTTTTTTATTTTAGTTCAACCACTGACATAATTTACACACTGGCTGTGTTCAAGCTCACCAGGCACAGGGGATGAGACCCCTAACCTTAACTTTAACCCCAAAGTTTTTAAACTGTTGTAAAATTGTTTTATGTCATATGAATGTAATTCGAATGTATGATATCTGTCATTGTCAGTGTCATGTGACCAACCAGTGTCACTTGCGTTGCTTCATTTGCCATTCACAAATCCTTTCCCATGGTCTCATGAGATAGTTAGTTGTCCATTGTATGTGCACATCAGAATCTTGCTGGAGATTCATTTTTGCCTGCTGCTTACTGGATATTGTAAATTTGGATATACCACTTGTCTCACATAGTGTTTTTGCCTAGTAGGGAAGCATGTGATTTCAGATGCAGCTAAAGTGTTTGTTGCACAGCTTACAATGTTTATATACCGGTTAGGAACAGTAAAATAACTAGTTAAATATGGGTGGGGTGCTGGGACACAAAGTTTTTGTATTTAATGTTTATTTTTCCTTTGTACAGTGTAGTGGAGTTTTGTACCTGATTTAAATGAACAGAGAAGTTTGGCATTTGACATTCTGCTTTAAAACAATGAAACGTCATGAGCTTTTATTTTTAAATAATTTATTCTAATTATTTATTTATTCTTTAACTCTATGCAGCTTATTTACAGTGTTTTAAAAGGAGTCCCTAAAAGTGGTCCTGAGGGTCAGTGGGTAAGAGAAGAAGAATTTTCTTAATTTTTATGACATTTCTTAATATCAACTAGTTTCTATTTAAAACTGAAACATTAAGAACTATATTTGACAAGCAAAAACAAACGCTACCCATCTAAAGACAGTAAGTTTTTTTTTAAGAAGTCTCTTCTGCTCACCAAGCCTGCGTTTATTTGAAAGTACAGCAAAAACAGTACAATTTTGAAATATTTTACTATTTAAAGTAACTTTTCTATTTGAATATATTTTAAAATGTAATTTATTCCTGTGATTTTAAAACTGATTTTTTTAGCATCATTACTCCATTATCATGGTCCTTCAGAAATCATTCTAATATATGTATATATATTTTGTTCTAAATAAATAAATAAAACCCCTTTTTTTTTTTTGCTAAATAAAAGTATTAATTTCTAGAATTTCTTTTCCAACAAATTAATAAATACTTCAGTCTTTTTAATTGTATAGTGTATAATGTTACAAAAAGCATTTATTTCAGATAAATGCTGATCTTTGGATCTTTGTTTATCAAAGAATCCTGAAAAATATGTACTCAGCTGTTTTAAATATTGACAATAATAGTAGTGACAATAATAATAATAATGTTTCTTGACAAGCTAATCAGACTGGAGTAATGATTCTGAAAATTTAGCTTTGATCACAGGAGTAAATTAAATTTAAAAAAATAAGCCATTCATATAAGTAGTTATTTCAAACAGTAAAAATATTTCACAATATTATTGATTTTGCTGCATTTTGAGCCAGATAAATGCAGGCTTGGTGAGCATCTTTAAAAAAACATTAAAAATCTTACTGTCCAAAAACGTTTGACTGGTAGTGTGTATATTACAACATTTGGCTGTAAAGAGCGTTACTTCATTTTAAAGCTGATTGTGTGTAACGTCAGAAATAATCACTGGATTTTATTATCAATTTTTGTATATTTTAACAGTCTCAGATGTAGACATTTAGCATGTTAATGTTACGAGCACCCTTTAACAAAGCGGCGAAGGATTCGCTAATTAGCTCACCAATGAACTTGAGACCTGTTCATTTGGTTGAACCGGATGAACTACAGAAATGAGACAAACTGCTGTCAGCCGTTGGCTAGTTTTCCATTCGAGGCCTTACTGAGAGATACAGAGTCTAATGAAAATGGTAGGTGTTATTTTTTTTTAAGTTTATGGTTCTTTCAAAACTCGTTGTGAAGTGTTTTAACCGTCATGGTGCGTTCCAAGTCATCTCGAGCTGAGAACGCCTTCATGATGTCCACAAAGCTATTTTGCAGAAGTATATTTTATTACGACCACTTTTCGCGGTTTTGTTTGTCTGTTCGTCTTTATCACAAAGATTTAATACAATTACTACCTTGTGGCATTTGAAAAGCACTATGGGTGACTTTACTGAAGTCATGAATTGGGGACGGTATTGATTTCACATACGCGGAAAGAATACCACACAGCTTCCAAATAGGTTCTAGTCTTGTGTTTTCAGGAGAAATACATGAATGAGAGTTTTGACATGGATGAGTGTTGCTCTGAACTCCACCACAGCAAAGTAAGTATAGAGATGGACCTGTGGAAGTTTATGTCAATTATTTAACGATTACCAAAGTTTAAGCTTTAGCTTGTCTTATTGCTTTGTTGTTTAGATGGATGATCACATTGCTAAGGGTACTGCTCTGAGCTCCTTACTCAATGAGCTGTTAGATGAAAAGGTAGTGTTTTGTAAATAAATAAATGGCTTTAAGTTACTTTTTTTTTCTTCAGTGAAACCGTTATTTGTTGTTGTTGTTGTTGTTGTTGTTGGTTGTTTTTTTTTTTTTAGATTTCTACTCAGAGGAAAAATCATTGGATACTTGGCCCTGAGGACCTCAATGATACTCTTGTTTATGATTTTGAGATTGAAGAAGCAGCCTGAGCTTTGTATTGATGCCTACATGGTTGTGCGTTCACCTGTGAATAAACTTTGCAGGTGAAAGGGTGGTTTTTAAAAATTGTAAATAAAGTGTGTATATATATATATTTGAATACTTTGCTGACTTCTATGTGTAAAAATGCGTGTGTACAAGTCGTGTGTTCTTGTGAGGTCCTCACTATTCAAAAGTGTCCTTACTGATATAGTGAAACTTGTTGAACACGAACTAGTGAGTCAGACTTAAGTAGTTAAAAAGCCCTGACTAACATAGTGAAACAAACATCTGCTTGTGTACACAATATTTTAGGAACAAATTTGTACCTAGATGTGACAAGCCAACAAAACAGACATTTGGGGATGTCCTCATTTGTAAAAACAGTATAAAATGTCAAGTGTGTTAAGTTGTTGCTATGAAAATCATAGAAGTTTATTGAATGCACCCATTTATTTATATATATATATTTATATATACAATACGCTCCAGAAGTTCAGAAACACCCCTGGCAAAGTGTGGTTATGGACGATATCAGCAAAAGTCTTTATCTTTTTTTTTAGTGCAAATACATTAAAGTGACTTTAAGTGACATTATCATTGAAGACCAGCAATAATAATTTTCGTTTTGATTACATAATAATGGCAATATATACATGTCAAAGTCAGACATGCCCCTTTGCCAGCTGTGATGCCTGGTTACTGGTTTAAACTTGGCCCAGGTTTTTAAAAGATTTTTGGGTCAGCACACCTTAATGGCTTCAACATTTGATTGCCAATTAAGTTTAGAATACAATGAATTTAGGCCCAGATTATGCAGAGTTGTAATAGCTGGTGGATATTTTGGTGAATCGAAAATTTAAGTTTTTTTCTATGTATGAACTGTTTATGTAATAACATATGCTTTTGTAGTTTGTTTTGTCCCTTATCAGTGCAAAATTATCACAAATTAAAAAGGATTAATGCCAATATTGCCCAAAACCCCACTTTTATAGGGTGTTTCCAAACATTTGGAGGGCTGTGTATATGTGTATGTGTATATATATATATATATATATATATATAATATATATAAATAATATAATATAATATAATATAATATATTATATTATATTATATTATATTATATAGCAAGTGTGTGAATCAGGTTTTGTCTGTATTGTCATGAGCAGATTACAGTCACCACAAAGAAAACTAACACAAATTTTGAAAACTGCAGAGAGGTTTGGTTTAACAGACAATACTGGCTCAGTATAAAAACAATAAAAGTCGATGGAAATTCCCCACCATGGTAGAAAAAAAAATGTACGTCTATGTTGCATTCTGAGTTATATTGTTGCATTTTCGTGTTATATTGGTTTTGAAGAAGGAAGCAAAAGAATCTCTGAGCTGTTCCAGAGTAACACAACAGGATCTGATACTTTTATGGTTTGTAATGCAGTATTCTGATCCCTTCTCCTAACCCCTCAGAATGGCTTTTATGTTGCAGACTTAGCCTTGTGTTGAACTGATTATGGATAATATCTTAAGTCTGCATAACACTACACTGGTGTAGTACTATAATGTGCACATTGTAAGTCTGAGCATTAGTTGTGCAGTCAAAATTATTTTGGCTGATGGTTAAAGTATCAGCATGTTGAAGTGGTACATCTGGTTGTGTTTTAGATGGTGCAGTTTGTCACCTGTTGACTATGTGAATTTAGTAGTACCTGTATTTACAAAAAGCAAGTCTTAAAAATTAAAACTCTGTAGCTGGGTTGTGTTAAACTACCATGGTTCGTTCATTCTTCATGATACTCTAGTCCTGTTTAAGGAATTGATACAACAGAGGTATGGAGCTTCCAGTGTTGCTTTTCACTACCCCAGCTTGTGGTGATTTGGTTCCCTGCTTTTTATCTTGACTCTCTAACAATTCTGCTATTGTTGTAACATGCAAGCCTTCCCGTAATGCTAAGGTATATGGGTTGTTCTACAGAATTGGTGCAAACCACTTTCCCACAACCAAAAACGCATTTAAGTATTCAAATCTTGTTTAATGTTTATTAAGTTCCTTCTATTATCTATTGAAACCCACAATAATATTTAAAATATTAGTAAGCTTAATATATATATATATATATATATATAAAATATAAAATCATCAATTCAATTGGGAGGTGGGTGTCCCGAACCCTAACCACAGAAATTTCAACTTATGAAAATATTGAAATAATTTTTGTATTATTTTTCATTGTTTTTAAAAGTATCTTTTTGATTCTTTCAAAAGGTGAAGTTCAAAAAGCAATATTTATTTTATATTTTCTTTTGTAATTTATGAAACTTTATGTAAAAAAAGTCGCTACCAAAACAGTGTATGTTTTAGTCTGTTGGCTGAGACTGATTTTAACTAAACCTGTAAATTTATGATCAGAAAATATTCCTGTGTCCCCCTCTTTCATAGCTACAAGGTGTGAGTAAATGTGTTGAAAAGTCTGAAAAATCGGTATGTAACTTTAAGGAACGTCACTACCGGACACCCATTTTCTGCAATTAACCACACTTTTTTTGGGAGTTATTCCGTAACATTTAGTTTTTATGTGTACAGCTGTTCAGAACTGTGCTAGCTAACCATGTGCTGATTAGCATTTTTGAGCTAGGTTCAAAAGTATCTAAAATTGTCACTAGCGAAACAGTCACGACCGAAACATTTGGTGGAGTTTCGGTAGTGACATCTTTGGTTTGGGGTGTTATCCCATAGAACTGTCACTACCGAAACAGTGTTGTTTCGATAGTGACAAAAGGTGACAACACATGTGACAACACTTAATCCTCGTGTTTGGGGGAAATAAACAAAATATATTTTTACAGTTATGCATTTTTCGTATTTTAGCATGTCTTCTAGTATGTGAGTTAAAATTCTTTAATGTGATGTGGTCACTACCAAAGCATTACTGTCAATACCAAAAATGTCCTGTCATAACCAGACATGGGATGTTTTGTCAAAAATAAAGTGTACTGAATTAACAGCTAAGATGCTATGATAGTTTTTGATTCAGTGTATATTCAAACTAATGAAACTGAAGTTTGAAATCAGTATGATCAACTTCTTGCTTTTTACAAAGGAAAAAATACAACAAATCTCATAAATTACATTTGAAATATTGTTAAAAATTTAAGTATGGATTTACATCTGAAACATGTTTAATAAAATAGCAAAAAAAGCTTTACAATCTACACTGACCAAAATTATAAACGCAACACTTTTGTTTTTTATGAGCTGAACTCAAAGATCTAAGACTTTTTCTATGTACACTAAAGGCCTATTTCTCTCAAATATTGTTTACAAATCTGTCTAAATCTGTGTTAGTGAGCACTTCTCCTTTGCTGAGACTTCTCCTTCCACCTCACAGGTGTGGCATATCAAGATGCTGATTAGACAGCATGATTATTGCACAGGTGTGCCTTAGGCTGGCCACAATAAAAGGCCACTCTAAAATGTGCAGTTTTATCACACAGCACAGTGCCACAGATGTCACAAGTTTTGAGGAAGCTTGCAGTTGGCATGCTGACTGCAGGAATGTCCACCAGAGCTGTTGTCCGTTTCTGAAGGCATTTCAGAGAATTTGGCAGTACATCCAACCGGCCTTACAACCGCAGACTACGTGTAACCATACCAGCCCAGGACCTCCACATTCAGCATCTTCACCTCCAAGATCGTGTGAGAACAGCCACCCGGAGAGCTGCTGCAACAATTGGTTTGCATAACCAAAGAATTTCTGCACAAGCTGTCAGAAACCGTCTCAGGGAAACTCATCTGCATACTCGTCATCCTCATCGGCGTCTTGACCGAGGCAGTTCGTTGTCGTAAACTGACTTGAGTGGGCAAATGCTCACATTTGCTGGCATCTGGCACTTTGGAGAGGTGCTCTCTTCACAGATGAATCACGTTTTTCACTGTACAGGGCAGATGTCAGACAGCGTGTATGGTGTCGTGTGGGTGAGCGGTTTGCTGATGTCAATGTTGTGGATCGAGTGGCCCATGGTGGCGGTGGGGTTATGGTATCGGCAGGCGTATGTTATGGACAACGAACACAGGAGCTTTTTGTTGATGGCATTTTAAATGCACAGAGATACCGTGACAAGATCCTGAGGCCCATTGTTGTGCCATTCATCCACGATCATCACCTCATGTTGCAGCATGATAATGCATGGCCCCATGTTGCAAGGATCTGTACACAATTCCTGGAAGCTGAAAACATCCCAGTTCTTGCATGGCCAGCATACTCACCATGTCACCTTTTAAGCATGTTTGGGATGCTCTGGATGGGCATATATGACCCCCCCAAGTACAGTAAAACTGCACATATTATGGCCTTTTATTGTGGCCAGCCGAAGGCACACCTGTGCAATAATCATGCTGTCTAATCAGCATCTTGATATGCCACACCTAGTCTCACCCTCATGTCGTTCCAAACCCATAAAACCATCGTTCATCATCAGAACACAAGTTAAGATATGTTTAATGAAATCCGAAAGCTTTCTGACCCTGTATAGACAGCAGTGCAACTGGCATGTTCAAGCCCCAGAAAGGTAGTAAAGATATCATTATAATCGTCTCAGTGACATCAGTGGTTCAACCGTAATGTTATGAATGTTATAAACAACCTCTCTTTCATGTCAGTCTTCTTTTCGTTTTTGCACATTGTAAACAAGACGAGCACATCCTGCTTTGAACACTGACCTTGAACGTAGTTGCGTTGCTGTCTGTGCAGGGTCAGAAAGCTTGCAGATTTTATCAAAAATATCTTAATTTGTGTTTTGAAGATGAACGAAGGTCTTATGGGTTTGGAACGACATGAGGGTGAGTAATTAGTGACAGAATTTTTATTTTTGGGTGAACTAACCCTTTATAGCAGCTGGAGGCTGCTCATTTAGATATGCACCGCTACCTTCGTCCAGGGACTCATAATTCCATTTCTGTTAAACAAATGCCTGTGAAACGTGTTCTGTTTGCATCAGTGTTTTAAGTCTTTGTTAAAACATTCCACAAGGAATTTACTAATTTATTAAATAAAAGCAGTTGAATGTGAGAGGATGTTTCTTTTTTGTCAAGTTTAGAATAAAGAGTCTTTACACAAATGTTAGACATAGAAATCCAATACTTTTATTTTACATTCATACATCTATATTTTACAGTAAGCTTAATGCATTTTTTTCTTATTTAAAAAAGCCCAATCCCAAAACAAGTCCTGAAGATGTATAGCTCACGCAATGAGTTGCATTTTTTCTTGAAGTGTGTGAAAAGCATTTATAAAGCACACATGCACACACACTCGGTCACGCTGTCCTTCTGTCACAAAAACATTCTCACATGTTTACACACTCGAAAAGGGAAAAAAAGGACACGTGTTGCCCTTCAGTTGTACCTTAGTAGAGCTGGGCTGAATGAAAAGAAATTCAGACACCATTGAGAAAGGCACCTTGAGTACACAGTGTATACACAGACAAAAAGAAAAGAAAATAAAGACAATAGTATAACCTTTTACATAGCTTCTAGAACAACGACAAAACTGTAAACCTTCACTTGCCAAAAGAAATAAAAAGTCACGTTTCTATACAAATACATCTGAAGCAAAATATCTCCTTGGTCATAACATAGCAGTACCTTTTCTTTTTTTATTATTATTATTATTATAATCGTTATTACTTTTGAATGCATATGTTACCATGTAATTCCAGACCGGCTCTGCCAGCAGAGAGCAATCTTGATGTAAAGTAATTACACTTCATGTCACAATATTTATGCAGTTGCCTACATAGTGAAAGTTTATCAGTGGCAACCCACCTCATGCATGTTTTCCATTTGAGAGAGCAGCCATTATTCGCAAAAGTACACAACATAAACCAAGTAAGATATTCAATGCTATAGTCACAGTTAGGAGTTCCTCTTACAAGACAGAGGTCGTTCCAACATAGTGTAACCTGTACATTTATATATATATATATATATATATATTTATATATATAAAAATCTATAGACACAGTTCTTTGCTTTGCGAGAAATGTGTTTGACTTAAAATATTCCAACCTCAATCAAAATCCCCAGTACCTTCAGAAAAGTATTTTTTTTTTCGTTAGAAAATACTGTATTTTCAAAAACCGGATTTAAATGTTTTACATTCCATCCTTCTTCCAACAAAATAAAGCTTTTTTTAGTAACTCAAAACATAAAAACACTCCCAACATTTATATATGTAAATATGTAAATATAAACAATAAAGTGACTACAAGAGACCATATTGTGGTTCTATGTTCAAATGTAGAGGAAACCCGTTTAGACTGGCAGTTCTTGCCAGTGTAGTTTTTTTTTCCTTCTTGTCCGATTAACACAGTGTGGCACTAAAATTTTGAATGATTGTACATGTCAGGTCATATAATGCCATGGTCAGGTCTGCCCCTAAGTGCCTGCTCAGCATGCCTTCGTCAAGTCGGTCGGTAGGTCTGTCGAGGACATGCGATATTGGATCTTGGTGTTGGTGATTGCGCCGTGCTTCTGCCGCAGGTGTAACCGCAACTGACTCTTGTGGCGAAAATGCAAGTTGCATTTTTCACACTGAAAAACAAACGCGAGAACAGCGTTTAAGGTGAGGATGAATACTTTTGCACCTTGCAGACACAGCGATGCAATCGTTCTATAAATGCTTACATGATAGGGCTTTTCTCCCGTGTGTATTCGCAGGTGACTTTTCAGCGTCTGCAAATGGCGGAAACGAGTGCCACAGATTTCGCACGGATATGGCTTCTCTCCGGTATGAATCAGAACGTGAGCCCGAAGGTGAGCGACCTGTGCAAAAGAGGTCATGTTAGTCTTACAAATGTCTTGTTCTGTATCTATACAAACTTGCTAACTCAAAGCACTCACCTGTACGAATCTAGCGCCGCATGTCTCGCACTTGTATGGCTTTTCTCCTGAGTGAATTCGTGTGTGGGTTTTGAGGTTAGCTGGTCTGTTGAACTGAGCCCCGCAGATATTGCATCTATACGGTTTCTCTCCTACAGCACAAATAAAAGGAGGTTAAGGAAAACGTCGAACGCTACAGCCAAAATGACATTTGTAGCAGCGGGCTGTTTATTTTTACCGGTGTGAACTGTTTTGTGACTGGCAAGGTTTCCCTTGTAGCGGAATGCTGCTTGGCAACGGTCACATTTGTATGGCTTGTCGCTGTGGACCTGAAGCGTGTGGCGTTTCAAGGCTTCCTCCTCTGCAAACTTGGAGTCGCATTCATTACAGAAGTATGTTCCATTTTCTGTGAGGCGAAGGAGAAACGCTTTTAGCTTGGTTTTGGAAGACGCAAACAGGTTTTTAGGAAACTATGTAGGAGAGCATCTCACCACAGCTGGAATCAGAGTACTCGGAGTGCATCTCAGACATCTCCTCGGCCAGACGCGAGGCGGATGTGTTGGGACAGACGTCAGAGTGCTGTGGAGACTGGGAGCCACAGGACGAGCATTTTAAATGGCTCATATAGAGAGAAGAGTGGCTGTCGCTGTTCCTCTGCGATCCCTCTAGAGTTCTGCTGAGGAAAACACCACATTTTAGGTCTGCAGAGGAATTCACACTCATTTTTTATAGGATATGGAATGAATTTCACACGTTCCTGCTAAGAGGTAAATCCTCTGTGTGCTTTAAGAGGATTGGAATGGATGAAGAAAAATTCAATCTGGCTTTGTGGAGGTGGTGGGTGGAGAACCGTTCCACAAAATACTCACAAACCTGCAGTTTTGAACTTTATTGCATTAGGAAACCAGGTCGGTTTCTGTACACAGAGGATTTTGGAAAAACTCACCTGTTGATGATGTTGTTGAGGCGACTGGCCTGCGGCGCGGTGAAGTCCTCGCCTTGCTCTGTAATCTTTGTTGTCGCCTTCGAGTCGGGATGTTCAGACTCAACATGGTGAAGAAAAGCAGACAAGCCTGGCCTCTGCGGGGACTGCATTCCAGGGTCACGAGGACTCGTCTCCTCCTCTTTGGAGCTCTGGTTGAGAACGATGAATTTGTATTTCTTCCAGTTGCGAGCTTTAGGGTCTTGAGTACCTTGAGAGGTCGGAGGTTGTGAGGCCTGCGTGAGGGCTGCGTTTTTGCTGCTACTTGATTCTGTTGGGGAATTGGGCTGGCAGTCTGATTTGAGAGGGCTCTGAGGGCTGCTCATCAAGGTTTTACGTCCATTAGAGGATATGCCCATGGAGTAGTGTTGGTGGCTCAAGTGTTCCTCTACCAGGGAACTTTGCTCTTTCCCAGTCTCCCTCTGCTGCTCCTGAGCCAGGCTGGTGAAACCGTGCTTCCTGGAGCTCATCCCAATCGAATGGACCACTCCCTCCAAGGTCTCCCGCTTCATTTCCTCATCTCTTCCCAGCTCTCTCGAGGAGTATGAGCTGGCATGGCAAGCGGTTGAGCTCGCACCAGTGGCGCTGCGGGTGAAGTCGGCCAGGATGGGGTTGTTGCCGTCAGCCGGCGAGCAGTGTTTGTGATGAATGATGCCTCCCTTTGAGAAGTCTGAGAAAGTGTTTTTGGTGTCTGTCAGCTTGCAAAGAGGAAAGGGAAAACCTTGCATGGGAAACTGGCTGTAAAGGTACGAGCTGTTAGGAGCATTTACTCCGTTAAACATGCAGACGCCGTAGGGTCTCCCATCTCTGAAAGTCGCTCCCCGTCCAGGAACGTTTTCCATCACCTCATGGGGTCTGTAACTGTGAACGTCTTGAGGTAAAAGCAAGGGGCTGACCAGAAAGTCCTCTCTGGGAAGTTTGATGGAGGAGTCACTGCATGGAAATACAGAGCAAATTACAGAACATCTGCGCTGTATCATTCATTCTAAGGTGTAATTTATGAACAAAGAAAAATATACCTGGACTTTATGAATCTGTGGCAGGTGTCAACAACGTGGTCCATCTGTAAATAGATGGCCGTGTTCATGATGGCCATGATGAGGCTCTCCTTCAGTGTGAGACGTGAAGTGTACATGAACTCCAGAAGGATTGCGAAACCCTCTGGGTCGACCTTCGGGTCCAGACTGATGGCGTTCAGGTTGCATTTGTGTGAATCAGTAAAGATTGAGTAGAAGAGCCCACTGTGGAGAAATGATTTTAGTTAGCTTTCTAACATGTTTTCACTACAAGAAAGCATGTAACAAATCCAAACAATCTTCAATTGCACCTGCATGCCATAAGGACTGTTTTGTGTGCTCGAAACTGTTGTCTGTTGACCAGAATCGTGACATCTGTGAGGATATCTCTGCTACGCAGTCGGTTCAGGTTGAGCAGAACATCACTTGCATGACGTGTGAATTGGATGCAGCTGTCGGCTGCACAAGCCATTTTTTCGAGATCTGTGGGGAAACAAAGTGAACCGTGAATGATGTAATCGGCGCTCACTGAACAACATGCGCTAAAATCAGAAAAGTTGGGTATTATTCTTACATCACACAAATCTTTGAAGCTCATATTAGCTGTTAAAAACTTCAAAAACAAGCCAGTGCTGTTATTCTTTGCTGTTTTTGGGCGGTATGTCAAAACATCTATTAAGAATGTAGTTTTAATCCTGTTATGCATCAGAAATTTGTCAATGTGTGCCACCTCTGCTTTTTCTTTGACAAAGGAACACAAAAGGAGACGTTATGGAGAATGACAGCCTCAGTCGCCATTCACTTTTATTCCAACTTTGCATACAATAAAAGTGAATGGTGACTGAGGCTGTCATTCTGCCTGACATCTCCTTTTATGTTCTACTGAAGAAAGAAAATCATTAGGGTTTGGAACAACACGAGGGTGAGTAAATGATGACAGACTTATCATTTATGGGTGAACTATCCCTTTAATCTGAAAATCAATTACATCTCAGAGATGCCGCCAGATTTCCCTCTCTGTCCGGTAGGTGGCGATAAATGATGCAAATATTTAGTTGGAGAACTGACGTCCATCCACGTGCGGTATACTTCTGTCAGATACGAGAATCATTTTTCTTCCTACCCACAATTATCTTTTAGCGTATCTGACAGCATTATCCTTCAAGTTCACAGTTACAATGAACTTTTAGGCACTTTGCGAGGTAAGTCAAACAAAAGGTATATTTATCTTAATATGTACCAGGTTCACTGAAGTGTGCATTTAGGCTTACTTCTTGCCTTCTGAAGAAAATTGCTTCTTTCCCTGCGATTTTAAAGCCTTTATGTGTGGAGAATAAACTGGAGTGAGTCATGGGAAAATGTAGTTAGGCTGTTTATTGCAGTACTCTGGACCGATACTACACTTCACTATTGAGGAATGGGTGTAATAACAGACAAAGTGGAATAGTCAACAAACACAGCCCAAGAATTATGTTAATACCGTAGAAGAGTTTATTTTCTTAATAGATTCATTTTGTGACAACCCATTTTCTGCTTTCGCAAGTTCACGTATTGAACGATTCACCTCAGACGGGTCTCCCAGTCACATCTGGCGCCCTGACACAAATATAGTTTCACTGGACGCCTTTAAATAGTTAGGCGAACATTTCTCACATGTTGAACATTCAGTATTAGAGATTCTATTTCCATTTCAGCCTACATAACATCAATATCCCCGACCGCGCTCTGTCATAGTGCCAAAGCAGCTTAATCAGCCCATGACTCTTGTAATGCTCTTGTGTGAGGAGGCAAACACGCAGATGACCAGGAATGGAATCGGATTTTAACCACTGGACAAACAAATAAAAACCACACACACACACACACACACTCACAAACACCTGAATACACCAGCTCTTCAGAACCTTTATGAAAATGTTTTAACTGACACGAAGAACTTTTAGCTACTTTGATTTGATGTTCTGAACAACTAGTTTTATTTCGCCAAGTTTTGCGTCCACGAGATGTCACCCAGAGACCGTTTTGACGTTCAGCGACACTAAACGACACCTGCAACTCGCATATCAAGTCATATTTGGCTGCTTCGCAGGCATTTAACGATCTTAAATCACTACGACCGTATAAAAATCGTCAACTTCTCACGAACACACAAAAGTGTCATGTGGCATTCTCTGTCATGTGCGCGTTCTCTGTTGAGCTCTTATTTGTCTCGCATTCTTGCTCTCGGTTTCCATCTTATTAAGCGTTAAATCGTATTTAACACTTTCACCCTATGTAACTAAACGCCATTAAATGTGCTCACTCCAGGAATAGTCCAATCCACAACACGCAAACAGCGGACAGATGAGCCGTTCGCTCAATGCCAAGCAGCACTTTAAAGTCTGTTTTTAATTTTATTATTATTTTTGTTTTAAATCTATGTCTGTTAAGCCATATGCATATGTACATATGGTCCATTTTATACAACGTATTTTTAAAACGAAACACCTAACACACTAGCGACAAATTACAAATATATACACATTTAAAAGAAAACACATGGCTACAGAGTAACTTGTGCAGGTCCGCTGCGCTCGTACTGTTACAAGTGACAGCAACCGCAAAACGATACAAACTTTTCTATCGCATCTCCACTGGCAAACACTTGCATATTTTGCTGAAATACTACAAAATGTAACACTCTGACAAAAAACGATAATGACAATATCAGTGATGACATGAATGATTCTCTGCGCTACAGGAAAAAAAATAAAAACAAATAACAAACGCACGCTCAACAACTCCACAACCAAATCAGAAACAATCTCTAAGCTTAGGATGTGATTTACACCATCATAACACAATGAAAAAGCAGTGTGCACGGCTTTTGGCAGAGGACAACAAAACTAAAACGTCAAGAAGAGAAAGAGCGAGCGAGAGTGCAAACTCCGGTTTCTAAGCGAACTCCGCGTTTGAAAGCATGCACTGAGATAAAAAGAGTGAAATTGGCGGATGCCTTGGTTAACGCTTCTATCTTTGTATTTAACCACGCACTGCACAACCACCGTTTATAATCTTATCCCCCATGTGCTATTTAGTCAACTTTGAAAGCTGTCTAATTCGCTTGCTTTTCGGGGGGAAAACGCGCACCGCGTCTAAATTTTCACCCCTCTGCTGCCTGCACATACTATTTACAACCCCACGATCCCGCAGTGAGGACTGACAGAGCAGTATGGTTCGTGCAGAACGACCTAAACTGTCAAAAGCATTTTCTCCAGTCCAGACAGACCCACTACATAAACACTTTGCTCTACAAGACTGTCCGCAAAAACAGCTAAAAATCAGCCGAGATAAACATTTAACCATAAAACCCAATAAAACAGCCTAATGAACATGTGTGAGTAATGGCAACAGCGCGCCAGAGGAAAAGAATGTAAAAAAAATCACCTGGTAGTGCTTTCCTAGAAACTTCTTGCATCACCACTTCTAAGAACCCCAGTTCTAAGAATCAGGAGAGCTCAATTCTCGGAATTTGAGCTGGCGACCATACCATTTTTAGAGGACAGGGGAGTGTGATGTTTTGCCTTAACTTTGTATTTCTTCACTCATCGTCAATATTTTGATTTCACACTACTATACTTTAATATTTAACTACAATGTTTTTGAATTAAATGTTTAAAATGCAAATTAAACAATCAAATTACCGGTATGATCGAGAAAAATACTTGTATTCAGCGTTTATTTCCTCCTTTCTCATGGACGCGTCCAGACCGAGACAGTCACGTGGCCAGAGAAAGTGGCTTACGTACGTTGTCTCTTTAGCCCAGCCTCAAAATACTCAGAACTAATTTGCTATTCCATGACATAAGCAAAGTGTCCATTCGTTGCCTTTCCCTGTATTAAACCCACGGCCATAACCTAGTCTATACAGAACATATCTGGAGCGCTTATTCACACGGACACAGTTTGTTTGTTTATTTATTATATTTTCTTTCTTTCAGTGATATATTTTTTTTTCTAGCATGTTATCTCTTCAGTGCCGTGGACCTGCTGGCCAGTGTGCATAAGGGTTTGTTTGACCGGGATTATATATATATATATATATACGAACATTGAGACATTGTGGCTTTATTTCACATCTTGAATGTCGTTTATTAATTCAATTTTTTTACTTTGATTCTACTGCTTTGTTCTCGTCGCGGTTTGTCTGTCACATGTGTATACAGCCGGTAGTAGGCTACTGACGAACTGCCCTATCTGGCAAGTCCATAGATGTGTTTAGAAATCGATTTAAGTAACTGTAGTTGAGAGGAATATTGATGAATATTTATTTGACTTGTTAAGGCGCTGTTAAAAGCCACTTCGTTTCGGAATTGTGCAATATTAATGGTTTAATTGTCAGGAGGCAGCTGAGTTGCAAGGAGAACCTTACAGCACCGGAGCGCTTAGTCTTGTAAAGATGCCAGTGACAGGCGGCAATTGACTGACGAATTAATCTCATTCTTACGCACAACTCGCATTACTAAACCATATTTGTAGAGCCGCGCGTTCTGTACGTATTAATTGATGTCACATTCTCTGCTGTTGAAGTATCCATATCCGTCACGCTTTAAGTCAGAAAGACAGCAGCACCCAAAAACAGCAGTTCGTACAAAACACTTGTTGTTTAGGCCCACGAATATGATGTTGTTCATGCTTGATGATACGTGGTGCGGCTGATTTATTTTACGTTATGTTTAATTATGCGCTGAGCGAAAGCTGAGTATTATTTTATAAACCATTCTTTGAAAGAGTAGAAACTTCTATAAACGTCAATTGAAATAACCAGCGAAGACAGAAATGTCAGCTCCTGTTCACAGGTTAACCTCAGGCCTCCGTTTAGTAGCCTTTAGGTCACACACAATAATTTTAAGAATGCGTTTTAGTATTTTTTAATACAGTCTTCGCTGCAGGTTTATTACAAGCTCGACACATTCTGATCAAAGTTTCACTCGTCTTTAAGTTGGGTGTTTTTATTAATAAAGGACATCAGTTGTCGTTTATTCTGCAGAGACTCTGTTTGTGAGAAGCATCTGTCAGAAAGCGTAAGGAGGAGACGACATGTCTGTTTGGTGCGTTTTATATTCTCTTCCTCTTCCAACATGCTTCTCGCTTCCCCCCCCCCGCATCTCTAATGTACTAAAAACGCGTACAGTCAGTACTGGTCCAAACGCAGGCGTCGTTTTTTTTCGTCCAAGTGGAGAAAAAAATCTCTGTGTAGCCTCTTTAAAAGTCGAGTGTCCGAGTTTTTACATTCAGAGACAGCAGTTGTTAGCTGCATCCCTTGAGACATAATATTACCTCATTAGAATCCCTGATAAAAAGTAGTTAAATTGACCCATCGGATGTAATGGATAAACATCGGTCAGCATGAAGAATGTAATACACGTCAGTTATTCAAAGTTCGGTTAACAGTGGCTTAGCCAGGACACATCGTGTTCGATGTTTGTGTGAAAGATAGAGACTTGTTTTTACCATAACCCTATATTTTAGCAGATATATCGTCTGTGATGATTTATAACGTGTTCAGGCTTTCAGGTGATTTATTATTAAAAGATGAAGTGCTGAGTAATACAACATGAAGTTAATATGTGAATATTCCCTGGGGCATCTTATAATCTCACATTGTTATTGCTACTGCAATTAATTATGCTAGTATGTAATATATGTAACGGACTCTGGAATGCAAGGAACTTTTCCGCGGGGTTGTAAATTTTGGCTGGCTTGTAGTTTTGGAATTTGTTTTGCTCTGGACATTTTTACATCTCAGGCCTGTTTGCAGCACAGCTCAGGGAGTGGATTTTGAGGTGTTCTTTCATGCTGGTGTGTCACATTAGAGTCACGATAAAGATTGCTTATAAAATTGTTATTGTGGAAAAAACTACGTAGAACAAGTTTTATACTGTTTAAAGCTTGTTTATAATAACCATATGGTATATTTGTTATTTACTCGTGTGTATTGTGTATTGTGTTATTTACTCGTGTGTATACATAGTTTAATTTTTTTTTTAAAACTGTGCTTCATGGAATTCCTGTAAATCCATAATGAAAATAAAATAGTTTTTACTCAATGCTGATGTCAAGTCTTTGATTTGCTTACCTTGAAACTAAACTCTTATGTGGTGTATACATGTGTGGGCATCTGTTGAGACGTACGTAATTAGAAAATATGAGCTGAATATTCATAGAAAAGGGAATACTCGCTTTTTTATTTTAACACAAGTGTCATAATCACTTTTACTTTTCTTCTGTAAAGCTAACTGTAACTGGACAGCTCTGACCTACATACATTACTTTTTACATAAGTATCACCTGTTTTAGGTTTAAGCAGTCAAGAGAAATATCATCAAGATTTTTTACATTTTTATTTCTGCTTTATAGTAGTTTCTTTTTAGTTCCTCAAGGAAAATGGGGAAATGCAACAAGTAGATTTTAATATCTGTGGGAAATGCAACAAGTACTGTTGTAAAACGGATGATTAGAAGTTAAAATCAAGCCACTTGGTGAAATAACTGGATCTTTTTAATCTTCATATTCACTTTGAAACGTGGACTGATGAGTGATTTGCTTTCTGACATGCTCACCTGGGTAACTTCGCTTGTGGCTCCAACTGGGGGGAGCTGGTCCGTCCTCCCTTGAGCCGTTTATACCCTGACACAGAAGGAGCATCTGTTGGGCTGTGGTGGAAAAAAGGAAGAATTTCAGTGCACATGTTTCCCCCTGAACAGATCCAGTGCTTTTGTCTGGGTTTAGTTGGTGCGTCTGTACATTTTGCAGCCTTAATGTTTTACTGATTAATTTGTCACCATAAACAACAGGTTTTGGTTTAATGATTCTGATGCTGTGACCAACAGACACTTTATTCATCAAATACTGGACCTTAATTTGTTATCAGTTTTATTGATACACTTTGTCTATGACCTAATTTCTATGATGATTGTTTATTTTGACAAAAAAAATGACAGTATTTAAAATTAGGGCAAATTAGGGCACGCATTAGGGCAGAAAATATAAGTATATTTAATTAAATATTTCTTGGCAGAAAAATATTTGACAACTGTACGTATTTACGGGGTTTTCTTTTTCTGCTTGCGTGAAGTGCTCGGGTTTGCTGTTTTTATAAACAAATCACAATCTAAATAGCCTGAAGTGAAGAAGATCAGATTTGCACTTATCGTTTTTCCTACTGTTCAGTCTTTTTGAGTTTCATTAGTGTTTTGCTTTCTGCTTTGCATAATGCTAATGCAAACATTTAATGTAACTATGTGTTATGTGAGGGGAATTTTTTTTTTTTTTTTTTTCGAATTCTGCTGGATAGCAACAGTGTCAGCATTGCACTGTTTGGGTACACGAAATGGTGGAACATCAACAGAAGAAAAAAATCAACAACACTGCTGAACTCTTGTGACACTGTAGCGTGACTCAAAAGAAAAAAAATCCCTCAAAGTACTGAGATGGAGATCAAATCAAGAAAGTGAAAAAGTGACAGAATCTGACATATAGTTTTCCTTTCTGTCTCTTGGAGTTTTGTTTCGAAACAAGGACTATCAGAAAGTTGTGAGTTCAATCAGCTATGAATCTTCACCTTATATACATAAGTAATGTAACAAATACATAATAGTTAAATGCTTAAAATATATAACTACTTAAAAATGTGTGTATGTATAGTCACCTGTCTTACCGAATGTCTTTGTATTCTTATGAAAACTAAAAACCTAAATGTTGCCCCTCCCCCATAAACCTCAATATAAAATTTAAATTTGTTCATGTAATATTTAATGTGGTTTTACAGGTACAGCATGTAATATGTCACACATCACGGCATCTTGCAAGAATCTGTAATCTTTACTAAAAATAAATCTTTATCTCCTAATTACCCTGAAAGAAATGTGCCGCTATTGTTGAAGTGTACAAGACAGGAAAACGTGTTCCAAAAATAGTTTGCCTGTGCGCTACCTTGGCTAGTTGTACCCCGGATTGTGTGGGCTGGTTTTTTAGAACAGAGGTGGAACAGACACAAGATGGAACGCCTCTATACTTTCTTGTGAAGATCATGCATAGGTAGTCATAATAGAAGCATAAAGCGAAAACGTTATATTTTTGACCTTCTCATGACAGCCCACAATGTAAAATTTAATTTCAAAAACAACCCACATAAAATGCATTTAGTGTTGTGAAGAGGCAGAAGTCATTTACTTTCCTCAGTTTAACACTGATTGACCTACTTTGTTATTTTGGCCCGAGGAGAAAATTGAATCAACGTAATAAATTGATTTTTCTGACCCACTAATATATTTTACCAGCTTTGATTCAAGTGTGTTAGTTTAGGGAACATCTAATTGTTGTAGATGGAACAGGAACGCTTACGACAAACTTGTCTTGATGGATTTCTGTCTGACCTAAAGCTGTTCTCACAAGGGTCAAATTTAGCATCAGGTTATTACAAATTTATTTTGTAATAACCTGATGTCAAGCACTCAGAGGTACACCATATCTCAGTATATCCTGTTCTTGACAACCTTTTTTCTTAAAACACATATTCTTATATAATATGCTCTGAATTCATGTTGGTGTCATGTAGTGTATATGCCAGTTTATACCAACCTAAAAATGTCATGTGGTGTAACCATACGTAAAAAATCATACAAATATTAGATACTTTTGATGAAATCCGAGAGCTGCGTAGACAGTAATGTAACAGACACATACACGGCCCGAAAAGGTAGTAAGGACATCGTTAAAATAGTCCATGTGACATCTGTGGTGCAACCGTAATGTTATGAAGTTACAAGAATACTTTTGGTGTGCAAAGAAAACAACAGTGGCGCAGGAGGCATTGTGACGTAGAACCCAGATGCGTTGCGCCTTGTTTACAAGCAGATGATGACAAGTATACCCAGCTGCAGCCTGCAGAATGGGGCGGGGCTGCACGTGGGGCTACACAAATGCTTTCATTGGCTAATGACATGTAATGACGTAGTCAACTCCGTAAACAGGAAATGCGATTACGAGCATAGTTCAAGCTACGATTCACTCCTGATATTAAATATCGGTTACATATAAAATATTAAACAATATATCATAAATTCGTTAATTATCTACATGTGATATTAATAAATGGTTCAGTTGGCTAATGACATGTAATGACGTAGACACCTCTGTAAACAGGAAATGCGGTTAAGAGCACAGCTGAAGCTATATATATATGTGTGTGTGTGTGTGTGTGTGTGTGTGTGTATAGAATATCATTCGTGATATTAACTTACATACAAAAATAAACAATATATTATGAATTCGTTAATTATCTACACATAATATTAATCTATACCAAACATAATACATTACGTTTTCATTCATTATTTTGGGCAAAATTTCGTTATTATTTCTAAGCAAGCATCCACTTCCTGCTTTTGACCTGTCATATCTTTGTGCATTAAGAACTGTATATCGCAACGATTAATGTTTATTTGCAAATTTAAATTATTTATGGGTTTTTATTTTTATTTACGCATTTACTTGTATTTAATGTATTTTTTTTGTCACCAACTCAACACTTAAAATTTCTTTTAAAATGTTGTCGTAGAATTATGAATTGATAAAGTGCCATTTTTATAAGAACTACATGACAGCTATTGCTTTGTTCTGATAACAAAATCTTTCACAATAAATTATGTGTACATGTAGAGATAAAATATAGAGATTACCTCATGTTAAAGAAAGTTGGAAGTCCAAAAGCGTTGGACTAAACAATATATGAAGAGGAATAAACTCAAAGAACATGAAGATAATGCAGTTTGAGTATTTCATTTTATTGGTCATACAAAACAGCAGTATAACATCACTGTTTTATTAGCAGAGGCCCCCCTGTTGTGTCTTTGTTACCACATACATTTAACATGTAAAGAAGGTGCGTTCACGCCATATCGGAATTCCCGTAATTACGAGATTCCAACTTGTAAAAAGCGTTCACGTCCTCGTAGAATTTGTAATTACAACTTGTGAACTGGGAGTCTTCTGAGAACTACTACTTGTACAACATGACCACTGTACCACCTGACCAACGTAGGCTCTGTTTAGGCGTTGATAGTGTTGCCATAGAAAAGCATAATTCCTGAGGACGTGAACAGCTCCGAGTAGAACGTCACATGTTGTCATTTCGAATTTACCGTAATTACTATATGGCGTGAACGCAGCGTAATACACACACACAGAGAACGGGACACCCAAACTCGTACCTCAACTACTCACCTACGCAGCGACAAACGAGTGGAAATAAAATCCTGCTGAGGGTGTTGGCGTCATTAACCAATGATATAATTTGTGGGCGGGGCGACACGTGTAGCCCCGCCCCACATGCAGCTCCACCCCGTTCTGCAGGCTGCAGCCAGGACCTTCTCGATGATGACGCACGCTGTACAAAACGGTTTTGTCTTCGTGAACGTTTTTGCAGATTTTAACAGAATGACTGAATATACAGACAATGAACTAAGAGAGACGGACATTCTAAGTCAGAACGCCGGCTTCTGCATCAGCAGCACCACTTGCATGCATTGTGGTACCCTCAGGAATGCACGTTGTAGGCTAAAACAGTAAAGAAGAAATTGTTGAATCGTTATTTTCGGTTAAACCACTGATGTCACATGGACTACTTTAACTATGTCCTACTACCTTACTGGGACTTGAACATATCAGTTGCATTGCAGAAGGGCTCTCGGATTTCATCAAAAAATATCTTAATTTGTGTGCCAAAGATGAACAAAGGACTTACAGGTTTGAAACAACATGATGGTATGTAATTAATGACAGATTTTTCATTTCTGGGTGGACTATCCCTTCTTAGTGAGTCACACCCCATGACAATTTAGGGCATGAACTTTCCTTCTCTTGCCCTTAGAAAGTCAAATTATCTGATAAATTAACACACTCTTTGCACACACCACATGACTTTGCTTTGTCGAACATATATATATATATATACATATATATATATATACATATATAATGTGATGCCATCTAGAAAATGCCATTACCTTTTTTAGACCTTTTTCCGTTTTAGGAAAGACGGCTTTAAAGTGAGACTACTTTCACTTTCACTTTTACTTTACGGGTTTAACGAGAGCTGTCTGTCAAGTTGCGAGCGCTATACTGCACCATTACACATCCGTTGTTTATCATATGCGAAGTCTCCAAACTTTTGATCACCCATTTTATGTTTAGATAGCGCGAATAATGCAGTTTACCTTGTAGTAAAAGCGAGCGCAGCGCAACTGTTCGCATACTGTGCATAAAACAAACTGTCATCGGACTCCTCCTCTTTAGTAACTTCATCCTCCAATCCTCTATCTCTCGATGTGAAATAGTCCGTTATTATGGGAAGCCAAAGAACCCAAATGTGGGACGAAACAGCGCGGTATTAAAATACTTGCGCCGAGCTGACATGTCATCTGCGCGGCTAAATGGACCGAGCCGCGCGACCGACTCGACAGCGCAGGGAAGACGTGTTTGCTAGCGCCGTTCAATGGGCAGCGCGGCGCAAACTAATCTCACCAGCTCATATGACGACAGCGCAACAGCGCAAACCAATATAACACCGCGCTGTTTCGTCTTACTTGCTCACTTTTGGTGTGTGTCAGCGCCGCGCTGCCCACTGGGTGGCGCTAGCAAACACTTCTTCCCTGCGGTGTAGAGTCGGTCGCGCGGCTCGGTTCATTGGGCCGCGCAGATGACGTGTCAGCGCGGCGAGAGCACTTTAATATCGCGCTGTTTCGCACATTTGAGTTGTTTGGCTTTCCATATATAACGTCGTTTAGGGCACTGACATCAGATTGAGCAGATTGAGACGAGTAAAATTGGTTAAGTGAGCAGCTGCAATACTTTAGACGGCGTTGTTGCGCTCCGCCATCTCACGAGATTAAAAAAATAAATAAATAAATACAACTTTGCTTGCTGTAGTTTACACAGGACTGGCGGAGAATGTCAATTGATACGCCTTTACTAAATATGTTACGTGGTTTATTTTGATAGGTTAACTGTTGTTGTGGTGTAAAGGAAAGCACCTCAGCAGCGCGTTCTTAGCATAAGAGAAAGACGATCATTTCTACTTGCTGCAATAAATGGCTATTTTTCTGTACTAAACAATTGAATTTCGTCGAGATATTTTCAGAGGTGATAGACAAGATGTTATAGAATAATAATTTAATGAAAACCTAATTTTGACCAAAAAATTACATTCGACCTATTTATCGAATTTCCTGGAAACGTCCCAGCGCGACATCCGACGGATTTTTTCCAGATCGCATCATATTTATATATTAAATCGAAGAATTTCATTTTTATGACTAGGCCAAAAAAAGAAAAATGCATTTTCAAAAATGCATGTATTTATTTATTCAAGAGCCTTTTTTTCTTCATAGTTGTATTTCATCAACTTTATGGTCCATATAAAAAAATATAATTTTAATACTTGAATATTTTAATATTGTATGTATAAAATGCATTTTTAATGTATTCTTGAATAAATTAATAAATAGAATAAAAAAAACTTGCCATTGGTCCCTTACTTTAATGTATAGTTACGGGGTAAAAGATTCACCCTGAACTAAAGAAAGCAATTTGAGGTTTTCGGCCAAATTATGTTGGTAATTATTTAAAAAACTCCCTTCCCTTAATGGAATCGTACGGATATCCACCCATCTGGATCCGGCGCCCCACTAAAAACACCCCAGGTGTTCGCTAACCAACAGGGGAAAGTCTCTTAAATAGTTAAGGCCCTCCTTCACAACAACCGATTCAGCACTGCCAAACAAAGAGCATGTTGAGCTTCAAAACAAAGAGCAGCGTCAACTTTATTTCAATCCACTGGAGGGTTGTTTAAGGCCCTCCGATGTGGTTTTGCATAATACACAGCCGTAAAAGCATCCAGGAGTTTGTGGAGAAATGTGTAATTTACCATGGCCCCCTGCAGTGCCCAACCACATGCGCACGAGATAATTACTGCGAAACCTTGGCAAAGTTTTAGCCAACGAATTCCACAAAAATAAATGACCCACTTAGAAAAGCTGGGTGGAGAAGGGGAGCCTTGATCAATACTCCGTGTGTTACATCAACGCTTAGCAGCTACTGAGCAACAGGCGCGAATGACACATTGTTAGGTTAGGGTGACATCACTGGGTTGTTCCCGCGAGTGTTTTCTGTTTGGGAAACGACCTCGTGATGACAAGAGTTTACAAATACTTATTCTTCAACATGAGTCTAAAACGTTTAGTAGGCTGCTATTCCAGTCTGTCTGAACGGCAATAAGGAGGGGCATCTGCGGTGACCGCGTCTGTTCCGTTTTAACTTTTACTTACAAGTTGTTAAACAACTATCTGATGATGCTGAATGCGCACAATGTGCTGCCCATTAACATTAGCCTGAGCGCCGGAAACTGCCCTACAGTCTTTTCTACACGAGCGGCAAATTTTTACCCCCATCTGATAGCAACTTTTTTTTGTTTTTAATTTTTTTTGCCAGCTTCAGCCTTCATTGTCAGCGAAGTCTTGAGCCAACCGTGTTCATCAGAGGAATGATGCAACGGAGCTGTAACACGGTGCGGATCCGCTGTTAGCAAGTGCACTGAGGTCCTTTTAGTTCTTTAATATAAAAAGACTGCTTTTGGGTTGTGAATAAAAATTCTAAAGGAAGCCTTTTCTTTGCTAAATTTCCATGGAGAATAGAAGATGTGTCACATGGAGAACCAGTTTTTAAGATCAGCAATTTAATGCTTAGTTTATACTGGTATCACACTTTAGTTTAACACTTTACTTTATGATATACACACATCCGTACATGTGTGTGCATTTGTGTAGGGCACAAAAATCTAAAAATATAAATATCTTTTCTGCAATATCACATCAAAATTGTTTAACTTACAGATAAATTGTGACCTCACAATGTCAGAGAGACATTTAAAGCACTGTTGCATCATGAAACACCAAAACATGAGTAAAATTGTAAATTTAGAGATGTAAAGTGTGATTAGAATATAGTATCTCTGTTTATGAATGTGCTGTTATACAATCACTGAATGCCTTCTGTGCTATGCTCAACGATGCACAATGATTTTTTTTTTTTTACACCATTGCTCAAATTATGCTACAAGTACACTAATAATCTGCCCTTATTTTAATAGAGGTTTTATAATAATCCACATGATAAGAAATTATATCATCCGTAAACTCAACTGCTCGTCGACTCTGTGTACTGAAAGAAGTTTGGCAGATTCCTGTCTGTGATAAAAGAAACCCTGAAGTGTCGGTACTGTTATCACTCACTCTTGTATCTGTTTGACTTCATGCTTGGCTCACAAAGCCATGAGAACCACACTAGTCTTCATAAACTGTAAATATGGCCTATTTACAGTTATTTGACAACATTTCTTTAAATAATTTCAAGCCACAAGCACAGAGCATTTGTGCACAGCTCATTAAATGACATTCATTAGGACAGATGCTGAATTTAAGTATGGGATTTAATAATTTAGATATGCTTTCTAAACTTAGTCTTGTTTTGCTGCACTATAAGAGTTTTGAAGAACCCAAAACCGTCATATAATGAATGTCTGGATGTTACAGACTCCCAACACGTCGTTTGCTATTCTTTAACATTTAACAAACATGGCCAGAAGAGACGAAGCTGGTATGTATTTAACGCCTACAGTGCTTCATACTCAACTCCTCAACTGTGGTGAGAAAACCAGCCTCTCTGTGGTCTGATCTGATGTTTCGACTTCTACATCCCACGTCAATTTACCATTCACATTCTCATAGTTTATGAGAAATTGGTACGATGAGATTTTTTGTGCAATTCAAAGACATTTATAAGCATTAAGTTAGTTAGTTTCAGGCCCCAGATGTATAATGCTGACATACATGAGCTAGATCAGATTTAGACTGAAGCGTGGGCCATGCCGTCTCAAGGTTTTGCATGTGAGCTGATCAGCACAGGATGTCACAGCCCAAACAGCAGTAGGCGGGGTGGGGTAGGGTGGGGTGGGGGGATGATGTAGTGTGGTGGAGGTACTGCTGCTTTGCCTACCTCAGTAACGTGTGGGTATGCTGTCTGTAAGCGGGGCCTGGCATGGGGGGTTGGGTAAAGGCACACAGCTGCCACACTGATGCCACAAACATCCTCAGACAACCTGCTGAAGATGCGTATGTCATGCTAGTTTGTCATGTTTTTTAGTTTTTGATTTTTCATGGTAAACATTTGTGTGACAGTAGGTAAAAGAGGTAAAATGGTAAAAGAGGTCATCTGCAGTTGTTACATATGTATTTATTTGTATTTTTAGGTTAAATCGATGATGTTAAATTATATTTTGGCTTGAATAAAATACATTAATTTACGTTACCACATTACCACAATTACAAAAAAAATGGACCCACTTACAATTAAGTGTTTTTAACAGGGTTGCCAGGTTTTCACAACAAAACCTGCCCAATTGCTACTCAAAACTGGTTAAATTAGCATTCCAGGGGCTAAATATTGCATTATTGGGGTCGCTTCAACCGATGAAAAACGATGAAACGATGAAAAACACAGGCATCATTGGTCTTTATATATATGTATATATATATATATTTGATACAATGCACTTATAATGTACTTAAATGTTTTTACATTGCATTTATATTTAAACATACCTTTCTGCAAATGCATCTGTAATTAATTTCTCTAGTTACATTTGTAATTACACTGTTGACCCTATGTCTAGACATTAACCCGCCCTTAAACCTAACCACCAAACCCGTCTGTAACCTTTACCATATCCCACCTCAATAGCAGAGAAAGTGTTTTGCAGTTTAACATGAAACCAACAGGTAAACTGCACTAAACATTTATTTATGTATGTATTTATTTATTTTTATCTAAATGCATAGTAGTTAAAGACACCTCATTTTCTATAAAAAAAATGTAGCTTTTTTTAAATAATTTTTTTCTTTTCTAGTTGCTGCTTTATTTGCAAACCTAAAAGTTCTTTTTTTTTAAATAAATAAATATATTTGTTCATTTTTGGAATTTTTACATTTTTTTATAACAAATTTTAAATTAATATATGGAATTATGTTTTCAAGTACACACTTTCTGTCTTTGTACTTGAAAATGTCATGTTTAATTCAGTGTTACTTGCCATTTCTTTGTCATTTTTAATATGCATATTGTGTAATATGCATAACGTTGAAAAAATTAAGAAAGCATCTGAATAAGTGGTCTAACAATAATGCTTTTTAATATTCCGTAGTGTTTTGAAAGAGTTAAATTCTTCTCTTTCACTAAAAGCCTGATGTGCCAAGAACGTGATGGTGGGATTTGATTACTTGAACAGCACCTGGCGTCTTTTTCTGCAGATTTGAAAATTGACTTTTTAAGGAACAAATTCATCTACAAGAGCAGCTGAAAACAGCAGCAGTCCTCATGGAAATTAGCACAGTCACTTGGGGAAAGATCTTTAGTGACTCAGAGACAGTGGCAGGAAGCTGGTTGCATCACACCTTGGAGGGCTATTAGAGTTTTCGAGTTTTAGTTTATGAGGTAAGTCTGCCAAAACTCGCAGGGAAATTTTTCACACCAGTGTAGAGTGGGTTTTAGCATATGCGATCGGTTAACGATGAATATAAAATGTTACAGTACAGGATGTTATTGTGCATTTCAGCAAGTGTTTTTTAACACTATTTACACATATTCATCTTCATGCAAAAGGGTTTGTTAACCTGCATCACTTTACTCCCTGAAATATCGCTGTATATCCTCCTGCTCGTTCACATTTCAGCACTTAATAGCTCTTCTGACCTTGCCTTTATTGGCTCTGTTAGTTTCTTTAGGAAAGCCACTTGCAAAAACAACAACAACAAAAAGTCTAAATGAGGCCATCTAGTTTAAACGATTAATTTAAGAGATACATGGCAGGCTAAAAGTGAGATGTGCTGAAGGAGCTGACAAGGAGCTAAAAAGAAAAAAAGGGGGGACAGCACAAGAACGAGAGAAAGAATTCGGTGTTTTGGAATTTTTCTGTTTTTCCCCTCAAGTACAGAATGTTTTCTGAGTCATGCGCCACCTGGTGGATTGCAAAAAAGAGTGAAAACAGTCTTCTGACATGCCAGGCTGTGTAAATTACGAACTCGGTTTGTATTTGTACAGTGTTCACTATGTAGGTTAAGACTGAGCCGTTCTTCAGAGCGTCCTCCAATTACAAATTTCACATAGCCTAGATCACGTTTAACCTTTGAAGCCTCCGTTTGAAGCAATAACAATGACTCATACTTTTCTCATTTCTTGTGGTGCTTCAGAGAACACAGAGCGGACTGGAAGGCAGGACGCCAAAATGCGAAAATATGACTCCCTTTTTTTTTTTTTCATAATCCCACCCCTTTCGCACCCTCTAAACCTATCATGAACTAGTTTTCGAAACAACCCACTTGTTGTTGTCACTGTCTTAAAGTGTCGAGGGAGTTGGTTGATCATTATCAGACGAATGCAGTACTCTATGTTCTGTCTTCACCGTTCAGATTCGCAAACCGAAGATGCGCTTATGTTTCTGTTGCCTTTAAAAATACATTATGTATTTCTGAAGGCTTGCATGTTGTGTGGTATTAAGGTTATGTACTCTCACTCCTCCAGATGTAATTAGGCACTAATCTCAGGGAAAAGATGTCTCGAATGCATTCATTTAAACGGGTGCTATTTCTTACTCTCCACACCTTGCCTTAATTTGTGGCGCAAGACTAATTTCTCAAACGGCCTAATCCCTTTAAGAATCGCGTTTGCGACATCATGCTCTCTTGTGGAATTGGGATTTGGAGAAATATGTTGGACTACATTTTTATGCCAAAAAGAGTCTTTCTTATCATTTGGTGAAAATGGGACTTGCTACAACTGGGAATAAAAATGCTACATGAATTTTTGAGCTCATCCAGAGGAGTTATTTGAGATCTCGTTTATGCGCCATTTAACTTTGTCTGAGATGTTTCTCCTAAAATACACAAGAGACACAAAGAAGACAAATGTTGCCTACAGCCTGTGCTTATAACGTTTATGGATAGATCCTTATGTCTCAGAAGAATCTGATAAGAAATTATTGCTTTCAATTAGAAACCTCTGACTACGTATATAGGTCAAAAGTTTACATACACTTCGCAGAATCTGCGAAATATTAATTATCCAAAATAAGATGGATCATACAAGATGCATGTTATTTTTTATTTAGTACTACCCTAAATAAGGCTAGCGTTTGGCATTAAAAAGTATATAAATTGTATTATTTTTATTAAAATAACCGATCGTAACGCTAGATAAGACCCTTCTTTCTCGGCTGGGATCGTTTGAAACCGCATTTAACTGCCTTTTGGAAGTTCAAAATCGGGGCACCATATCAGTCCATTATATGGGGAAAAATGCTGAAATGTTTTTCTCAAAAAACATATTTTTTTACGACTGAAGAAAGAAAGACATGAACATGGGGTGAGTAAATTATTTATAAATTTGTAAATAGTTCTGAAGCATCAGTGAGCATTTGATAATCAGTGAGATAAACAAAACAACAACAAAAAAAAAAAACAAAACTGAAAAAACCAAAGAATTTGTGGGACCTGAAGATTTTTTTAACTGTTCAGGACAAACATGGGACAAGAATCAAGCGTATGTAAACTTTTGAACAGGGTCATTTTTTATAAATTCAACTATTGTTCTCTCTTGTGGACTATATGTAAATGTCTTTTATGTGAAATATCTTATTCAGGTCATTGCTCAATAAAAAATAACCTGCATTTTGTGTGATCCTTCTTATTTTGGTAAAATAATTATCATTTTGCAGATTCTTTAAGTTCTATGTAAACTTTTGACCTCAACTGTATATATCGACAGTTACCTTAAAAATAGCCTAAAAATTAAGTTACTGTTTACGGGTCTATAAGGAGCTTAAAATTCCATTTATCCCGTTTATCAATAAAAGTTCTCATTTTGTCAGACTGAGAACTGTCCACCAGTGCAAGGTAAGACAAAGTAGGCCTAACTCTAAAGCAAGTTAGATTCCTTATTGAAACGACATAATATGTGAGTTTTTAAAGCGTTTAAACATGCTTTCATCTATCCATTAGTTCAGATCTCCTGCCAATGCCTGCCTGTAAATGTAGCAAATCTGTCTATTTTTCATCACTGTTTAAGGCACCTTTTTTTTTTTTAAAGCTTACTGCTGGTTAAAGTGAAGAGTTTGGTTTGCCCAAACATTCTTAAATCACAGAAGTCAGGATATCAGGAAATCCAATCTGGCCGAAGTGCCTCAGTGGAATATCCATTAGGCCTGTGGAGGGGTGTGGTTCTGTGTTGCCTATTTTTGGCTCGCTCCCTCCATCCATCAGAGGGAGCAAATGGAGTGTAATCCATGATAACATGGATGCAGGGGCTTTTGGCCTGGATGAAAGCAATTCCACCCGGTCCCAGAAATCAGCTCCTCTAAAACCTGATTTTACTTGGATGGCCTCCAACTTTGACCAATTCTAAAAACCCAAGAGGTAGATAAACACGTATTTCCAGAAATTTTTAATAACATATCAATTTACATGGGATTTGGGGAGAGGATTTGCAGTAGTATATTTTGTTGGGTGGGTTACAAAATCCCTCCGAAAATACATATTTTTAAAATTACTCTTAAGTGTGCTCAATCGGAAAACCTACAGCAGATCATTTTCTGTGCGTCAAAGTTTTATGCAAGCTTTAAGACTGCTTAAACTACAAAAACGATCAGTCCGGTGTTTATGCAGATTATTGTTATTATTGTATAAGTGTATCACTTTCGTAAGACACATGATCAGAGTTTAGATGTGAAAGAGAGGGCATGCATTCTCTGTTGCCAGGTAACTCGCATATCTCTGTTGGAACAAGTTGTAATACCAGCTCTTTGGTAATACAGTACTGTAGCTTATTTCATTTCTAACCTTATGAAGAACTACAATATTAGACATGTTGACAGGGAGGTACTTAGCTTGTTCATGATCTTATTAGAGAAGATCTAGAAAAGTATTGTTTTTGGTGCTGTAAAAATTTGCGTACTACCCTGAAATAGTGTAAAAAAATGTTATCTGTTAATATGAGGTGATGTTAGTGATCTGAACTTTGTGAGTTAGGTTAGAACTTTTTTTTCCAATTAAGTGCAGCTAGTGGAGGTCCAGATGGCATCAACATATGGATTTCGCTCTGCCAGCATTCAGATTGCATGGAACCAGCCACCCATCAACACTTACTTGCGCTGGATTTGACTCTGCCTCCCTTAAACTGCCTTGCTAATGTTTACAGCAAACAGATCAGCCAGAGTCAGCGTCACTTCTGTGAAGTTGTGCTCATTCGGCATGTTTGCTGCTATGGCAAAAACCTATAGTCATTATAGGAAGAGTGGTGTTGGTCATAAAGAATGAGGGATATCAATGTAAATAAGGCATAATTAGCTCCAGAAACTTGTACAGCTTAACACCAATAGCGATTCCCATAGGGACCCAGGGAACCATAGGGAGTATAGTGACTCTATCTGCAGGTTTGGTTCTTATGCCAGTAGGTGGCGACAAGTGACTGTCTTTTAAATGAGCCATTTGAATCATTTACTCAACCAATTCGCTAATCATCTCTGAATGAATTGGGAACTGAACAAGTAAGTCATTGAATCATTAATTTAACTGATTTGTTCACCACTACTGTGTTACAATGAGAAACAAAACAAAAAAAAAACAAACAAACAAAAAAAAACAGCAATATTGTGTAAGAATATTGCTAAAATGTAAGTTACTGTAATGGATATTGACTTCTGGTTTATTGAAATGTTTAAAAGAAGTATCACATATTGCTCTGCGGTCACATTTACCATTACTCTGTGAAATTTCAGTGGTGAAATCCAGTCAGTTTAAAAGGATTGCGTGGAGTTTTGTGGCCACTAGCATGGAGCAAACTGGACAGAGCAAGCATTTTCAGTTCATTCCAATAGTCCTTGAGCTTCATGATTGTGCAGTGAATTGTGGGATGAATTGAAAACGCTCGCTCTGTACTGCTCTCTCTGTGCCAGTGGGCACATGCCATATCCCTGAAGGTGAAAAGGTTCCATATGTAAACCTCCTGAAAAAAACAAACAAACAAACAACAGAAACCATCACAGAATTTTTAATGGTTTCCACTAAAAATTCTATTCCAAACATTACAAACCATCAACTTTTTACCATTAAACCCATTAAAAATGGTTTCCTGTAGTGTGTTTTGGGACATACTCCATTAGGATTTGGTTTTAACAAGCCACCAATAAAAGGTGACCAATTACCAGTAGAGACCATCAGGCACCATTACAATTTCCATTATTACCAGTAAAACCATTACAAATTCTGTGACGGTTACTATTGTTTTTCAACAGGGCAGTGTTTCTCAACCGTATTATACAGTCAAAGAAACAACATCAACAACAACAACAAAAAAAACAAAAAAACAATTCTAAATGTTTTTCTGGAGCGAGACTTTTATTTTGAAAGACGCACGTAAAAGCTGTTCAGAGTATCAGAGGAAAAACGCGGTCAAGATGTCAGGCTAATTTCAGTGTCATTATTCTAGCGTTATTTTCATAACCTGTTACGAAGTAAAAAGTCTCTCACCTCAGAAAAACGAACTATTCAGTCCTGTCAGACGTCATACTGTGCTCGTAGCGCGCGCTCTTCAAATACGCGCGCAAATTCGGCGGCGGGCTTCACTAAAGGGCCAAAGAAACTACGAGCATGAAATAAAAGTACCAATATATAAAATAACTGGTACTTCGTGTGTTAGCTGAGAAGGATTCGCATGAAGGTATGATATTCATTCTGTTCAGGTGCAGTTTCTGTGTTTCATTACCATGTGTATTCACCATGTTGATTGTTTCCATAACCCAAAAATGGCATGTTGTTTTCACTTTGCGCTATTTTGTATATGTTTAAATGTCTGTGGTGGCTTGTATCATCTTAATTTTATTAACAAAAACAAGTTTGGGATTGCTATTTAATATTAACATAGGCTGTTTATTCAGCAATATTAGTCATATAACAATTTATTTGTAAAGGGTGATGGTACTTTTGTGTTTGTGTCAACGATTTTGTGAAATAAATTAGCTTTTTTTAACATTTATTTTAAATATATATATAGTATATAATAAAAAAGTGGGTTGCGGCTTGATGACCATAGTAAAATGTAAGTCAAACCATTTGAGAACTACTGCCCTATGCTGATTTCTCAAAGTCGCCACACTGACCAAAAGAAAGCTGCTTGGTTTTAAAGTGAACAGTGCATTAGATGTGCTTCATATAGCTATAACAATAGCTCTTTTTGACCTTGCAATATTATCTTTCGAAAATGTGACTGCACTACTCAGACTTCTTGAAAATGTTGATAGTTCTATCGTGACATTTACAAATGAATGACGGTTTTGAATGAGTCACATGGCCTGCAATACTGATACATATGGACATAATGTACTCTTAGTATGATCTTTGCAAACGTGTATTCCAAAAAAACAAATATATGTCACTTTGGTCTCTGCCTGCCTCTGACTTCAAGAGAGACATGGATAGTTTATCTGTATGCAGAAGCAGAAATAAAGTCAGGTACATAAACCAAGCCTAAAGTGAGTCAGAAAAGCTAACCTTGTCTTGATATTACCGGTGAATCATGGTCAAACCAAGGAGAGACAAAACCGTGATTGTCCAAAATAGCAAACTCAAATCAATGTCAGATCTCTGCTATGTTTCATAAGCAGCTGCTTGTACATTTGCTCTGAACAGCTGATGATAAGCCACACTGTCTAAGTATTCAATTATTTTATTAGTCTCTGCAGAGAAATTTGTGTTGGAAAAACAAAGTTGCTGTTACAAAAAATTATTCAATAACTTAACTGATAAATGTGTCAGGGAAAATGTATTGATGTTTACTTTCTGTACATGTACTTTCAGCTTTTTACAATAGATGTGATTAGAACCACGTGCAATTTTCATACACTTTTAAATATAAGTTGCTTTTAAAGGTTCTTCACAGTGATGCCATAGAAGAACTATTTTTTCACAAGGAACTATTCAGTCAAAGGTTCTTTAAAGAACCATGTCTTTCTTACCTTTTTATAATCTGAAGAACCTTCTTTCGCCACAAAGAAGTTTTTGTGAAACAGAAAGGTTCTTCAGATAGTAAAGGTTCTTCAGATAGTAAAGGTTCTTTATAGAACTATTTAAACAAAAAAGGTTCTTCTATGGCATCCTGAAGAACCTTTATTTTTAAGAGTGTAACCTGCTAGGAAAAATTTGAGCATTTAGTTTTACTGCTAAATTGCAATACATACTGAGATCCCTTGAAGTATGGATTCATTTTCAGTTAATATGTGATGACAACTTGTTTCTTTTTAAACTTTTTGTTGGACCTATATATGACAATCCCTTTGCAAGGGGCCATTTAATAAAATAAAATAAAATAAAAAAATCTCCAGTTTTTTTTTTTCTGGACCCCTAGCGTCAATTAAACTAGCTGTTCCTTCAGATAATTTAGTAGTTGCTGTTTTTGCAATCATCAGTATGTAAAGTAAAAATAAGCTTCAATACGCCATTTGGAAAACAGAACTAGCCCACCATCAAACTTTCTGTCTTTAATGCATCAGAGTGCACAAACAGCCTTTCTTGAGCATGAAAGGTCCTTCAGGAAGTCTCTGTGAATGAGACTGTGCAGCGTATGTTGGAGCAGCATTTCCGATGTGAGCACATGAGTGGAAAATGAGCTTTAACTAAGCTTGTAAACATGACCATCTCCTTCATGGCTTTTAATCAGCTTCGTGACTGTCCCACTCCAGAGAATTGGATGAGAGATCTTTGCAGCTTAAGTAGTGCTCGCATACAGATGTACTGTACATCAGAGCATCTGCAGAGCCGTTTTGCATTCATGTCTCTCTAGAACATAAATTGTTTTACACAACATAGCATGAGAGCTGATTGTTTAATGGCTGTTACTGTACATCCTGTGCTTGTGTCATGTACATGCACTAAACCATGTTTTAATGTAAAACCATATTATCTTAAATTAATGCTGCAAAGCACTTACATAATAACTTATGCACACAGATGCTAATTATGCTCATGGAATGCTATGATCATGTTGTTATGCAGCTGTAGTAATGTGTGCACATGCAATCTCCCTGTGATTTATTTGATTAGCTCTGCTAGAACATTCAGCTTTAACATCATTTACAAATTAACTAAGCTTGTGCGTGTACAGAATATCTGTATTCAGAGCTAAAATATTTGTTCAACAGCCAATACAGAATCTTTTTTTCCCTCCTCCCACACTTACCTGCGACTTTCTCTGTCATGTCGCTGGAACTTGAGACATTTCCACTCTCAATTTATGAGCTGTTATCATCGCAAATACCAAATCATGTCGTTTTCAGTTTTCCAAGAGTTATTTAATTATCTTTTCTCTATGTGAGTTCATGGACACGCAGGTTTAATGCCTTTTGATTTGATAGTTTATCACAGTAAGCAATGTTTTGAAATTCGTCTAAGCCCACTGTACAAAAAGTACACTTGGCAGAAAATATGTAAGGGGAGGGAGCCCCTTTTTAAAATGATGTCAAATACTTGTGAATTACATCAGAATGAATAAATAAGAGGGTCAAGCATTTTCTCTTAAGACTGTGTGAGCGAATGCCAAGAAGAGAAAACGCTCAATCTAAGATTAAGAGAGAGTGCCGAGTCCAAACAGCTTCAGGCACTTTCTTTCTGTTCTCTGCTTCTCTGCTCCTCTCTGGTGCCTGCTCATTTTGCTCACACAGTTTACATTCTTATCATATTAAAAATTCATTTTATCTTGAGTAATGGGGCAAGCTCTGGCTTTTTCTTGTGAAATTTCCTGAGCGAACATTTCAGGTAGTTTCTCTTTAAAGGGATAGTTCACCCGAAAAATTCAAAACCCATATGATTCAGTTTCTTCTGTGGAACACAGAAGATATTTTGAAAAGTTACTTTTTTTGACCGTACACTGAAAATCAGTGGGGTTCACTTTTGTTTTGGACCCCATTGACTTTTACTGTACAGGCGAAAACAGTTCTTCAGAATATCTTCTTTCGTGTTCCACAGAAAAAAGAAACTCCTACAGAGTAAATGATGTTGTGACCTTTGAGACTTTGAGAAGTGAGCAGATGGTTGCAGCTGATATTTACTAATTTGTGACGAAGCATCTGGCAATACTAACTTCCACTTACCTTTTAATCAATACAAGTGCACTACTATTAATGTAAAAAGGGTTATGAAACAACAAGCAAACTTTGACCTGTAAAATTAAGATTTTGAACCCTGAACTCTCACAGTGTTTCTGTGTTGGTTTACTGAGCGTGTCAAATAAGGAAATTGCTCTGCTGGCATCTCTTTCGTTTTCTTCCCAATTAATGCGTTTGCTTTTTATTAATTTCCTTTGGACTACTTTACTGCAACCCCAGCAGAAAAAAGAAACACAGCACTGCTGGGAGTGTGAGGTCATGGAGGAGAGTAAGTACGAAGTTAGTTAAAGAGAAAATTCTCACCGTGTTTCTGCTGCATGGAGTGGGGCATGCTGGGAGAGGAGTGATTTACTCAGCGGTCGCGAGGAACCCCCAGCTTCACCACGTCTTGAACGCTGGAGCAGGAAGTTGGACACCTCTGGACAGTCCAAAAAGTTGCCAACGGCAAGCAGAAGTCTCTTTTTTTTAACACTCACAGAGCTCAAATGTCGGTGATGCCTTGGGGGAAGCGGAGGACATCCGGAGTTCAACGAGAAGGAAGAGAGCGGAGCAGATTGTGACAGCTCTAGAGCGGAACACGAGGATCGGTGGCAGCGAAGATGGGATTGGCAGGAAAGCTGGCATGCGGCAGAGGGGCTCAGAGCTGAGCGTACATGCTGGCAGATGTTGAAGATGCCTGGCTGGATTGGGGAAGGCTAAGTAGGTGCTGATTCCCGCCGTCTCTTCTTTACAGGCAGTCGTCGGCCCCCAGAATATCCTGGCGAGCCGGAGCTGTCCCTGGTCGGATGCGTTTGCGAGTGAGTGTGTGGAGGAGGATCGGCGTAGCAGAGATCTGAAGCGAGTCGACTGAGCGTGCTCAGCGTTACAGAAGAGGTCCACAGGGCATCGGTGGCACTCTAAGCTGATAGGCCAACACTGATCTAGCGTACATTGTTTGGTGTATGCTTACTTGGTCCGCTTTCCTTGAATGCTAAAATTAAGGGGCGTGCTTCAATTCTTTTTTGGTGCAGAGGGGGGTAGCCCTCCAGATTAAGTTATCCTAGTAATCCCAGTCTCTCCTTTGCTTTCTTTCTCTCTCTCTCTCTTTCTCTCTGAGGTAAATCTGAAATCTCAGTGAGTTGCATGAACTCTAGACCTTGCGATACTCCCATTAATATGGAGCAGCTCTTGGGCTTCGGGCCATCTGCCAGATTACAGTCTTTCATATACAACTGTGACACATTGTTGTATAAACTCAGCTTTTATACAACAAACATTTCAGTGTCCTCTAGCATTAATCTACCTAAGCTCATCTCAATCCACAGAGTTGGATATTGCTCTTTATAACTCAGCCAGCAATAGAAGCTGATATTACATCACTCCAGATGTCACATTTCTTCACTCCTGCTATTCATGACAAGCATCTTGACCGTGTTAGATTGAAAACTGGGTAATAAGTCGTTTAAAGCAGTTCGCTCAAAAATAAAATTGTCGTCATTTTCTCACCTTTGTGTCTTCGAAAGCAGTGTGATTTTTCTTTCTTCCATGAAACACAAAAATAGTTATGTGAAGCGAAGATCATGCTGTTCTTTTCCATTTAATGAATGTGAGTGGTGACGAAATATCCAATTGTTTGCCTTTAGAAGATTCGGAATATAGAGTACATGTCAGATGGAGCACATTTATGGTACTTTTTTGGTCTTCATGGAGCTTTACATCAGCTATTGGTCCCCATCCATTTTCAGTAATTTTATGTCTAAATATCTCCTGTGTTCCATGGAAGAAAAAAAAGTCTTACGGTCAATGTGAGTAAATAATAACACAAGTTTCATTTTTGGGTGTAATATCACTTTAGTGTCACATTTCTAACATCTTACAGACATTGACCTTTCAGTACTGCAAAACAAAAGGCTATTGTTCTCAGTCAGGGGTCTGAAACCTGCCAGGGTTCCTTGAAGGTACTCTTGGACAGAGATCTATAAATACGTCTATATGTGACCCTGGACCACAAAACCAGTCATAAGGGTTCATTTTTTTGAAAGTGAGATTTATTCATCTTCTGAAAGCTAAGTAATTAAGTTTTCTATTGATGTATGATTTGTTAGAATAGGACGACATTTGGTTGTGATACAACTATTTGAAAATCTGGTATCTGAGAGTGCAAAAAAATCTAAATGTTGAGAAAACCACCTTTAAAGTTCTTAGCAAAGCATATTACTAAGCATATTTATAGTAGGAAATTTACAAAATATCTTCATGGAACATGATCTTTATTTAATATCCTAATGATTTTTTGGTTTAAAAGAAAAATTGATCATTTTGACCCATACAATGTATTTTTGCCTATTGCTACAAATATACCCATGCTACTTAAGACTGATCATGTGGTCCAGGGTCACATATATAATATTTTACATTTGCAAAACAATTATAAGCTAATTTTGTAGCTGTCTAATACTTGGTTAGACATTGCATAATTTAGCACTGTAATATTCTTAGTAAAAGTTAAAATTTACATCTATTTTCTATATCTAATTGAACTTATCTACCAATTTTTGTATTTAGCAGATACATTTGTCCAACGTAGGCTATGTCTACATTAATCCGGATACATTTAAAAACAGCATTTTAAAATGCTCTCTGTCCACACTAGCATTTTCAAGCATTTTCTGAAAGTTTCTCATCCGCAACTGAAACGTCTGAAAACGTTGAATTCGCAAATAAACATACTGAGACGATACAGACAGAACAGACATGATACGTTTTCATACAGTTCTTCTGGCAGGATCATTTTATTAAGGAAAATATCTCACCATTTACTGATGCGTCCAGTTCGCGCACACTCCCGATTGTCTAAAATGCAATTGCCCGCATGCTTTGCTGTAAACAAATTTTCTGTCATCTTTGCAAAACTGCGATATGAAGAGTGTACAAAAGCAATGCATCTGTAGCAATAGTGTGAAAGTAGCTCATAACAGGCGAAATGCAGGGATAAATTTAGATATCTGTTGGTACAATATGTCACATGATTAAACATGCGTCATCGTTTTCAAAAGCCTCTATTTTCACAATCCACACTACACTGCAAAAACAACGTTTTCGTATTTATCCACTTTGGAGAGCGTTTTTAAAAACCTCTGTTTTCCTTGACAAAAACACTGTCTCAGTGTGGACAGAAGGCCAAAATGGAGAGAAAAATGTGTTTTCAAACTAAAATGAATTAGTGTGGACAAGGCCTTACCTTGCATTCAAGCAGTTTGTTTGATCGGTTCATACATGGAAATTGAACTCATGATCTACTGTTTGAGCTTTAAAAAAATGTCTAACACGACAAAAAAAGCATCTTCATATGGCTTTAAAGGGATTGTCACCCAAAAATAAAAAATTCTTTCATTAATTACTCACCCTCATGTAACCTGTAAGACCTACCTTTTGGAAATGTGCATCAAAGAGTGATGGAGAAGAAATTGTTGAATAAAGTCGTTATTTTTGTTTTCTTAGGGTTAGGGTTAGTCATAACTTCATAATATTATGGTTAAACCACTGATGTCATGGTCTTGGATTTCCTCCAAAATATCTTAATTTGTGTTCTGAAGATGAATTAAGGGGTTGCGGGTTTGGAACGACATGAGGGTGAATAATTAATGTCAGAATTTTCATTTTTGGGTAAACTATCCCCTTAATTTATGTTTGATTGATATTGATAAGAAGATAAATTCATTTACATTACAAGCTTACAAAAATGACAAGACATGTTGTCTCAGACTTGTGTTCAAACAGTTTCTGTGTCTTATGGAAAGTGCCATCCTGCTTTCAGTGAGATATTCTCTACGACTGCATGCTACCAGAGACACACGTACCTTTAGCATTTAAGGTTGAAAGTTCAAAACATGGCTTGTGTCATAATGTGTTCTGACAGCTGTCTGTATCTCTTACACACCTGATCTTCTGGATATTATTGAAGTCCTGATGTTCTATAATATTTTTGAATTTTGTATAAATGTGTGCCATTTATTCTCATTTTAAGGATAATGCATTTTCTCTAGACGTCACTTTTCGAATGTGTGTGTGGATTTCTGCCTTTTGTTAATAATTCTTGAATATCTGACCCATTTCTGTAGATTTACTCTCTTGACTGAATGTTACATCAAATAATTATATATGTATAATGAACGTGGTGCGTATGTGGGTGTTCTGGAGTCTTTATGTTAGGAGAAAAAATATGTCAGTCTGTGAGCCTTTGAAGTTAGTGTTTAAAGACAAATGACATAAATAGATGTCTTTTCTTTTTGAAGAAATTGCCACAGATACTTACAATAGGTTTTCAGAGTTCTAAATTCCTATGTTGCTCTCTGGAGCAAAACAGTACGTTTCTGGAAATAATTTTAAAAAATCTATTCATTTTATCCCTATAGAAATTGACTTTTACTGATAACATATAAACCAGTCGAAACAGACCTTCCATGATCTCTGAGATTATGCTTTTAAATTTATTTGCTAAAATTCACTGTGAAATACTACATTTTCCATAATCCTACCGTAGATCCACAATCGGAATACTTGCGGCTATCATGGATGCTTGAAATGCAGTAATAAAGCTCCCATAACTCCCTTAAAGGGGTCATCGGATGCCCATTTTCCACAAGTTGATATGATTCCTTAGGGTCTTAATGAAAAGTCTATAATATAGTTAAAAATTCTCAATAGTTCTGTAAAACAACACCTTTTTTACCTTGCCAAAATCAGCTCTGCAAAAATCATCTCATTTTGGTCGAGGCTGCTTTAAATGCAGATGAGCTCTGCTCACCCCGCCCCTCTCTTCTCTCTGTGGAAAGACGAGCCTGTTTACTTTAGCTGCGTTTAGCCACTAAACTTGCTAACTAGCACATTATTAGGAAAGGCGATCGCAAAGATTCATAAAAAAACCCCTTAAACTCACTTCTGCTGTAAGTGAAGCTGGATCATGAATGATTCGTGCGAACATAGACGGATATATGTAGATCGGGAGGCGCATTCCCTTCACAAACAAACGTAATCTACTGCATCTTCAGCAGCCCAGATGTCGGGAGTAAATGACGACCACTACGTTCATTATTACATCCAGCAGCACAACAGTCGCTCAATCGGAAATATTCTTGTCTAACTTACATCCCTGCTCTGGCATCGAAACAAAGAGGGCGGACTGTTACAGCTGATCTGAGGTAAAACACTCATGTCAATTAACTATGGTGGGAGCGGCCTCTGTCAGTGTGACGCCACAACGACAGGCATCTGAGAATGGCTCAATTTGAGAAAGGGGATATTATTTTTACAGATTAATTAAAAACCACTGCATGGATTTTTATCATTATAGGGTAGATGTGTACATACACTGCCAACACACATTAATGTTCAAACAACATGTAAAAGTGAACTTAGCATCTGATGACCCCTTTAATAACTTAAATCTATATTTCTACATTCTCTTAGATTTTTTTTACACATATTTAACACTAATACACTCTTAAAATAAAGGTGCTTTAAAAGGTTCTTCACAGTGATGCCATAGAAGAACCAATTTTGATTCCACAAAGAACCGTTCAGTCAAAGGTTCTTTAAAGAAGCATCTCTTTCTTACGTTTTTATAATCTGAAGAACCTTTGTGAAACAGAAAGGTTCTTCAGCTGTTAAAGGGGTCATCGGATGCCCATTTTCCACAAGTTGATATGATTCTTTAGGGTCTTAATGAAAAGTCTATAATATACTTTGTTTAAAAATTCTCAATGGTAGTGTAAAACAACACCCTTTTTAAAATCGACCCATTCTGAGATGTATTGTTCCTTTAAATGCAAATGAGCTCTGCTTGCCCCGCCCCTCTGTGGAGTGATGAGCTGTGCTCTGAGAGATTGTTTACTTTAGCCGCATTTAGTGCGTTTAGCCGTGAAACTTGCTAACTAGCACGTTATTAGGAAAGGTGATTGCTTAACGTTATACTCAATTCTGCTGTAGGTGAAGCTGGATCACGAATGATTTGTGCGAAAATAGACGCATTTATGTAGATCGGGAGGCGCATTCCCTTCACAAACAAACTTAATCCACTGCATCTTCAGCGGCTCAGATGTTGGGAGTAAATGACGACCACAATGTTCATTATCACATCCAGCAACACAACACCTCAATCGCTCAATCAGAGATATTCTTGTCTAACTTACATCCCTCCTCCGGCATCGAAACATTGGAGGTTGGACGGTTACAGCTGATTAGGGTGGGTCTGAGGTAAAACGCTCATGTCAGTCAACCATCGTGGGAGTGGCCTCCACCGACAGGCATCTGAGAGTGGCTCGATTTGAAAAAGGGGATATTATTTTTACAGATTAATTAAAAACCACAACATGGATTTTTATCATTATAGCTAGATTTGTACATACACTGCCAACACACATTAATGTTCAAACAACATGTAAAAGTGAACTTTGCATCAGATGACCACTTTAAAGGTTCTTTATGGAACCATTTGAAGAAAAAAGGTTCTTCAATGGGATCATGAAGTACATTTATTTTTAAGAGTGTAGCTACTTTAAATGTGTTATTCTATAATTATTAGTAGTTCTATTAGTATCGTATCATCATTTCCGATTTGATTGTCATTTGCAGTTTTGTATTGTCTTTTTTTTTCAGTTTTTAAGCAATTTGATTTGCTTTTAATTGCATGTTGTAATGTTGTAATTAAAATCAAATCTTGAATGGGAAAAGTACTTCCAGAACAAAGGATGTTGGAAAAGCAGACAGTCACACAATTGAGCTATATTAAAAGTCATTGAGGATTTGTGTCATGCAAATGTGCAGAAAACTATTTTCCTTAGTGCAACTGTAATGAGAGAGATGGTGGACAAATACAACAGCAGTCAATTTGATCTGCTCCTGATAAAGTTGTTTGCTTGTATGCTTCTTTCTGTCTAGGCATGGCTAAGTGACTTTTGTGGTTCTTTCAATTCCGAGGTGTCTCATTATAAACACCATCTTTTAAATATTTTATCTCCTTATATAGATGTTGTGTGTGCACACTGCAAGTCTAGAGACACTAATTAGTGCTGTCATAAACACTCCCACATGCCTGGGTGTTCACTTCACATCACACAGGGTGAGTGGGTGCTGCTCCTCCCTCTGAGTCTCGGGTCTCAGACAGAAGGTTTGGCAGACTGTTACAAATGACCTTTATCAAATCATACAGTAATGAGTTTGTCAGCTTATGCTAATAGGACTTTGCTTCAGCATTGTAGGTGAACTTTCTTGTGACACTGTGTAATTTGGTGCTTTTTATTGTTCTAATTCAATTACATGGATAGTTCATCCAAAAATGAAAATTCTGTCATTTACTCACTCTCATGTCGTTCCAAACCCATAAGATTTTTGTCGTCTTTGAAACACAAATAAAGATTTATTTAATGAAACCTGAGAGATTTGTGTCCTTCCATTAAAATGTTCATGCAACCAAGTCTTTGACACTTCAGAAAGTTTAAAAAGACACTGTAAATGCAATCCATATGATCCATATATACGGATCAATCTTTATTTGTGAATAAAAGCCTAAATTAAATATGCTCATCACATACAGCTTCAGGTTAGAAGACTTGAAGATTAAATCAATTCACATGGATTACTTTAATGATGCCTTTATGAAATTTTTTGAGCTTCAAAGTTTTGATTGCTTGTACTTTCACTAGAAGAACAGAAATCTCTCTGGTTTTGTTTTAAAAAAATCTTCAATTTTGTTTCAAAGATGAATTAAAGTCTTACGAGTCTACAGCTATATGAGGGAGAGAAAATTATGACAGAATTTTCCTTTTAAAGAGGACATCGGATTCCCATTTTCCACACGTTGGTATGATTCTTAAAGGGTCACTCCACCCCAAAATATTTTTTTTTTTGTCATTATTCACTTACCTTTATGTTGTCCCAAACCCATAAAAGCTTTGTCTTTTGTCTTCGGAACACAAATTAAGATATTTTTGATGCATTCTGACAGCTCTCTAGCCCTCCCATAGACAGCAATGTAATTAACACAATCAACATCCAGAATCGTAGCAAGGAGATCGATAAAATAATCCATGTGACATCAGGAGTTCCGCTATGATTTTACAAAGCTTTGATTTTAATGGAAACAACATATCCGTGTGGCGCAGCTGACACAGAACAGCATACGCTGTTTATGTTCAGTGGATATTCTCCAAAATGGCACTAGGGTATGATGCGGAGAAGAAGAATTGTTGAGTAAAGTCAATATTTTTGTTTTCCTTTTGTACAAAAACTATTCTCGTGGCTTCGTAAAATCACGGTTTAACCCCTGATGTCACCTGGATTATTTTACCGATCTCCTTGCTACGATTCTGGACGTTGATCGTGTTAATTACATTGTCGTCTATGGGAGATCCAGAAAGCTGTCAGAATACATCAAAAATATCTTAATTTGTGTTCCGAAGACAAACTAAGCTTTTACAGGTTTGCAATGACGTCGGGGTATATGATTAAAGACAAAATTTTAATTTTGGGGTGGAGTAACCCTTTAAGGGTCGTAATGAATGTCTGTTACATACATTGGTTTAAGTTCCGCAATGGTTGTATAAAACAACACCCTTTTTACCTTGTCATAATGATCTCTGTTCACAGCTACCCTTTTCAGTGCATGTCTCTTTAAATGATAATGAGCTATTGCTCACTCCGCCCCTCTCTTCCATTTTTTTTTTTTGTGCATTTGGTGGCGCATTATCATCAAAAACAAAACTAATCCACTGTGTCCTCAGTTGCTCTGATGGCTGGAGAAAATGAAGACTCCTATGTTTACTTTTACATCGAACTATGAAACGGAAATATGCAATTTCAGGACAGTCTGTCAGCGTTCGGGGGTGGGGCTTGAGCAGTATGATGTCATAGTGCTCAGAAAATCAAAATTGGTTGATAATGGTTCTGTCCACACACCACAAGACACATTTATATGCGAACATGATGTAAAAGTAAATTTTACATCAGACGCGTCCTTTAAAAAGCAAGTAATATTAGTATTTAAAATAATAGTTGAAATGAAAATTCATAATTTATTCACACTTTCTTTCTTTTTTCACTTTGGTTTATTGAAACTAGCACTTATCGGAGTCTGTTTTAGAGTTAATATTTGTATGGAGCTGATGGTAGGAACACCAATAAAAAGGTTTTAATGCAACTTTACCAGGATACCTTTGAAATGTTGTGTACAAAGATTCAATACAAAGGTTCAAATAATTTTTTGTAATACAAAAATGTTATGTTGTTTTTTAGTAAGATCATGTTCCAGTTACGACTAGAAATGTTCAGAAACTTCTCAATAGCACAAATGCTGCTTGTGGAACTCCATCAATGACTTTTTGCTGTTGAGAAAATTGAATCGGACAGTGAAACAAATGACCTTATCCCATCACCAGAAGGCCATTTGCTCTGACCACAGTCTCTATCCTACAAAATTTAAAGGCTTCGCTTGGTTTACGTGCTGTCTTGTTTTCCTCGCAATATCCAGGACCAACTCTTCACAGATTTGCGTGGTAAAATCACTCAGCTGAGTATAATATAAATGGAGTAATGTGCTGAAAGAAGGTAAGGAGAGACAAACTGCCAGACACACTGTCTCATCAGCTCAGTGTCTCACTCTACCTGCTACATTTGCCTTCTCTTTTTACGTCAGTGAAACCACATTCAGCGTTTCAATGCTACAAGCATGTCAAATGCAGTTATTCAGGCTTTCCTCAAACTTTTTAGCCATTTTCTCCTTCCAACTCTTTTATAGGCCACACTAACAGAGCCAAACTTACATTTACTCTAGTTTTCTAAGCAAAACTTCATACATTATTTTCAGTCTTTTCGGTTCTGTAGTATTTTCTTATTTTTTTTTTATGCACACATTGACTACTATAGAGTACAGATCCAAGGACAGTTACAAACCTTTCATGATTTCAGTTTTTTTTCCCCCCAGTATTAAAAGTAGTAGTCAGTATCTGCTTTAAAGAGATAGTTCCCAAAAATGAAAATTACCCCATGATTTACTCACCCTCAAACCATCCTAGATGTATATGACTTTCTTCTTTCAGATGAATGCAATCGTAGTCGTATAAAAATTGTGGCTCTTCTAAGCTTTATAATGGCAGTGAATGGGTGTTGAGATTTTGAAGTCCAATAAAGTGTATCCATCAATCATAAAAAGTACTCCACATGACTCCAGGGCCTTCTGAAATGAATTGATGCATTTTAAAACACCACTCTCTTGTGAATGCATGTGTATATAGACCAATTTGGTGTTTGCAAACAGTTATTTTTTTTTATTTATTTTTTTTGTGGGCGGCAGAAAATGGCAGTTTTTAAGTGGCAGTCTATGGAATCTATGGAATAAAAGAATAAAACGTTTATATTTCAAAATTCTGACTTTATTCTTGCAATTCCAAGATTATATCTCACAATTCTCATAAGAAAAAAATCAATCTCTCTTTTGAGTTTATATCCCACCTGTTACGGATCTGGTCGGTGAGCTGCGGACCGCTCACCACCAGATGTCACTCTCACCTTCCTTACACACACTGACTGTTTCACCACACCCTGGACTACATTCCCCATCAGCCTTTGCACTTCATCCGCGTCCAATCAGAGACACTATTTATACCCCGATCTTCCTGTCACTCACTGCCGAGTATTGAATCGTGTTTATCATTCATACAAAGCGTTTCTCCGTGTTTCCCCGTGTCTTGTTTCTGCCTTGTTGTTTTGTTTAGTCTGCCTATCGGAGCCTTCGCCTGTCTGACCATTCTCCTGCCTCGCCCTTTGGATAACGTACGCCGCTGATCGACCCTCGCCTGTTTTTATGGACTATTCTTCGTCGTGCTGTCAATACACCTGTTTGCCACTGTTTGACCCTGCCTGCCTTTCGTCCATGTCTTTGCCTCGTTGTGTTAATAAAGGTTTGCAAATGGATCCGCCCGCCTCCCGTCTCTCCGTTACAGAATACTCGGCCAACAAGGATCCAGCAGCTCAGAATACAGCAGCTCAGATCGTGCGTCTTAAACAAGGTGAGCGGTCCATTGAGGAGTACATTTTGGACTTTGTTTCGTTAGCTAATCAGACTTCTATGGACAATCTATGTCTGATGATATTCTTCCATGGAGGGCTTTCTGAACCCTACCGCTCCTCAATGCCACTTTACCAACCCCATTGGACTTTAACAGAATATATAGACATTGCTCTTCAGCTTTTTGGTTCATCGCTCACTGTGAGTGTCGCGAGGAAGCGACGCGACATCGCGGTAACGCCGGCCGTGCAGCCCGCCCGTGTAATGGCGGCCGCGCCGGTGCGCGTTCACAAAATGGCGGCGACGGCGGAGCCAGTTCACAGGATGACGGCGAATACAGAGCTCCGTCATGTCACAGCTGCCATATCAGAGCCATATAAAGTTGCAGCGGTATTTCCTGAGTCAAGTCAAGTTTCCAAGTCAAGTCAAGTTGCAGCTGTATTTCCTGAGTCAAGTCAAGTTACTGAGTCAAGCAAGATTACAGCTGCTGTTCCTGTGTCAGGTCAAGCTGGAGCTGTGTTTCCTGCATCAAGTCAAGTCAGAGCTGCTCTTCCTAAGGCAAGTCAAGTTAAAGCTGTGTTTCCAGTGTCAGGTCAAGCTACTACTGTGGTTCCTGTGTCAAGTCAAATTACAGCTGTCGCTTCTGTCTCAAGTCAAGTTGCAGCCATCGTTCCCGAGCCAAGCACTGTCAAGATGGCTGCCACGCCAGAGCCACTGCACAAGATGGCCGCCGTCTCCAAGTCACTCCACAAGATGGCCGCCATTCCAGAACCTGTGGTCAGCACCCGGACACCACCTGTGGTCATGATGGCCCACGTGCTGGACACACTCCTAATGACGGTATGGGCAGCTAAAGTGGCGCTCCTTCACGCCGTGGCGGCTACCCCTGGGTCAAGTCAGGCTTCCAAGTCAGGTCAAGACACACCTGTCGTTCTCCACGAGTCAAGCCAAGTCACACCTGTTCTCCACGAGTCAAGTCACATTACAGCGACTCTTCATACTAGGTCAGGTCAAGTTACAGCCGTGTCTCCTGAGCCAGGTCAAGCTACGACTGTTGTTCCAGAGCCAAGTCAAGCCAAAGCTGTAGCTTCCAAGTCCAGTCAAGCTTCCAAGTCCAGCAACGTCAAGCCAGCGCCCGCTAACGTCACGTCTGTCAAGCCAGCGCCCGCTAACACCACGTCAGCCAACCCACAGCCTGCTCAGGACATCTCCGTCAAGTCACAGCCTGTTCACATTATGTCTTCTGCTCCTGAGTCTGCACCCATCATGGCCGCCCTTCCAGAGGCAGTCGTTCCTGAGTCTAGCAACGTCACAGCCGTGGTTCCTGAGTCAAGCAACGTCACAGCTGTGGTTCCTGAGTCGAGCAAAGTCATTGATCATCACAAGCCAGTTCAAGTCACCGCTGGTCTTCACGTGTCAAATCAGGTCACTACTGATCTTCATGAATCAAGTCAAGTCACAGCCGATCTCCACGAACCAGGTCAAGCCACAACTGATCTTCACGAGTCAAGCCACGTCCCGCCTGACGGCCCAGAGTCAAGCCACGTCCCGCCTGACGGCCCAGAGTCAAGCCACGTCCCGCCTGACGGCCCAGAGTCAAGCCACGCCTCGTCTGATCCTTCAGAGCCTCGTCACATCTCGTCTATCTGTCTAGAGCCTCACCATGTCTCGTCTGACCGCCCAGAGTCAAGCCACGTCCCGCCTGACGGCCCGGAGCCAAGTCACGTTTCGTCTGACCACCCAGAGCCAAGTCACGTCTCGTCTAACCGCCCAGAGCCTAGGCATGCCTCGTCTGACCACCCAGAGCCTCGCCAGGCCTCGTCCGATGGCTCAAGGTGGAGTCACGCCCTGCCCAACGGCCCAGAGTCAGGTCACAGCTCATCCAACGCCCCAAGGGCACGGCCAGTTTTGATGGCCAGCGTGGTGGACCCACCACTAGTGTCAGGGCGATCTTCAAACATCCCAGTACCATCAACATCGTCAGAACCCTTCTTTAATGATGTCCTGTCACCTGCCGCTGCTCTTCCTATAATGGCGGCGACCTTTTGGTGTGTGTGGGCTGCACACTCAGCTCCTGAGGCCACGTCTGTTCCCGAGTCAGCTCCTGAGGCCACGTCTGTTCCCGAGTCAGCTCCTGAGGCCACGTCTGTTCCCGAGTCAGCTCCTGAGGCCACGTCTGTTCACGAGTCAGCTCCTGAGGCCATGTCTGTTCACAAATCAACCCCTGAGCTCCCGTCTGATCTCAAGCCTGCTCCAGAGCTCCCGTCTGATCACAAGCCTGCTCCAGAGCTCCCGTCTGATCACAAGCCTGCTCCAGAGCTCCCGTCTGATCACAAGCCTGCTTCAGAGCTCCCGTCTGATCACAAGTCTGCTCCAGAGCTCCCGTCCGGTCTCCAGTCCGCTCCAGAGGCCTCCTCCATTGGAGAAGCTGCGCCCATGCCTCCTGAGGTGTCGGCACTCGCCGTAGAACCTCCTAGGGAGGCGGCGTTAACCTGCGCTCTCTCTGCTTCTCTCCATATTCTGTCTGCCTCCTCTGTCCCTGTTCTCCCCAGGTCCCAGTCCATTATGCGGGTTCCTGCTCAGCCCTGGAGGACCCTGGCGCCTCCTGTTCCGCCCTGGAGGGCTTCGGTGCCTCCTGTTCTGCCTCCTGTTCCGCCCTGGAGGGTTCCTGCGCCTTCTGCTCCGCCTCCTGCTCTGCCCTGGAAGGCCCCTGCACCTCCCGCTCCGCCCTGGAGGGCTCTTGCGCCTCCAGCTCCGCCTCCTGCTCCACCCTGGAGGGCTCTTGCGCCTCCTGCTCCGCCTCCGGTTCCGCCCTGGAGGGCTCCTGCGCCTCCAGCTCCGCCTCCTGCTCCGCCCTGGAGGGCACTTGCTCCGCCTTCGGTCCCGCCCTGGAGGGTATCTGCTCTGTTGGTCCTGCCTCAATCATCGGGCCCCCCACATGGACCTGGCCCTCCAGCCCTCGCCCTGTCTCGCTCCCGCCCCACCGCTCCCCTGGACTGTTGCTTCCTTCGAGCGTCTGGAAGCCGCTCCTTGGGGGGGGCTATGTTACGGATCTGGTCGGTGAGCTGCGGACCGCTCACCACCAGATGTCACTCTCACCTTCCTTACACACACTGACTGTTTCACCACACCCTGGACTACATTCCCCATCAGCCTTTGCACTTCATCCGCGTCCAATCAGAGACACTATTTATACCCCGATCTTCCTGTCACTCACTGCCGAGTATTGAATCGTGTTTATCATTCATACAAAGCGTTTCTCCGTGTTTCCCCGTGTCTTGTTTCTGCCTTGTTGTTTTGTTTAGTCTGCCTATCGGAACCTTCGCCTGTCTGACCATTCTCCTGCCTCGCCCTTTGGATAACGTACGCCGCTGATCGACCCTCGCCTGTTTATGGACTATTCTTCGTCGTGCTGTCAATACACCTGTTTGCCACTGTTTGACCCTGCCTGCCTTTCGTCCATGTCTTTGCCTCGTTGTGTTAATAAAGGTTTGCAAATGGATCCGCCCGCCTCCCGTCTCTCCGTTACACCACCCACCTCTGCCTTTTTCCCCTCAGAATGGACAAGCTCGCTATTGTTGAGTTAAATCAAGTTATAAAGTCTGAAACACGACATAAAACTTGCATTTGTGAGAACAAGGTCAGAATTGTGAGATAAATTGGGTAAATGTAAAGGTTTAAATAGTATTTCATGCTGTAACTGTAGTGCTAATAAAATACAGTTTTTTCCCTATGAACTCCATATGTGAATATTATGTAGACCTATTGTTTAAATCAATTTTATGCTTTAAAAGTAGAGTAATCATAGCATGTTTCATCCATTAGTCTGAGCTTCAAATGGCAACTTTGATGACAGTGCTCTTTAAAAATGATTTGCATTCCAATTCTGACATCCAAAAGCACAACAATACATTTTCTTTCTTGTTCCATGCATTTTTAAACTAATTTTGAGTATATTGGACTATATTAAGGCTGTCAGTTTAACATGTTAATTAGTTATGAAAAATAACGTGATTAAAATACTTTAACGCAGTTAACACGCTGGCCCCGCCCCCAGACCTGTATGTCATCTAATATAGTTGACTGATGACTTATATGATGCTGGGCAACAACTTCATGATTAATTTGGTGCAAAATGCCCTGTATGTGTTCTGTCTCATATGCCACATATCCCACAATATCACATGGGCAGCAAGAGCAATATGACACGAAGTGTTGATTTTGTCCCGATCTATCACAAGCTTAAATGTGATTTTATACAACAGTTCAGTAAATAAGGAGTTTATATTGTGTTATATTTTAAACACAATATTGTGTTTTTGCTCAATTTTGCAGAGAACATAATAGAAGCCATAGCAGAACTTGAAGCCATAGCAGAATTGTTGCACGTGTCCGAGCAACACAGCTGTGTTTAGTTTCAGAATGAATCTGTGTTTTGAACGAATTGAGTGAATGAATGGATGACTCATAAAGACCTGATACTTTCTAAATTAACACAAAATAGCTTTAACCCTTTAATTGTCACTCCCATTTTTGAACACAGACATAAAAATGCACTATCCAGACTTACATTTTTATAATTCATGAATGAAAGCATTTTGTAATATGATTTTAATGTACATTTTCCATATTACACATAAACATTTAGGCTGCAACGGCCTAATGTAAACTATAGAACATAACAGAAGATAATGTGAGAAACATCTTTTATATTTTTTTGTTCATACAATGAAAGTCATTGGTAACCAAAACAGTCTGGTACCAACACTCTTTATGTTCCATAAAAGAAAGGTTTAAATTTTGAGATTTTAAGTTTTGAACTGATATATAATTTTCCCTATATAATGATAGAGAAAAAGGCAACGAAGAACGTCTTTTGTGACAAAGGTCAGAACTCATGTTATGATGTAGATTTTAAGTTGCACTCTTGACATATATTAATCTATTACTTTTCCTACATAATTTATAACAAAAATGGTACAATATGTATTTCGGAGTCTTAGACCTTTCCAACGATGTATGGTTTGTCATGATTAGATTAGGATTTATTTGTAATATGGTGAAGTAAACGTAGGCGTCCCACAGAGGGGACGGTGACAGTTAAAGGGTTAAATAATCTTTTGTGGGTATTTTCAGTCAAATTTATTTTGTGATTAATTAGATTCATCAATCGAAATGTCATATAATTTGATTAGAAATTTGAAACAACTGACAGGCATGATAGATATATATATATATATATATATATATATATATATATGCGCACACACACACACACACACACACACACACACACACGTGTTGGGGAAAGTTACTTTAAAAGTAATGCATTACAATATTGAGTTACTCCCTAAAAAAGTAACTAATTGTGTTACTTTTTATGGAAAGTAATTTACTTTTACTTTTGCGTTACTTTTTAATCTGGGCAGGGCTTGCTTGTGTTTTTAATATAAAAAGTTGTATTTTTGGCAAATGTAAAAGCCTTTTCACACCAAAAGCCTCAGGCTTTGAGAAAAGTAAATTCATGTCTGTACAGTAGACCGCAGAAGAAAAAAATGTCAACTCTTAAGCAATAAAAAAAAAAAAAAAAAGTATGGTTGAACTGGATCATCGAAGGTCGGCAGCAAAGACATTGGTTAATAAAATGGGATTAAATGCATAAAGGATATTTGTATTATATTTGTAAAAACTCTGTTTTTATTCATTTTGAGGAATACTGAATCTGTTTTTTGTGAGTGAGATGAATTAATGCATGTTCACATTTATTCTGGAACTAACGTCTTACTCCCAATTTCTCTCAACATGGGGACAGGAGAGCTTTTAATCAATAAATGGGGGGAAAAGTAACTGCCATTACTTATTTGAAAAAAGTAACTCAGATATTGTCTTGTCAATTAAAAAGTGAAGTTAAAAATGCGTTACTTTACTAGTTACTTGGAAAAAGTAATAATATTACGTAACTGGCTTTACTTGTAATGCGTTACCCCCAACACTGTGTATATATATATATATATATATATATATACACACACACACACACACACACACACAACTAAACTATGTATAATGTGTGTAAATTGGAAGTATGCTTGTATTGTATTCTGAACTACTTTAGCTTACATGACTCATAAACCTAATAAATTCAAAAAGCAGCAAATTACTGAAATAGACTGGATTGTGCCTGTGGTTTGAAGTCACAAAAGTCACATTTAGACATTTGATCTGTTTTATTGGCAGAGAACTTTTGTTTAAACAGTTTATCCATTATGCTAATTTGCCGTCTATCAGAAATGAGGCAAACAAATAACAGCATTCTGCAACTTTCATGCTCAGAAATTGATTTGATAAAGGCCCTGACTTTGCAGGGTAAACGCAACTTTCTTCGCCACGCTTAAAAAAAAAAAAAAAAAATTCTCTCTAAGTGTCTCCAAAGCAAACACCAAATCCTTCTGTTCTGTGCTTAGAATCAAAAGCCACGGCCGCAGGCTTGTATCTGCTTCTGCTAGCCTGATGAATATTTACATGCTTAAACACTCAAATTAGAATTCATTATCTTGTGTAATCTTGGGTTTAGATCTACATGTGCAGTTGTTTGATTAGTTGCTCGAGGATATGGGTTTTGTGCTTGGTTTGTGGGCCCTCTACCTTTTCTCACACTTGCCTTTTGATGCTAATGTCTGGCAAACGATAGGCCTGTTGTGTTCAAATTAGCATCTCTATTAGAATTGAAAAGATGTTTTTTTTTAGTTTTGAAGTTGTGTGATCCAACCTCTCAATCCAACTTGCACATGCACATCATCTTGTGGTAGCATGCTTTTGTACCGGACATATTACGATGAATAATTTAAGAACAACACTGGATTTAGTTGAATGAGCACCTGCACATTAACCGGTTTAATGCAGGAGCTTCACCGTAGCTGTGGGATTTTTACATTATTAAAGAGCAAAATACAGCACGGTCGCCTTTGTCATTCTTGACATTTCCTGAAACCATCTTTGCTATTTGACAGCATTAAAGATGCATGGGAGGCCTATGAATCCACTCTAAGAATTTTCTTTTTCCTCGAGGACTGAAATCTTGTGCGGCTTGGAGTTTGTGAGCTTTAAAAGGTAAAGTAGGTTTATTCTGTTTCTGTCACGGTCAGCCTGCTGCAAAGCAGGTCACTGTCACGTTGACATTCTAAAACATGTTCTTTCTTTCCTCCACAGCTGCTTGAGGTTTATCTCGTGCAACAGAGGAAGTGGTGCGGGAAGAAGAACGCGTCGGCCCTAACGTTTTGTGTGTACAACAGGATATCCGATGCTGGGAGCGTTAGCCTCGTGTCGAGAGGTGATATAAAAGATAGATTGTTGCTTGCATTCTTAAGAAGTGCAAAAACTGTTGTGTTGTTTTTTTCTTCCTTGCCTTTTTGTCTTTCAGCACATCTGCTCTCTTGTCGTATCACTGCGGTCCACGTTTCAGCTTGACGCTTGTAGCTCAAAAAAGTAAAACATTGCTTATCTGGAACTCCCCTTATCATACTTGTAGATATTCTGTGTACTTCAAGTGTTGGATTCACTCATAGGCGAAAACGTTAATTGCTAGTTGACTGACAGCTGAAAAACACAGGGATTTCATGCTGGGGCAACGGTAATTGTTTTCAGATTTGTTTTAGAGTGTCTTTTTGATCAAATTTGTGCGAGAGCGAGTGAGAGAGAAGGAAAGAAGAAGGAGAGGGAGCCAGACACTACTCATGGGGCCCATTAGGAAATTGCCAGTAAGCAAAGTTGCAAATAAGCTGTCACACAGTACAAATGAGATTACCTTTCCAATGTGCCCTGGAACCTGCACACCGGGGGATGCAGAACCAGTCACGGCAAAACAAGGCACAATCGTCTGATTTATCTCAGCGCTTGATCTTCTGGTGGTGTTCTTTCTGCCTCTGTTTTTCATGCATGGTGTGCAAAACAGTTTACAAAGTGCTTGCAGCACAAGTTAATCAGTTGTAGACAACCTCTGAAGCGAGTCGACACAGTGTTTCAAGTCAGGGATTTCACTTAGAGTCATCAGCGCCGAATTTATACACGTACAGAGAGACTTAGCTGCGAATTTCTGTCTAAACTGTTTACATATACTGCTCTGGCTTTTCATCTCTTGATCACGTTGTTGATGAAATAATGATTTGTTTTCATTTGTTGAAGAGATATAGAAGCACTCTGCAGGTTTCTCTTGCAGCATGACCACATGTTTGTCCCGGGGTTTAATTTTTTTTTTTTTTTTTTTGAAAGGTCACATTAAAACCTTTTTACTGTGCCTTTACCATTTTACAAATGCTTTTTATATCTGTACAGATTTTATAGTATTACTCTTGTCCCAGACCTAAACCTAGGTCCATAATAACAATGTAAATTATCTAATGAACTACACTCTTAAAAATAAAGGTGCTTCATGATGCCATAGAAGAGCCTTTTTGTCTAAAAGGTTCCATAAAGAACCTTTGACATCTGAAGAACCTTTCTGTTTCACAAATGGTTCTTTGTGGCAAATAAGGCTCCTCAGATTATAAAAAGGTCAACATGAAATGGTTCTTTAAAGAACCTTTGACTGAATGGTTCTTTGTGGGGCCAAAAATGGTTCTTTGAAGAACCTTTCGAAGCACCTTTATTTTTAAGAGTGCATGATAATTGAAACCAATATTAAAACTAATTATTTTCTGTATATACATTTTTACACAAATTGTGGCCCTCAGTTATAGCGTCATGGTGCTGAGGGTTTCCGCAGGACTTCAAAAAGTCTTACATTTTGTTGAATCAAATTTAAGACCATAAAAAGTCTTAAATTGCACAAGAAAGTCTTAATTATAGTGGTGTCAAATGAATTAAAAAAATTGACTTAATTAATCACACATTTTTTTTCTGAAATTAATCACGATTAATCCCACCTAACATTAAAGTTTTTAATTATACTTTTATATTGCAATAATTTCACATTCAATCTTCAAATTAATGTAGAAACAACATAAAGAAATTATATTTTTTGCCATTTAATGCCATTTTTCTTTTTATGACTAAAGACAAGCATCACTGATACCAACTGATATCTCTATGATTTTTTCCCTAATATTTAACCATTGACTACAGCCATTCAACATTACTGTATAATTGAGATCTATCAATTTAACATTTATTGGACTTTAAAAACTTATAATTTAAGTGAACTTAAAACAATCTTCACAGAAACCCATTTTAATAAATGCCATATAGCTACCTGTGCCCTTCAGCAAGAAAATAAAGCCTAATTTAATAAGTTATCAAACACTAAATTCTAAATTAAATAAAGATAAAGCTTAAAACTATATAAGTTATTGATTTCACATAGGTCACAGCAGCTGGTTATTAGGATATTTGGCCTGCTTTTACTTTAAAAGCTGCTGCTGCTAAACTTGACATGGATCTGATACTGCTTTAAGTGACTCATAAATAAATACTTACATGCACAGTTTTAAGGCAGCTTTAATGGCCTTTTTTGTAACTTCATCACTTAACAGACGACATAATTACGACCATTACATACTCCTAGTTGCATTTGGGCTTGAATATGATACAGCGCTTTAATATAGTCTAATACAGCACGCGCAGGCATATTTGGGCGTGTACTTGAAGAGCACGCGCTACGAACACAGTATAACGGCTGATAGGACAGAAATATTTGTTTTTACTGACATATGGCCTGACAAACATCTCGTCTGACCGCAGTTCACTGATGTTCTACTGAAGGTCCTTGTCACTGGTACCGTTTCCGCGCTCGTTTGACTCGCGCCTGGCGCTGAGGTGAAGTTGGAGCGCGCGTCTGAAAAGTCTCCCGTTTGATGTGCTCATACTAAAGACGTTCCGCGTCTAAATAAAGCAGTTCTTTAGCAGTTGTGAGTGGGGTGACCAAACCTAGCCCCGCCACTGCGTTAATTGCGTTAAATATTTTTAACGCGTTAAAATGAAAAAAAGTTTACGCGCCAATTTTGATACCACTACTTAATTATGATTTCAGGAGGTTTAAAATTTACGGATGGAAAGACCAGAATTGCGATATGGCTTAATATGACGATTTCATTGAATAGGAGTGCTGCACATTTCAATAGCCCCATTTACACTCAGTAAAATGCGACCCAAATGACCAAAAAAAAAAAAATGACAGTGTAAACAGGAAAAAAACGCATGCATTGGATATTTCGAGATCGGTTTCAGGCCTCATTCATATGTGGAAATAAATGAGATATAAATCGGATATGTGCCAGTGACTGTCATGTAAACAGGCAGATTGGATTTTCTGAGGCATTGGGTTCTGTACGTAATTAAAACTACTACAATTTGGTACTTTGCCATGGTTTATTGACGTCTTTTGGGACCATTGGTGGCAAAATTTGTGTAAATGCGCACAGGCTATTTTGAGCTACATGCAAAAAAAAAAAAATGTCTACTTTAGTCGAACTTGAGCTTTTTTACAAATTTGTTTTCACAATTTGCTTGTCAAAAATGATCTTTGTACATTTTCTGAGAGGATTACCTTTTCTCCGCTTGCTTCTCGCAATGACTGTCATCCAAAGTGTGTGCATAACGGCGCTTCCGACGCCGCGCGATCCCAGTAAATACACATATACACAGAATTACAGTATTTCAGTATTCACGCAGACATGATCTGTTGTGTCTTAAGTGAACGTTTGGGGAACTGTTGGGGAAAAACCTCTGATGTGTAACATTATATATGATGATCTAACAATAAAAGAGGAAGTCACTGGCTGCACTTCATTAAACTGCTTTTGTAGTTTTAATAATCAATTTATGTGTAATGAACACATTTGAGTATTTGTTTTCAGTACATGAACGTTTGTTTAAATATGATAAAGGTAAAGCATTATTTGTTTCTTTAGGCTATTTGTTATACTTTTTTTTGCATCTGTTCTTTTTTTATAATAGCAATGACAAAATAAAAAATAGCTATATTGTGATTATTAATATAGTAATTATTAATAAGAAAAGAACTGGAGGAAAACTTTAATCTTTCTCATAATCAACTTTGCTGACTCTAATTTAAAATTTGCTAATTGTGACTTGTTTGATCAGCACAGTTCACATATTGTATGTGAGGAGGCGGTAAACAACAACAATGTATGCCCAATGTTTACGATGGTATAGTGTAAACACATGAATTGGATATGGGTCACAATTGAAAGAATGTGTAAACAGACAGCCAAAAAAATCCGATATAGGCAACAAATCAGAATTGGATATCAAGACCTGCAGTGTAAACGAGGCCAAAGACAGGTGCTGCACTGCTTTGTGTACTGCCATCACTGGGGAACAGTTATATTGCTGCCATTCCAAAAGCGCCACCTGCTGGCAGAGAATGAATGTGTATTTTCAGTAAGCCTGTTGTTTTTGTTCAGACCAATGTGAAAACTGACCCATGTTTTTACCCTGCAGACATGCAGAGCTGTAAATGTGAACTGGTGGATCGATAAGAAGATAATGCATTATAAAAATCTAAACAGTAAAATGTATTTATATGTTATTTAATTAACATGATGATTAATTGATAATAATTGTTTAAATATAATACAATAAATACTTTTGACTCTTAAAAATGGTTTGAAGGCTGAAATGTCAAGTTTATCATTTTATAAAACATTTATTTTTTGTAAAAACTTGTATCTAAACTGTAAATTATACTTTTTACAGTCATTTTGCAGTTTAATATGCTACTATAGACATTGCCCTAACCCGCTCATATGGTATTAAGTTCATTTGTGCAAGTCTTTACATTTGAGCTTAAAAATCCTGCAGAAACCCTGTAATGATGAAATATGAAACATCATGTGAACACAAAGAAAAATCAAGGTGAATACACTGTTTTTTTTTTTTTTATAAGTTATGAACAGAACAAAGATTTTTGAAGTATGTTTTACATACTTACTGTCTTTAAGGAATAGTTTACCCCAAAATATAAATTTACTCACCCTCAGGCCATTCAAACTGGAGTTTGTTTCTTCATCAGAACATATTCTGAGAAATATGGAATTATGTGCCAATAGCCTTGTGGTTAACGCACTGACATATAGGACAACTGTGCCTCTACCCGACCTGGGTTCGAATTTCAACCCAGGGTCTTTTGCTGATCCTGCTCCCCAAGCACATTCCTGTCAATTTCAACTGTCCTGTCATCTAAAAAGGCCAAAAACTAAAAAAAAACGTGTTTGTTTAGAACTGTTTTGGACTATTATTGCTTGTAAACAGTGTGCATATTTGCAAATTTCTCTCCTGATTTAGATGACTTTTTCACTGGAGAATGCAATATTATAGATAGAGGACTCATATTTTAGCTGAAAGCAACAGTTTAAAGTTAGAAATTATGGATTTGTTTATTACAAATATGCATGTCGATTACTTGTGGAATATTTCAATGCTTTTATCAGCTGTTTGAACTCGTTCTGACGGCACCCATTCACTGCAGAAGATCCATAGGTGAGCAAGCGATGTAAAGCTGTTTTTCAGATGTCATCTTGGATGACCTTAGCAAATTTTCATTTTTGGTTGAACTCTTTTTTTTTTTAAAAATAAATGTAAGTCTTTAGTGTCCATACACTTATGTATACACACTGTAATTTTTTTTTTAAAGTTATGAATAAAATAGGCAAACTCAAACTTTATTCTGAATGCGATTAATCGGGATTAATTGTTTGACAGCCCTAGAATAAAACAAAGATTATTGAAGTATATTTTATATGAAATTCTACTTTAGTCTTTCTACTTCAAAATGTAATATTTCATTTAATGTGCTTTCAGTTTCTTAATTATAATTAACTTTAAAATTTACTAGCCATTTATGAGTGAAAACTGTTTCTATGCCTATGTTTTTTTTGTGTGTGTATAAATATATTAAGATAAGTCTTACCAGAACCTTTTAATGAGTCATGTAATTTATTTATTTATTAGTTATCAGGCACTATTTGTATTTAAGCAACTTGAATGAGAAAGATAGATAATAATTAGAGTCATGCAAGCAGAAGCAATTAAATGCATGGAATTGTTCTTATATTAATATGACCCTGAACACCACAAATTTGTTGACGCAAGTCATAATTTTCACTTGGATGCTAGTTATATTCAGTACAAAAAGTGTCTTTCTGTCAAATACTGTGAACTCCATATCATGAACATAAGTGTGAACATGTATGAGTCACTATGATGAAAGATGGAGATGGATAAGAGCCTAAGGTTACTGCTTCCACTTTTCATATGAAAGAAATATCAAGCCGTCAGTGTCTTTGCTTGACAATATTTCTCTTTCTAAAACACAAGGCTTATTCCAATTATGATGACTTATGATGTTTTTATTGGTAACGATGGGGTGCAAATCATGCCAAAACAGCCAAAATAGAAACTATGCCGATTTCATTGAATTTACAGTATGTGAATTTGGGGTATATTTTGCGGCGAGACTTTGCTTTCTTGTCTCAAAGTTTGTATTGTGGTGAAACACAAGTCTATTTTCATTCTGCCGAAACGCCGTTTCTGTAGACAACTGGGAGACCCTCATTAAATTCACACCAAATGTATGACTCTGTCACACCCACAAAACCCCTCTGGTTGCACTAGACCCATTCTACGGCTTGATCCTGTTTATCTTTTGTAGGACCCAAAATTACTACATTTAAACTATTCTGGCGAAGGTCTGAATGAACCATGCTATTCAGATGACGATGAGGTTTATCTCAAACTGTTACCTTTAGAGTGTGCGGACACCACTGTCATCATCATTCAAAGTTATTTTGGTACATTCCCAAGCACACAGAAATAAAATGCAGAACCAGAGCACTGCTATAATATTTGCATTGACAGCTGAACATGCAAACTTTCAGATTTGAATGCAAACTGCAGTGTGTGGTTGAGTGTTGGCGGGTGTTGAAGGGCAGGCTGCGTCTGAGAGTGTCAAGCGTCCTGTCGAGTGAAGTGAAAAAGGAGATTAGACTAAACAGATCATAGTCTTATCTGTGAGGTATATTACTGAATTACTATTACGTACACATGTCTGGATTACTATTATTTCTGGTTGATGAGTGAGCATGCTGCTCCCCTTAGAAATCCACTGACAATTGTAAAAAATCTAAATGAAATTTTAATGAGATTTTAATGAGACTTGTCTTATTATCCAAATTATATTTCTGAAATTCATCTCGGAATATAGTCCGCCGATATTGCTGAGGAAGAAAGATAGAGTTCATTAAACACACATTGGCCTATTGGGGCATGTTGTCACAGAGCATGGGGTATGTTGTCACAATGGGAACCTGCCAACAGCCAAGTATAGGTTTCCAGAGCAAGTTAAAAAGTTGAAATAAATAAATAAATAAATAAAATCATAAAACTTGTAAAAAGTAATACAACAACAACAAAAAAAAAAAAACAAAAAACAAATCTGCAGTTTAACAGTAAATATTGCAATTCATAAGTAGTAAAAAAGTCATTTTAAAACACAGGAGTCAACTTGCTGACCAGTCAAACTGAAAATTTTCCTTTTTTTTTTTTATATCCCTTTTTATATTGTTGACCCTTGTCTTCAAGGAATAGTTTACCCCAAAATATAAATATACTCACCCTCAGACCATCCAAAATGTAGTTACGTTTCTTCATCAGCATAGTTTCTGAGAAATTTGGCGTTATGCCATTTGCTCATCAATGGATCTTCTGCAGTGAATGGGTGCCGTCAGAATGAGAGTCTAAACAGCTAATAAAAAAAAACATCAGGATAAGCCATACCCTGTTGTCCTCTTACATTAAAATCCACCTATATATCTGTTTTGGACAACTTTTGCTTGTAAACAGTACTTGATTTGTGCATATTTCTCTCCTAATTCAGACAAAAATGACTTTTTGACTGAAGAATGTAATATTATGGATAGAGAACTTATATTTTAGTTGAAAGCAACTGTTTGAAGTTAAAAATGATGGGTTTATTTGTTACAAACATGCATGTGGATTACGTGTGGAGTATTTAAATGCTTTTACCAGCTGTTTGAACTCAATCTGATGGCACCCATTCATTGCACAGTATCTGTTGTTGAGCAAATTATGTAATGCTATTGTTCAGATGAAGACACAAACTCATCTACATCTTAGATGACGTTAGGGTGAGTAAATTATAGCAAATTTTCATTTTGGGGTGAACTGTTTAATATATGTCAAGTGTTTTAAATGTGTTTTATTATTTTAAGTGTATTTACCTAAAATACTAAATGTGATCCTGGACCACAAAACCAGTCGTAGCACAGGTATATTTGTAGCAATGGCCAAAAACACATTGTATGGGTCAAAATTATCTGTTTTTTCTTTATGCCAAAAGTCATTAGGATATTAAGTGAAGATATAAATATCATGTAAATTTCTTACCGTAAGTATATCAAAACTTAATTTTTGATTAGTAATATGCTTTGCTAAGAGCTTCATTTGCACAACTTAAAAGGTGATTTTTTTTTTCAATATTTTGATTTTTTTTTTTTTTTGCACCCTCAGATTCCAGATTCTCAATTAAAAAAAAAAAAAATGACTGGTTTTGTGGTCCAGGTTCACAAATATGAAAATACTGAAACTTTAGTTTGCTGCGCATAATTATTCTGCATCAAGAATATCTAATGTCAGAACATTGTGTTTAACACAAACATATCAAACCACTGTGACAGAAAACACCTTTATGTAATTGCACCTGTCAATCAAAATCTTACAGTTACTAAATGTAGTTCTTGACAACTCCTCTGTGTAGAAGCCTCGCTTTTTCTTCTATATCTACATTTATAACTATATCTATATATATAACTCAGTGCTTACAATAACATATTTCAGTGAAATGCCATCTGCATTCTCCCTTCAGTAGTTTTTACAGTAAATCGGTCCACAGAATGCCCTTCAGACCACAGCTGGTTGAATAAATCAAATTAAGCGTTTAATTATATTATCTGTAACATTGATTCCTTAAATTTAAAGATTGCAGCAGATACAAAGAGGACAATGTCCAGGCCTTATTAAACGGTCCTACTGCATATGATGAATAATCCTAGTTATTACACTGTTTGCACAATAAGACAAATACAGCCGTTGTGAGGAAGAGATATCGCATGAGTGCTGGCTGAGACTGCCATACATGGGCAAATTTCAGCGACTCTGTGTGTAAGTGTGTGTGCTGCCGGCTGGAATTTCGCCCTCTGACGTCACTGCCTGTTACTCTCCCAGATTTGGGAAAAAGAAGTTTCACTTTAAGTGGGGATTTGAAACTCTGTGATTCTTAGAAAGCGAGGTAAGAGAACTATTAAAGCTTTCGAGGGGCGGCTCCACGCGTTGAAACGCCGATCGCAGGCCAGGGATAACGCAGCGTTGTTTCTGGGCTCGAGCTCTACAGCTCGAACTATATTTGACAACTATATGTTCTTCTGTGAGAGATTCGAGCTGTGCCATTGAAATGGAGGGCGTGAGGTTGCTGGAAAGGAGGGGGGCGAACTTTGTTTCGTGTTTTTACCACGCAGCCGAAACATTTGAGCGAACATATAGAATGTGTCGGCGTGCTTTGAATACGATTAGTAGATACTTGGTGCATATGAACTTCTGAAACTGATCGTGTTGTTATTCCGAAACATTCTTGCACTGTTGTGTTTCTTTTGAAGAATGCGGAAGTAAATAGGCTGGAGGGTTTGTGTGCTGGAGGATTGTAGTGCCCTACAGACGTGGCTTCTGCTTACAAGAGCAACAGATATGAAATGTTAGTGTTGTCCATGTGTTTTGTTTGCGTTGTTATATTCAAACATCAGTGTGAAGCTGTGCAACTTGTATCGGAGTTTAATAATTCATTGTGTGTACTTGTTTACCGGTTAATGCAGGGAATGCATAATTATTACACTTACTTGTGATTTTATGTAGCTCTGGGAGGTTCTGCCTACGCAGATGCTTATCGAAACAACATTTGATTACTTGAACATATTTATTTTAAATGTGTGATAGTGTTGACATAGCATGAAAAGCTCAGGTAATTTGAGTACAGGCTGAAGTAGAAATAGCCTACGCTTGATGGTTAGACCATTCTGAATGATTTTAGCCTGTTGCGTCTACTTTTAAACCACAATGTGGAGGTGGTTAAGATGCGCTCAGTATTGACATTTTTTTAGACAGACTTGTGGCTTGAAGTTGAATATGCAATTTGTTTTGAGTTGTGAGCTTTATAGCTGCCTATTGAAATCATCAGACTTCAGCTAACTAACTCTACAGTGATAATATGGTTGGTTTTGTCAGCATAGCTCTGTCATTTGTGGGTTTAATTGCTGAAATGGAATGTGTTTCTATCTACCATTGAAAGTAAATGCTATTTTGATTTTTGTAATAACTCCTCTTTTGGTAAAGCATGAATCCGATGCTGTAATCTAAGTGTTTTCTATTGTGTGTGCAGCTAATCGTAAGCACGCAATTTATCTCTCCTGAAAGATGTTTTCTTGTCAGAAAAGCAAATATCTCCATTTCAAGTCGGCCAAAATGTCTAGAATGCAGACATTGTTCATCTTAAAAGTAGCTAAGTGCTAAAATATTTATCTGTTTCCTCACAAAGACGACATTCAGAATTCTACTTTCATATGAATCTCTAATCAATAACATCAAGGCCTCCCAGCCATCAAACTGAATATCTCTAGCACCCCCAACACCCACCCCCAGTCTCCCGAAAAAAGTTTGAACTCCAAACTACATCTCACCCAACAGCAGGAATTAAAAAAGAGGACGTGTTTGACAGTCTAGTGATGCTTAAAGTTAAAAGATGAATCCTGCCTTTGAGCCTAGTCTTCCATGCTCACTCCTTTGACTGTCGTTTTGCCATTAGTGCAGACTTTCTATGAATATTGACTCTGTGCCGTATTACTGTAGGTTACTGTTGGATCAAAAAGTGTTGTGCCTCTTTTCTGTTGCTATGGAGACTCTGTGATCAGGTGATGTCTGGAACAAGAGTGACAACTGAAAGTTATAAATACACTGAAAACAATTATAGTGAGCATATGATTTGGATTTGTGCAACTGTTAATGCGTGAACCAGTTGAATGAAGATTCCAAAGCAGTAACACTGACTGAATGATTTGTAATCTAATTTAATATAATTATTTATATGTTTAATCTAATTATTTAGAAAAATGTAACCCTTTAGAACCTCAGAAAATATACTAAAAGGCTTTTTAACAAGTTCTCTTTTGCAAGAATTTTTGAATTTTTAGCATTGATTAAATTTAAAAATTCTATGATTTTTATCTTTTTTGTTGTTGTTGTTACTTGTATTATGTATGTTTTTGTATAGTGATTACAGTATACTTATCTATATACTTATTATATATGTACACACACAGTGTCTATCTATATGAAAGAAATGACACTGTTAGTGTTGCTATAATTATAGCCATTGTTGCTGATGGTGTTAAAACATGCACACACACATACACACACACACACACACACACGTCTGGTTTATTATCTTGTGGGGACTCTCCATAGGCGCAATGGTTTGTATACTGTCCACACTGTATTTTCTATCCCCTTACCCTAACCCTACCCCTAAACCTAACCCTTACAGAAAACTTTCTGCATTTTTACTTTCTCAAAAAATCTCATTCTGTATGATTTATAAGCTTTTGTACCCATGGGGACCGCAGGCTGGTCCCCACAATGTCAAAAATTTCAGGTTTTACTATCCTTGTGGGGACATTTGGTCCCCACAATGTAGCAAAAACAAGTACACATATACACACACACACACACATATATATATATATATATATATATATATATATATATATATATATATATATACATGCATGCATACATACATACATACCCATTAGAACCTGGAGCTAAAATAGGTAATTTACATATTACAAATTTATTTTATTTTATTTTACTGTAAAATTCTAAAAGTGCAAGGTGTGATAAATTAGCTTTCAAGAAATAGAGCAAATAAAAAGCAAATATTTTTAATAGCAAATATTTATGAGAAGCACTTCTGCAAATATTTTTAATAGCTAATATTTATGAGAAGCACTTCTGCATTTTTGATTAAAAAAGCTAAAAAATAATACAAAAGGTTTCTATTTAAAATAAATGCTGTTTATTTGGACTTTCTCTATCATCAAATCCTGGAAAAAAATATTTATGGTTTCCACAAAAATATTAAGAAACATTGATAATAGAAAATGTTTTTTTAACATCAAACCAGTGATTTTTTTTTTTTTTTAAATTGGCAATTTGATGCTCATTTCCACCTCTTCTTGCATTTCTGTAAATCTGTAAATACCAGCACTCATTCATATTTAATATTTAATAACATGTAATTTAATATATTTTAAATAAAGTAAATACTTTAAAATATAATGTTGTGATGGCTAATTTTACATTTAGCATTTTAAACTAATAAAAATAGATATTTACCTATATAATTTGAATTTCACCCATTTATCGTTTAGTCATTACTGGCTTGTCGGTATCAGCCAGAATTTTAATACTGAGAAGTACAAAAGCAATATCCCAATCCTGCATTTCAGCATGGCTGTGATTAACTACGGCCTTGTGCCTAGAGCCGAATAAGATTCGATTTTGCTTAAATTAGCCTGACATTAATGCTTTTCATCTGAAACTCATGTAAGCTGAATTTGCCCGATGAATAAGTTTTGAACAAAGCTATAATTTGAGTACTGGATGACAAATTCAGTAGTCTGATAAAACAGCTGCACCCACTGTTGCACTTCAGTTTCCAAGAGTTAGTGAGGACGGATCTGTGTAGTTTACGTACACAGGAAACAGGCATGCAGGATGAGAGGTGGATGAATGAGTGTACAGTGGCTCTGTCCTTTAGGATGTGGTGTGGAACAGGCTCCGGACCGCGAGACGGATGATGCGGCGGCCCGCTCGTGCGGTTATGATTTACAGCAGACTTCTGCTCATTTCTCACTGCACTCATTGACACAGCAGTATAAGGAATGCTGCCCGACTTAAAGTTCAGCTGCACAGTGACTTTGATCTTCCTCTGAACTCTGGGTAATCAAGCTTCCACACATCCCCTTCAAGTGCTTGCAAGGAGAAAGACAGATTGCCACATTAGCATACAAGGCTAAGAAGACACCTGCAGCCGTAAAAAGGACACACAGTGTTTTAGCCGCTGATAGAAAGAGGAAGGAGCGTGCAGATAAGAGGAAGGACAGCTGAGATGTGTTCACATGCATTTAGAAACATGAGCGTTGTATGCTTATTACCACGGCCGGACAGGCCTTCTCGATTTATGTGGATTAAACGCCGTTTCTCTTGTCCTAGTTGTGATTGATGAAGTGTTTCGTAGTACTATCTCTCTAGTTTTTTCTGAACCTTCATCTTTCCTTTGGTCCACTGTCTGTTGACTACCAAATAAGAATGTATTGCCTGTATCCAACCTTTTGTAATCTTTGTCAAATACTAGTTCCTCTTAGTCAAGGCTTGCAGGTATTACCTTGACTCCAGGCAAGGGTTTTGCTTTTTATTTTTAAAAGTGTGTTTTTGTGTTTTCAGCATTCTTTTATTAAACTTAAAGGTTTTAAGTTGTAATTTAGACTCTCTAATAGTGTAATTCATACATTATGACTGCCCTATCAGTACTCGTCAGGAGGGTTTTATGAAATTGAAAAAAAAAAAAAAAAAACTGCCGTTGCGATATATAAGAAAAAAAAATAGGATTTTTCACCGTATTTCTATATATAGAAAAGAATGAATAATTTTTACTCTGCACAATTTGAGAAAAACGTTCATAATTGGGTTTACTCTTTACAAGAATCAACTCAGGCTAAAACGGTAAACCATTGAACTTTTATTTTGACTGGTTGTGCTGCCGGTTTCAGAGTGAAGTCTGACTCTGTGTCCATTTATAGGCATACAGGCAGTGATGTCAGTGTCTCACAATGGCTTCATTGACAGTAAATGAACCGAGTTGTGGAACTGTACTTGTGTAAGTGCTGCGCCTGAAAATGATACAGCTTATATTATTTCAAAGAAACCATATTTGACAGTTGCCCAAATACGTATCGTGATAACGATTTCAATAAAACAATTTTCAAATTTTAATTTTAGCCCTATTAGTCACTTCCTTTATCTAGATGCGATCTAGGAAAACCCAGCACATGGTGAAATTTGACCTGTTTTAGGTTTTGATACCATATGAAAGCTAGGTTCAAGCCCTTTTCAAAACTGTTTCTTTTCATAGCTTGAACGTAACCAAGGTTATGGCTGTCTAAATTTGGCTGATAGCGATGATTTTCAGGAATGGAATTTTGAGAAAAACGACTTTAAAGTAGGATGGGTTTCCCTTTACGGGTTTAACGAGAGCTGTCTGTCAAGTTAGGAGCGCTATACTGCTTCATTACACAAACAGACTAACGTTGTTTATCATGTGCATAGCCTCCGAACTTTTGATCACCCATTTTATGTTTAGATAGCACGAATAATGCAGCCTACCTTGTAGTAAACGCGAGCGCAGCGCAACTGTTCGCGCACTGTGCATAAAACAGACTGTCATTGGACTCCTCCTCTTTAGTAACTTCATCATCCGATCCTTCATCTCTGGATGTGAAATAGTCTGTTATAACATGACGGGTTTTCCCAGATCGGTTTGATTTTTATATGCAAGAACATATTTTGTATTAACAGCCCCTGGCAAATGTTTGTAATTGGTGTCAAGGTAAGTATAATTATATAAAGCTTCCAGTTAAGAATGCGTAGTTCACATTAACTTCTTGTTCTAACCTACTGTCTTGATTTTATTAAGTATTATTATAGTTTTGCATGTGCCTAACAATAGATATTGGTTGAACGTGTTGAAGCTGTGTGGAAAGCTCTCTGACCTGCTATGAATAGCTCTTCAGGTGCAGCATGATTATGAAAATATGTAAGGCAATGTAACAGACATACAGAATGTCAAATAGAATTTGCACTCAGCTTTATTTTCCATTAAGAATATCTGATCATTGTTAAAACAAATTAAATTTGCTTCTCAAGTAAATTTTGTTTTAAGAATGTTGATAAACATACTGATTAATAAACTGTTTTGTTGCAGTTCATGCCAGGTTCTGTTTTTTTTTGTTTTTTTTTGACTTCGTAGTGTGTGCTTCTTTGTAGTTGGAAAGCTGATGAAAAAACTGTTGTTAGCACAATCTTAGGAGTGATGATCTTCTGGCTATTGTGATTCATCCATCTCTGTTTTTTTTGGATACACTTGATGTTCCTTAGAAAGGCAGTGACATTTGCAAATTATTATGATCTTGTATTAGTCATCTAGTAATATAAGCTTTTTTGTGGCTGATCTAGAGGACAGTGTAATTGTAATATGTATGCAGAATTAATGATAACATATGATATTTATTTTTTATATAAAAGTCAGTTTTTTTTTTTACACTGGTAAAACTCTCCTGGGGCCAGATGTCCATATAAAAGCTTATTTTATATTATATATTTATAAAATGGTGGAATTTTATTTATTTATTTGCTGATTTAGTTATACGCAAACAATTTTGTTCAGAATTTTTGTCTTGTTTTCCATTACAAATATCTAAACATTTTTAAACAAGATAAATTTTAGGGCTGTGACTTTTACTGAAATATGTACAGTAGTTGAAAACGTATGAAAGATTTACGTTATTTAAAAAAATCCACTTGGTATAATTCATATTTTGGAATATGGGGGGCGCCATTATTTCGATGACGTGCAAATGGTTGCACTCGTTGAGCTACTGGTGCTACCTGTTGCTATTTTTAAAATAAAATACGGAAATTCTGAAAATAAAATACTGATACGATGACCACAGCTAGTGAAAGAGCTTACAGGTGGCGTTGAATAAAAGTGTAGTCTTACAGGCACAATACTGTAACGGATTGTGTCATTGCGTCACCTGCCAATGATGTTATACACCCTTGATTTTCCAGTTTTGTTTTGTAGAAAACATAGAAACACTAAAAATGCTTTATTTTATTATGCATTTTATTAGACAGGTGACGAACGCACAGAAGTAGCATTATAACAGAACTTTTTATCACACTCAAATGTATCTAGTATGAAAAAAAACATACGCATGAAGCGGAAACGGTCGACTGTAGCATAATAAAAGCTCCGCTGCTTTTCCTTCATTAGCGTTCGCTCCAGCATCCTCATTTTGTTTCCATGACTTTCATTCCCACCCTGCTTTATACTACAGTGACCCTAATAAGTCTTTAATAAAGCTATCAATGAACATGATTTCTGCCCGAATCCCCTCGGATTGCATCGGCTGTGAGGATGAAGACTACAACTCCCATGATTCCACACTCAATCACGGCATCATCAAACTACGCCTTTGTTTCTTTGTTTGTTTTTGAATAGGTGCCCTCTAGCAGCAAAAACATACATGTTTTGCTTTTAATCCAAATGCGTCTAAACGCCCGCGGATATCGAGTGAAATCCACACTGAGAAATTTTTTAGTGGCAGTGGCATCGTGTCAAACATCGGCGTATTTTCATCCTGCCGGGATGGCATCTAGCGTTTCTTGTCTCTGCCATTTGTAAGCTCTTTCAGTAGCTGTGGTCTACTAAAAGCCTCAGAGGCATCAGAGCTAAAGCGGAGAGAACAAAGACGCAGATTTTTAGGAAGTGTTATTCATCCACAGGCATCTTCTCATTCTTTTCTCCTCTTCTTATCGCTAGGAAAGCAATGAAGGCTTACGTCACTTCTCTTGTTGCCCTTCGGCTAAATATTACAACCAAAAGCCACACATTGTGGCATTGTATCAGTTTTTTATTTTCAGAGTTGTGTTGTGGTAAAAAATAGCAACAGGTTGCGCCAATAGCTCACCGAGTGCAACCATTTCACACCATCAAAATAATGGCACCCCCCATAGTCCAAAATATGTATAAAACAATGCAGGTTTTTAAAATAACATACATCTTTCATTGGTTTTCTACTACATATTTCAGTAAGAGACATCATTTATATTTTATTAAGCCATAAAAGTCTTAATGTCCATTTTGTATATAAAAAAGAAATACAGGATATCTGGACTCTGGACTGGAGTTAAGACTTCTGTTAGTTGAATCTGAAATGGCGATATATTGAAGTATCAGTCTGTCACTATATTGTATTAGCATGCAGTCACACATTTTATAAGTGGATATGTCATAAAAATATGCAAAACATGATCAAAATCTCACTGTTATGTGCTCAGTTGTGGGTTGGGCAGGCCGGCTCTCCTCTGAGGGAGTGCAGGGCCAAAGTTAATTAGGCATCTTTAATCACCTGAAGTCACTCTCTCTGACACCGTTTAACCCCCTTGTAAATGGGTTATTATTACTTCTAAAATCCCCTCTGTGGATTCAGGAATGAAAGGGCTATTTTAGCTCTGCTAAGTGAAACCCTGTCGAAATGCACAAAAACCTTTTCCCCCCCTCTAGCAATGAAGAAATACCAGCCTCCTCTGTTCTAACCATCATTTGCTTTGTGTGGAATTAGTAAAGATTTCTGTTTTGTATAAACAATTCTCAAGATTGGCTTGAATATGTTTTAATTACATTTGCTATCTTTATGATTATAATATCACGGAGCTCTGCTCTTTACGTGAGGCAATCAGTGAGATTAATTTCTCGATTTGAGAATACATGCTGTGTTTATTCATCTATGAATGTAAGTTTTTGTGGCTTTCAAATTAAGCTCTGCACGGCGATGCTTTACGGCTGAAAACATCTGCACACGAGTGACCAGAAGCCAATTATGTGTTAATGTGTTGACTGCTTCATAGGGTAAAATCTGATCTTGTCATGTTGTACCTTATTAACCAAGCTCTCAACTATATCTTATCAGCGGAATACATAAAATGAGTCAACATTCTCAAGAAACACTTTGCTCTTTTAAACCGGATGCTGTATTTTCCCCAAATAGCTGATAATTATAATAATCATCACACCACATGGAATACAGGTTTACTCACAGGCCTAATAATGATCCCTGTCAGAAAAATGAAGAACTGTTTTGTACAGGAAAATTGGCTTTTGATGTGAAATAGATACACGGGTTTTTAGGCTTTCGAGTGTGGCAATACCGCTTTGCTGATGTGGATGGAGCACTTGAGGATCTTGGTCCTTATGACAGTCCGCGGTTGTATGTGTAATATAGGCCTTCACACGCGTAACTGACCATGTCTGCGCACTCATTCCGAACCGCTATATGCACTTCAGTGTGCTTGTGTTTTTGTGAGTCTCAATGTGCATGCGCTTGGGTGAATATTGACCTGTATTAAGGTTGATCTCTTGCTTACAGAAAGCTATTGTGGCACAGCAGGATGTTCTCAAAAGGTGATAACGGAATCCAGGTGATTTGCTTTTGTATTGTGAAAAGCTATAGAAATAGGCTTCCTAGGTGCTCCAATTGATTGAGCGCCACCCCGATTTCCATGTTTGGTCAGTCCCTGCAGTCTGTTCTGTTCTGTTCAAGAACAACCATTTCGTAGGTTTGCTGAGTGTGCAGACAAAACAAAAGAGTGATTCCATGCTGACATATCTTAAAGGGAGAGTTTATTACTTACTCTGCTTCATTTCACAAACAGAAAAGGGGATTTTCATTTTTTTTTGTACATACTTTGTCTCAAAATCAAAATATATTTTTCAAGCCGTTTGGCAGATGAATTGATGGATGGATAGATAGACATGAATGAATGAATGAATGAATTAAAGTTTTTATTTTTAAATAAATGTAAAAATACACTGTAAAATATGATTATTTGAAGTTGTAAATAAAACAAAGATTTTTGCAGAATTACTGAAGATTACTGGAGATTATTGTAGTACATGGAATACTATTTCAGTAATTACTTCAAAATTTCATGTTTAATTGTAAGTGTGTTACTTGCTGTTTCATTGTGATTACTTGTGAAATTTACTACACTATAAAAATGCTGGGTTAAAACCATTGCTGGATTATTTGGCAACCCAGTGCTGGGTAAATATGGGACAGAACACATGCTGGGTTTTTGAGAGAGGTGAGAAAGACAAGACTATGGTGGAAGAGTTTCAAAATGAAGCGCCTGTTTTAAAAATATTTCAGATGTATTTTTTCAAATTATTTTTTTTTAAATTTTATATTACATCAAGGTGTATGTCGTGCTTCCAAGCTTTCGTATTCGTTTTGCTAATAAAAGTTCTATGTTTCTTATTTATTTGGTTACACAGTGTTTACTAATTTTCAGTTTTGTGTACCTATTTAAACTCTTGTGTAAGATGGTGTATAACATGGTGTATTATTCGTTTTGTTAATAAAAGTTTACGTTAATACCGCTAATTTAAAATTGAAAGTAAAACGCTTTCACAAGCTACCTAAAACCGAAGGGAAGTGAAGTAAAGAGGGAAAACTCAATCTAACTAAAAACAAACAATTGCTTGACGTCGAATTGCCGCTAATTTGAAAGTGAAAGTAAAATCTCCATGGTGGTTTTACTGAAGGACTCGCTTCAGTAAAACCTTAAACAAACAGGGAAAACTTAAACAAACTAAAAACAAACAATTGTTAGATGCTGAACTGCTGCTAATTTGAAAGTGAAAGTAAAACTCAAACTATACTTCAAGGAACATTGCTGTATTGTTTCTCTTTGAACAAACTAAAAAGAACTGAACTAAAAAGTTCTCTTTCATGTCTTATTGCGCTTAAACTGTCAAATACGCACAAGTTTGTTAAAAACACACATGAGTTGGTTATGTAACACAGTCAGTTATGTCTGTAAAGGTAAACAGCTGGGAAATAATTTGCATGTTTATATTAGATCTGTGTGGCAGCAGTGTAATGCACAGTAAATAAATCAATAAATGCACTGCTCTCTTGTCTCCTCTGGGGCTGGGACTCTAAATAGTGTTCTGTGCTCATCTATGCAGCCAATGACAGAAGTTACCATGGTTTGCTCACACTTTTGCCATGACGTTAGAACTGTTACACCGTTTTCCCATGCGAAAACGAAATGATGGCGCCATGGATGGAAATGTGCAGATTAAGGGGCAGTGATATTATAATAGTTACCACGGTTTGTTCGAACTTTTGCCATGGCGTTAGAACTGTTACACTGTTTTTGCTTGCCAAAACTAAATGATGGCGCCATGGATGGAAATGTGCAGATATTATAATAGTTTTTCACATGGGCTTACCAAAACACAGTTACTGGGTTGTCCTTTTTCATGTTTTCTGGGTTGGTAAATGTACTGGGTTCCTGATTATAGCACTTGAACATGAAAAAAAAAGTCAGATTTTCATGATATGTCACCTTTAATATAGTAAAAAAAAATGTGAAGACAACATTGTTATTCTTGAACATTCATGTATTCATATACTTTTCACTCTACGTACATAAAAATAAATTTCTAAATATGATTCGGTGTGGTACGAATGAATAAAATGACTGTATTAAAGTAAATGTTACGTTTCCAGTGTGTTTGTGTGGGTCAGTGGCATAGCGCTGTCTGAGGGTCTTGTGGTTCATTCGTGTAGTCCTCCCTGTAGGCATTCGAGAGTACTTTTAGATACTGTGGTTAGTTTTATTCTTAGAGACCATTGTGAGTGTGCTTGCCCCCCTCTTAAATAACTCCCAGCAATTACCATTGTTATTCTGCAAATGGTACGAACCACAGACTTGGCTTCTATGTGACTCTGGCCAGTGAAAAAGAGTGGCATTCCAGACCAAAAAAGCAAGCCGAATCAAATTTTGCCCCCAATCTTTCGCCTATTTTTATTTCCATATTTGGAAATGTTTACCTCCTCATGACTCCACAGTGCAGCAGGAAGAAGCACTATGAGTCATTTTAACAGCATAAGGGCCTGGCTGTGGGTCCTCCTCACTGAGGGCTTTTCTAGTCCATAGACACACGGGATGCTGTGAGTATCCTCTTCTCTTATCTTCTATTCTATGTAAGTTTGAGCACGTTAACCTTGCTGCAATCCTGTGGCATAGCGCGTTATACTTTTATAACTGCATAGCAGTTGTGCTCTTCACAATGGAAGTATAGCTTAAAACTAATATGTAGGAAGTTATAGAAAGGCTGCTGTTTATGGCCTTCATTTTCTTGGGTGAATTGTTGGTAGGAGCCACCTGACATTTTCTTGGAGGTTTTAAAGTACTTCTGTATTTAGTCATTCATACAATTGATTAAAGTTGTACAAATAATATTAAGTGGCTTGTACTTTGCACAACATGCCTTTTGTTTTATTTTAATCAGAGAATTTAAAGAACAACCTTCAGTGGGTTTAGAAACACTTCCTCAGTCTATATACATATACATGTCCTTTCTCTTCAGCTGACCAAGGCTGAATTTTCATTGAAATGGAAAATAAGATATTTCATTGTAATGTGTGCTCTTTATTTTGCTCAAAGATGGCTTTGCATGTCATATGTCTTTTTGGCATGGTTATGTGACTCTTTTCTTTGTTTGGTAATATTTGCTGAGGAGATATATTTGTGGAATGTATTACTCATGGTGTGAAGAGCTACTGACAAGTATGAAAAGCTATACTGCCTTTAAAGGAAAACTTTAAAAAGCTCAAATATGTGGTTATGGGACAGTTTGTTTGCATTAAGCAGGAATGTGTGTGTGTTTTTCCGACCACATTCTATAGGTCAATATTGGGGGTCTATCGGGGTCTCAAACTCAGACTTTTAGGGGAGCAATACCCAGGTGCCGCTGTCCGGCAGGGTCCAGCAGAGCAGAACAAATACAGGTGTTTTTACAATCATGAATCTGAACTAAACACAGTTATTATGCATGGACAGAGCTCTGCTGAGCTGGGCGTCTCATCTCCCTCATGCCTAACATACTGCTCCGCATGTTTAGTAGAGTAATGACGCATGAGATTGCAATTCCTTCCTTGAGAACTGCATTTTTCTCCTTGAACATTAAGCAGGTACCCATTACCCATTAAGATGCCAGACTTCACAATGTGGTTTTAAAGTAATGGTCAGACATAATATAATAATAATAACAACATATTTTTCTTCAGTCGAAAAGAAATTAAGGTTTTTGAGGAAAACATTTCAGGATTTTTCTATTGGAATTCAATAGGAGCCGACAGGTTGAAGGTCCAAATTGTAGTTTCAGTGCAGCTTCAAAGCTCTACACGATCCCAGCTGAGGAATAAGGGTCTTGTCTAGCGAAACAATCTGTCATTTTCTTCTTTTGATAGGACAGTAGAGAGATGACAGGAAAGAACTGGGAGGAGAGAGGGGAGCGGGATCAGCCTCGAGACAGGAATCGAACTTGGGTTGCCGTGTGCACAGTTGCGCTATATGTCAACCCACTAACCATGAGGCTCTTGGCGCCGACGCAAATGGCCATTTTCTAAAAAATAATGCAGTAGCTCGACTTCATACGTTATGTTGTCACGTTGAAAAGGTCACGCATGACGTAGGCAGAAGTGTTTACAAAGTGAACGTGCAAAGATAGTCAAACGCTCTTTACAAAAAAGGTAAAACGATGTTGGAGGAGAAAATGAGGAGGAGTTTTTGGCCCTACCCTAACTTTTTGAACCAAAGTACACAGACAAACTAACCGTGCATGATCTTTGCAACGTGATTATGTTACTGCGTGAAGTCACAGATCATAGACTGTAAAAAAAGATGGACGACACACCTCCACTCTCTTCCAATGAAGAAAAGTGATGCCACTAGCGCCCCAGTAGGATGCGGACATATTGCGCTGATTTGGGACCAGAGTCTGCGCAGTAGCGAGCAAAGTGGCACCGCATCCCGTCCACAATCGCAAACACACGCCTCTAATTAGCCTGACCGCTCCAATTGTTGTCTGCTTACTGCTGTACGAGAGGCTTGTGTTAAAATAAGGTAAATAAAACCCCAATCTCCTCCTGAATATCCCGGAAAAGTCCGTTGGCACCTCAGTTCACTCTGTCAATCTCCGCTGTCCATCATGACATCATGCTCCCGTTTTTATATCATCACATAACTAAACTTATTTAAAAAACAAACACTTGAACTTCAACATAATAAAAACTACATACAATAACAAAAACCGTCTTTGGAAAACGTATTTGTGAAATTTAATTTAGTTTGCCTCACGTCCCATTGGATTACATGGAGAGGGCGGGGTTAATGAACTGTACTGGGACCAGCCACCTGGAGGAAACATTTTTGCGTCACTTTTCAAGACTTGTGCGGCACACTTGTCACAGATGTGCATTGCTAGTGCAAGACAAGCATTTGGGGTTAGAAAGTGTATACATTTGTTTTTGTTTTTTTTTTTTTTCAGAAAATAACCGATTGTTTTGCTAGATAAGACCCTTAAAGGGGTCATCGGATGCTTATTTTCCACAAGTTGATATGACTCTTTAGGGTCTCAATGAAAAGTCTATAATATACTTTGGTTAAAAATTCTCAATACCCTTTTTACCTTGCCAAAATCAGCTCTGCAAAATTCATCCTGTTCTGGTCGAGGCTGCTTTAAATGTTAATGAGCTCTGCCCACCCCGCCCCTCTCTTCTCTCTGTGGAGTGAAGAGCCTGTTTACTTTAGCCGCGTTTAGCTGCTAAACTTGCTAACTAGCATGTTATAAGGAAAGGCGATCGCAAAGGTTCATAAAAAAAACAAAAAAACACTTATACTCACTTCTGCTGTAAGTGAAGCTGGATCACGAATAATTCACGTGAACGTAGACAGATATATGTAGATCGGGAGGCGCATTCCCTTCACAAACAAACGTAATCCACTGCATCTCCAGCTGCTCAGATGTGGGGAGTTAATGACAACCACTATGTTCATTATTACATTCAGCAACACAACACCTCAATCGCTCAATCTGAGATATTTTTGTCTAACTTACATCCCTGCTCCGGCATCGAAACAATGGAGGTCTATCGTGGGAGCGGCCTCTGTCTGTGTGATGCCACACTGACAGGCATCTGAGAATGGCTCGATTTGAAAAAGGGGATATAATTTTTTTTTACAGACTAATTAAAAACCACTGCATGGATTTTTATCATTATAGGGTAGATGTGTACATACACTACCAACACACATTAATGTTCAAGCAACATGTAAAAGGGAACTTTGCATCTGATGACCCCTTTAAGGTCATTGCACACTAAATCCGAAATTTTCGCATGTTAAAAAATAAATACGTCCTCACGTTGTGAATCATGTTAATACACTGCCTCCAAAACTTTCGTCCGTGATAAATAAATTCTGATCAAGTTCAATTTTCTGCATTTTTGCATCCGTAGCAAGAATTTTGATAGGAAGGGATGACAAATATGAAAAATGAAAAAAAAAAAAAAAACATTAAATTTTCGGACTCAGTGTGCAATGACCTTTATTCCTCGGATGGGATCATGTTGAACCCTTTGAAGCCGCATTGAAACTGCAGTTTGGACCTTCAACCCATTGATCCCCACTTAAGTCCACTATATGGAGAAAAATCCTGGAATGTTTTCCTCGAAAACCTTAATTTGTTTTCAACTGAAGAAAGAAAGGCATGAACATCTTGGATGACACGGGGGTGAGTAAATGATCAGGAAATTTTTGTTTAGAAGTGAACTAATCCTTTAAATCCTGGAAGTTACAAGGTTTGAATTCTTTTCCATTCAGGGAGGTTAATGTGTTTTGCCAAAATGTTCAGTTATCTTTGTTTGGTCATGGTATTTGTGGGAAAAAAAAAAAAAAAAGTGTAGCACACAGTCACCAAATCTGGAGTCTTACCAGTCTTAAGCCTTAACTCTCTGGAATTTTACCTGGAGCTGGTTCATTAACTTAGTTTAATAGAAATGTCTTTAGTTTAAGCACACTGCATCCCACCACCTTTATTCTTGACCGCTAGTACACCAACAGTTTAGCTGTTTACACCTTCACATTCCACTGGTACCACAGCATAGCTGTGGCAGAGGAAAGGTAGAGCTCAATGGGATTTTCCATAGCCGTGAGGTGCGATATACTCGACTTTAATGATAGAACGGTGTGATAATCTCATTACTTTTCGCTCAACAGTACTGAAGGATCTTCATATCCAGTGCTGGTTGGCTTCAGGCAAAGTTTACTGTAAACTCTTCAACACTTGTCTTAATTCAGTTTGGAGCCAGTGCAAACAGCAGCTGGAGCACTTAGCATCAGTCAAAACATTTTACTATTCATGAATCATTGCTCTGTTTTATCTCAACTAACGAAGTCTTTGTTAACTTGTGTTTTATTTATTCATCCCCCAAATGTGTAATGACTCATCTTGTTATGTGATAGTTAACACTTGAATTTTATTTTGAATTAATCAGAGGGCAGTAACAAGTGCTTCCATTAAATGACATGTTGGATTGCTAACTTTTCCTTTTTAAAAGGCCAGGGGATTTGTTTTTAAAAGACCGGAACTTCCCTCGTAATGAAGTGTCTTGTTGTTTATCTCTTATATTATGAGAAATTAGTCATTTTTTCTTTTGTGACACACTGAAATATGGTTGCACGAGCTACTCTAGCACTTCTGTGAGAATCATCCACCTCGTCTTTAGAAACTGGATTAAGATTGTAATCTATGTGCACTCGCTTCTCAGCACTGGCCTTTGATTCCTAACATATTCTTGGCTGCAGTTTGAGAAATTTCTGGTGTTTGTTTTCATATAGTGTTGTCAGTCCGAGAGAATCTCTTGACAACAAATAAAGTTCAGGACTGATTAACGAGAGCAATTAGAAGCCTGGGCAGATTGCAAGAAAGTGAAGTTAAATAAGTGGATGATTATCTGTTTATAAAAAGATTCACACTGAGGGTTTGATTGCCTTCTATTTTTAAATGCAGTTCCCCTGAGTTTTATGATTGAAGGTTAAGACTTCTCTAATGAAGGCATCAGCATGATACTGCAAATATTTCTTTAATAGTTTTCTTTACGGTGATGCCAGTGTCCTTATTTTTATTTGAGGTCAATGAAATGTGCCTCAACATTTTGGAGTTAAGGTTTTCACAGTTTATCCCCTGAGAGTGGGGAATTTAAATGAAGAATTGAATGAAGAATCAGATAAAATTTGGTAGCGTTTTATTATGTTGGTTATTGTAGATATTTTCACCACTGAATAAAAAATTAAAAAAGGTAATTGCGACTTTTTGTTGCAATATCTTTTTGTTTTTTTCATTTTATTCAGTGGCGGAAACATAGTTAATCGGCCTCCATAGTTAACAGAATAAAAAGTGAGATAAAAACACATTTGAGCTTGCTTCTATAAATCTTTGAGCTATTTTATCATGATTCGTAATAGGAATCATGGAATCCAGTCATAAAAATACTTTTCTTTTCTTTTTTTTTTTTTTTGTACTGTATAACGCAGAATGGCACGGATTTGTCAAAATAAAAAGTTTGGTTTAACTTGAAGAAACCATTACTGACATATTGCTTATTGTAATGACAGCACTACTGCTAATAATAAAATTATTATTAAAATATTATTTTTAAAGGACTATTTACCAGAAAAATTTTTAAAGGACTATTTACCAGAAAAATTACTTGCCAGAATTTTAGCAGAAAAATGTAATTACACAACACAGTATTTCCGGAAAAAAAGGAAAGAAATAAAATAATAATAATTATTGAAAAAAATTAATTAGAGACGTTTTTCATTATTAATATTTAATGAAACCATTAAAATTGAATCCAGAAAATTAGTGGACAACAGGATTTAGTAAAAATAAAAAGTTTAGTTTAATTTGAAGAAACCATGACAGACATATTGCTTAATGTAATGATAGTACTACTACTAATAAAATTATTATTAAAACATTTTTTTAAAGGAATAATTACTAGGAAAATTACTTACAATAATTTATTTAGCAGAAAAATGTAATTACACAACACAGTATTTCTGGGGGAAAAAAAGAAAGAAAGAAAAGAATAATAATTATGAAAAAAAAAAAAAATTAGAGATGCTTTTCATTATTAATATTTAATGAAACCATTATAATTGAATCCAGAAAATGAGTGGACAACAGAATTTAGTAAAAATAAAAAGTTTGGTTTAACTTGTAGAAACCATGACAGATATATTCCTTAATGTAATAATAGTACTAACTACTACTACTAAAATTATTATTAAAACATTATTTTTAAAGGACTATTTAGCAGAAAAATTACTTACCAGAAGTTATTTAGCGGAAAACTGCCTGGAGCTTTTCAGAAGAGTTCTTCAGGTCCCACAAATTTTTTGGTTTTCCAGCATTTTTGTGTATTTGAACCCCTTCCAACAATGACACTATGATTTTGAGATCCATCTTCACACTGAGGACAACTGAGGGACTCATATGCAGCTATTACAGGAGATTCCAATGCTCACTGATGCTCCAAAAGGAAACACAATGTGTTAATTTTGTATTTCGGTAAACATGTAATCTTCTGTAGCCTTCTGAAGGGCAGTACTAAATGAAAAAAATATGATATTTAGGCAAAATAAGAAAAAATGTACACATCTCCATTCTGTTCAAAAGTTTTCACCCCTCGGCTCTTAATGCATGGTTCTGGAGCCTTCTGGAGCATCAGTGAGCATTTGAATCTTCTGTAATAGTTGCATATGAGTCCCTCAGTTGTCCTCAGTGTGAAAAGATGGATCTTAAAATCATACAGTCATTGTTGGAAAGGGTTCAAATACACACAAAATGCTGGAAAACCAAAGAAATTGTGGGACCTAAAGGATTTTTCTGAAGAACAGCAGGCAGTTTAACTGCTCAGGACAAACAAAGGACTCATGAACAACTATCACTAAACAAACAAACAAACAAACAAAAAAAACAGCTGTGGATCATTCAGGTCACAACACAGTATTAAGAATCAAGGGTATGTAAACTTTTGAACTGTGTCATTTTTATAAATTCAGCTATTATTTTCTCTTGTGGACTATAACATCTTTTATGTGAAAAATCTTATTCAGGGCAGTACTATAAAAACAATAACATGCATTTTGTATGATCCCTCTTATTTTGCAGATTCTGCAAGGTGTGTGTAAACTTTTGACTTTAACTGTATATATACACACACCTGGTTTATCATACACGGGAATTGGCAAGTCACTTCACTGCTTTACAGCGATTTACCATAGAAAAATCCTGTGGTAAAAATCACTCTGACACATGGGATCCCGTGGCTTACTGCTCCAGTACAACTCCGTAACATTCACATATTCCAAGAACACTCATATTTGCTTTGAAAATAACAGCTGCTTTTGATGAGAGCATCACTTGCCAAACATCAGCTGTGTGACGCAGGCAGAGAAAAAAAAAAAAGAGACAGGGGAAAGAGAAGTGTCTACTGGCAGGTGCTGGCAGCACGGTGTGAGGGATAAGGACTTCCTGCCAAGTAGATGATTTGGGTCAGTAGGTAATTGCATTCCTGGATCACAGAGGGCTCTGTGGCAATTAATCCCGGCTGTGAGCCACGTGAGCAGGGGAACACGTTCACTGTGCAAAGGCAACTGTGGTCAGAGAGAGGGCCTGCCTGCTCCAGCCAGAAAGCCAAGCGGCATTCTCGTCCCCATAAGAGACAGCGCTAAACACAAAATACCATAATTTGCATCCTCTTGTGGTGAGAGTGCACAGCAGGTGTTCATCCCTACAATTCAGAAGGCCAGCAAATATTATGCAACAATACAAATGTTTGCTTTGTGTTCATCATCAAATAAAAGATGGAAAAATTCACTGGATTATTTAAAAACCCACCACCATCTTTAAATGATTGGGGAAGCAAACAAAAACAGGAAGGAAACATAAGAAATCATGTACAGTCAGGCGATCATTATCGCAAAACAAGCCACGACAACATGATCAGGTCCGCTCTTGTATCATGCCAAAGGAGTTTATTTTAGGACACTGACTAGGTGAATGCACATTACTAAATGGCTACTTACTAAATTAGTTTGTTTTATTGTGTGAGAAGAAAGAGACTGATTCAAGAAGCAGAGGGGAGACGCATTACGCACAAGTTACAGCACAGAACGAATGATTCAGTGCAGTCAATAGGTCCTAATTAATTAATAATGACTAATAGATTTTGTTTACGCTGCTTGTGATTATGCTGCAAATTGTGGAGAATTTAAAAACAGCCTTTAACAGAGCATTGATTATGGCTTTCCATTTGTGAGGTGAGAACATTGTCCTGCAATGAAAGGATTTTAACTTAGCATGACTCTCGCAAATGGATTCTTTTTTCATTTAACAAGACAATACACCATTTTCCGCGTTTTTCTTCGCTACGCTCAAGACAGACCCCTACCAAGTTCAATGGCAAGCCAATAATGGACAGAGAATTAGTTTAAAATGCCAGCAATGGCGACTCAAAAGGGTCATTTTTATTCTCTATAGACCTCAGAACACTTTGCTCCTCTATTTAATAACTCATTATAGCTCTTTCTAATTTCTCTCTGGCTCCAGTCTTTTTTGCATTGTACTTTGTAATAATAACACTTTCTATTAGCATTGCACTTTAAGAGGCTTTTAAATCAATCCAAAGATTAGAGACTTTTGGGAACACAAAGTTAACTTTTAACTTTGGAATTGGAGAGTGACAGCAGACACTTAATCTATGACTCATTCTACTCTATATTACATCTTTTAATATGACCTGAAAATACATTTGCTAAAATTATAAAGCACACACACAAAATAAAGAAATTTAACACAACATTTGATGACCCTGAAAGCAGTAAACAACTGAGCGGATGAAAATAAACAGGCCACTGGGGCATATCTAATGTCAGAACTGATTCACAGAATGTGCATGACTGAATAGCGAGGATAGATGGATAGCTAGATAGATAGTTTAGGGCTGTTATCAATTTCAGCTTTTGAAAAACCATTGGATGCACTGGTTCAAATTTGTTTCCACAGCTACATCCAAAGCAACGAATTTGCCACTCTAAAAAGCTCCATATTTGTGATTTAAGCTGAAAATGGTTTTCCAGAAATGGGCCCGTATTTGCTGATCCATCCTAAAGCCAATGAGGCACAGGAATGGCTGGCACAGTGCTGGTGCAGAAACAAATATCTGCCGCCCTAGCTGCATCTCTCAGCAAGCTATCGTTTAACAGGCCAACATCGACCTCTCCTCTGGGGCTACGATCTATGCTTTTGGGTTGCTCTGTGTTTAAGCCAACAAGCCTCATAACAAAATAACAGGACTAGTGAAGTGGCATCTGTTAGTCTGGCACATGCAACCTTTTGAGCCGGGCTCCATTAACATACAGGCTGTGCGTCAGAAGAAATTAATCTGCCAGTGACCTCTGATACCAAAAGAACAGGGCTGAGGCTGAGCCCCCAGAGGCGAAGGATAATGCCTTTTTTGGCAGATCGCAAAACCACGCCTTTGCAAGCGAGGGGATGTAATGATAACATTACTGTTAGATATTGGCATTTTTAATCTGACCTAAAGACTGTGTGGCTCTGTGACAGATTAAAAAGTGCTAATGGGCTCATAGTCTTTAAAAGCTCAAAATCTGTGATTACGTACTTTTGCTTTCTGCAAAGACCCGTAAAGTATGTATTAAATATTAAAAAGTCAAAAACGCTCATCATATAAAGCAAATGCTGTTTAATTAAAAATAACGCAGTGAAAGTAAATAGGCCACAAGAGGACATATTTTATCTTGATTTAACCATGTAACCTACTGAAAGCACAAACCAAAGCTCTGTGGCACATTTTTATAAAAGAGTGATGAATAAACAATAAATAATAAAATAAAACAAAATAAAATAATCACAGTTCAATACAAAGAATCACTATTATAAGTTGCATTAATTAATCAATCGATCACTCGTATGTAGACCTTACAGCTCTACAGCAATCAAATCTGATTGCCTGTAACATGGATGCTTTTACTATAATTTTAACAATGCACATTTCTTTATATTGCTTTTATCGATATATTAGGGCCCTATGAAACCCGTTTTATTTTATTCAAAATTCCATTTTGTGTGTGTGTGTGTGTGTGTGTGTTCTTTTTTTTTATTTTTCTAGATTCTGTTTTAATGGTTAAATTAAATTGTATTCATCAAAATTAAATTGAAAGAATTAATGTAAATCATTACAGAAACAGAAATGTATTAAAATTTCTGGATTCAATTTGAATGGTTTCATTAAATAATAATAATGAAAAGCATCTCTAATTATTTTTTTTCCCAATAATTATTATTCTTTTATTTCTTTCTTTTTTCCAGAAATACTGTGTTGTGCAAATACATTTTTCTGCTAAATAAATTCTGGAAAGTAAATTTTTTGGTGGATAGTCCTTTAAAAAATAATGTTTTAATAATAATTTTATTATCAGTAGTAGTCCTGTCATTACATTAAGCAATATGTCTGTCATGGTTTCTTCAAGTTAAGCCAAACTTTTTATTTTTACTAAATTAATTTTACTACATTTTAACTGCAACTGAACGATTGAAAACTAAGACAAAACTGAACAACGGTGACGGAACTCCCCACTCCCGTAAGGCGCGACCTTACGGCAAAAGGAGTCCAACTGGAGAGGAAAGAAGGGCGGGCGCCTTGGTGTAGTCGTAGGTCAATGAAAGGTGACCAGGGCAATGCCGGCAGGCTAGGGATCCTCCAGGGCGGCACCAGCAATACAGGGAGCCAGGGCGGCGCCGGCAGCTTAGGGAGGAAGGGGGGTACCAGCAGTGCATGGAGCCAGGGAGGGGTCGGTAGCTCAGGTAGCCAGGGAGGTGCAGGCAGTGTTAGGAGCCAGGGAAGAACTGGTGGCTCAGCTAGCCAGGGAGTCACTGGCAGTGCAGTGAGCCAGGGTGGTGCCGGAGGAGATGCCGACAGTACAGGAAGCCAGGTCTGTGCTGGTGGCAGCACGCTACCAGTATCTATAGATAAAGCCTCCATAACTTTGACTAGAGAGCTAGGGAGCTAGGAACGGCCACTGCGGGTGTGATGAAGGAGCAGGAGAAGCTGGAGTTCAGAACAGCCTCCATGACCAAAACGAGAACACTAGGGACACTGGAGTTCAGAGTGGCCTCCGTGGCTGAGTGGGCTCTGGATTTTCACTCCGTGGAGCGGGTTTAGGAAATTCTCTCTGGAGCAGGCTCTGGACATTCTTTCCGTGAAGCAGGATCTGAAAATTCTCTCTCTGGAGCGGGCTTGGGAAATTCTCTCCGTGGAACAGGTTCTGAGATTTCACTCTATGGAGTGGGCTCAGGAGCCGAGTCTGGAGCAGACTTTGGTGTGGAGGTCCTAGTGATACAATTTGTTATCCAGTCCCTCCCAAAAACAAGCCTTGAGGAGAGAGAGAGTGAGCGAGCTGCAGCTTCTGGATACACATCAGCTTTGCGCCGCTGCTGTAATGCTATGACTTGTCATGATTGTAGATTAAACCATTTTTAAAAAAATGTTCTTATATAATTTTACATATTAACAAACAAGGAAAACAAAGTAAACAATAAAATAAAATGTTGTAGTTTTATTTTATTCTTATGTTAAAGTCTTATTTGGTCTTATTTATTTATACATTTTTATTTGGTAATATTTTAAATGCTAAATATTATTATATTTTGCCCCCAAACACTGATCTTACCACTTAGCATAACCGGTTAAAAAAAAAAAGTCACTTCTCGCCACTGACGTTAATAATTTTGTAATATAAATAATCCATAATAATAAATACATATTTACAGTTGAGGTCAAAAGTTTACGTACACTTTGCAGAATCTGCAAAATGTGAATTATTTTACCAAAATAAGGGATCATACAAAATGCATGTTATTTTTTATTTAGTAATACTCATATGCAAGTATTACAGAAGGTTCAAACACTCACTGATGCTCCAGAAGGAAAAACAATGCCTTAAGAGCCAGGGGTGTAAACTTTTGAACATAATGAAATTGTATATACACTGTAAAAAATGATTTGTTGACACAACTTGACTTAGTCAAGTTATTTTGTTGCATTGATATAAAGTTTAGCAAACACTAGGTGTAAAGTTCACTCAACTTATATGTAGTTGTTGAAATAACTTGCAGTAAATTGAGCCAACAAACTGTATCAATTAAAAAGCATGTTGTAGCCAATCAGAACTCATCCATGGCTCCCATCATGCCTTGCGGCATGAATTATGAGCTGAATTGTCTTTGTAATTTCTTTTATTCTTACTGTTTTCTTTTGTTTTTGTTGTTTTTATGTGACTTTTTAGTAGCTTGTTTTGTGATGTTCAGAGTTGATCTGTTTATCTGAATATGCTGTTTGTCACCGTTGTTGAGATACATACACTAGTTCTTCATAGCTGTGTGCACCTAAACAAAGAGACTTTTTCAGAAAGTTTTTTTTAAATCACAACAGCTTGTAAGAAATTCTCCTAAAACGTATAAAAAAAGACAGGATCTTTTGTTGTGGAATCACAAGGCTGACATTAATTATTCAAGACAATCTTTATTTGACTTCAATCACTGAATTTGTTTAGAGTCTAATCTCCGAGTTATATTCGCAATAAAGGAAATATAACTCAAAAATTAAACTCCAAATGAGTTCAACGATTCAGGTCAAAAAATGATTTTGTTAAAACATAATCATCACCCCCTGATGACTTGTGCTCTTGGCTTGTCTGGCTGTTTTAACACAGTCACAGCAGCCAAAGAAAATTTAAAGTTAAAAACGTAAGTGTCAAGAGCCCAACTAAAGCAAATACTGACCACTATAATGGTTGCTTAAAAATTGTGATTTTTCTCCTTTGGTGATTCTGCTTGTTAACATCAGGTGTCTTCAATAATGGTCAATTATCACTTAATTAATCATTAATTATCTGCGTCTGTCTCAACTTTGTTAAAAAAGTATGTCATCATGACGTAGAGTATCTGGCATCTGCATTACACAGAAAGTTGATAGAACCTATGTTTTGTTGTTATATGAACATGTTATTTTAAGTTTTCAATTCCTATTTAAGTTGGGGTTGTTCCAACTCGTCCTATTGTGTAGTGAGACACTGCAAGTTGACAGGACATGACTTAACTTGTCCACCTGACTAAAACTCAGAATCATTTTTTACAGTGTATATATTTTTTATTTTGCACAAATATCTTTTTTTTTTCATTTAGTACTGCCCTTCAGAAGCTACAGAAGATATTTGCATGTTTCCTAGAAGACAAAATTAGGTCAATTTACTCTGATCTTCAAGTTCAAAAAGTTGAAAAAGAGTCAACAGAAATATTGTGTTTGTATCATTTAAAAGGGTAAAGCTGACTTTTCAGCAGCCATTACTTCAGTCTTCAGTGTCACACAATCCTGCAAAAATCATTTTAGTATGCTGATTTTCTGCTCAACTAGTTACACAGAAAATAAGTCCAGGGAAGTAATGATACTTGAATAAATACTGGCAGCATAAATCAATAAACTTTTGGCTACACTGACCTAAGTAAGGATTACCATATGATTCTGGGCTTCCCCTGTAGTCTCAGAGGAACATGATTCACAAGTGTGATGTTTGTTCTCTGAGCTTCAGAATCGAGTTAGTTCTGTCTCATAGCCTTATGATCCATGCTTAGACTGATCAGAACATTTTGTCTTGAAACTATTTGGCACTATTTTGTAGTTGCAGGGTTTGAGTTAGTGAAAATTGGCAGTTGTTATTGTTTTGTTTATCCAACGGGGGTTTTGAATGTACATGCATGTCGTAATCGTAAGTGTTTTACTTTCCGGACCTTTCTTTGACTGCGTCAGTGGTCCTCATCTATAACCTTTGTAATGATTTTATATGGGAGAGTGAGAGTGGGAGTTTTCATTCAATAGATGTTCTCAAGCCGTTTCTTTTATGCTGTTGTGAAACAGAATAAAGGAGCTTTGGCTAGAATCCTAGTTGTATCATCAGCGACGGCAAACAACAATCCTTCAGTTCTTTTAATGTTAATGAATGAACCAAAGGAAGAAATGTCTACTGTATGTGCCTCACTCTCATCTTATAGAGATCAAAGCCTGGGAAATTACTAATGAACAAAAGCCATTCACTCTTGTTCAGTCATTGTTGTTTTCAAATCATTATAATGCATTAAGAGCTGGACTGCAAATTAGAGCTTATTTAGTCTAATGGAGATTAATTTAGCTGAATACTATTTATTATTATTTTTTTAAATTCAGGGAATCGCTATTGTGTCTAATTAATGGAAATGTTACATTTATTTATTAATTAGAATATTTAAAGAAAAATAATAAATACATTGCAGTATGATTTCAAGGAATACCACAATATTGTACTAAATCTTAAATTTGAATTTACTTCCACTTAAAGACATATTTTACCCCATCATTTACTCAAACTCGTATCATTTCAAACCCATTTGTATGAAAGCCGTTTTCGGCACTGAATAAAAAAATTAAAAAGGTAACTTTTTCTATTTATCTCACAATTCTGACTTTTTTTCTCATAATTGTGAGATATTAACTCACAATTGCAAATTCTAACATCAGAATTGTGTGATATAAACTTACATTTGCGAGAAAAAGTCAGAATTATGAGTTTTTATCTTGCAATTTTGAGAAGTCAGAGTTGTGAATTTATATCATGCAATTCTAAAAAAAAAAAGGCAGAATTATGAGTTTTTATTTTGCAATTCTGACTATTTCTCACAATTGCGAGTTTATATCATGCAATACTGAGGAAAAAAAGTCAGAATTGCAAATTTATATCACGCAATTCTAAGAAAAAGCTTATAATTATTAGGTTTTATTATTATGAGTTTTTTTTTTTTCTCAGAATTGAGATATTAACCTGAAATTGCAAATTATAAAGTCAGAATTGCGTGATTAAAAACATACAACTGTGAGTTATAAAGTCAGATACAAACTTGCTTTCACAAGAATTTTTATCTCGCAATTCTGAATATTTCTCACAATTGCGAGTTTATATCATGCAATACTGAGGAAAAAAATTTAGAATTGCAAATTTCTAAGAAAAAACGTAGAATTATGAGTTTTTATCTCGCAATTCTGACTTTTTTCTCAGAACTGAGATATTAACCTGAAATTGCAAATTATAACGTCAGAATTGCGTGATTAAAAACATGCAATTGCGAGTTATAAAGTCATGTTTATATCATGCAATTCTAAGAAAAAAGTCATAATTAAGAATTTTTATCTCGCAATTCTGAATATTTCTCGCAATTGCGAGTTTACATTACGCAATTCTGTGAAAAAAAAAAAAAAAAATTGTGAATTTATATCATGAAATTCTAAGAAAAAAGTAGGAATTATGAGTTTTTATTCACTCATATATTGTGTTTAAATCTCGCAGTTCTGACTTTTTTTTGGTCCGAATTATAAGATTAACTCGGTTGCAAATTGTAAAGTCAGAACTGCGTTATTAAACTTGCAATTACGAGTTATAAAGTCAGTAGATACAAACGCACATTTTTTTGCAAGAAAAAGTCAGAATTAAGTTTTTATCATTTTATCATTCTGAGAAAAACAGTCTAAAATATGATATAAACTTGCAATTGTAAGTTATAAAGTCAGTATTGCATTATATAAACTTGAAAAAAACAACTCATAATTGCGAGACATAAACTCACAATTCTGACTTTTTTCTGACACATTTGCAAGAAACAAACTATTTAAGTTTAAGTTTCTTTAAGTTTATATCACGCAATTCTGAGAAAAAAGTCAGAACTGCGAGTTTGTCATGCAATTCAAAGAAAAAAGTCAGAATTGCAAGTTCGTATCATGCAATTCAGAGAAAAATTAGTGTTTTTTTACTTTTTTTTTTTAATATTCAATGGCAGAAACGGGTTTTTATACAATTGACTTTCTTTTTTCCGAGAAAGAAAAGTTTAATAGAATGTTCACGCTGCTCTTTTCAATACAATGAAAGTAAATGGAGACTAAAGACTAAAGCATGATCAGAGATATACACTATATTTTAAGTCTTCTAAAACCATACAATAACTTTGTAAAATTTAATTGAAATTTAAGAAATATAAATTTAAGTCCGACACGTTTTCATATTTAAATCTATTCAAGTGCAAATGACGGGTATGGCACAAGGGAATAAAAGTGTACATTTACCGTAACTCTATTCATCGTCCAAAACTCTCAAATGACTTCAGAAGATTAAAAAAAAAAAAATCCACAAGTTGCATTGGGACTCTTTTTATGTTTTTTTTACAGCCCCTGGTTACTGTCATTATATGTTAATTTTTGGGTGACTGTTCCTTTAATGTATTATGTTGAAGTTGCATCATCTGTTTTTAAAAACTTCATGGACTTTTTGCTTTGTTTGCATGTTCATGTAATCTGTTTGTAATTTCTGTGCTTGGTCATACTGAGGCAAATGAGTCAGTAATGCAGCACCCCAGAGAAGTGCGGTGAAAGTAAGATTCCCAGTGTAGCCCCAGTCACCAAACGTGGGCAGAAATAGAAGACTGTATTATCGGCTATATTAGGGGCCATGGCTGTTCTGTGCCATTATAAGCCTAAACCCTGACAAACAGGATTAAGCACACCAAAAATACAAATTCTCATGGATAGAGTTTTATATTTTCAAAGAACTCCTAACTGACACATCATTGGATAGATTGGGATGATCCGAGGTATTCCAGCGAGAGTTAAGAAGGATCATACTGAATCCAAAGAGCTCAGCAATAAAAGCCTTTTTTCCTGGGGTGCTTGCCTGCTCTGTTCTAAATTTTTGGCTAGAAAGAGATGCGAGAGTGTGAGATTACAGCTGTCCTGCAGCTCCGCATGGATGTTGTTTGGGGCCAGGGCTTCCTAGATCACTGCCCTTGATGCTATACATAGAAATATCCAGCCTAGGCCTCAAAGCTGGTCAATTGCTCGTTATGGTTTAAGTTATATCATCGTTCTATTCAGGATATTGAAAAAAAAGAGAGGGAATGAAAACAAACAACAAAAGGTCAAACAAAGGGTTTAATGCATTGTCCTGTGGCATTAGTGTGCAAAAGGCTTAAAAAAAGGGCTGAAAGCAGAGAGATGCCATTAAAAGGAGAGTTGTGTTGGGTGGGTTAGAGTGAAATTTATTTGTTCAGTATAGCAGCTAAAATGATAAAAGCCTGGTTTGTACTCCACACATGTGCAGTTGTTTTCCCTGTTGAAAAAAAAAAAAAAAAGATGACTCATGGTGGTGTTTTCTTTTTCTCACTCATTCTGTTTTAGAGTCTGAACTGTGGGTGCAAACATTTGCATGTCTCATGTACCGAAACAGTGGCAACCCTCACTCACAGTCATCTGGAAATCTGACTTTTGGGATTACTGGGTGGGCTGGAATGTTAGGGTTAAAAGATGTTAACATAACCAGCTTTAAATAATGCTGTCTTTACGCTGTAAAGGCACCACACAATCTGCTTCTCAACCAAAAGTCGCATTTATATGGACTGTTTAATGCTGCACAGAGGCACTGTATTTTATGTAGTTAAAGAAGAACTGAAGGCTGTGACAGAGTAGTGGTTGCATCTGTGTAGTCTATGCCAGTTTCCCAAATAGGGGGTTGCAAACCTTTGGAGGTCAGGAGTTGTAAGCTAATGTACAGCAAATCATTAATAATCTGAATGTGAAACATAACTAATTTTCCACTAATTTACAACTGTCTTTATTTATTTGAGTTAATTACTACTGCTCCTCCTACTACTACTACTAATTAATAATACTAATATTACTACTACTACTACCACTACTACTAATAGACATTAAAGAGGTCGTAAATGGTTTTTAACAGCAGCAATATGAGCTTAAAATCATCAAATGACAAATATAATTACAAAAAAACTAAATCAAAACAAAACAACAAAACAAAATCCAAACCAAAACAAAAAACAAAACACTAAAACAAAAACAAAGTGAAACAAAAAACAAAACAATAAACCAGAAACAAAACAAAAATTTTTAATTTTAATTTTAATTAATTGATACATTTTAAAAAATGATGTATCAGTATTGCTTTGCTAATATAAAAAACCCAAAACAAAAACAAAACAAAAAACAGTCCAAAACAACAACAAAAAAACAATAAGCCAAAAAGAAAATTAAAAAGGAAAAAAAAAGGATTTATCAGTATTGCTTTGCTAATATAAAAAAAACAAAAAACAAAACATAACAAAAAACAGTCCAAAACAACAATAACAACAACAACAAAACAATAAACCAAAAACAAAACTAAAAAAGAAAAAAAGGATTCATTGGTATTGCTTTGCTGATATTAAAACAAAAACAAAGTGGGGAAAAAAAAACAAAAACAAAACAAAAAATCAAATCAAGACAAAAACAACAGCAAAAAATAAAACAAACCAATAAACCAAAAATATAACAAAAAAATAGTGTTTATCAGTATTGCTTTGCTAATATTCAAAAAAACAAAAACAAAAAACAGTCCAAAACAAAACAACAACAACAAAACAAACAACAGCAACAAAAAAAAACAATAAACCAAAAACAAAACTAAAAACGAAAAAAGGATTTATCAGTGTTGCTTTGCTAATGTAAAAAATCCAAAACATAACAAAAAAAACAGCCCAAAACAACAACAACAACAACAAAACAAAACAATAAACCCAAAACAAAACAAAAACTTTTTTCAGTATTTATCAGTATTGCTTTGAAATACTGCAATATGTTCAAAAAAACGAAACCAAAACATAAAAGTGAAACAAAACAAACAAACAACAAAAAACATAACCCAAGGCATAAAAAACAAAACATAAACATAAACAAAAAACAAACAACAAAAGAAAAAAAGGACATATCAGTATTGCTTCACTAATATTCCAGATTTATATTGTCAAAAATTACCACCCATTTTTTTATACTGTATAAAATTTTGATTTAATTTAATAATTAAAAGTGATTTAATTATTTTTTATTAATTTAGGCAAAGTTTTCTACAATTTTGATAAAATGAAGTAAACCAAACAATATTGACCTACCAATGTTAACCAGAATTTAAAAATTTTGCTGCATTCGTAATCCATTTACTCCATGTTAAATTAGTAAAATCATGTGTAAAGCCTGGGGTTTCATATTTCTAATCTCTTCATTGCTCTTGCGCTGCTGTTGGGGTGCTGATGATGAACGCTAGTCATCAGACTGAAGCCGTGAGGGCTGTTGTCATATTAGGTGATGTAGTGCACGATTCAGCTTCATCAAGCTATTAAAATGAGTTGTATTGGCATACAGATAAAGTGTGTTTCACAGCTGTAACGAAGTATCCTCTGGTTTGTTTTTTTAGTGCTCCTTCAGAAATCACTCTAGTATGCTGATTTAGAATGTGAAAATGGTTGTGCTGCTTAATATTTTTGGTGAAATTGTTATTTTTTTAAGGATTATTTAATGAATAGAAAGTTCAAAATAACTGCATTTAATTGAAATAGAAAAAATTATAAATGCTTACTGACCCTAAACTTTTGAATCGTGGTGTGCAGATAGCAGTATAATTTAAAGTAACATTTAATCATGCAGTTAGATGTGTCAGTGACTTCAAATTTTGTAATGTCCTAGTAGTTTTTTTTTTTAAATACTGAGTTGAAAAAGAAGGTGGAAAGACACTGGAGGTGGGCTGGATTTTCAAATCCTAGTGCAGTCGGTCCAAATAAGGAAGGAAAGTTTCTGGTAGCTGAAAATTGTAGCTAAAATTCCTTGCATTGTGGGCATTCCTGCATGCTTTTAAACTAGGATTGAGAGTGTGGGCTTACTGAACGTCCTGAACATGGAAGCCAAAAAAATAACCTCAAAAATGAGAGTTATGAATTTGTCCAGCTGTTTTAGCGTTTTATGAAAGTCCTTGTTGTGATCCACAATCCTACTTACCGGAGGGCAGTCCATCATGTTAATGGCTGAGGCTGATAGGATGTTTTATTGGATGGTGTGGAGTGAATTTGCATCGTGTCAGAGTGTCCCATGAGGATGACAGATGCTGATTTGATAAATTGCATTATACACACCAGTCGCTTTCCGAGATCAATGGCGGACTACATAGAAAGTCCTGCCCCATGGTATAGCGCTGTGGGGTGCAGTTAGTCCCCAATCTCTGCAAAACACAACACACACACACCCACCTACCAGAACAGACTCTGGGATAGATCTCAGCCAAGCTATTCCTTAGGGTGTTCGCATCTGTGTGGTTATTGTTAAGGCAGAGCTAAAGCAGCCTACTTTGGAGAATATAATACAAAACAAGTGTAACTCCCTGTAGGCAGTAAGCTCGTTCTTTTGACAGAGAGTAAAATCAGGACTGCCTCGTATTGCGCTTCTAATAAGCGAAATTTTAATGATTTAGCCACGTTAAGTGCATCAGCGCTAAACCAATAGTCTAAATAAAAGCATGCGTCTCCTGAAGGCCTTTGACTTCAAAGGAAATATCCTTAAATGTTCGTGTGAATGATTTAAGCCTATGGCAAGACGAGAGACCGGCCAAGTCAATGGCACATCAATCATTCACAACTTAACATACGCCTGTCTAACCGAGTTTGGCAATGCAGAATATTCCCTGGAAACAATGAAATGGCCGGAAAGTAGAGAGAAAAGAATGGGAAGACGTAGAAAATACACAAAAACATGTAAGGCAAGATTATGGGGAATGCGACTGAGAATTACAAAGGAGATAATGAGAGAAAAAACACAGAATGAGAACTTGGAAGAAGTAAAGTGAGCCGACGGTAAGCGCAGGAATAATTTAGGGCTCCTCATACGAAATGCAAGTCAGTGTTTTGGGTTGTTTCTCACCTCGATTTATCTCACATTTGGCCGCTTGCATTCTTTCCTCGTGCTTTGGATTCGGAATGGCCTGTTTTCATGGTCATTTTCTTACTTAACAGCATAAAGCCAACGTTAAATGGGTCAATGACAAATACGAATGTCTACGGAAAAAATGTAGTGCAAAAAATATAACATTGTTCTTACGCTTTGAATAAATGTGAGTGCACACATATTTGTTATTTTGTCAAGGTAAAAACTTTTTTTTAATATAAATATCAAGAATTATTCATAAATTTATAAATAAGTAAATAAATAAAAATGGAGAGTAGCAATGCATGACATTCAACAGCCGAAAGTTGCCTTTCTTTGTCATAAAAAGTTTTCTGGCGTTTTAAGAGACTTATTGACCTTGGTGAACAGCCCTCTCTATGATATTATGTCTTGTAAGTTTTGATTGCATATTTCTGCATGTTTGTGGGTCACTATTTTTCTGAGAAATAATAATAAAAGATTATTGTACTAAAGGTTTTCTTTTCAAGAATATCATTCTTATTTCTTAATTATGGTAACAATAGTTTATAGTTATACAAATTGATAATAATTAAAAAAAAATAGAAAATTTACAGTTAATGTATTATGGAAGAAACTTATAGATCGGGACAAAATCTATCATGCATCATGTCACTGACCCAGATACACAGCAGTTCACATATATATAAAACTCTGTGGCGTGCAGTGGTGTTCTGAAATGAGGAGGCAAAGTCCTCATATTTTTTTTATTATTATTATTATTTTTTTTTTATTAAAGTCATCAGAGCTCAGTAAACACTGATCACAGTTGCAGAGATGTAGCTTTAATTTCAACAAGCTGATTGCTAACTACAAACCCCCCACAGATCATGTTTTCAGGACATCTGAAATTTGATTTTGACTTGACAAAGTGATGATATATAAGTGTGTGAGTTGTTTTCTTACTTTTTTATTAGTCTTCTCATTATCACTATTTTACTGTTCATTCAGACTGTTTCTATCCAGAGAAGCGAATTTAACTTATGTGCAAAACTGGAATATCAAATAAAACATTTGCAAATAAAGCATCCAACGAGCCAAAGAGAAAAAAAATGGTCACTTCCCGATAAACTGGCACTAAATATCAATAAGAAAAGTAGTAGAAGCCATTACTTGCGCTTTAGAGCGAGCAAATGAAACGCAATAAATGCGTCAATGCTTTCGGAGGTGGATGCTTGCTGTTTGGGAATACAGTCGTGTAAGACAATTACAAATACTTTGATGACAGACTTTGCTCAGGCATTTGAGAATGACCAAAACAACATTTCTGATGCTTTGCAGTGAGATCGGTCCGCTGGTTAGTAGATGCGTTTCCATGACATATTTGCGCAAAACTTTGGCGAAATTTTATAAATGTCAATCAAAAAGTATTGTGAATGGACAGCATTAACCAGTGTTTTGCGACTAAAACATTTTATTTTATTTTTTTCCCTCACGAGAATTCATGACAATGGATTTTGGCTATATTTAATCAAAGGAGGTGCACAGAGCGCCACTCCTAAAACACGCGTGGCGCGGCTGGTATGAACAAAAGCATTGGCTAGAGCAGTGTTTCTCAACTCCAGTCCTCGGGGCCCATTGCTGTGCACATTTTGTATGTCTCCCTCATTTAACGCACCTGCTTCCGATCATTAGGAGAAAGATCCATGAACTGAACTGAGTGTGTCAGATTCAGAAACATACAAAATGTGCAGAGCAGTGGGCCCCGAGGACTGGAGTTGAGAACCACTGGACTAGAGTGGCCGTGATCAGCTCCGGTGGCCGCGTCGAAGCCGTAATGCACCGCAGACTTGTGCAGTGTAAATTGTCTAAGCACTAATGGCAAGGAAAGCCCCTTATACTTGAGAACGACCATGTACGAAGTGATTCTTGGAGGTTGTAATACAGGGGTGGTGAACTCCGGTCCTGAAGAGCCGCAGCTCTGCAGAGTTCAGCTCCAACCTTAATTAAAACTTACCTGTCTGTAGCTTTCTAGTAATCATGCAGACCTTGATTAGTTTGTTCAGGTGCATTTGATTAGGGTTGAAGCAAAACTCTGCAGGGCTGCGGCTCTCCAGGACAGTGTTCGCCACCCCTGTTATAGTACATTGAAGAATGATCTTTTTAAATACGCCATGTAACCTGCAAATGAGTAAAAAACATTTCCATTGCAGTTTTACGAAATATTCCTTTTTCAAATTGCCTGAAAAACCAAAAGCATAAAAACTTTTTTGTGATATATGGGCGTTTTTACAAAATTTACGCATTTACAATTCGCAATTTTGATTTGCGCAATTTGAAGGGTAATGGAAACGCAGCTAGTGAAGTTATCCCGTCCCGTCATGCGAAGTCACATGACTTCTTTTAATGCTCATGTAGAAATTGATTCGGTAAATGTGTTTCCATCGTAGTTTGTGCGCATTTTTTCTTATCAGATAAAAAGTTAATGCTACTCATTTAGAATGCGCATCTTGGTGTTTCCATCCAGCGTTTTTTAATGCGATATTCCAAAATGCGCATAAAAACAGGTGCATGGACACTGATCCATGAACACAAGAGGCGGGATTGAACCAATCATAGCCGATCATAACCAGTCACATATCGCGAGTGAGGCATTGTCTTCTCTCACGTGACTTTCCGCTATTTCTCAATTACGATAAAAGAGCTGAAAGATGAGAGATCGAAAAACAAGCTAAAATGGCTTGCTTGCGATAGCATTTTTTATGTCACATTCGCTTTTGTTCATACTATTCGGTAGGTTTAAGTGTAGCGCAGATGATACGTTATTTTAAAACGTCACGAAGAATTAGAGTTATAGCGCCACTCAATGGACATTTCAAGACAAGTCAGAACTGCGTTGACGCATATAAAAACCAACGTCACATTAAATGTACCATATGTACGTTCATCTGTTTCGGGGGAAAAAAACAAATACTCTTTTGGCGCCACTCATTGGACATTTCACACTGAATGTGTCACGAAACGTACGTGGCAGTACGCAGTACGCATTTCGCAAAGTTCCCAGAGGTACATTTTCATCATGAGACCAGGTTGGTAACTTTACCTACTGGTGTTGCTGTTGGACAGTTTTACCTTAGAAAAACAAGTGATTTATATGCTTTATATGTCATATTTTTTAGGTAGTATTTGCATTGTTACACTGCCTCCCTTGCCTATAAAATCAAATGGTGTGTACTTTGTATAACAGAAAATATTGCCTTCATTATTAACAAATAAAATTACATTAAAATACTTATGACATTTATAGTGTTCCAAACCTGCATGACGTACTTTCTTCAGAAATAAGAAAGAGGGAAAAAAACAACAATAAATAATTGTGTCTGGAGCTTGAAAGGTTTAAAAGTTTTACGGAATGTCATAAAAGTAGTCCATAGGTTTGTATCACGAACAGAGCGGAGTTTAATTACTATTATTGAATCGCAATTTGAGTCACAAGTTGAGTCAGTGAGTTTGTTTGGATTTAAAAGATCTGGATGAAAATAAGGATTAAGCATTTTTATATTTTTGGCCTGTGACAATTCCAGATCCCATTCTCTTTCATTATACTGAAAATAAGGAGAGTGGCCAGGATATTCTTTAAACATTTACACTTTGTTTCAGGGAGGAAAGAAAGTCATACAAGTTTGGAATGACATAAGGGTGAATAAACAATGACTGGTTTTCCCCAATACAATGAGTCACACATTTGCAAAGAGAGGCTTTTATAATGTTCTAAGAAGAAGAAGAATTATTTTGCCAATTACACATAAGAGAATCGTCACACAGAGGTGAATGCAACAGATTTTTCCTTAGTTATGGATTCACTTATGGCCACTGGCCATGAAGAATTTATGAGTCTATTTCATTTATTAGTGTAGTCATTCCAACAGCACAGAAACTTTGCCAGCTTTCAACTAGATTTCTTTGAGCCGTATTTCACTGCTTGTTGGCTGGAGACTCTAAAAATCACATGAAGCTTTTCTTCTGCGCTGCTTGAAAAATGGGGTTTCGAGGCAAAAGTGTCAAGGGCTGATTTTGTTTTTCTTGGTTTAATTGCAAAATCTGCCGTAGGAGCCAAAAAACATTTTCTTGATGAAACTTTTATTCAGGATCACGGTTATTAACGTTAACTAAAACTAAACCATAAAAATGTCATTACTTTAAATAAAACAAACATTAACTGAAATAAAATAAAATAAAATATAAAACCTTAAACTCATTTTATTTCAGATAGTTCCCAAAGCAACATTTCTAAATTTCTTTTAGTTTGTTGAAGCCTACTAAATAACTGTACACTGAAAACTAAACCGTAATAAAAATAAAAAAACAAAAAAACAAAAACTAAAAATTACAAAGCCTTAACTAAAATTAAAATGATAATATAAAAATGTTAACAAAACCTTATTAGTATAATATTAAAATAACACTGTTCAGGATTAAATATTTAGCATAATATGCTTTATTTCACTCTTTGTAAAATATGTTTTTCAATGGTTTATTGTCCTGCTAGTTCCTGGATGGCCTTGAATTGGGCTTTTTGTTCTAACCTTATATGTAAATAAGAAAAGTTAAGAATTGTATGGCTGATGAGCATTTTGACTGTTGGCTTATCTGGCAGGATACAACTTATTCAATGATATGGATGGCTGAGTGAACACAATGAGTTTTTTTTTTTTTGTCTTAGCACCCTCAATCAGAGCTTTGAAATTAATGCCTGTGGAGACAGTGCAGATAAAAACATGAAGAGAGTCAGTCAGAAGTGATACCAATCACATGTAGCAGCGCTGCTCCTACTTCTTTTTCCCGGCGGTCTTCCTCATGTCTTGGCAACGTGGGGAACTGGCAGTGTCAATTTATCAGAGAACAAAAGAGACACTATGTGGGTAGGGAGTGCGTCTGTAGGCCCTTGGAGAGGAAACAGACCCCCCACCTCCTACCTGCGCATTCAAACAGGATGCCGGATGCATCACGTTCCTCAAACAGAGAAGTGGAACCTCATAATTAGCATTTTGGAACTTTTACTTTTGTTTGTTTTTCTTGTCTACTTTTCTATTTATGTTGTGTATGTGCATTTGATATTGTTCCAGGGCTCAATGTCCTAGAAAGTTTCGAGTACAGTTAGGGCTGGATGGCAGGTATTATGCTTGAATTGTGTCAAAATGACCATTCTCATGTCCCCAGAATGTGTCTGTGATGTTTCAGCTCAAAATACTCCACAGATCATTTATTATGCAGTCATGGCCAAAAATATTGGCACCCTTGCAATTCTGTCTGAAAATGCAACACTTCTCTCAGAAAATTGTTCCAGTTGCAAATGTTTTGGTATTCACATGCTTATTGTTTTTGTTTGCACTGCAAGAACACAAAAAAACAGAGAAAAGTCAAACTTGATAAAATTCCACACAGAACTCAAAAATGGACTGGAAAAAATTATTGGCACCTTGTCAGAATTGTAGGAAATTATTGCTTTTCAAGCATGTGATGCTCCTGTAAAAGGTGTGGGCAATATAGTAATCACAACTTGCAACCAGTTAAAATGGGGAAAAGTTGACTCAACCTTTGTGTTGTGTGTCACTCTGAGCATGGAGAAAAGAAAGAAGTGTAAAGAGTTGTCTGTGGATTTGAGAGAAAAAAATGTGGGAAAACATGGACAATCTCAAGGCTACAAGTCCATCTCCAGAGATCTTAATGTTCCTGTGTCCACTGTGCACAATATCATCAAGAGGTTTACAGCCCGTGGCACTGTAGTTAACCTCCCTGGACGTGGACGGAAGAGCAAAATGAATGAAAAATTACAACGAAGGATTGTTCGAATGGTGGATAAAGAACCCTGATTAACTTCCAAACAAATTCAAGCTGATCTGCAGACACAGGGTACAACATCGTCAGCTCGCACTATCCGTCGCCATCTGAATGAAAAGGAGGACACCACTGCTGACACAAAGGCATAAAAAGCAAGACTGGAGTTTGCCAAAACTTATGTGACAAAATCACAATCCTTCTTGGAGAACGTACTGTGGACAGATGAGACAAAAGTAGAGCTTTTTGGTAAAGGACATCATGGCACTGTTTACAGAAAAAGAAATGAGGCTTTCAAAGAAAAGAACACAGTCCCTACAGTCAAACATGGTGGAGGTTCAAAGATGTTTTGGGGTTGCTTCGTTGCTTCTGGCACTGGATGCCTTGACTGTGTGAATGATATCATGAAATCTGATGATTACCAAAGAATTCTGGGGTGCAACGTAGTGGCCAGTGTTAGAAAGCTGCGTCTCCAGCAGAGGTCATGGGTCTTCCAGCAGGACAATGACCCGAAACACACTTCCAGTAGAGAGGTGTAAGAAACTCATTCATGGTTATAGGAAGCGATTGATTTCAGTTATTTTTTTCCAAAGGGGGTGCTACCAAATATTAAGTTAAGGGTGCCAATAATTTTGGGTTCTGTGTGGAATTGTATCAGATTTGACTTTTCTTTTCAATTTTTTTTGTTCCAATGCAAACAAAAAAATAAATAAATAAACATGTGAGTACCAAAACATTTGCAACTGCAACAATTTTCTGAGAGAAGGGTTGCATTTTCTGACAGAATTGCAAGGGTGCTGATATTTTTGGCCATGACTGTATCATTCTGAAAATGCCTATTTTGAGTGGAAGCAGAAACACGCTGTTTTCGTGCACGTCTCTTTAAATGCAAATGAGCTGCTACTCCCCGCCCCTTTTTCCAGAATAGGGCTGTGCCTTTATAGCTCATACCTCAGATACTCTGGCAAAAAACATCTGTTTGGTTTTGATTTAACATTTCTGTCGTGATGAAATCATGCGTTTTAAACCCTATTAGTCTCATGTCAAACTAAATTCTCTAGTCTTATTACGCTTAAACTGTCAAAGTTTATGTTAAAAACACACAAGTTACAAAAACAGTTGGTTATGTCTATAAAGGAAAACAGCTGGGACAGAAATCGCATATTTATATTAGATCTGTGTGGCAGCAGTGTAATATACAATAAATAAATCGATAAGTTCACTCTCATCTTTTCTGAGGCTGAGACTCTAAATAGTGCTCTGTTCTCACTCAACGACAGAACAGTATGCTTTCCTTAAACTTTTCCATGGTGTTAGAACTGGTACACCGTTAAAGCTTGCAAAAACAGAATGGCAGTGCAATGGGTGGAAATGTGCAGATTAAGGGGTGGTAATATTATAATAATAAATAAAAAAAGCCGTTTAAAATTGGCTCCCCTGTGACATAGTAAGGGGATCTCCCTTACTATGTCACAGGGGGAGCGAATTTTAAACGGCTTATTTTTTTTAATTTATTTATTTATTTTTTACATTTACCAAAAGTTGTCTCTGTGTCACCAAGATGTCCTCATACATCTTTCTGTTTTTATCTTTCAGGTCTGTGATCATCTGGTGATTTGTTTTTGTTCCTGAAAATAAATCAGGTAAATTTTAAAAACTTATTTTTTTGCTTCCCTGTCATTCCTAAATATCTTCATGAAATCTAACACTGCATTCTAACAAACTGCACCAGTTTGTCGAATCCTGCATGACATGTCAGAGCAACCAATCAAAACGACGTTGTTTTGAGAAACAGGATTTTAGACCAATGAGATTTCCCAGTGGGCGGGGCTAGCCATTGTTATTGCATAGAATGGAAACCAAGTGTAAGAGTAAGCAATTTTAAACTGCAGTGTCTCCAGCCATATGTTTTCTTTTTTCTCTCTGAGGTTTAAAAGTGGTATGAACTGGGCTTGCCAGTTCATTCTGTTCTTTTATGTAACTTTTGGCTGCTTTACATTTCGTACACTTAAGAGCTGCCTCATCGCACTCCTGACATAGACAGAGAGGGAGAGAGAGGGTAACTTACATAAGCTTGACCTGAGTGTCAGAGAGGCCAGTGGCAGGACACAATGTCATTTCTCTGATGTACGGCCTAGTTCCCATCTCACAGCCTTTCACTTCACGAAAGAGACTTACTTTTGCTCAGTTAGCCTAGAAGATAAAAAAAAAGCGAAACATCATGCATTTAGTTACATAATCACATGCTTGCACATAATCGCCACACAGTTGCCCCTTCCACTTCACTCAGAGGAAGCAGTGTCCAATTGGCTGACCTGGAGGTTCCAGGGCAGGGTTCATCTGACACCCTGTGCAGCCTTCCTTAGATCTTGAAAGGGCTGCATGACATTTGCCGTACGAAAATATTAATGTTAAGTGGAAATGTCCTTGATGCCAATATAACATTAAAAAATTGATTCGATTTACTTTCTTAATGCATTTTTTTCTAATTGAATGCTCCGTATTCATTTTGCAAACCCTTTGCCTGACATCACAAATCTGTCTCAGTTTTTAGCCCATTCCGTCCTGTAAACAGGGTTGCAATAGCCACTCATCAACTCAAGTTAAATTGGAACAAGAAGTACACACTTGTGGCTTAGTAAGTGCTTGCTAGTTTATAACAAACTCTGTATTTACATGATATGCTGCTGGTTTTCCTTCAGCTTTGTATTGTTACAATGCCAGTAGTATATGTAAATAAATATGTACTGTTTTTCCATGTTATCTGCACCTAGATATCCCTTTATTTTTGTCAGCTAAAGTCTGCCAGATGATGCAAAATGCATCATTTTGAGTCATCCATCTGGTTGTAGACAGGTTCAGGGCTTTTTATCCACAGATTAAACTTTCACATTTTTGCGTCTCTGCTTATGGACAGTTAACAGAGAGATGGTGCCAAAATCAAAAGTTATGCATTATGCTAAAGTTTTTGGAAAAAAAGGAATGCCACAGCCTTTTTCAGTACAGATTTTAAATCATTTTTGCGTTCACTCTTCACATATTTTTAAATCATGTTTAGAAACTGTATACATTTTTGCCATTAGCTACATGGAGCAATGCACACAATAGTTTTTAGATCGGGTTTGTGCTGAAATTGAGTTGAAAATGTTGTATGTATGCAGACTGTGTAATATCCAAAGTATACATTTCTAGTAATTGTGCAGTTAATTCTCATGTTGTATTTTCAGGAAGTTTTGGAATATTTGTTCTCTTCCCAAATTTGTCACTTCCAAAACACAGTAATATAGAATTTAATAAGAAGGGTTATATTGGCCTATTAAGATATTGCTAACATCTTTATTTTAAATGTATTTTGTTCTATTTTATTAAAAAGTTTTCAGAGATAAATCAATAACAGTTCCAATTTTAGCAATATTTAAAGTGTCATTTATGAGATTTGTTGTATTTTGAATCAAAATTTTCTTTGTAAAAGGCAAAAAGTTAATAATATTGATTTCAAAATTAAGGATTTATTAGTTTGAAGATATATTGAACCAAACAATATCGTAACATCTTAGCTGAAAATTCAGTATAGTTTCTTTTTGACAAAACATCCCATGTTTCAGTCGTGACGGCACATTTTCAGCAGTGACAGTAATGTTTCGGTAGCGACCACATCACGTTACAGAATTTTAACCCACATACTAAAACACTACCAAAACATACTAAAGTACAAAAAATTTTGCATAACTGTACTAAAATTTAGTTTATTTTCCCCAAATAAAGGATTATGTGTTTCCTTTTGTCACTACCGAAACAATGATGACGTTTCGTTCGTGTCTGTTACGGCATTGACGGTTTTATGGGATAACACCCAAACAAACAAAGATGTCACTACCGAAACTTCACCATATGTTTCCGTGTGTTTTGGTAGTGACAATTTTAGATACTTTTGAGCCTTTTAACAAAGATGCTAATCAGGACATGGTTAGCTAGCAGAGTTCTGAACAACAAAAAAGTGTTTAATTATAGAAAAGTGGTGTTCGGTAGTGACATTCTTTATAGTTACACACAGATTTTTCATATTTTGAGCACATTTAACTCAAAATGATGGGGCCTATCTACTCACCATGTAGGTATGAGAGAGTGACACATAAATATTTCCTGATGTAGTTAAAATTTAAAATCAGTCTCAGCCAATGGACTAAAACATACACTGTTTTGGTAGTGACATGAAAATGCGGGACACTTTTATTTAAATAAAGTTTTGTTTATATATATATATATATATATATATATATAATTATACTGCTGCTTCAATAGATAATAAAAGGATCTTAGTAAACATAAGATTTGAATACTTAAAGGCTTTTTTAAATATGCATAATATTTTTTGGTTGTGGGACTGCAGTTTGCTCTAATTCTGTAGAGCGGCCCATAAAGGAGTGAATTCTGTCAGGTAAAACATGAGCTGATTGATACAGTTCAATCAATCTACTGTTTTATTCTGACTACTGGTCAGAGGCTTCTGTAAAGGTTATTTTACATGTAGAGCTGTGTTTGATTTAAGTCTAATAGTCCAAACTACAAACATTGAGTAGCGTGTCACAAATTGTAACTAATGGACAACTAATGCAGCTGACCTCTGGTCCCATTATAGAAAAATATTTTCTTCTAACAAGGTTACAGTGAGGCATTTACAATGCAAGTGAATGGGGCTGATTTTTGGAAGTGGAAATGCTTCCAAAAATCAGAAAGCTTATAATTTTTATAAAAGCACATGAATTCTTTTATTAAAGCTTGTGTAGTATTTGAGCTGTAAAGCTGTTTAAACAATTTTACAGTTGTTGTAGGCGTTACGTTGTCATGGTAACAGAACTGTAAAATTGAACATAATTACACAAAAGGTTAAAAAAAATTCACTCTAAAAATGATGTGAACACATATTGTTGACTACACTGTTGAAACAGTGAATATTTTAACAAAATGATTTTGGCTTGTTTAAAAGAAAAGGAGGGATACGTGGAAATTAATTTTTGCAGCCACAAATTTTGTTTGAAATATAACTTGAAATATTCCTACAGACTGTCTTGTATTAGAAGTGCACATATGTGTGCTGTAGGTCTGCATGAAGACTCATGTCAGATGTCCATTATGATTCTATCATTGTAAGATAGATGTGTTTCATATGATGTTATGAAACATACGCTAGTTATTTCACAGTCGCAATGAGATCTCTGAGGGCAGGCGCCTCCATTACACTAAATGAATTTGTTTTTGCTTGTACTGATAGCACTAAACGCTTCTCACCTCTTAATTGATTTTCTCATTCATCTCCGGGGAATGTTGTTCACAGTCATGGATGCTTCTTAAGGAGCCACGTTTCAAACAGGCAGCAGTGCGGACAATCCACCCCCCTCTCCACCCGAAACTAAGACGTTGCCCTCAGAACTAATAATGGGTTTTAGCGCGTGCTTCTCCGATTGATCTGCTAAAACTATAAGTGCAAGCAGAACAAATCCCTGTAATGATTGCCTCAGGAGGGGAGCCAGCACCGCGCTAAGAGTGTGTGTGTTTGCCGGCTCATAGTGCCACTCGCACAAATTATCTCCCCACTGTACATCTCCTCACAAGCCTCTTTTCCGATGCATTCAATCAAACTACGCTCTTCACTCCTGTGTCCTGTGTAGTTTGAAGACCAGTACTTTTGAAATCTGAGGTTAGATATTTTTTTCTTCAGAAACCTGTCACACTCACTCAATTATAGATCTATAAGCTACACAAACCCACAGAAGGGTAAAAGCACATGAGATTGCGAGCTTTTATTTACTGACACTGCAGCGCTGATGCTAAGACGTTTCAACATTTTTACTTGTTTGCATTTCAGTGGTCTGTTTTTTGTGTTCAGGTTTCCTGAGACCTAAGTATATGTGTGGAAATTTTAGTTATGTTGAAATCAAACATTAAGGAACCTTATATGTTGCTCTGACCTCATTAAAGTCTGTATACAAGGGCTGTACATTAACTTTTTTTACACATAGCACTGGTGCTACAGAGATTGAAAGTTGTAACAGTTGTAGCACAAATTAGGGGTGGGCGATATGGCAAAAATGTCATATCACAATTTGTACACAATTTGTACACAATTACTACTAATTTGTTAAAAAAAAGCCTTTCAATATAACACAATATAAAAAGAATGGGAGACATTTAGGCCAAAGTGGGTGAAGATAAAAATCGTAGTATTTTTTAAAAATTTGTTATTAGAAAAAGAACAAAGATATACATTAAAAATACATATAATATACAAATAAAACAAATTTTCAGGTACAGTAATTAGCAGTAGCCAAACATTCAAGAAATTGAATGAACAAATATTAAAATAAAACACTATATACTATATACATTATATTTTTTAAAGCAACTGTATTAAAAGTTTATCAGTCATGAGCAGTGAGTGATTTTTCTGTTTTGTTTTATTAACATTAAAAGAAATTTTCAAAACTAAAAATACAGTAATCTGTCTGTCAATTCTGTCATAGTGTTTTATTTTTACACCATCATTTACTCACTCTCAAGTTGTTTTAAACCTGAGTAGTTTCTTTCTTCTGTTGAACATAAATGTTATGTTGAAGAATGTTGGTAACCAAACAGTTGCTGTGGACTTCCATAGTATTTTCCACTCTATTATCAAATGTGGACCAGCTAATGTTTAGTTACCCACATTATTCAAAATATCTTCTTTTGTGTTTAGCACAAGAAAGAAATTAATACAGGTTTGGGACAACATGTGAGTGAGCAAATAATGACAGAAATGTTATTTTTGGGTGAACTATTCCCATAATGACAGGCGGAAGCATGTTTAGTTCTGTCGCTTTAAGAGCTGCACACATCAGTTTCTCTCTCAACTGTTTACTTTCATTTTAAGACATAACCAACTGTGTTTATATTTGTAAACCTTATATGTTTTTGACAGTTGCCTATTAGATGCAAAATCAATTAGACGTCGAAGACAACTTAGCCCAGTAATCACTCAGGCGCTGTTGGACAGATGTGTGCGTGTGCTTCAGGTAGGCGCGTTTAGAAAAAAAGCAAGTCAGAACAGAACGTGAATTAAATGTTTAACCGGCAAGGCTTTAAAGCAGATGCATAAGTTAACATTTGATGTGAACGTATGTCGCGCTGTAGAGTATATTGAGGCGGATGCGCCAGAACTGCAACTGATAGAATGTGCGCTGTAGCACAATACTATGATATTTCTTCGAAAGAAGATCGTGGAAACATTTTAATCTTCCACGATCATAAATTGTCATATGGCACACCCATAAATACTAAGTATAATCACACACACACAAACAAGCACAACGATGTCACTTCACACTACTAAGCGGCTGTGTTATGATCAAGCGAAACTGTATCGCACACGTGCTACAGTGGTAAATCTATTCATCGCACAGACATGATTTTTTTGTAGCACGTGCAACAAATATGTCACACTGTACAGTCCTGCTGTATATATTCATAGTTAATTTTCACTATTTTTTTTTTTCTGAATGCATGTTTTTTGGTATTATTGTTGTTATTGTTAACAATTCATATGTGTATGATCTATTTACAAAAACAAAGGCCTGTTCACATCACCACGAATATTCTACATGAAAATTCTGTCCAATTTCCGCATGTGATTTGGGTGTTCAGACCTACAATAGTCAACATTTGAAGTGGATCAAAACCTTTATTTAAAGTTGTCTTAAAATCAAAACAATACCCGTTCTTCTCCTAAGACAACGTTGAATTACCTTTTTTGTTCCCATTCAAATATTGACTACTGTGTGTGTAAGAAAAAAAAACGGCAGACGGGCTGAGTGAAAATGCTAATTCATTCTCTGACAGTAGGCGCAGGAAAGCAGAAATACCCTGGTTACTCTTGTATACAAAATGTTGCACAACTTTCTGCTTCTGACACACCACTGTCAAAAAAAGTCAAGTAGTGTTTACATATTTTTGAACAGTCTTCAGAGTTGTGTATTCACTAGGGTGTTATTAAATTGAAATTAGCTGAAGTTAGAATTAGCTTGGGTTTTTGGCCTTTTTTACACTTTATTTATAAGGACACATGGATAAGAGACAGGAAACAACAGTGAGAAGAAGAGAGAACTGAATCAGAAATGGCACAAAGCTGTAGAACGTGTCAAAAAATATAAATATTGAAGGATAAGTTCACTTCCAGAATAAAACTTTCCTGATTATTTACTCACCCCCATGTCATCCAAGTCTTTTTTTAAGTTGTAAAGAAATTAAGGTTTTAGAGAAAAACATTGTAGGATTTTTCTCAGTATAGTGGACTACATATAAATATATGAAAACGTACGTGTGTGTGTGTGTGTGTGTGTGTGTGTATATATTTATATATATATATACACTACCGTTCAAAAGTTTGGGGTCAGTACATTTTTATTGTTTCTTTTTTTTTTTTTTTAAGAAATTAATAATTTTATTCACCAAGGATGTATTAAGTTAATAATTAAAAGTTTATTAAAAGTTAATAATAAATAATTTACATTGTTATAAAATATTTATATTTTGAATAAACACTGTACTTTTTAAACTTGTTATTCATGAAAGAATCCTGAAAAAAAAATCAAAAAAATCACAGGTTCCAAAAAATATTTGGCAGCACAACTGTTGATATTATCCAACATTGATCATTCTAATAATAAATCCACATATTAGAATGATTTCTGAAGGATCATGTGACACTTAAGGCTGGAGTAACAGCTGATAAAAATTCAGCTTTTCATCACAGGAATAAATTCTATTTTAAAGTATGTTAAAATAAAAAACATTATTTTATATTGTAAAAACATTTTGCAATATTACTGTTTTTTTCTATATTTTTAATCAAATAAATGCAGCCTTGATGAGCATAAGAGACTTCTTTAAAGACTATTACAAGTCTTACTGACCCCAAACTTTTGAACGGTAGTGTATATATGTGTATATATATATATATATATATATGTAATATCAATTCCAATTCTTATCGATTCCTATAGTTTCATTTCCAGTACGATAAAAAATCCAATAAAAAAAATCAGTCAAGTCAAACATTTAAAAGTCAAACATATGTATTCTGTCTTTTTACAGTGTGTTCTGTTGCAGCTAAATAACATGAGCAAAAAGCAGCAGCCTACAGAACACTTTGGCCTACAAGACGAACTTTTGCCTATAGTTTTAACAAAAACTTCCACATCAAAAACACCTAGACTAATACAAATTTTAAACATTAAACTGTTAAAGTAAACAGTCAGTAATAAGATAGGAACAAACAAATCAATTAGCAATACCATAAGTAAATACAACTGAACAAAATTCTAGGTACAGAAATAAAAACAAAAGTTTAAAAGTACTATAGTTTTCTTCTCATAAATAAAATATAGATTAATACTTGTTAAAGTTAGATATTCAGTCAAGATCGGTGAATGATTTTCTATTGTTCTTTGATTAATATTAATGACAGGCAGAACGTTTATTAGGCTGCTGTCTCTTTAACATAATGTACAAGGATCTAAAAGTACGCTTATGCATTTTCTTTTAAAACGGTTTACGTTAAAAACAAAAAAAGCCTGTGTTTATGAAGATATAGCCTGCTAGTGTATTTCTGTACATGTGAAACAAAAATGTAAAAACAGAAATCAGTTCCAGCCCAAAACAATCTTTTCTGCCATGGAAAAACACAAAGCGGTTCGATAACGGACGCAAGCTGGGAACCCGCACTGGGAATGCTGTTCTCTGTGCTTGTGCTTCCAATGTGTGCACTGCACACAAACAGTGTGCAAGTTCTTTCCCTTCTTGTGCTTAAATAATTTAAAATCACATTAAAATGCCAATGCAGGAATCAGTAAGCAGAATCGAAATGCGCTTGTCTTATTGAATACCCGGTTCTTAGAAATTTGAAGCAGGTTCTTAAATGGAATCAGTTCTAGCTCTGGATGCGCATGCGTGACACATTACATAATTACGGAAAGGTCACGTGTGCTTGAGTTCTTCATCTGTGTACTTCGGTTCAAAAATATAGGTTCGGGTGAAAAACTTCATCTCATTTTTTCCTCCAACTTCAAACGCTGGGTCAGTACTTTCGCCCTTGTCACACGTCACCTTTTTTTTTTTCAGAAAATGAGAGATTGTTTTGCTAGATAAGACCTTTATTCTTCATCTGGCATTGTGTAAAGCCCTTTGAAGCTGCATTGAAACTGCAATTTGGACCTTCAACCCGTCCCCATTGAAGTCCGCTATATGGAGAAAAATCCTGGGAATGTTTTCCTCGAACACCTTCATTTCTTTTCAATTGAAGAAAGAAAGACATGATCATCTTAGATGACAGGGGGGCTAATCATTTAACCACCAAGCCGCTCTCTAGTTATGTTTTTAAAAAGACGCTCGTTTACTCCAGTTAAGAGATTTAGAAACACTATTTTTTAGTCATTTACATTGACTTTCCAATAATGTCAAGCGATATAGTAGTTCTTCTTCCCCCAGCCTGCCTCGATACTGTCGGAAACATGTTCTTCTCAAACAGAACTGAGGCATCAGTTGTACGTGTTCATGTGTGCGTGTGTTTGAGAGCTGACACATGCCCAGTGGTGTTTGTTTTTCAAGGCATGACTTGACCGCTGCTTGGAATTCCATCTCGCCGGCCATCTGAGAGATGAGCTTCAGGGTCCTCTGTCACGTTATGCCTCCACCACAGCTCTGAGCTCGCAGACGGTTTTATATTTTTTTCTTGTTTTTGCGTTTCTGTGGGGCTGTACGTCTCCATGTACACAACACAGTCCAAATACTAATCATTTAAAATAGTTTAGTTAGAGTATCTGTGCTATCAAAAACGATTTCTTGCTATATTTATCAGTAAAGCTAGTACAGTAGTGAAGATCACAAGCATTTAAAGGGTGCAAAGTTCACTTTTACGTGTTATTTTTGCGTGTCGTTTGAACATTAATTTGTGTTAGCAGTGTATGTACAAATCTATCCTATAATTATAAAAATCCATGCAGTAGTTTTTAATTAATCTTTAAAAATAATATCCCCTTTTTCAAATCGAGCCATTCTCAGATGCCTGTTGGTGTTGTGTCACACCGACAGAAGCCGCTCCCACGATAGTTGATTGACATGAGCATCTTACCTCAGATCAGTTGTAACAGTCCAACCTCCATCGTTTCGATGCCGGAGCAGGGATGTAAGTTAGACAAGAAGATCTCAGACTGAGCGATTAAGGTGTTGTGTTGTTGGATGTAATAATGAACATTGTGGTCGTCATTTACTCCCGACATCTGAGCTGCTGAAGATGCAGTGGATTACATTTGTTTGTGAAGGGAATGCGCCTCCCGATCTACATAAATGCGTCTATGTTCACGCAAATCATTCGTGATCTAGCTTCACTTACAGCAGAAGTGAGTATAAGGGTTTTAAGGGCTCTGCAATCACCTTTCCTAATAACGTTCTAGTTAGCAAGTTCAGCGGCTAAATTAAAAAAAAATCTCCACAGAGAGTAGAGAGGGGCGGGGCGAGCAGAGCTCATTTGTATTTAAAGGAACAATCCCTCAGAATGGGATCATTTTTGCAGAGCTCATTTTGACAAGGTAAAAAGGGTGTTTTTTTACACAACCATTGAGAATTTTGAACCAAAGTATATTATAGACTTTTCATTAAGACCCTAAAGAATCATATCAACTTGTGGAAAATGGGCACCCGTTGACCCCTTTAACAGACTAAAAGGTACAACACCTGTCACTATGCCATTACCCTTACATCTTTCTACCTTTTTAACCCCCAAAGTGTGCGTATTAGTACCTAAAGTGTACATATTGGTACATTTTGAAAGGATACTGGCATGAATAGTGAATAGGATATCAACTATCACTATTTAGTGAATAGGATAACAACTATCACTAAACAAACAAACAAACAAAAAAAAAAAAAACAGCTGCGGATCATTCAGGTAACAACACAGTATTAAAAATCAAGTGTATGTAAACTTTTGAACAGGGTCATTTTTATAAATTCAACTATTATTTTCTCTTGTGGACTATATGTAAATGTCTTTTATGTGAAATAACTTATTCAGGTCAGTACTAAATAAAAAAGTAGGTAACACTTTATGTTGATAGTCCACTTTAGACATTCTACTAACAGTAAGTAACTTTGCAACTGCATGTCAACTAGTCATTAGAGTATTAGTAGACTGTCTGCTTAATATCTTCTAAAACTCTTCTAAACTTTGCAGGTATATGTCAACTTATTCTACTAACCCTAAACCTAACCTAACAGTCTGCTCTGAGAGTTAGTAGACATGTAGTTGCAGATGAATGAGAATTAGTTGACATGTAGTTGCAAAGTTACTTATAGTTAGTAGAATGTCTAAAGTGGACTGTCAAAATAAATGTGACCAAAAATCTTGTTTTGGTAAACTAATGAACATTTTGCAGATTCTGCAAGGTGTATGTAACCCAAACACACACACACACACACACACACACACACACAAAAACAGTAATATTAAGGTACATTTTTAATAGTGTGTTGTTTTTGTTCCTTAGTGCATTGACTGAATCTTTTGTGTAGAAGTTCTGTGTGGTCTGGACACATATGTTGGATTACATTTGACCTGCCAGACAGACATATTTTCCTTGTATTCCGTCCTGCTGTTCCAGTGTAAATCTAAGTGTCCATTGCCATGGAAACCCTGGCGACCTATCAGATACAGGCTTTGGGGTCATTTAGTTGTGGCATTGACGCAATAGTGACCATAGCGACATAATTGAATTCTGTACTGTACTCAACGAATCTTACCTACGTGAGTGAAGGCAAACAATGGAAAGCCTGATGCCGGATGATTTTATAGGATTTGTCTGAAACAATCTCAACGACCTGAAACAGAAGTTTTTTTTTAAGGGAGCGACTCCTTCTCAACTGATTAGTGGGGAAGTGTTATGTCTTCAGTATTCACCATGCGTCATCAATTTGTCAATTCATTCAGTAAAACTACTGGCTTTTAAGCTCGTTTCTGAGGTTAAACGAACCATGGTGAATTAGGTACTCATGACACAACCCACCCGTTCCGCGAGATGTGAGCTGTGTTGGTCCCCAGACACCTATTCACTACAGGAACTCTTGACTTCACTTGTAAGCTGAACATTCCCATTCTCTCTTCCCGTAGCTGTCATACATACCGTCAGAGCGTGTGTTTGCATACAAAAACAAAGGTAATATGTGCACATATATATCTGCAGATATTTATCTTAGGTTGTGTTACTGAAGTCATAATACCCTTTGAAAGTAAGCCATTATAGTAGGTTATTTTTGGCACAGCTGTAACGCAGAATGAATTAAACAACTTCTCTCTGCGAAATGATGCAAAATGTTTGTACATTTAAAAAATTACTGAGGTGTTTTCTAAAAAAAACTATATATATATAAAGTGTATGTATGTGTGTGTATATACATACACTACCAGTCAAAAGTTTATGAACAGTAAGATTTTTTATGTTTTTAAAGAAGTCTCTTCTGCTCTCCAAGCCTGCATTTATTTGATTCAAAATACAGCAAAAACAGTAATGTTTGAAATATTTTTATTATTTAAAATAACTGTTTTCTATTTAAATATATTTTAAAATGTAATTTATTCCTGTGATTTCAAGCGGATTGGATTTTAAGCGTCATTACTCCAGTCACATGATCCTTCAGAAATCATTCTAATATTCTGATTTGCTGCTCTAAAAACATGTATTTTTATTCTTATGTTAAAAACAGCTGAGTTGAATTTTTTTCATTTTTTTTCTGAAATAGAAACCTTGTAACGTTAATAAAAAAAATATCTTTATCATTACTTTTGATCAATTTAAAGCATCCTTGCTAGAAAGTATGAATTTCTATCATTTAGAAATGAAATGTAATTCATTTCTATTAAAAAAAAATGTGACACTGAAGACTGGAGTAATGATGCTGAAAATTTGGTTTTGATCACAGGAATATATTACATTTTAATATATATTAAGATAGAAAGCAGTTTTTAAATTTTAAATAGTAAAAATATTTCACAATATTACTGCTTTTGCTGTATTTTAAATAAAATAATGCAGGCTTGGTGAGCAGAAGAGAATTCTTTAAGAAACATTAAAAATCAAACTTTTGACTGGTAGTGTATACCTCCAGTTCAGTTTTTTTGGAAAGATTTTTTATGCTCACCAAGGCTACATTAGTTTGTTTGAAATATACAAAATCAGTAATATTGTGAAATATTATCATTTCAAATAACTGTTCTCTTTTTTAAATATATTTAAAAATGTATTTTTTTCATGTGATGGCAAAGCTACATTTTCAGCATCATTACTTAAGTCTTCTTCAAATGATCCTTAAAAAAAACACCTGTGCTTTAATATTTGTGGATTATAAACATTGTTGTGTATACAATATTACTATGGTTCTATATATATATATATATATATATATATATATAAAAGTACTAAGTATAGACAAGGTGCGAATGACAAGGGGTACAAATATAGAAAGTATCATGTACAGAGAATGAGGTGTAGGCCTATAGGTACAGTGACAACTGCAGCACAAGAAGGTAACGTGTAGTAATTAGTCAGAAATGTGTAAGAAGCAAGAATAAGAATGAGGTATCAGAGCAAGTTACCATGGCAGTGTAAATGTCAAGGGAACAAATTTACGCAAAGCAGCTTTATTATTGTACAGTGCAGGTTTTTTTTCCCGTCAATTCTTTGAAAGCCCTTACTGACCGATAACGTGTAAACACTAGTGTTTTAATTCCAAATATTTAATATTTATTGTACAAAAACTACAATTTTCTTTCAAATTGAAAATTTCAGTGTGGAAACTCCATGTACATGTATGCACCCCTCCTTGGCAATTTGCAGGCAAGTAAATATTTGTAAAAATCCGACAGAAAAAAAAGTCTCCAACCGTTCCTTGAAGCTATTTTAGATTAATGTGATGGCAGGCGAGTGAGCAGTATCAGCTGCGGAACGTGGTTGTGTAGCGGCAGCAGGAAGAAGGGAATTATAGCAAGTGTACGCCTGGGGCCAGTGTGTCTGACAGGGCCTGTGCGGGGGGCTCGGTGCAGGGTTCCTTGTTTTGCTCCTAGACTGTTTGTTGCTTCTTTGGATTCCTGGCTCTAAGTTGTTGTTCTCGGGCCAAATTCTCATCGCACACACAGAGCGAGTCAAAGAATGAGCACTGAGTCCTGCTGCCAGCTGACTTTGAAGAACAACCCGAGCTTTCCATGGCAGCCATCGCCGTTACTCGTTCCCTGGGAGAGACGCTCTGAGGAGAAGCATTCTCCATAAAATGCTAATGTTAGATCCTTCACTGAGCTTGAGATTCCCATGCCATTGGTTAATCCATCACCTCCTTTCCTTCATTTTACAGAGAAGTCATTTGTCTCTTTACACGTTTTGTACATTCTCTTTAAGCTGTTTGCCCGCGCCAGTCAAGAAGAATTGTAAGTGCCATTTTTTTGCTTAACTGCTAAAGTAATTACAAAATACATTGAAAATGTCTTTTGTAAAAGCCAGATATTAATTGTTAGATGAACATACTGTACTCTTTGGAAATTTTGAGCATAATTGTGGTTATAACAGCTTGAGTGAAGTGAATGAATCCAACAATGTCTAATCGTGTTCATCCGGTTTTCAAGTTCAACCATTTCTTGAATGTTTAACTTGACTAAAATTCATTTTATGATGGTATGCAGAAGAATGAGAAATGACTAATGAATTTGTTCTATAATTTAACTTCTTATATTATTTTCATTAATTATTAAAAACTATAATTAAAAATTATGATGTAATTTCCTTGAATTTAAGTCTTAAATCCTATTCATTTTTAAATTTGGAGACCAAGTCAATTGCTTTAGAGTCTTAAGTTCTTTTTTTTTCTCTTTTTAAGGACTTAATGTAGTTCACCAAAAAAATGAAAATTTTGATTTCATTTACTTCCTATAAGTTGTTCCCTTCTTCTGCTGAACACAAAAGATGTTTTGAAGAATCTTGGAAATCAAACAGTTGCTGGTCCCCATTGTATGGATTTCCTCCACTGAATAAAAAAATTAAAAAGGAAATTGCTAGTTTTTTTCACAACTCTGACTTTTTTGAATTGTGAGATAAGTAAAAATTACGATATATAACTTCATAATTTTGAGAAATAAAGTCAGAAGTTATTTAGTCATAATTGCAAGATATAAACTGATAATTCTGACTTTTTTTTCCCCCTCAGAGTTGCATGATATAAACTCACAATTGCAAGTTATTAAGTCAGAATTGCGAGATATGAACTGATAATTCTGACTTTTTTCTCAGAATTGCATGATATAAACTCAACAATTGCGAGTTAAATCAGAATTGCGAGCTATGAAGTAAGAATTACGGAATATAATCTCACAATTCTAAGAAATAAAGTCAGAATTGTGAGATAAACTCGCAATTGCAAGTTATTTAGTCAGAATTGTGAGACAAACTGATAATTCTGACTTTTTTCCTCAGAATTGCATGATATAAACTCACAATTGCGAGTTAAATCAGAATTGCGAGCTATGAAGTAAGAATTACGGAACATAATCTCACAATTCTAAGCAATAAAGTCAGAACTGTGAGATAAACTCGCAATTGTGAGTTAAGTCAGAATTGCAAGATATGAAGTAAGAATTACAGAATATAATTCACAATTCTGAGAAATAAAATCAGAATTTTAAGATATAAACTGATAATTCTGACTTTTTTCTCAGAATTGCATGATATAAACTCAATAATTGCGAGTTAAATGAGAGTTGCGAGATATGAAGTCAGAATTACAGAATATAATCTCACAATTCTGAGAAATAAAGTCAAAATATAATAATCAAAGATATAAACAATTCGCAATTACGAATTATAAAGTCCAGTTCTGAGGGAGAAAAAAAAAGACTCTTATATCTCAGAGTGTTTATGTCTCACAATTCTGACTTAATAACTCACAACGGCAAGTTATTGAATTGTGAATTACAAGATATAAAATCAGAATTGTGTGATATAAATTTTAACCTCATGACCCACAGCTGTGTTTATATCAGACAATTCTGAGAAAAAAAGTCAGAATTGCGAGTTTATATCTTGGAATTCAGATTTTATAACTCGCAATTCTGACTTTATAACTTGCAGTAGTGAGTTTATATCTCACAATTCTGAAAAAAAGTCTGACTTGTGAGATGAAAAAGTTGCAAATACCTTGTTTTGTGTTTTATTAAGTGGTATGGGCTCATACCACTGATTTTCATAATGTGGGGAGGGGGAAGTCCATAAGGACTGGAAACTTTTGACCACTCTCTCCAAACCCAAAGACAAGACCTCAGCTGAGACCACTCTATATTTTCTGATTGTCCTTTATTAATTGAAACAGGTTTGTTAAAATGTTGCGAATACTTGTAAATGATTTATTATTTGACAAAAGTAAAACAATTAAAATTAACCATAAGATATTTATTTCTAAAAATTGGGACCATGCGATCAATCACACTTCAGTCTGATGGCTGACCAGAGAAAACGAATGTTGTTATAGAAAAAAAGAAAGAAAAAAAAAAAAAGAACTGAAAAAACAAAACAGACATAAATTCACTAAAATGAATAATAAATAAATAAAGATCTACTTAGTTGGATGTCACACAGTTTCTAGCATGTTTTACATGGAGAAACACGGTCTTGACAAAAGTGTGATTCATTTGTTGTGCCATCTATTACAGTACAAAGTGGCTGCACATCATTAACTTCGAATCTGAGTTTACTGGTGGAATGAGGCCGACAGTTCATTCTTTCTTTCCTTTCTTGTACTTTCACATCCGGCAGCAGTGATGCGTTCTCATTGAGCCTGATTATGAAGTTTGAAAGCAAATTCATTCTTTTCTTCTTCAAACCTGCCTTCCCAGATGAAGAACTCTATTAGATGAGGGGAGATGAAACGTGGCAGTTAAGAGTCTGATATGCTCAAACGGTCCACATCCTCTCCCATTTGCCGTTTTGCATGTGATATTTATCTTGCAGATACTATTAAAATCAGATGAAGCGTTCTTTGACTGATAGACAGAGTGGCTGCACGGCGTCAAAGCAGAGAGATGATTATCACCATCTGATATTGACACCTCATTACGTTCATACTCCTGAACAGAGGATGCAAAAAACTTTTCGTTGTGCGTCAGAGAGTTAGTCTGTGGTCTTAACAGTTCTGCTTGAGGCCAGGCGAGATCTCTACCTCTGTTTTGATAAAGTCGTGCAGAGGCTACTGTCATGTCAGTGAAGGTCAAATGGTTAAAAGGGTTAACCACTGCTTGTATATTTTTTTATTGGACATTTAACAGTTGTATAGATAGAGAAAGTTAGAGATGAGGAACAAAATGATATGCAGAAGAGATGAGCACCACCATATAATATGTGCTTTTACACTTCCCACCAGGCCACCGGTCACATCATTATCAAAGCTGTTTTTAAGAAAATTGTCTGAAAAAAAAAAAAGGAATTTATCTCGAGTTGTGTTAGACGTAATATTTGTTGTGGTATGTGTAATTTAATGTATTTTTAGAGTAGGTTTGGACAGTATATCAGATACACACTAGGGGTCGACGATGTGTTTTTTAGGGCAGATGCCGATACCGATTATTACAGATCAAGTAGACCAATAACCTATATTTTGAACCGTTGTACAGTGGCATGCGAAAGTTTGGGAACCCCTTACAGATTCTGTGAAAATGTGAATCATTTTAACAAAAATAAGAGAGATCATACAAAATGCACGTTATGTTTTATTTAGTACTGTCCTGAGTAAGATATTTTACTTAAAAGATGAACTGTTTGTTTGTTTTTTGTGATAGTTGTTCATGAGTCACTTGCTTGTTCTGAACAGTTAAACTGAGCACTGTTCTTTAGAAATATCCTCCAGCTCCTGCAGATTCTTCAGTTTTTCAGCATCTTTTGCGTATTTGAACTCTTTCCAGCGGTGACTGTATGATTTTAAGATCCATCTTTTCAAACACAACTATTAAAAAAGGTTCAAACATTCACTGATGCTCCAGAAGGAAACACGATGCATTAAGAGCCGGGGGGTGAAAACTTTTTGAATTTGAAGATCAAGGTAAATTTTACTTAATTTGTCTTCCGGGATACATGCAAGTATCTTCTTTACCTTCCAAAGGGCAGTACTAAATGGAAAAAAAAAAAGATATTTCAAAATAAGAAAAATGTGGACATCTTCATCCTGTTCAAAAGTTTTCACCCCCCGGCTCTTAATGCATTGTGTTTCCTTCTGGAGCATCAGTAAATGATTGAACCTTTTTTAATAGTTGTGTTTGAGTCCCTCGATTGTCCTCGGTGTGAAAGGATGGATCTCAAAATCATACAGCCACTGCTGGAAAGTGTTCAAATATGCAAAAGAAGCTGGAAAACTAAAAATCTGCAGGACCTGGAACAGTGCTCAGTTTAACTGTTCAGAACAAACAAGGGACTCAGGAACAACCATCACAAAACAAAAAAACAGTCATAGATCATCCAGGTAACAACACACAGTATTAAGAACCAAGGGTTCCCAAACTTTTGAAGAGGGTTATTTTAATGATTTCAGCAATTTTTTTTTCTTGTAGACTATATGTAAACATCTTTTATGTAAAATATCTTACTCAGGACAGTACTAAATAAAAAAAAAACAAAAAAAAAGACATGCATTTTGTATGATCTCTCTTATTTAGCTAAAATTATTCACATTTTCATAGATTATTCAAGGAGTTCCCAAACTTTCTCATGCCACTGTATCTGGTGTAAAAATGAAAATGAATGTCAAAATTAAGAATAACAAGGACTCTGATTAAAACTTTCTTTAAATGCTTAAAAATTATTTTATCTGCAAATCATTTTTGAAAGGGACCAATACCGATAACCATAAAAATGCATAATATCGATGTTGATAATCAGTCGTACCCTAATATGTACCATGTTTTAAGTATTAAGAAGGTTACTTTGGAAATGCAAAAGGTTACAGATTACAAGTTAACTTATTTAAAATGTAATAAGAAGTGTAACTTTTTCAATTACTTTGTTAATGTAACTGTACTTTTTGATTACTTTTCTAAATTTCTAACAAATATTTTCAACTGTTAATCAGCATTAGTTGACTAAATGCCCTTTAAATGGAAGGAGGCATTGTGCACATCAAAAACACTCAAGGCAACAAATGCAACATATCATTCAACATATCCTAGTTAACATTTTCATAAGTAACTAATATAATGACACATTATTTTCAGTAACTGTAATGGATTACAGTTCCATTTATTGTGTAAGTAAATTACTCCTCAGCACTGACTGATTTTATCCATTTTACTGGTGAATCTAAATTAATAAAAAAATTAAGCAACTGTTGTTAATTTTGCAAAATTTTATGAGGTTTTTATGTGCCTGTTATGTTTCAAGTCCAGACTAGCGATTCTCTGTAGCAAATGGGATCAAAATTCAAAATGGCGTTAGAGTTCAATTCATTTTCAATCAGAAGAAACTGTCATTTCAATAAACTGATAAAAAAAGTTTAAAAACGAATATAGAAGATTTCTGGGGAAGATTTCTGAGGTAAATCCCTCCTACCTGCCACTTACTACAATTAGTAGCATCCTCAGAAGTACCATGGCTTGATATGTGGTCTTTCTACAGGACAGATGTTGCTCGAGGGGTCAAATTAATTTGAGAGTCTCATTACGGTCAAATATGTAGCTGCATAACTGAATAAAATGAGTACAGACATGATCATTGCACCAAATTGAACAAACAAGCAGTAAATGTCTGCGGCCAGCATGACAGGTTTGGAATATTAGATTACTGACACATGCCTAAGAATGTTTATGGGATGTGAGTGAAATCAGAGTAGATTTATTGCATGGATTATACATCTACGAGCGGGTCTGAGTTCGTTATAAGCCATCAGTTAAGCGCCGACAGCCATCGGTCAATTAAGAATTACAGGCCAGAAAAGCAACCAAAGGTTTTGAACTTCCCCAATAATCCTCTTTGGGTGTGACAGGGGTCAGTGTACTGTAGAGCGAGTGATGATGGGGTGAAGGATTAAATATGGTCTCTCCCGTTAAATGTGTCCACAAGTGCTCGGCTTTTAACCTGACATCTCAGACGGCTGTCGCCGGGAAGGCTTTGGGCTGCTTTTATTCTGATCTGCTGGTTTGATAGACAGTTGAATCACTGATGTCCAAATGTGTCCAATTTTCTGACTTACATGATTACTTGCATTCATCTGGTGATGACGGGTGCATTCAGGCACTTTTCACCATAGTATAAAACTGGCTCAAGTGTACAAATAGGGATGTGCTTATACAAACAGAAGAAACTGAAGAAATCTGCCAACTGTTTCCAAACAAAAGAAGTTACATAGTAAACGTTCTTTTTTTTTTTTTTTTTTAGTTGCAGTTTGAACATGTTTTGTTTATCTATCCATCCTTGAAAATGTCTTGCTATTAAAATGTGAAGTGGTTCCTGTAGCTCAGCTGGTGGACCACGGCACTAGCAACAACACTGTCATGGTTATAATTCCCAGGACATACATAAACACACACAAAAAGATAAACTGTCTGGTTGTAATTCTGGAAAATATTTTTCAAATAAATGCTGTTCTTTTAAACTGTATATTCATTAAAGAATTGGTTGACTTTCCACAATTTTTTTTTTTATGAAGTACCAAATCACCATACACTTAAAAAAGAAGGTGCTTTAAAAGGTTCTTCACAGCAATGCCATAGAAGAACCATTCAGTCAAAGGTTCTTTAAAGAACCATCTCTTTCTTACCTTATTATAATCTGAAGAACCTTCTTTTGCCACAAAGAACCTTTTGTGAAACAGGTGTGTCTTCAGGTGTTAAAGGTTCTTTATGGAACCACTTAAACAAAAAAGGTTCTTCTATGGCATTGTTGAAGCACCTTTATTTTTAAGAGTGTATTAGAAGGATTTCTGAAGAATCATGTGATACTGAAGACTGGAGTAATTGCTGATGGCAATTCAGTTTTGTCATCACAGGAAATATTTCCATTAATAATAATAATACATTTATTTAAAAGTGTAATAATATTATTCATAACAACACTGTTCTTACTGCATTTTATATCAAATAAATGCAGCCTTGGTGAGCATAAAATAAAATAAAATAAAATAATTTGAACTGATTCTTATCATGGGTCTTCTTTTTTACATTGGTCAGTGAAATAGATCATTGGATGAGCCACACCTTGTACAGTATTTGAAATCAGCATGAAATCAAAATTTACACATAATAAATGTCATTGGTGTTATTCTTATTCATGCATGCACTGCCAGTCAAAGTTTTTGAACAGTAAGATTTTTAATGTTTTTTAAAAAAGTCTCTTCTGCTCACCAAGCCTGCATTGTTTTGATCCAAAATACAACAAAAGCACTGATATTGTGTAATATTTTTACCATTTAAAATATATTTGAATATGTTTTAAAATGTAATTTATTCCTGTGATCACAGCTAAATTGTCAGCGTCATTACTCCAGTCTTCAGTGTCACATGTACCTTCAGAAATCATTCTAATATGCTATTTGCTGTTCAAGAAACACTCGTTATTATTTATTATTTTTTAAAACATTTGAGTACATTTTTCCTGGATTCTTCGATGAATAAAAAGATTCAAAGATCAGCATTTACGCGAAATAAAAAGCTTTCGTAACATGATACACTATACCATTCAAAAGCTTGGAGTAGGTATAATTTTTTATTTTTTTTTTTGGAAAAGAATTATAGAAATGAATACTTTTATTTAGAAAGGATGCTTCAAATGGATCAAAAGTGATGATTTATAATGTAACATTTATAATGTTACAAAAGATTTCTATATCAGATTAATCAAATAAACCTCAAAAAATATATACTCAGCAGTCTTTTTAACAAAAAATAATAATACATGTTTTTGAGCAACAAATCAGAATTTTAGAATGATTTCTGAAGGATCATGTGACTGGAGTAATGATGCTAAAAATTCAGTTTTGAAATCACAGGAATAAATTACATTTTAAAATATATTCAAACAGATAACAGTTATTTTAAATAGAGTAAAAATATTTCAGAATTTTACTGATTTTGCTGTACTTTGGTTCAAATAAATGCAGGCTTGGTAAGCAGAAGAGAATTCTTAAAAAAAAAACATTAAAAATCTTACTGTTCATAAACTTTTGACTCGTAGTGTATATATATACACACACATACATACACTTTATATATATCTATACTTTTTTTAGAAAACACCTCAGTCATTTTTAAATGTACAAACTGATCATTTCGCAGAGAGAAGTTGTTTAATTTATTCTGCAGTACAACTGTGAAACCGCCCAATTTATATTATTTGACCTTGTAATCTTTAAAAAAATTGCCATAACCAGCTGTTCTTATAATATGACAAATGCAAAATGTTTTAGCTAGGCCAACTGCATTTAGATCTGCAGTCACAATATAGAACGTATTCTGATTGCAGTTTCCATTTCATGGCCTGTAAGCAGGGCCACAGTAACCTTGGGCCCGGTACAAAAAGCAAAGGCTGTTTTTGGTTTCCAGTTGTTCTTCTCTTATTGGCGGCCCTACTATGAGAGAGCTGAATTTTTGTAGAATGCATTTCTTGATCCCAAACTATGTGTCGTGATGTAGGGACACAGTTTCTTCATTAAATATTTGGGGCCTTGTAGAAGAGGCCCTGAAGAAAGCAGAGGGATCAAGTGGAGCTCTTCACTCTATCTTGGCCAGCAGTACCAACCCAAAGTGCCAGGCAAGCCAGCAAAATAGCTGCCCATAAATAATTGTGCTTTAAGCACTTTGAGCACTTGAACAGCCTGGATATGAATCAGTTCTCCTCTTTTTTTTGCACTTTGACTGCTGCAAATGAAGATGTTTCAGACATCTTCCTACTTCTAATACCAAATGCAAATCAAGCTTTTTTAAAAAAGCTGTTTTTTTTCAGTAATAGATTCCAACGTTTTAAGGATTTCATGGTGAAGAATTCCATATTTAGGTGAGACGGTGTCATTCAAGGTGGCCTTGTTTTAAACCAGCTTGGTTCCAGCTTTAAATCATCTTCAGCAGATTCTTTTATTTATCTCAGTGCTTTTTGTTGAAAAGTTTAGGGTGAATAAAATCTTGTGTGCTTCTAAAGACTTTACGGAACACTAAACAATCATTTTCTTGGTCTACATTATGTAGGTATGAAGTATGACTAGATGCATTGGGATGATGGGGGTTCTCCACTTGTAAAGCTTTGAGCTTCGCATAATATCATCAGCCCTCCTTAGTCTGGAAGGGGGGAGTGTTTTTGTTGTTGACGTGGATTTTCCGGGCCGATTCCGAGCAGTATGTAACAGGGTGATTAAAGTAGTGTAATGAGGTTTAATTGAAATAATGAGGATGAAATAATGGGCTGTTTACCCCACAACCTTCTGCTGTTTTTCATGAGGAAGAGGAGGAAGATGTGTCAAAGATGAAGAGGTCCAAAGACAGGATCTGGTACATCTGGTATTTAAGTTAGAACTGTATGTCACATTTCACCTTGCGTAATTAAACGATTCAGTTTAAATGACGCATAAGATTTTCAAAAAAACTCTGAAATGAAAATATCAAAAACAAGGAGCATTTATATGACATTTATAGGCATGTTTATCGTATTTGATTTTGTAAATTGACCTATTTCAAATGACAGTCATGATCTATTTGTGCATCACTCCACGTCAACACTCATCTAAGCTGTTGTATCTTACATTTTTACCGATTGTAATGCTTGTGTATGAAACCATGACGGCTATTGAAGCCAATGGCAAGTTCTCTGACTTTCTTTCCAATTCTCCATTGGGGGAAAGCAATTTGAATCCAGCTGTTATTAACTAACCATGTATGCAAGAAGGAACCAAGATTTAGTCTTGTGGCGTTCTGACTCCATGGCCTTTCTGCAAATATATTTCATTTAAGTTTATGAATGCAATGTGAATGCTCTTGGTTTCCAGGTCATAAACACAATTACCGAACTGATTTATGGGACGAAAGACTGTTGAAATATATTTTTTTCAATTGTAGGTTTTTTAACCCACATTATAAATCAGGGTAGTGCTGACAACCAGTAGTCAAATGAATTTAGTGTCACGGCCTCATGACTGTTTGTGCATTCAGGGTCACGGTGCAATTTCTCTTCATAATATGGATGTGTATTGTGAGCGTATATTTGTTTAAACTTCCTTTATTGCAAAGTTGATCCACTTTAAAAGACTGTCTTTAAAAATAATTCTGGGTGAACATAAGGATCTTCTCTTTTCACACGACCCTTCATACAGATTTCTAGCCACTCAGATGCATACTTCCTCTTCTCACATCTCAGCACGGAGAAAGACTGAACTGAGTCATCTGAAAGCACAGCAAGCCAAAGCGAGAGAAGAACTCTCTCAGTATTAATAGCAGACTTCTGCTGTGATCCTGCAGTGAGAAGAAACACGCAAATGATGTTCCCGGCCTGGGCTTTAACCTTTAATGTTTTAATCATCCAGAAATGAGTGCAGTTGATTTAAAGATCAAGGCTGGAGTTCGCTCTGTACTCCCTTTAGTCAGAACAGGTTGCTATCTAAATCATCTTTCTTCAAGATTAGAATGTCAATCATTTAGAATGTCTAAACTAAACATGCAGACTTCGTTTTGAAGGATCTGCAGTACTATACATGTGGATATAGGAATCAAATGGGAAATCTTATCATGTCAATCATATTTGAAACATCTGTTATTTCTTAATCTAACCAAACCTTTGAGGATGTAATTTACTCTGCAGGATTTTCCACTTTGGAAGCAATAGAGTTCTAATTGGTTTGTTTTGCAGGTGTTTCTTTTGAAGGTGTTTTTGGTTTTATGCATCACATTCTTTTTAGTTAATAAAATCATTCGGAATTGAAGATGGCACTTTTTCTTAGGGCTGCACAATATTGTAAAGATTCTGATGTTACTTCTGTAAATATATATTTCTAATACATACTGTACATGAATTTTCACCACATGACTTGAAAAGTATAAAAAAGTCTTTTTAAGTAGGTTTAAATTCTGTTCAAAAAAAAAAACAAAAAACTATTTTAGTGTGAACCATACGTTCAGGCCTTAGCAATTAAAATAAATAAATAAATAAAATTTAGATGTGTACAACCAAGTATACATATTTAAAAAAAAAACAACTTAACGTCTCGGTTACGTATGGTAACCCTCGTTCCCTGATGGAGGGAACGGAGACGTTGTGTCGAGTAGTGTACGACACTAGGGGTCGCTCTTGAGAGCCCAAACACCTCTGACAGTATTGAGAAAGGCCAATGAAAATTGGGTGTGCAGATTTGCATAGCTGACCACGCCCCGGACATCCGGGTATAAATAGGGCAGCGTGTGCATCTGCTCACTCGTTCTGATTCTGAGGAGCCGAGCGTCTCAGCTCACTCAGAGGCGGACCAGAGATGTGGCATGGGAGACACAACGTCTCCGTTCCCTCCATCAGGGAACGAGGGTTACCATACGTAACCGAGACGTTCCCTATCTGTCGTACACTCCGAGTTGTGTCGAGTAGTGTACGACACTAGGGGTCCCCGTAAAAACACGCCACATGTCTGACCGCGTCACGAGAGACAAGTGCAGAAGTAACAGGGCAACGTGTAACGTAAGTGCAGCTCACCTCGTCCGTGACCATCCAACGTCCAAGGACTGACCTGTACAACGGGGTCCTGCAGCCGGGCCTCCCTCAAGGGCGGCTGAGTGTCTTGAGATCGTTGGGAAAATGCCTGCTCCCGAAGGAAAGACATTGCGGAGTTCACAACCTGCCCGACAGGGGGGGTTTAAGTGACATGGTTAGACATGGGACCTGAGGTGGGTCTCACACCCGGGAAGACAGCCAGACTCAGATCCTAGAGAACCTGTTCTCAGGGGAAAACACCGCACCACAAGAGTTATAGGTGGAAATACACATATGGGGCCACATAAGGGGCCACTACATATGGGGCACAATCCAATCAAAATAAGGGAAGTCATACCTTGTGAAGGGATTCCATAGCGGGTTTCTCCGCTAAACTCCGCCATGTGCAGAAGTGCCAAAGATGGAGATGGTGTCCAGGGTTCGCATCAGGAAACCTACTGAAACTGAGAAGCGTAATCACCATTAGGGGAAGCGCTTTATGCAAGCTCTACACCAACCAGTGTGCTGAGTCAAGAGTTAGCAATCAAGACTCTAGCTGACACTGGTTCTCTGCACAAATTATAAAATCTGGCAAATGTGTTAGGTGTAGCCCAACCCGCAGCTCTACAGATGTCTGTTAAATGAGGCCCCATTCGCCAGGGCTGCTGAGGCAGCGATGCCCCTGGTTGAGTGGGCTCTTACCTCCAGAGGGCAGGGTAGGCCTCTGGCCAGGTAGGCCATACGGATCGCGTTTACCAGCCAATGGGAGATCCTCTGTTTGGAGACAGCTTTCCCCTTCTGCTGTCCTCCGTAACAAACAAAGAGCTGCTCCGAACGTCTGAAGGGCTGCGTTCGTTCCATGTAGATGCGCAGGGCACGGACTGGGCATAACAAGGTCAGGTTGGGGTCATCTTCCTGGGAAGAGAGAGCTTGCAAGGTCACTACCTGATCTCTGAAAGGAGTGGTGGGGACCTTGGGCACATATCCAGGCCGGGGTCTCAAGACAACGTGAGAATCCGCTGGTCCGAATTCCAGGCACGAACTGTTCACGGAGAGGGCTTGGAGGTCTCCCACTCTTTTGATGGAAGTGAGCGCAGTCAAAAGAGCCGTCTTGAAGGAGAGAGCATCGAGTTCGACTGACTGAAGGGGCTCGAATGGATCTTGTTGTAGACCTTGGAGAACCACAGCAAGATCCCAAGAGGGGATGAGATGCGACCGAGGAGGGTTCAGCCTCCGGGCTCCTCTAAGAAACCTGATTATCAAATCGTGTTTCCCCACCGATCTGCCCCCCACCAAGTCATGATTAGCTGATATAGCTGCGACATGAACCTTGAGTGTTGAGGCAGACAGGTGCCTGTCCAGGCCTTCTTGAAGGAAGGATAACACTGATTTGATGCCACAACTCCGTGGGTCCTTCCCGTGGGAAGAACACCAGTTCACAAAGATGCGCCATCTTAGGTCATACAGCCGTCTGGTAGAGGGGGCTCTTGCCTGTAGAAGTGTGTTTACCACTGAAGGTGAAAGGTCTCTGAAGTCCTCCTGGTCGCGTCCAGGGACCATAGGTGGAGGTTCCAAAGATCAGAGCGCGGGTGCCAAATTGTGCCCTTCCCCTGAGAAAGGAGGTCCTTCCTCAGAGGAATGCGCCAGGGAGGGGCTGATGCCAGGAGCACCAGGTCCGAGAACCAGGTTCTGTTGGGCCAGAAGGGGGCCACCAAGAGAATCTGTTCCTTGTCCTCCCTGACTTTGCACAAGGTTTGTGCGATGAGGCTCACTGGGGGAAACGCATACTTGAGCCGGCCCCTCGGCCAACTGTGTGCCAGTGCGTCTATACCGAGGGGGGCCTCGGTTAGACCGTACCACAGCTGGCAGTGGGTGGATTCCGGTGAGGCAAAGAGATCTACCTGTGCCTGGCCGAATCGATCCCAAATCAGTTGGACCGACTGGGGTTGGAGTCTCCACTTGCCTCCGAGCGAAACCTGTCGTGACAGGGAATCGGCCATACGATTGGCTTCGCCCGGAATGTGAGTGGCTCGTAGAGACTTGAGTCTGTGTTGACTCCAGAGCAGCAGGTGGCGGGCTAGTTGTGACATGCGAAAGGAGCGTACACCGCCCTGGTGGTTGATGTAGGCCACAGCCGCAGTGTTGTCGGACCTGACCAACACGTGCTTGCCCTGAATCATAGGTCGGAACCTCCTCAGGGCCAGGAGCACTGCCAACAACTCCAGACAATTTATGTGCCAAAACAGTCGGGGGCCTGTCCAGACCCCGGAAGCTGCCTGCCCGTTGCAGGTGGCACCCCAGCCTGTCTTGGAAGCATCTGTGGTGACAACGATGCGTCTGGACACCTGTTCCAGGGGAACTCCTGACCGTAGGAACATAATGTCTGTCCAAGGGCTGAGTGTCTGGCGACACGATGGTGTGATGTTCACTCGAAATGTGCCTCGATGCCACGCCCACCTGGGGACTCGAGTATGAAGCCAGTGCTGCAGCGGTCTCATGTGCATCAAACCCAACGGCGTGACCGCGGCTGAGGATGCCATGTGCCCTAGGAGCCTCTGAACCTGTTTTAGGGGGACCGCTGACCCGCATCTGAGTGTTGCCACACACCTCAGAACTGGCTGTGCACGCTCTGGGGAGAGACGCGCAGACATACTAACCGAGTCCAGCTCTACGCCGAGAAAAGAGATCCTCTGTGCCGGGAGAGTTTGCTCTTTTCCCAGTTGACCCGAGGTCCCAACTGGGCCAATGGTTGAGAACCATGTCCCTGTGTACGCAACCCATATCCCACGAGTGAGCTAGGAATAGCCAGTCGTCAAGATAATTGAGAATGCGGATGCCCACTTCCCTGAGGGGGGCAAGGGCAGCCCCCGCTACCTTCGTAAAGGCGCAGGGCGGCAGGGATAGGCCGCAGGGGGAACCTTGTACTGATGAGCCTGATCTCGAAGACAGAGTCTTGGAGGATCAAGACATGATAGTACGTGTCGCTCAGGTCCAATGCCATCAACCAATCTTAAGCCCTGACACACAAGGAATGTGTGTTCAAGGGCTAATGTTTGAACGGGAGCTTGAGAAAGGGCCCGATTCAAAAACCTCTGTTTTAAGATTGGTATGAGTCAACCACCCATCTTGGTACAATGAAGTAGGGGTCGGCAAACCCTTTCCTTCATTTTGGCTGAGGGGATAGGATCTATCGCACCCTTCCCAGGGGGGCTGCGATCTCCGCTTAAGGGACCATAGCATTCTTGCCCTGAGTCGATTTATAAGAGAATGCCGTAGACCTTAGCGGATGCCTTGCAACCTGAGTTGCATAGCCAAGTCAGGTAGTTCTGAGAAGCTTCAGGTCTCAGGGAACTATACCCGACGTACCTGGAATGGGAATGTCGTGGCTGAATAAGGCAGAGAACGCCGTGTTTGGAGATGAAGCCCCAAGAGCGCGGTGTGTCTTTGCCATTATGCAGAGTTTGTGCCGAATCCATCTCTCATCCCCGGGTCGAGAGTGGATCTGGACGGGTCAGCTAGCCCGCCTGCTCTGGATTGCTTGTCAGAAGAAAAACTAGAAGCCTAACGAGGGTTCTAGCAAGCCTACCGACAAGCTTGTGTTGCCACCTTCCCACAAGATCTCTGACCGCTGGGCGGTCAGGCCGGAGGCCCGGCTGTCGCGGGGCCTCAGGAGTTCTATAGGGGACCGTCCGTGGCGACGAACAGACAGGAGTAGTCGGGGGTAGAGGGCCGGAGCCCTGACCCGCGGCTCTGTCTGCTCCTACCGTGAAGGACTTTCGCTGCAAATTCTATCACGGTGTTGCCAGAAGGACCAACCTGGGAAATGGGGGGTAAGAAGCGGACTTCAAATTTCCCGCATTTCTGACAGGTGCAGCCACAGGTGGCGTTCCTGGACCAACAAGTAGACATCGCCCTTCCTAGAGCGTGTGCCACGACTCACAGCTCTAGGTTGGAACCACCCTCGTACTGAGCTCGCAATGCCACGGCCTGAACACCCAGAGGATGGCCGTGGTATGTAAGGCGGACGCAGCCTGTCCAGAAGCCATGTAAGCCTTGCCCGGAAGAACTTACAGGCCCTGAACGGGAGTTCTGGAAGGAATCTCACAAGCGGCGGCGATTAGCAGGGAGTACACTGCAATCGCCCCCTCCGCCTGGGGGAACCTCTGAAACCCCCTCGCTGGACCCCCATCGAGAGTGGTGAAGGAGGAGAAGTTGGTTTATCACGTTCTGACCATTTTTTTAAATGGGCTTTCCGCGATTTCACCAACTTCTCGTGCACTACCGGGAAACAGACACTGGAAACGAGCGTACAGGTCGTTACCCAGATGTCTATTAACCAGCCCCTTCTTGGCTTCCCGTTTCAGGCACGGCCGCCATTTTTTTGCATCCACCTCAAACTGAGAATCAGTCCCCCGTAGAGGCTTGCTCAGCTGAAGTTTCTGCTTCAAATAGTTCACGCCCTTCCTTAGCGATGCTGCCGCTAACCATTTCCGCCCAATTAGGAGTTCTGAATAAGAAAGTCAGCTGTACTGAGACAGACTAACAAACTTGTCCGGAAACTCAATCGAGGGACGCACGAAGCGAGGGGTTTGCGGGGTTTTCACCCGGCAAAACCTTCCTTGCTTTGTAATGCTCGTCACCAACGCACATCGCTACGGCCTCGTACCCGGAAGTAGAAGGACCGGAGCGGGTAGCAGTCGGGAACGTAAGCATACGGCTCGTGCGCCCAGGTCATGTTTTCGCCGGCAAAACATGAATCAACAACAAGCGCTGCATCGGCGTGAGAATCTCAACACTGAATACAACGGTCGTGTTGATCGTTTGGATCGAGGGACGCGAGGAGCGAGAGGTTTGCGGGGTTTTCACCCGGCAGAGCCTTCCCTGCTTCCTAATGCTCGTTACCGACGCACATCGCAACGGCCTCGTACCCGAAAGTAGAAGGACCGGAGCGGGAAGCAGTCGGAGTGAGCCGCGGCTTCACGTAAAGCACGCGGCTGACGAGCAAGCGCGTCCATGATCGAGCTCTCGCAAGCAAAACATGAGTCAACAACAAGCGCTGCATCAGCGTGAGCATAACTCAACACTGAACACAACGGTCATGTCGATCGTTTGGGAAGGTAAGCCGCAACCAGGATGACACGGAGGGAAAGATATGTTAACCAACACACAATCCTACCGTGCCAGCTCTATCAGAGAAATCACCCATAGAAGGAAGATTGCTCTTCAAGATCGCCGTCGACGCACCCAGGGGACTCTCACAACACAGGCTGTGCTAGAGAGGGAGAGACCGCTGTCTGTGCTGCAGATCCAACGACGAGAGAGGTGAATGTTGCTACATCTCACGCAGAGACGCTGCATTCGGCTCCGAAGAACAGAACGAGTGAGCAGATGCACACGCTGCCCTATTTATACCCGGATGTCCGGGGCGTGGTCAGCTATGCAAATCTGCACACCCAATTTTCATTGGCCTTTCTCAATACTGTCAGAGGTGTTTGGGCTCTCAAGAGCGACCCCTAGTGTCGTACACTACTCGACACAACTCGGAGTGTACGACAGATAGGGAAACCTTTTTTTCCAGAGTAAAAAAAAGTACAAAATAGTAAAAAATTACAGTACTGATATTTGTCATAATTTTTTCATTTTCGAACGAACATCAAACATCAAGCCTGTATTGTGACAGAAACCAACCCTTTAAAGCTTATCCTTTGTTGACGTTTTATTTATTTATTTTAAAGGGGTCATCGGATGTGGTTTGAACATAAATGTGTGTTGGCAGTGTGTGTACACAACCACCCTATAATGATAAAAATCCACCCAGTGCTTTTTTTTCCCCCTATAAATCATGACCCCTTTCTCAAGTCAAGCCATTCTCAGATTCTTGGCTGTGTGATGTCACACAGACCCAGGCCACTCCCACAACTGTTGATTGACATGCCTGTCTTACCTTAGACCCGCCCTGAGTGAGCTGTAAACTGTCCACCATTGTTTTGATGCCAGAGCAGGGGAAGACAAGAATGTAGATGCCAACAGCCGACCCTTAGTGTATATACAACCAGTTTTAGGTAAATTAGCATAATATCATTCTAGTGTGATGATATGACCACAGGCCACTGCCACGATTGTTGATTGACACGGCCGTCTTACCTTAGACCCGCCCTGAGTACGCTGTAAACTGTCCGCCATTGTTTCGACGCCGGAGCAGGGGAAGACAAGAATGTCTCCAAAGTGATTGAGGAATTTTGTTGCTGGATGTAATAATGAATATAGTCATCATTTACTCCCAACATCTGAGTACGTGAAGGATTACTTTTGTTTTTGAAGGGAATGCGGCCCCCAATCTACCTAAATGCGTTTATGTTTGCGCAAATCATTTGTGATGCAACTTCATCTACAGAAGAAGTGAGTGTAAGTTTTTTTTTTTTTTTTAAATGAATCTTTGCAAATCACCTTTGCTAATAATGTGCTAGTTAGCAAGTTCTGCTAACTAGTTAGCAAGTTCTCCTTGTGTTCTCACTCTATGTCATCATTAACCATCGAAGTTCAATTCCAATACTCAAGAACGCAAGTACAGAGGACACATGAAAGTGCCCGGATGTGTTCTTGAAATCGAGGATGCATCGAATGCAGACTTGAGAGAATCGAACCATTAGAATTCCCAGAAGACGCTGCGGGTGGATGGCGTGCAGAAGCCCGAAGCTTTAAACTTATCATTCTCGCTTAAGAGATTACCACTGCAGGCGCGCAAATACATGACGGCTTGTGAAAGTAAACATTTTTCATTTTGTTTTGCATAATTTTTAATGAAGTGAGAAAGCTTGTGGTACTTTTTATCGGCATGTTAAAAAAAATATGTAACAAATTTTACATAGTCTAATCATTTTCATAAAAATGTGCGGTAAAAAGCCATAATATGAAAATACTGTCTATAATAAAATGAAATGTTTTTAAAGCGTTATGGCATTGGTTTGTGATGTTATTGTGCATTGCGTACAAGCTGTCTCGCTTCTTATAATCTATGGGGACTGTCAGTTGAGCAGCAAGAACGCAGCTCATAATAATTCTCACAAAGACGCGTTCTGTGTTCTCGTGTCCTTCTGAGTTTGTTCTTTCAAGGAAGCCTGGCAAGACCAGTCTCCACGAGAACGCGAGTGCGTTCTTTGTGTTCTTGGAATTGAGAAACAGCCAGTCTCTCATAGAACGGCATGTAACCCCACAGAAGAGAGGGGCGGAGTGAGCAGAGCTCATTAGCATTTAAAGGGACATGCACTGAAACGGCTCACTGTGAGCAGAGCTGTTTTTGACAAGGTAAAAAGGGTGTTGTTTTACACTACCATTGAGAAATTTTAACCAAAATATGTTATCCTGGAGGGATGGTGTCCTGCAGAGTTTAGCTCCAACTTGCCTCAACACACCTGCCTGGAAGTTTCTACTATGCCTAGTAAGAACTTGATTAGCTGGTTCAGGTGTGTTTAATTAGGGTTGGATCTAAACTCTGCAGGACACCGGCCCTCCAGGACCAAGTCTGGTGACCCCAGACTTTTCATTAAGACCCTAAAGAATCATATCACCTTGTGGAAAAAAGTGCCATGCTTCACTTTGAAACACACAATGGATATATTTATTTATTTAAATCACAGCCTTTGCAGTGTGATAATTGCACTAGGCCATATTATGATTTTGATCTTATTTCAATATATCACATAGTCCTACTTTCTGTAAAATTGGACTGGAAATTTAAGTGTTTGTGTGTGTGTGTGTGTGTGTGTATCAAATACAGTACATATTGTACACCACATTGGCAAGAACTTGATCAAAACAACAGATTGGTTGAATTTAGGTCATTTCCAAGAGTCACAGGCCTTGATTTTATCAAATCAATTGGAAACAAAGTTTATATTTAAATGTATTTATTTGCAGGTTAAACTTTTCTTAACATTCCAGTAGCACTAAATAGTCTCCAAATTTCTCTTTTTAAATAATTTCCACTTTCAGTTTCTTCAGTTTTGTGGGCTTTTAGTTCTCAACTACTTTTCATAAGTATAAAATAAATATTTCTGTACTATTCTGCTTTAAAATAAAAAGTTGTTAGGTTTCGTTCCAAGGACAGTTATATTTGAATGCTCTCATAACGCTCAAGCGATGTCACTTATCCTCCAGTGACCTATGAATGCTTGTTTATATCTTTCAAATGATCGTTCCCTCATTTGTTTGTGTTTGTTTATGGGTCGAAGATCGCCTTGGGGTCTATTGAGGTGAACGGCGCTGACATATGTCAATCTTTAACAGTCACTTTAAAAGTGGTAGGTACGAATCCCTAAGATGTTCTATCACACCATTGGCTGTCTCCAAAATCAAAAGGCGCTTATTATGCAAGCTGTCCAAATCCATTTGATTCCTTCCTTTGCCAATATGGAGCTGTCACTCTCTATCAAACGCTGATATTTATATTTACCGTTTTACACTGTGAAACTCTGGAGCCCTGTCACGGGGGAGCGGAATTGGAGAGTCCCAAAAAACCATGAATTCATAAAGGCACTTGAGAAACATTCTGACAAGCTGTGAAGACGTGAAATTTTTATGGGTTTGATAAACATGTTTTGTTATCAGGGGAATTGAATGCATATTTTTTAAGCAGACATGGAAGAGAGTCAATACTTCAGGCCTGTTTGGAGGTCTCAACCTTTAAAAATCAACATGGGGTAACGTATCTCTTGATGTCCTCGCACGAAACGATCAAATGCCAACATCGCTTAAAAGTGCTCAGCAGGCAGTATGCTAAACATGGCGAGGGTCTGCCTTCATCTTGATTTGCCTGGCGAACACGCGCTTGTGTTTCCGTGTCTGCCGCAGATGGAGGGGGAATTGAGATCTCCTCCATATTAGTGATGCATTGTTTTAATCCCATTTGTAATGCCTATCAAACGGCATGAGCTTTCTCAAACACAAGGCTAATTTGGAAAACAAATCAGTGGTGGCCTTGTCATTTGATTAGTGCTGGTTTTGTTAGGCTTCCTTATTAGCCTAATTAGCTCTTTGTAAGTATGAGATATCTGCCCAGGGGATGTGGCCAGCAGAGAAACCGACCTCCAACGCCACTGACCCTGCGCCAGCTAAATGATTTCCTAGCAGATGTAGATGCCAACAGCCGACCCTTAGTGTATGTATACAACCAGTTTGAACTAAATTAGCATATCGTCATTCTAGTGTGATGATATGACCACTTCTCTAAATGTAGACAGCCAGACAGAGTCCTCCCCCCCCCCCGGGGTCAGATAATATAAAAAGACAGTTTGAGATTGTTATCTGCAATAAACGCTGAATTGCCGGTTGGGCAGATCTAATAGGCAAATGCACAGTAGACCGAGGTTTCCAGTACATGAAAATCAGATGGAATAACGGTGACTACGACTGATGGATAACCATTGTTCTTCATTAATATCAAAAGCCTGTCCAACAGGTCCAGTCTCACTGTTTTATCTTGTCCTGAACTATTTCCTGTCACAGTTCCATTGACGATGTTGGAGATTAGAGGACCAGACAGTAATGCTGTTGGATATCTTATATAGCAGGGCTGTAGATAAGGAATAATTGAACTAAACAAAGCCTTCTGTGTGTTCGGCTTTTGATAGTACCTGTGGTATCGACAGTGACAAAACAATGGTGATGACAAGAACAATCCCAGTTGACTGAACTTGTAGGCTCCAATGAGAAAGTTATGATGTGTTGTTGTTAGTCAATTGTGTTTTCTCTCACTTTTGTCTCTGTGGGATTTACTGGAGGGATAAAGGTCAGGTAAACTTGATGAAATATTAATAACTCTCTCTGCAACCAGTGTTGGCTTCTGCCAGTGTTCAGGAAAATCACCACAACATGAAGCTGTTGTGATGCTGCAAAAAACAATAAAAGCTGATGTTTACCACTCTCTTGTTGTTCCAGAACATTCCTTAATTGATACTGAGGTAATTTAAAAGGCAAAGGGAAATTTTATTGCTAATTTAAAAAGCTATATGAAGAGAAATTAGCATAAATTGATGAAAAGGAACAAATAAATAAATAGAGTGTTTTAGTGTGAAGCAGCAGACATGTAATACACTTCATTCATCCATGCCAGTAGGTGTCAGTATAAAGTTCAGAACCACTGATATTACTTAGGCAGCTAAACGCGAACAAAATCTGACTGAGTGCAGCTAAATGTGTGTTTTAGTTGTTTAGTGTCAACTGAATATGGTCTGGCTGAGATGATATGTGAACTGAGAGAAAGCTGGACTTATGCTCTGACTGTGCAGACCAGTTTAAACTCTGCCATCGGCTTCCAATATTAAACTTACAGTACTTGGAAGTGCTCCAAAGCAGCCGTTTGCTTTTATTAATATGTCAACACGTGGCACGGTGTCAGTCTAGTGGTACTCTCAAATATTTACCCCCACACGCTCACGGAACGTTTTCAGATCTGTAATGCCCACTTGAACTCTTAACAAGGCCATGTTTCCAAACAGAGCAGTGTAGGGATGAGGCGATCCCTCGTCTGTGTAATGTTGCATTAGCCCGCTCAACCGTTCAACCAGCTGTGGAAGGCAGAGAGCTAAGTGGGCTCGGCCGGGGTCCTGAGCACAGATGTGGAGCTTTAATTTTTAAAGCTGTTATTCGTGTTGCTGAGCTCTCTGCGTATTGTCTCATGGTGCATATGAGTGCTAATTCAGCCCTGCCTTATACTTTCCCTTGCCATCCCTGCTGTTTTCACTCAATCCACAGAGAGCAGAAACATCAGCAGCCCTTTTCTGGCCTCAGATGGCTTCTGCTGTGAAAGTGTTTGTGGTTTGATATGATGAGTATTGGTCAGGGTCAAATTCCTGATGGATAAGAGGGTCAGTGACACACGGACTGTTACTGTGTTTTATGTACTACATTCAGTCTTTTCAGATTCATTCAGATAATTTATCCATCCCAGTCCAACATCTCAAACCTCCATTCATCCATCTGTTCATCCCATTTAAACAATTCATCCTTCTTCCACCACATTCAAGTTTTTCATCCACCCATCCCATTCAAACACCCCATCCATCCATCATCCATCCTAGGGTTGTGCCGATAGACGATAGTATCATGTATCGATGATAGTAAGATCACCTATTGCTGATTCCTTTGACGATAACAAGACGATTATTATTATTATCCGTCAAAAAAAGACTAGGCGCCTAACTTTAGCGATGCAGTGCAGAGAGCTGCTTCTGGGGCGCTTCAGAAAATTCTGATTCTGAGCTATTCACTTCAGAAATCTGTGATTGCATGCAGTTGCTGACGCTCGCGAAAACATACAATCACTTTCTCATGCGCACTGTTTTTTCGGTTTCACTTTCACTTTTGAAAACGCTCACATTCAGCAAGGAGGGGAGAGGATGGAAAAGGGGTGCACAGTAACTAATTTTGGGGGGCACGGCCCGCGAATACCCCCCTTCGCACCGCAGACGTGTGCAGTGTAAATAAGGGGTAAGATTTATTCATTATACAGTGATGTAACTGTATTGTATTCACTTATGGTACTGGGAGTGTTTTTTAAAGTGCATAAACTTGCACTAGGCTAGTCATTGATGATGTTCTTTGATAATGTTAATGTTCTTTGCTCGATTTCTGTAGCTGCTTTTTGAATAACTAAGGAAGTGTAAGCATTAGTTACTTACAATGCTTCTATTAAATTGTTGGCTGCTTTTAGCCACATGCTGGTGTTGGTTCACTTTCCAGCAATGAAACTAAGTAAGTAATTAATTAAATAAATTAGCACGATAATATTGTGTGTTGTCGATCTCACAGGCTGACGATAGGATGATATGAAAATTGAGCATATCGCTAAACACCAATCCATCCACCCATCCATTCTATTCAAACACCCAGTTCATCCATCCATCCATCCCATCCATGCATCCATTCTATTCAAACACCCAGTTCCTCCATCATCCAATCATCCGTTATTCAAACCCAGTTCATCCATCCATCCATGCATCCATTCTATTCAAAACACCCATCCATCCATCCATCCGTCCATATTCAAACGGATTCATCGTCTCCATCCATCCATCCATCCATCCATCCATTGCGTCCATTCTGTTCAAGCGTGGTTCATCCATCCATATATCGATTCGATTCTAATCCATCCATCTATTCATCCACCCCATCCGATTCTGATTCAAACGATTCTGTCTGTCCGTCCGTCCATCCATTCAAACCACATCCATCCATTCATCCCTATTCAAGACATCAATAATCCAAATCAAATCATCCTTCAAACTGCCAACTGGAACCCTTGATTCATCTGTCCGTCCATCCAATAATCCATCCATCTATCCATCCACCCATCCATTCTATTCAAACACCAGTTCATCCATCCATCCATCCCATCCATGCATCCATTCTATTCAAACACCCAATTCATCCATCCATCCATCCATGCATCCATCCCATATATGCATCCATTCAATTCAAACACCCCATCTGTCACCTCATTCATCCTCCTTTCCAGCTAATTCAAACTCTCAGTCCGCTCTGATTCCATTCTGAACTGTCTCCTTTGCTGAGTTTTATAACTGATTCTGCTATTTCCTGTTTATCTCTGTGAAGTTTTTTCTTTTTTTCTCTTTCTGTTTGAAACTTACTTGTTTTGTTACAAAAAAAATGTAAGATATATGCTTAAAATTAACAAAACATTTACAAATGGGATAAGGAAAAAAATATTGAAAGATAATGGAAATAACAAAAATATTGATTAACTGTTTTTTTTTTTGTATATTTTTGCAGTACAAGTGTCTGTGTAAGAGTCCTCATTCCATCATCTGTCCTTTTGAGATACAGGAAGTGTGTGTGTGCCACTTCTTTGTCATGTCAGTGTTCAGTGTGGTATCTTGTTTATTCTCAAGTGTCTGCGGCGTTGTTTACGTGTCACTTGAACCTTCAGATCAGGGCCAGCTCTCAGTGTCTGTTGCAACACATGACCTGCCATGTCATTGCTTGACAACACAGCAAAGGCTGACAAATTGTCACAGGCCATTAAGATGGCTTCCATGGAAATAACAGCGCCAGAAGATGCAGAAGATAAAATGAGATTTGTGTTCTACCTGAAATGTCATTATGTGTGGCCTCCACGTTCTGATCACCCCTAGAAATGCCTTTCATATCACATTGTTTTCAGATTCTTTTCACATACATACACACACACACACATGCTCACAAGCCCGATGAGTATGTATAAGTGTGAAGTCTGGCAGTGGGAAGGTGGCAGTAACTCAAGCTCATGTCTACAAACACACGGACTTAGCTGTTTGATTAGTCAGCGAGCGGATGCTTTCATTCTCCAGTGTCTTCCTTAGGACAACTGACCCCTTCAACAGTACATTTATCTTTTACTTAGGACTTGATAGTAACAAAAATCACTCTCACAGTGACCGTACCATGATGCAATAATGCTATAATGGTAATTATGGTGTTAACGTTTCACCTTAATACCATAATTACCATTAATTACATGATCACTTTATTCATGTACCATGGCAGTGTAACATCAATTCTGACGTTTGTATGTAATTATTTAATTACAATATTTAACTTTTTTCATTTAATCATTTAATTTGTTAAACAAAATACATGTGTATTTTATTAATTTTCCCCCTGAGTTAAGAAATGATAAAATTACAGTAAAAAAAAAAAAAAAAAACTTGAATAAAAACCAAACAAATCAAAAGAGGTTTATTTTAGGATTACGGCATGTTTTTAGTTCTAGAATTTAGCTCTTCTTGCCTTTACAAAACACGGTGGAAAGGAAGGTCCCTTTGTACCTCTTCCCACTGACATCCTGTGTCTCCATCGGACTATAGTCTCTTTGATCCACGTTGATCCCCCTGCTCACTGTTTTCTTTCTCACTGAAGAGGTCGGGGTTGAGGTTAAGCTGCGCTTTATTCTTCTCACACACACTCTCCAGGCATTATAATAGAGTCTGCAGCAGAGGTCAGGAAATATGACACAACTTTAGCACTTGTGAAGAAACGTGCTGTATAGATTCCAGTAGCCAATAGCGTCTACTGTGAATCCATCTTTTTCAGCCTTTGCCAGAAAGTTCAGAACTGTTACTGTGTGATAATGTCCCCTGTCCCTGCGCTGTTCCCTTTTATGGCTTTTGATAGGTGTGTGTGTTGTGAGCAGAGTGATGGGAAATGGAGAGCTCTGACACAGAAGGATCAATGGGGAAGCTCGGTAAAGAAGTTCTGCCGTGTGGTGCGGCTAGACGATATTAGAACACAATTGTGCGTGGGCTCTTTTGGCTCGTCTCTGGAGGGAAAACGTAAAGCCTGCATCAGTCAGAAGCAGCCAAACAGCGTACACAGCTACAGCTACAAAAAGCAACAATGGCACCCACAAAAAAGACCAATGGCAGAAAAAATGAAAGATGTGTTGTGTTGAAATAGTTCAAATAGTGTTTCATTCGATTTCAGAACCGTTGCGATGGTAAAACAACAGCTATTAGAGAGTTCAGCCAGTGAGACATTCTTTCTCTTTTGTCTTTGTCTTTGACTTTTTCTTTCTTTCTGGATTGTCTACTTAGAAACAAGTACCATGGTTGAACCATGATTTAGCATGCAATTGGTCATTAATGATATTGATAGATTCGTATAACATAGTGCTTAAATAATATCCATGTTAAAGGAGAAGTCCACTTCCAGAACAACAATTTACAGATAATGTACTCACCCTTGTCATCCAAGATGTTCATGTCTTTCTTTCTTCAGTCGTAAGGAAAATGTGTTTTTGAGGGAAAACATTTCAGAATTTTCTCCATATAATGGGCTGATATGGTGCCCTGATTTTGAACTTCAAAATGCAGTTTAAATCGGCTTCAAGCGATGTCCCAAATTGTCCTATATCGGCTGTTTTACTTTTTTGTTAAGGGTGTTTGATCTTCTTTGCATGTTCACTTTGCAAAGACTGGGTCTGTACTTCTGCAGCGATGTAGGATGATTTTGAAATGATTTTTGAAGTTGAGGGAGAAAATATGATTGGAGTTTTTCGACATACCCTAACTGTCTTGAGCTAGAATATACAGAGTTCAGGTAGAGAAAGACAACACCAGTGTTTAAGATGAAAAAGTATTTAAATTGTATTTTTTTAATGAAAATAACCGATCGTTTCGCTAGATAAGACCCTTCTTCCTTGGCTGGGCAAAATATTTTTCTACCATTTAAAATACAATAATGCATTTATAACACTCAAATATATGATGTAAATGGCATAAAAAAAAAACAAAACGAAATGCCGAAAATATATTATAAAATATATAATAAAAGTAATAGTCCCCTGGAGATGTGTAAGTGGGGTTACCGTTTAACAAAAATCGTTTATCATTATTTTTCTGTCAGTTTGATTACATGTGCTGAAAAAAAAAAACCCAAGAAATATTATTTCATAAAAACTTTAATTAAAATTGCTAAAAACCTTATAAGTTGTTAAAAACACTAGTGACAAAAAATGGTACATTTGATCTTTAAATAACTGCACAAAAAGATAACCAATACTGATAACTTACTGTAATATTTTATAAATATCATGAATTAGTAATTTAGAAATATTGTTTTTTGTGGAACCATGTTATGTAGTATCATTGATATACTATGAAACGTTTTAATATTTTTAATCAGTTTTTAATTTTTAATTTTATTTTTAGGTAAAGTCTTAGTAATTTTGTTGTGTGAAACAAAAAAACAAAACAAAACAAAAAAAAAATGTATATATAATATATAAATTTATGTTTAAATTTATAGTTTAAGTCAAACTAAATTAAAATGATTTTATATATATATATATATATATATATATATTATGTTATGTTAATGTTTATTTTAATTCCAGTACCAATTTTTTAATGCTTTTAATAATACTTCCAGTTGTAGTGTCTGTTAGCTAAAATAACTCTGTTGAGTCAACCTTGACTTTTTGATCTTAACACATTGATGAGGGCCTGTAGTGTTGAGGTTAAGTCATGACGGTTATTAAGCAGTGAGTTTTGTTTTTGACATTTTGTACAACGCTGATATTTTTTACTTTTAAGTTAATCTTGTGATCAGGATGACTTGTCATCTATTTCTTCTACCCATGTTCTGTTTCTTCTTCTAAAAAAAAGATTCTTCTAAAGAAATGCTTTATTTATTGCGCCCTCGGGGGGTTTTCAAGGAAATCCATCTTAAGTATAATGAGGATTTTCTTAAGGCCCGTCAAGGCAGCCAGTCGAGACTCGATATACCGTATTCCATATATATCATGTTCATAAGAACCACTTTAGTTAACCTCAACCCTCTAGTTATCTCATTACGCTATACTCTGCAGATAGTTCGCATTACAGGCTAACGTCAAACTATTTTGAACTACCAGAGCTATCTTGATCCCTGCCTGGCACGGGTTCAGTCTTTTGCACCTCAACACCTATATCAAATCCCTGTGCATTTTCAGCAAATATAGCAAACGATTTTATTTATTGGACTATTTATTATCGCCACTCACTTGCATCTCATAACAGGCCATGTAGATCCCACAGAGTCACATTTACTATGAATAATTCTTGAAACAGCCTGCTTTAGAATATTGGCCACATTCAAAGTAATACAAATAATCCAAGTAGTGAAGTAAAAGTATGTATCATTGAGTTGGTGCCATTTTTAGAGTCAAAATAGACAGCAGCGGCCCTGCAGCTAAATGCCCAAGCAGGTAAACAACACCGGTTATGTAAATATGTGTGTCTCACAGACAAGCTGAACACAAATAAGAGTAAACAAGTTATTTTAATAAGTTGGCAAGAGCTGTGGCACAGCAGTTAGCACACACATGTTCCTGAAGTTGTCAATAAATGCATTAGAAGTCATCAATATTGTCAGGTTGTTAATGTTGCTGTTACTACAGCTTTCACCACGTCAGTAAAAGCTGAACTGCTGTCATGTTCTCTGGCAGCTTTCAAAGCTTCGACACAACTAGTACATCCCCGGGTTCTTCATTGCACGATGTATTATGGTTTGAATTAAATTGATACGTGGGTAGCAACTGGTGGTTATTTGCTTCTAACTATAGAAAGGTGAGTGGCGTATGTGAAGTAAGGGATTATATCGAATTACGGCCTCTTATTTGACACCTTGGCACGTCCCAGAGAACTCGAGGAATGATTAGCACCGTATTTGGTTTTGCGGGATGCCAAGTCCCGAGGCTTTATATTTGAAAATATACACTCTTAAAAGGATAGTTCACCCATTTCAATCCAAACCTATAAAACTTTGTTTCTTCTATAAAAATAAATGGATTTTTAAGGGAATGTTCTGGCCACTCTTATCAATATAATAGAAATGGAGGATCACTGAGGATGTCATGTTTCAAAATGACAAAAAAGCAAGCATACAAGTATCATAAAAATGGCTCATAATGGTGCAGTCTTGTTCTTTGAGAAATTTAGTTGTGCTTATGACATCAAATGTGTTCAAATCCCTTTGGTACTAGAGAAAACAGAGAAAAAGCACTGTGGTCCTGTGGTTTCCTTTTGCTAAAAAGGAAAAAGAAGGCAAACTATTACACCCATAATGCACCGGGTTCAATTCAACTCTCCTTGAGTGGGGATACAAAAATGCAAAGTATGATCTGTAGTTTTCACAAAAGTCCTGTCAAATTAATGCTGATGACTAAACAGGGTACAACTGGGTGCAGGTAATATAGATAGAGAGTACACATTGTTAATTTACATGTACTATTGACACTGTAATAACAGCCATAACAATATACATTTTGACAAAGTGGCAAACAAAGAATAGCCATCAAGTTTTACCACTTTTTGGTGGCATTCATGTGTGCTCAACTTGTAAACATATAATCTTTCCATTAAAGGGATCGTTTACCCGAAAACAAAAATTACCCCATGATTTACTCACCCTCAAGCCATCCTTGGTGTAAATGACTTTCTTCTCTCAAACGAATACAATCGGAGTTATGGAGTTATGTTAAAAAATGTCCTGGCTATTCCAAGCTTTGTAATGGCTGCTGTCATTTTGAAGTCCGAAAAAGTGCATCCATCCATCATAAAAAGTGCTAATAATAATAATAATAAAGGCCTAAACTGTTGGGGAGGCTACTCTAAAACTGTAGCTTGACCAGCTACAAGCTACTCGTAAATTAAAGAAGTTAAGGTACATTCAAGCTACCCTTCTGAAAAAGTAGCTACATTAAACATTTTTTAGCTACATTATTTTAAGAAATAACATTACAGATAACTGAATAATTGTTAATGAAGATTTTAATGATGTTATAAGTAAAATATACGAAAGTTATAAGTATGATATTTAGAGTTATAGACCGTCATGGCCAAAAATATTGGCACCCTTGCAATTCTGTCAGAAAATGCAACCCTTCGATTAGTGTTCATTACAAAACTGTGGATGCACAGATTATATTATGACAGTTTATACATTTGATATACAGTGCAATGGAGCAGGAAATTATACTGTTTAAAATGTCTATTATTCACCTCCTGTGCTTTACGTATTCAACGTAGATCACATTTCAGTCTTTGTTTTGTGTAAATTACAGTTGATTCATGTGAAATATCCTGTACATCCTTTGCAAAAACATCAGACGTTTTCTTGTCGGTGGACAGACTGTAAAGCTGCGAGATGCATGATATCAAAACAGATGGCGGTAATGAACCATTTAGTTTGTGATCTAGTAAGAAGAAGACGCTGCGCTGCTTCACTGCATTACAGACTCGTGACTCGTCAGAACGCAAGTACGGCTACTGGACGGCTACTAGAAAACGACACAGTTTTAAAACTAGTGTTGCTACTGTCACGCTACTGAAAAATTTTATGTTAGTAGCGTCGCTACTTGTAGAATAAAGGCCTTCTAAAACAAATCAATGCATTTGTGTAAAAAAAAAAAAGAAATCCATAACTGTAATCTCTAGCTTTTACTAACTGTCATGTTTACAACATCAGCAGATGATGTAGGTTGTAGGTAAACACTGTGACGAATGCTGAAGCACAGTGGAGAGATCAAAACAAAACACTAGTCACGAATTAGAAGTTCAAAACGAGGATTTGTAAAGAAAATTTTTGGAGGAATTCAATATAAGCCAAAAGGAGGCTGGTTTTCCTTTGCTGTAAACAAAACAGTTTTTGTGAGACTAGCATATTCTCACCGGATTTTATGGTGCGTTCAAGTCATGTCAGATAGATCGTATTTAGGAGGTGAACGCACATGAATGCCACCAAAAAGTCGTTATTACGAGTGAGAAACTTGAAATTTTCTTTAAACCCCGAGTTGGGGGCGTGTCAGTGAAAAAATGTGTCAGATGCAATGTACGCAGTCAAGACAATAGATATGCATCGTCTGTATTGATGGTAAATTTGTTTAAATTAATAAAATGATTATTTTTTGTAATATACAATAAAGCTATATATGTTACATATACAAAATATTATATTATTGTATAATTACCATAGAATATACAATGATGCAGTGTACATCATCTTCATAAATTGAATAAAATCAGAAAAAAGCAAAAACACAATGATGCACAGTATTTATTCATCATTTTGTAGATGCGGAGTTTAAAAAATCATTAAATTTTATGTAGAAAAGGTAAATCACCATCACGTTCCGACCAAAGTGACTTGAACGCACCTGACGTCGTAATGACGATTTGTCAACTCGTAAGTACGAATATCCCAGGAGGACTTGAATGCAGCATTATGCTACGCCTACATCCTACTTCATCTGCTGGAAAGCCACTTTATCGTAAACATGCGTATGACAGTTAGCGAAAGCTAGAGATTACAGTTTATAAAGTTTTAAAAATGGATATATTTTTTACACAAATGCGTCGATCAACTTCGGAAGAATTTGGAGTATACTTCATTATAGATGGATGCACTTTATTGGACTTCAAAACAGCCATTCACTGCCATTATAAAGCTTAGAAGAGCCATTTTTTAATGTAACTTGGACTGTATTCATCTGAAAGCAGAAAGTCATATACACCTAGGATGGCTTGAGGGTGAGTAAATCAAGGGGTAATTTTGGTTGAACTATCGCTTTAAGACATGAAAACACACTAATACAACAGATTTGTTGTTGACTTAATAACTTTCCTTGGCATAGTTCACAAAACCGGTCTGAATGATATTTTTACCTATTTGGTTCTCAAGTTTTACTTGGAATGTTGTGTACAGGCCATTTGAATATGTACTTTTTGGGTGAACTTACCATAAAACGATAAGACACTCAGATTTTCTGATGTAATAATCAGATTTGATGGTACTCTGAACTTCTTCTGGTTCTTCAGTGCCTGGTGTTTGAAATGCACAGTTTCCTTTGCTAAGTCCACAGCTAAGAACAAAGAGCGGGAGAAGTCGGCACTGCACAGCGCTCTAGGGATGGGAGTTTGGTCCCTGATGAGAAGAACCACAATGGCTTATCCACCCAAATCTGTGTTATGCATAAAAACAACTAGATTTTTATGGAAGGAATGTAACACTGGAATTCAGACAGCGCTATGATTCCTCACACATTGTGGGCACTCTGGGTGCTATGGGACCTGTACATCTCAGTGCAATATAATAATGCAGTCTTGTTGTTGTTTTTTTAGATTTCTTGACTCCAGAAAGATGTGGGGTGGCCATAATGATGGTGACCAGCAAGGTCATGTGAGTGCACGAATGGAGACCAGCTTACCCATGGGTACCACCAGTATTTCTGTATCCCAGCAACAGGCTCCTAAGAAGTTTGCTCCTGTTGTGGCTCCCAAGCCCAAGTTCAACCCCTATAAACAACTCGGGGATGCAACACACGAGGGAGCTGGTAAGATTTATAGCCTTGACTTTTTAATTATTAGCATGTGTACATATTTGCATATGGCCATGGTCAGAGCACATGTACGAGTTTGCAAAATGTGTTTTTCCACTTGAGGATCGGAACCGGGAAACGAAATCAAAATTCAGAGAAATGCTGAAGTGAATTGAATTGCACAGACTAAAACGTGGCTTTTACCTGAAAGCTCAAGATGCAAATGTCGCTTGAAATAAGGATGTTACTGGACCACGACTGCAGGACACAAGAGCTCTTGGTCTGCCTTGCATCATACTAAAAAGTCTCGTCTGGCTCTTTGAAGCTGTCGTCTTGCCAATGACATTTTATTTTGGAGGACAGGTGACCATCTGACCATGAAAGTCCACCACTGGTGGCCATTTATATGCTCAGTCTATCTTAGCACTTTAAAAAAGACATCTGAGAAAAACACACACACACACACACACACACTTAGGCATTAAAATTGGACTGTTGGTTTTCTGCTATTTCAACTTTAACTTTTGATGACAGTGTATTATCAGCGCTACAAAACAACAAAGTAGTTATACCTCGACTCCCAAAAGATATAAACATAATCCAAGTTCATAAATCAAATGATTCAGATTTCAAAACCGGTCAAAATATAGCAAATATAATGGACATGTCATATGAACGTCTTTTGTTATGACATGTGATGAGTTTGCATTCAAAACAAACTAAAATAGATTAGTTGCTATAAATTGTCTCCAAAAGCTTTAAACTTAACCAACAGTTCAAAATATTTGCTTTTACATTTTATTTTTAACAAAATATTAACCAAGTTATTTTTATATAGCATTTTTAACATATGGGTAATAGGTTCATTAGTTAACATGAACTAAGAATGAACAATACTTCTACAGCATTTATTAATCTTAGATAATTTTATTAAAATCACAAGTTGTGTTTGTAAACATTAGTTAATACACTGTGAACTAACATGGCAAACAGTGAATTACCATTTTTATTAACTAACATTAACAAAAACGAATAAATAGTGTAATAAATGTATTGTTTATTGCTCATTTAAGGTAGTTAATACATTAACTAATGTTAACAAATGACACCAAGTTTCATTAGTTGTTAATTAATGCATTAACTTACATACAGTATATATTAATCTTTGTTAATGTCAATTAATAAAACTTGAACTTGTTAATTGTTAGTTCATATTAGATCATGACCATTTATTAATGACATATATAATATATGTTTATATGTTAACATATGTTTTCCATAAATGTTAAATTATGTTAACTAATAACTAATATAATTAACTCATGTTAACAAATGAAACCTTATTGTAAAGTGTTACCAAAATATGATTTATTCATTTATTATTGTTTTGTAACATGAATTACATAAACAATTTAAATGTTTTTCCTGTTTCCAGTTTGAGAAATGATTTGTTTATTTAAATGTTTATTTTCCAATGAATAAACTAGGCTAATTATTAATTCCTTCTTTTTATTTAGTTTAGTTGTTAAGAAAATGTGTATTTTTAAAATTATAATATCTTTCATTAGTTAACATTAGAAACATAAATTATAATAAACTAAGAATGAACAATACTTAGACAGCATTTATTAATGCATTATTAAAATCAAAAATTATGCTTGTTAACATTACTTAATGCACTGTGAATTAACATGAACTAACAATGAACAACTGTATTTTCATTAACTAACATTAACAAAGATTAATAAATGCGGTAACAAATGTATTGTTCATTGTTTGTTCATGTTAGTTAATACATTAACTAATGGAGGCTTATTGTAAAGTGTTACCAATGATTTTATGACAAAAATGTACCTGTGGGACAGTGTGAACTTTTTTGCATAATGCAAAATACGTACCGCCATGTACATTTCGTGACATATTTGATGTGAAATGTCCACTGAGGGGGTCGCTAAAAGAGTGTTCGTTTATGTCCCCGGAACAGATGAACGTACATATGGTACGTTTTATGTGATGTTGGTTTTGTATGTGTCACTGCAGTTCTGACTTAAAATGTCCATTGAGCAGCGCTATAACTGTAATGCTCTGTGACGTTTAACATACCATCTGCGCCACACCCAAACCTAGTGTTGCCAAGTCCACAGTTTTCCTACAGAATTGGGCTACTTTAATACTGTTGCCGTGGGTTGAAGCCTCTGAAATATGAATTTACCAGGAAAACCCAACAAAAAAAACATGTACTGTATCTCCCGGAATGCACTTTTAACAGGGACTCTCTTCGAATCACGATTGGGCTAGTTTTGACTAGCAATTAGGCGGGTTTTGCTGTGAAAACCTGGCAACCCTGCCTAAACCTACCCGATAATATGAACAAAAGTGAATGTGACATAAAAAAACAATCGCAAGCATGCCGTTTTAGCTTGTTTTTTGACCTCTCATTTTTCAGCTCTTTCATCGTGAGTCATGTTTTTCACAGGATTCGTACCCATTCACAGGATTCCACATCCTAAATCAAGCAAACTTGTTACGTCTGGAAAGTGTAACATATGGAGCCATAATCATAACTGTGTATAAAAATAATTAAAAAATTCTCAATGTTTAACCGCCTCTAGCGTTCATTTCTGTTGGAAGCTGCAGTGATATGTACTTATTGGTCGTATTTCGCGTCTTGCGAAAAAGTTCCCACAGGTACGTTTTTGTCATGAGATGTTTACTTTAGCTTTAATCACCTAATCCAAACTATGATCATTTACCTCAGAGGTTCATCAGCGGATTTGTTGGCGGATCATGTTCATAGGTCATCGCCTCTCAATGGACTAATCGGAACTCTGCGCTGTATGTGAGAAGGTCCATGTTGGGGATGTGCATGTGTGGGGCCGCAGGGGTTCAGTGTATAGAGACTCATTGTTGGCTTATGTCCAGGTGTTCAGTAGCATGTGATGTTCACATTCACTGGAGGTCTTGGGTGGCACATTCCATTAGAGCAACATGGCCCCAGTGTCACTGGTAAGCCCCTGATGGGAGGCAGGTGCCAAGAATGTGTCTGTCCGCTGTGCCAGCTCCCTCCCCCGTCATCTTTCTCTTGCTCTGCTGCTCAGGCTTTTAATGTTCCTCTCATTGTCCCTGTCTCTGATCATATTCCAGGAAAATTAGACTGATTATGATGTATATGCTTGAGTTTGTTTGAATGTCATTACTAGTAATTGTCCCTTCATAAAAATACCAATATTTAGTTAGATAACACGGTTACCAAATTATTGTTGTGTTTGCGTTATCATTAGGGATGTATAGGTAATTGCATTATTACTTATAATAGTGTATACGGTGCAGCAGTTGTAGGCAACTGCAAAGCAGAGCTTAGTTGTACAGTATACAATCATCGTATTTCAACAATATTTTTTATTTTATTTTATTTTATTTTATTTTATTTTATTTTATTTTTATTTTTATTTATTTATTTTATTTCATTTTGGTCTCTTATGCTCACCAAGGCTGAATTTATTTGCTGAAAAATACAGTAAAAATGTAGTATAATAATATACACTACTGTCTGAAAATTTGGGTGCCAGTATGATTATTTTATTTTATTTTATTTTATTTTATTTTAAAGTCTATTATGCTCACCAGGGCTGCATTTACTTACTCAAAAATACAGTAAAAAATGTAATATAATATACACTACTGGTAGTATGATTATTTTATTTTATTTATTTTATTTGATTATTTTATTTAGTATATTCTTACCAACACTACATTTATTTTATACAGTGCCTTGTGAAAGTATTCACACCCCTTCAAAACAAATTGTAAAAATTATAGCACATACTCTTAATTTTTAGGGCAAATGTATGATAATAATTTAATGTAATGTATAAATAAATAAATAAATTAATTAAACAAGCATTATACTGACAGTAAAGTGTCAGTAAAGGCTTTTACATTTTTATTTAAATTTTTACTTATTTTATAATTTACTGTTATGCTACTTTTTGCTATGTTCAGGATAGGGAATTTTCTTTTTGTAGTTTGGGGGAACATATAGGAACTGTTTTGCGAATGTGAAAATGCATTAAAAAGACAACATATGAGAATTTTAGATATATCAAATCCTAAATATAAAATTTATGTAAAATCCTGAGAGTATGTTGATGTTTTCTATCAATAGTTTGTTATTTAAAGTTGAAAAAGTTGCAGCTGGTTAGACAAATAAACCCAACAAGCCATGAAGCTCTATTTACAAGCATACGTGCAGAGTTGCATGAGTTATTGATTACTGATTACAGACACATGGCCCTTGGGCATTACATAAATATGGGTGAAACTACATAAATGCTCAAATGTGTTAGTATGATTTCTTTGCAGTGTCTACTGAGACAGACATTTTTATGCTCTCTGGACATCAACCAAGTCTTAGCTAACGGCATGGCCTTTGGCAATTTGTAATTTTTTTTTTTTTTTAAAGAGTATTATTGGGAATTTGTTTCTGCAATAAAAGTGCTCTTTTCTTGCATTAATTGGCTGATAGCAGCTCTGTCAGATAGGGGTTTCCATGGTTACAGCGTGGGCTTTCTGGACCCCTAAAAAGCTTTCTGATTAGAAATGTGAATTTAACTTAATCTCTATGGTGAAAATTGTATTAATTAAGTTATTCTATTTTTAAACATTTCACAGAAAATAAGAAAGATAGAAGACCTTAAGGGCTTATTTTATGCTGTAACCCTGCTGCTCTTTGATGGTGTGAGAGCGACAGAGACCTGCCTTTGTTTCAGATGAAAAGCAGATGATGAGATTATTGGAGGGAGTTCTCACACGTCTGTCCCACTCAAACAGGCAGCTTTGAGCAAGAGAGCATTATCTGAGCTCACTTTGTCCCATTTTAGTTCAACAAAGAGAAATGCAACAACCAGTGTGCATATTTGTTGTGTTGTGGGTTTGCTGTACACATCAAGCTTCTTGACATTATACAGTGCTTTGCGAAAGTATTCATACCCCTTCATTTTTTTTTACACATTTTGTTATTTTGCTGCCTTATGTTAAACTGCTTTAAATTACTTTTTCCCCGAAATCATTCTATGCTCCATACACCATAATGGCAAAGCAAAAAACAAGTTTTTAACATATTTGCAAATTTCTAAAAATAAAAAACTTAAATGATTCCATTGCATAAGTATTCATACCCTTGGGACAGCTGAAATGTAGCTTAGGAGCATTCATATTGCTTGTAGATGTTACTACAGGTAAATTCAATTGAATGGGTATGATTTGGAAAGACAAACATCTTAATAAAAAGGTCTAACAGCTAAAAATGCATATTAGAGCAAAAACAAGCCTTGTAGTCTCCGTTAACCTTAATGGAAGAAGTTTGAAACAACTAGGACTTTTCCTAGAGCTGGCCTCCTGGCCAAACTGAGCAATTGATGGAGCAGGGCCTTGGTTAGAGTGGTGACCAAGAAGCTGATTGTCACTCTAGTGACAGAGAAGAAACCTACAGAAGGACAAACATCACTGCAACACTCCACCGATCTGGGCTTTATGGCAGTGTGAACAAGACTCAATCTTCTCCTCAGTGAAGACTCTTGGAATTTGCAAAAAAGCATCCAAAGGACCCTCAAGATTTTCTGGTCTGTTGAACCTCAACTCCAAGTATCATGTATGGAGGAAACCAGGCACTGCTCATCACCTGCAGAGTACCATCCCAACTGTAAAGTGTGGTGGTAGCAGCCTCATGCTGTGGGGCTGTTTTTCAGCGGCAGGGACTGAGGGACTCGTCAGAGTAGAAGAAAAGCTCAACACAACAAAATATTGCGATAACCTTAATGAAAACCTAGTCCAGAGCATTCAGAACCTCAGACTGGGCAGAAGGTCCACATTCCAACAGGACAGTGAGCCAAAGCAGAGCAAGAATGGCTTATAGACAACTGTGTGAATGTCCTTGAGTGGCCCAGCCACAGCCTTGGCTTGAACCCAGTCAAACAGATCTGACAGAGCTTGAGAGGTGAAGAGGTGAGGGGAATGGTAGATAATTGCCAAATGTTGCTGTGTAAAGCTTGTCAAATCATACCCAAAAAGACTTGAGGCTGTAAAGGTGCTTCAGCTAAGTATTGAGTTAAGGGTATGAATACTTATGCAATGAACTTATTTCAGTGTTTTGTTTTTTTTTTTTTTAAATATATGAAATGACAGTTCTGTTTTTGCTTTGTCAAAATGGTGTATGGACTGTAGATTGATGTGGAAAAAAAGTAATTTAACCCTTTAACTGTCACTTGTAAGTTTACTTCATATTACAAATAAATCCTAATCTGATCATGACAAACTATACATCGTTGGAAAGAATAGATATTTTACCATATTTTTGTGTTACAAATTATGTAGGAAAAGTAATAGATTAATATATGTCAAAAGTGCAACTTAAAAAATCTACATCATAACATGAGCTCTAACCTTTGTCACTAAAGACTTTCTTCGTTGCCTTTTCCCCTATCACGTTTCAGAAATTATATATAAGTTCAAAACTTAAAATCTCAAAATTAATACTTTGAAAGGCATTTTAAAATCAGACATTGCATTACCACGGAAAATGTACATCAAAATCATATTACAAATGTGCGCATATTTCATTCATGAATTATAAAAATTAATGAATGAAAATTTAAAAATTTAGGTCTGGATAGTGCATTTTTATGTCTGTGTTCAAAAATGGGAGTGACAGTTAAAGGGTTAAAGCAGTTTAACATAAGGCTGCAACCTAAAACCTAAAAAATTAAGGGGTATGAATACTTTTGCAAGGCACTGTAGTGAATAAACAAATATTAACACATTGTGTAAATAAATAAAAGCAAACTGCATTTTTATTCAGATTGGTATTGCAAATGTTCCATTTATTTCTGTATGATTTCTAAAAAACTGATAGGAACCTTCTGAGCTCATTGAAACTAATCGCAGCCGCAGCGCGAGTGTCTTTCTCTCACACAAAAGTCCCTGTCAGACCACCTGTGTTTCAGTAAATGATAGAGGAAAACTATGGGTAATGTATTTATAAATCAGACCCACATGGGAGGGTTAACAAAAGTAAACTCATTTGCATTCTTTGTGGTGTCAGTTTTAAAGATTACAAATGTTCACCGTGAGTAAAAAAACAGCCATTCATAGAAGTAGAAAGAACTGCAGTTTAGAAGCAATCTTTATATATGTAAGAATATGTCCATGAAGTGTAGGGAAACTTGATATATTTAGCTTTTAAATATCATTTCATTATTTTAACCTTTTGATTAGCAAGGAGGAACATTGCCTGTGGCTTTTGATGTACAGTAGTTTAAGAAACACGGAAATATGTTCTTTTACTAACAATATGAGACAATAATTAACAAGTTACAATATAGGCAATATTTCATTCTAGTACACCATGTTTTATCCCTTTTTTGCTGACATTCTTTTAATTCTGCGTTGGTTCATTGAAATTAAGTTTTTTTTCTTTTTTAAACAAAAACTTTTATTAATCTTACAGTTACACAGCTCTGAGAGCTCAGAGGAAGAGTTTGTGCACAGGCTTGTGTCACGCTAGAAGGGCTCCCATGGGCATTGCGGTTCACACTTCTGCAAATTTTAGGGTGTCTCTATCTAAACAAGGTGCTTGAAAAACAGTGTCAGACCTATATTATCCAATATTTGCGACAGGAAGTGGATGTGTTGCATAATATCTTCTTTATGCCTCTGTGTATTACTGCCAGCTTGCAGCTGCTTATGAGAATGTGAAGTCAAGGCTAAGCGACATAAAAATAAACAGTCGTGGCTGAACAAGACTGAGAGTGACAAACATGTTTTGTTGTTTTTTATTTGTTTGTCAGATATTAGATTCTTATGGTCTAGTTTGAACAACAGACAGATGCAATGTTTACCTCAGATGTTTAATGTTAGCCCGCCAATACCTTTTGACATCGAGTATGTATTTTCTGGACGGATATTTTTGAGCGAATTGTTGTATGCTACATTCTGTTCAAGGACCTGTTCAAAGCTGATTGCGGTATTTATTTGGTCAGAAAGTGGCAAATGCAGCCTTAAACCTGAATAAAAGTGTTTCTCCAGACAGTTGGCAGTAAAAAAAAAAAATTGTATGCCACTATACACATTTATTCATTCAGTTTTGTCATTTAGTATTGACTACATTCTGTTAAAGTGTGGTCAGACGGCACACATATTTGAAGTCTGCCTGTTATCGCTGTTCGCACCGTCTGTTGTATTCAGTGCCATGACTTCATGTCTGACTAACCTCTTGACTTATTCTGAGCTTCTGTCTGGAACATTTCTAATTGAAGGTTGAAAGGCAGATACTGAACATAAAAGCTGTTTTAGGTCCTGTATCTGCCCATGTGCTATTGTGTGAGAAAATGTGCCGGAAGATAGGGTGAGTTGAGGCCTTGAATCGAGGGCAGTTCATTAGGCCTCTATTACAGCGGATAAGCCCAATTCCTTGGCAAGCTAATTGACTTTTTATTAATGGAGATAAGTGAACGTGTCAATTATCTGAGCAAGGGTACTTTATATTAAGTAAAGAACATCATAGGAGATAAAGCAAACAGTAATAGGGAATCATTGTAAAGGTGTCTCATCAAATTGAGGGTTTGTACAGGGCTAATGAGGTTTTTAACGCCGATGTTCACATTAAACTAATCTGATGGGAAATGGGAAAAAACCTGAATGTGTGTGTGTGTGTGTGTGTACAGCTGCATAAAGTATGCAAACCCTTCGGATTTACCTGGATTTTTGCATGAATTGGTCATAAAATCACAAACATAAACATTTAAAAACCAACACTACAGACTAACGCATTAATGAAGACACAGCTAATCACATAATAATTAGAAAAAATATTCAAATTCTTACATTTGAATTATTAAATTATTAGAATTTTTAATATTTCTCCACATTCTAATGAAATATATTTTATGTCTTTATTAATGCATTAATGTCATAATTAATCTCAAATAATTGCTCTCATGTTTCTCTGACAAGCCTGTGTCACCCTGCTTTGCCAGCAAAATAAATAAATAAAATAAAATAAAATAAAATAAAATAAAATAAAATAAAATAAAATAAAATAAAATAAAATAAAATAAATCATACTGGCCCCCAAATGTTTGACCAGTAGAGTATATTATTATATTACAGTTTTTACTGTATTTTTGAGCAAATAAATCAAGCCTTGGTGAGCACAAGAGACTTTAAAATAAATAATAAAATAAAATAATAGAATAAAATAAAATAATCATACTGGCCCCCAAATGTTTGAACAGTAGTGTATATTATTATTATATTACAGTTTTTACTGTATTTTGAGCAAATAAATCAAGCCTCTGTGGGCACAAGAGACTTTAAAATAAACTAAAAAATAAAATAAATAAAAATCATATTTGCCCTCAAAACTTTTGTAGTGTATATTATTATGTTACAGTTTTACTGTATTTTTGAGCAAATAAATTTAGCCTTGGTGAGCACAAGAGAGTGTAAATTAAAATAGATTGTAAATTCTCTCACAAAAAAAAAAAAAAAATCAAACATTGTTTGATTTTGCTTTTTTGTTGTTGTTGTTGTTTTGTTGGAGTTGTGGCCTAACACATTAAGCTGTGGTGCTCATGTGGAAGATGCAGATTTGAATCTGGACCATGCCATGTCCTGGTTTTAATACACTTGTCCCTGCTCTACCATCTATCATGACCTTTTATGTCTCTTTCATGTCCTGTTTTTATCAACATGCGAGTATTAGCAGATACCCGTATCTTTTAGCCAGTATTTGTTCTTGTTTTCTACGTGACCATCACACCTAATGATGTGACAAACCTCAAAGTCGCCTGTTATGCATATACGTTTAGAGACAGCCAACTCAGCGTTCAACAGTTAAACACCTGCATGTCTAATTCACAGCCGATAGTCAGTAAAAACAGGAACTTGTTCACTCGGTTGTTCAAGAAAGCAAAACAAAACAAAACAAAAGAATGAAGGGCGTGTAAACACCTGCTTTACATAGTTTTCAGACCGTGCTGCTTTTTAGTGAAGTTTGTGGATTTTTTCTGTATTGTAATTGAAAGATCAAACGCCGTTTTATTTGATAGACATCTAGTGTGAAAACACTGACCTCATCATCTTATTTACCCATGGGGAAACCATGCTTAAACAAATGAATACACACTTGCACAAGCTCACACATATGGGCTATTCTAAGGAACTGGTCCAAACTGCTGTCCAACAACCAAAAAACACATTCAGAAACATTCAAATATTCGTATTTGTTTACTGAGATCATTTTATTATCTGTTCAAACTAGGGGTGGAAAGGTTCTCGGAAAAAATCGAACCGCACGGTTCTTCACACACGGTTCGGCACGCACTGACAACGCATCTGTAATATGGTTTGTTATAAAATAACAAAACCTAAAACTAACAGGGTCGGCTAATGTATATTTCTGTTGATGGATGTGCGTTCTGGCTTCCCAGTACATTACAACAACAGCGATGGGGAAAAAAACGTGGACAAACCATTCACTCTTGTTCAACGCGAATGCCGTATGCTGGAATATGAGCAGTCATATTCCGTCCTCACCCGGGTGCTAATAGACCTGTGCAGGCGAGACCTGAACAGCACGCATCTGTGTTTAAACTAAACTCATTTAAGCCTTGCCAGTTTAAACATTTAACAGCCAAGAGAAGACGTGAGCTCGCACGTGCAGTGAGAAGATTTGTGCCTCTATGCTCAGAACGAAAGGAATCGAAAACAACAGTGAGGAATCAATTCTTGGAATCGAATCTCATCGATTCCAGAACCAGGAATCGGACTTGATTCCAAAATTTTCCGAATCGAACAGCCCTACTGCACGTACTGGATCAGTGCATTCTCTTAAAGTGACAGCACTTTCTTAATTTTAATCATACAGCAAGAAGGAAATCTCTCACTGCTCTTGATTAAATAGCTTTTGTAACTTTAATAAAGATTAATCTGTCATTTATACAGTAAAATATGCAATGTTATTTTACATTTGATAACTTTATTAAATTTATATACCTTAAAAACTAATTTTAGACCTTCCTTAAAAAACAAAACAACAACAACAACAAAAAAAAAGCGTGGAAATCACTGTTTATTTTATTTGTATCTTTACTCTCTTATATCCTATTGTATTTTTTATTTAATTAATAAATTAATTAATTAATTAATTTATTTTTGCTGTTGCTTGTAGTTACTATAGATAGATTATTCTTATTTTCTTTATTTTTATTTGACAGCATAGTTTTTTAGTTTTCATAGCACATACCACACCATACCGAAACTGTGACTCTAAAACCGTGATGCAAACAGAACCGTAAATAAGTTGAACCATTCCACCCCTAGATCAAACCCACAATAATATTTAAGATATCAGTAAGCAATATATAGTAGTCAGCATTTAAAGTGGATCAAAACCTTTCATCAAAGTTGTTCTAAAACCAAAACAATACACCGTTCTTGTCTTAGGACAACTTTGCTGACTTTTTTTGATCCACTTCAAATGTTGTATATATAAAATCATCATTTAGTGGGTGCTTGGTATTGGGAGGTGGCTGTCCTGAACCCTAACCCCTAAATTTGAACTTATGAAAATGATATTGAAATAATTTTTGCATTTTATTCCATTGTTGTTGTTTTATTTTTTATTTTTTTAAATCTTTTTTTTAAAGAAGTGATGTTCAAAAATATATGAAGAGTTCAGATGCAAAACCAGCTAAATCCATCTGACGTTTTTCTTTAAAATGAACATTTTTTCTGGCTACTTTGTATGTTTCTATGTAAGCTCTGGTACTTCTGATTGGGCTGAGGCTGAAATTTAGCGAGTTTGAAGTAAAAGTATTTGATGGATGTATAATATGTGTCAATAAACAACTTTAGTACAGTTATGCAAATATTTTTGTATGTTCTAGTAGTGTTTTAGTATGTGGGTTAAAATGCTGTAATGTGATGTGGTTGCTACCAAAACATTACCGTCACTGCCGAAAATGTGCTGTCACAATTGAAACATGAGATGTTTTGTCAATAATAAAGTATACTAAATTATCAACTAAGATGTTAGGATAGTGTTTGGTTCAACGTATATTCAAACGAATGAATCCTTAAGTTTGAAATCAGTATGATCAACTTTGCCTTTTGCAAAGAAAAATTGGATTCAAAATACAACAAATCTCATAAATAACACTTGAATTATTGTTAAAATTGCAGTTGTTATTGATTTACCTTTGAAAACTTTTTAATAAAATAAAATATATATATATTTACAAAGAAGATTTTAAAAGATCTTAAAAGGTCAATATAACCCTTCTTATTACATTATATATTACTGTGTTTTGGTAGTGACAAATTTGTAGACATGACAAATATTCCAAAAATTTTAAAAATACAATATGAGACTTAACTGCACAATTACTAGAAATGAGTGCCTTGCATATTATACAATTTGCATACCTACAATTTATGAAAATAATATTTTTTTCAAGACGTTTCCAGTGTTGGTTCTGTAGATTTTGTAGAATGGCCCATATACGGTATTTGAAAACTCAGACTCAAGCACACACACAAGTATCTAATTTCTGTGAAAGGAAGACCGCTGCGCTGCCAGAAAAATAACATCCGTGCGACGCAGAGAAAAGGTCTATCTGCTTTTTTTTTCAGACGCTGTTTTTAGCAACACTTAGGACCACCTGACAGGGTGAATGTCACTGGCAGGGGTCAGTTCGCTTCTCCCCTTCCAACTACCACCAAATTATACTTGGGTAGTTGGACAACCACAGACATAGTTATAAAATAAGCCATATTTTTTAGTCGTAAAAGCCAAGGATTCAAATGAAAATCTTACACGTTTGTATCTCCAACCAAACTGTTAATTACTCTTTTTTTTTCCCATGTCTAAAACTTTGCCATAACTGGCACAGGTTCCTATTTAACCATTTGGCTCAAATATGTTACTTTACAAAGTGTGGTCCAACTACATCTATCAAATTCTTCTAATAAGTATAAAATAAGTCTCTCAAAGTGCTACAGTGTACATGGGTCTGTAATATAGAACTTTAGGGTTGCACTGGGCTGCAGTGATCAGCACATGCATTGGAGTCTGACATTTACCATGACCCTCTGTGTCTGCTGTTCTTTACATCATTACATTGCACTTCATGTTCAAGTGTACACTGTCAGTTTTTGGTGGGGTGAACCCATTGCGCATGAAGTATTTTAAAGTGAGATTTCAACCAAAAATAAAAATTCTGCCAATTCACCCTAGTGGTTCCAAAAAAATGTTTTGGTGACCGTTGAATTCCATTTGTATGGACAAAAACAAACAACAGAAATTCTCAAAATAACATTTCTCATTTGAAGTTTTTAAACATTACTTTAATGTTGAATGAAAGGAGCTGAACTTCAGCAGTCTGTAGGATCCGTAATTTGGTTTAGAACGCAGTAATGCTTTGCGTTATCTCTTGTACAAGACCCAGTCATGTTAATCTTGTCTTTGAATAGTCACTTGAACTTCAAAACAAACTTTTGTTTTAAAAATAACTCTTATCTGTTTTTCAGGAAATTTCTGTTTATTACAAATGGAAAACATTGTTAAGCAGAGATGGTACTTGTTCATAAGCACATAAGATGATAAAAAAAGTATTTAATTCTCTCTGAGCTGTGCTGTGCCGGTATTATCATATCAGTGAATAATGTATGCTGTTGAAGGGTCAATGAAAATGCAAAGAGCCTCTAGGTTAAAATAGTAGTTTTTAATAAAATATTAAGCGTTTGTGTGCTTGCCTTTTTCTTTACCTTAGTATTAACTCTTAAATAAGAGTTCTCCATATAGAAATCACATGGAGCTTTAGGTTAGATTGTAGTAGGCCTGTAATCCAAAAACTCATTTTGAGAAGTGTAATCCTGACACATCGCTGCTGTTTTATCTCTTGTAACTTCATTGTCTTTTTTGATTTAAGAGGATTAAACAACTAAATATTTGGGTGGCCACTTGGAAACTTTATATACAATAAAATTTGCATGATAAACAACGTTGAATAAAGCTATAAAAATTATTCAGGGTATTATCAGACTGTTTTGAATGTGCATCTTAGCTCTTCGACATGGTCCCAAATCTTTGAAACACAACTACCTATATGAAAAACAAAAAAACACGAAACAATAATCTGTTTATTTACCTGACAGCACGTCACTATACCCTTGTTTATTTCATTGTTTTGGACTAAGGATGCATCGATATTAAATTTAGATTAAAATCTGTTATGAGCAAAAACCAATACATGGAAAATATTAGAATTATATCTACCTTAAGTAGATATAATATAATACATATATGGAGTACTAATGTATATGTTCACAATTATACTCTAGATTTTATTTTATTTTATTTTATTTTATTTTACAAGATTGGACAATAGTGGCAAACTACTACCATCTACGCTTGTTATCGGAGGATAAGGGGAGATTATAGCTGTTTACATTAATGTTTACTTTTTATATCAAACTGTGGATCTGATCTAAAATTACAGATTAGAATGAATGCAAATGAGGGACTGTGCTTACTAGCAAAAGACCCCCAAGGCTTCTCAGTCACACTGGGTTGTGGGACTCAGATTTGGGCCACCAGGAGCTTTGCATTGAAGAGTTCTTTAATTTTGTTGGTTTTTCCAAACATGACTTAATCAAAGTATAGTGATGAAAATAAAAACATCTGCATATTTGTTCCTGCTAGAAAAGTACATTGCCTTTAAATAGTTTAATAGTTCACCCAAAAATGAAACGTCTGTCATCATTTGCTTACCCTCACGTTATTTCAGGCCTACCATTTTTTTTCTTATGAAATATAAACACTGAGACAAATAACTAAAATATCATATTTTGTTTTGTCCTGACAATGGAACCCAGTTGTTTTCAAAATTTTTCAAAATTTGTGCTGTCAAACGATTAATCGCAATTAATCGCATACAAAATAAGTTTTTGTTTACATAATATATGTGTGTGCACTGTGTATATTTATTATGTATAAATAAATGCACACACATGCATGTATATTTAAGAAAAATTAAGTTTATAAGCTAAAACTATTTGTATATAATATAAATTACTTGAATATAAATGCATACATGTAAATACATCTAAATATTTTCAAAATATATAATTTATGTGTGTGTATTTATTTATATATACATAATAATTATACAAAACACGCATTTATTATGTAAACAAAATTTTTTTCTTTTGGATGCATTTAATCGCTGACAAACTATTAAAAATATCTTCTCTAAGATTTTAAAGAACTATCTCTTTGAGATACAATTCCTTCTGTAATAAAGGGATTTCCTGCTGTCGGTGAGATCTGAACATGTGTCATTGTCACAGTATGTGTTCTTTGCTAGACATAGCACAACTGAATGAATATATTGATTTGAAGCCTCTTTTGTAATGTGTACTCAATAATTTACTCATTTGCCTCAATTACTTTAAAGGGGACATCGGATGCCCATTTTTCACAGATTATTATGATTCTTTAGGGTCTTCATGAAATGTCAGCAGCAAACTTTGGTACAATTCCTCAATGGTTGTGTAAAACAACACGTTTTTGCCTTGTCAAAAACAGCTCTGTTCACAGTGACCACATTCACAGCATGTCTCTTTAAATGATAATGAGCTGCTGCTCACTCCACCTCTGTCGTATTTGGTGGCGCGTTACAGTCAAAAGCAAAATTATTTCACTGCATCTTCAGTGGCTCTGATGTCGTGAGAAAATGAAGTCTTATATTCACTTTTACATCCAACTACAAAACACCTGCATTCGCTACAGCTGCTTGATTGTGGAGAAAATGGCGGACAGCGTACAACTGGTTGAGGGCAGTTGTGGGCGGAGCCTAAGCAGTATGACATCATACTGCTCAGAAAATCAAAACGGCTTGAGACGGTTTAGGTTTTTTTGTGATTTAAAAAAAAAATGCAGTGAATGGATTTTTATCGTTGTAGTGTTGTTTTACACCATGTAAAAGTCTGTTTTAAATTTTTATTGTTGTCTTCATTTAGGGTCTTTTCTCAGCAAATATTGATATGCAAATGCTTTAGTTAATTATCATGATTATTGTCTGAATAATTAGGATTTGTTTAATTCCTCATTAGCATGTCATGAAAAACAAACAAACAAAAGGCCTTAAAAATGAATGCAGGTAGACGAAGCAGCGCAAAGTCACACTCTTCATTGTAGCTGTGACTTTCTTGGAAGGTTCAAGTAAACACTTGAGCATTCTCCAAGAATCCTAATGCGACTGTGTTGATCTCTGCTGTTTCATGCAGCTGCCTTCATCAATCACTTCATATCCATTATACCTTTTTTGCCCTTCTCTCATCTCTCCATTGAGTGCTGAGAATTCTGAACACCACACAGGTCAAAGGTCTTTCTCCTCATGCAGGCCGCTGGGAGAAAGATTTGCGGTCGAACTTATTATAGCTCAAACAATGCTGTGAGTTCTGTCATCACATGGCCGACAGCCATGGCTCGCACATAGCGAAGACCAAATAAGCCATTATGTTTGGCTGACAGGAAAGGAAAGTGGCAGCTGTACACGTCTGTCCTTTATTACGCCACATATGATTAGGGTAGTAAATTCTAAATGATTTAGTGGAGCCTTTGATGTTCTCTGGATTCTGTTTACTGTTTGGATTGATGACAGTATGATGTGGACTGAACTCAAAGACATAGTTCAGTTCGTACAGCTTGAAGTGTTTCTGTTTAAAGGGGTCATCGGATGCTAAATTCACTTTTACATGTTGTTTGTACATTAATGTGTGTTGGCAGTGTATGTACAAATCTACCCCATAATGATAAAAATCCATGCAGTGGTTTTTAATGAATCTGTAAAAATAACATCCCCTTTTTCAAATCGAGCTATTCTCAGATGCCTGTCGTTGTGGCGTCACACCCACAGAGGCCGCTCCCACGATAGTTGACTGACATGAGCGTTTTACCTCAGATCAACTGTAACAGTCCGTCCTCTTTGTTTCGATGCCAGAGCAGGGATGTAAGTTAGACAAGAATATCTCCGACTGAGCGATTGAGGTGTTGTGTTGCTGGATGTAATAATGAACATGGTCTGAAGTGGTCATCATTTACTCCCGACATCTGAGCTGCTGAAGATGCAGTAGATTACGTTTGTTTGTGAAGGGAATCTTCACAAACAATATAAATCATAATTGTGAGATATAAGCTTGCAGTTTTGAGAAATTAAGTCAGAATTGTGTGATATAAACTCACAATTGTGAGGAATAAAGTCAGAATTGTGATATATAAATGAGCAATTGTGAATAATAAAGTCAGAATTGTAATATAAAATCACAATTCTAAGAAATTAAGTCAGAATTGCAAGATGTACATTTGGAATTGTGAATAATAAAAGTCAGAATTGCAAGACATAAACTCACAATTCTGACATTTTTTCAAAATTGTGTTATATACACATTATACAATGCAATATATACAATTATGAAAAATAAAGTCAGAATTGCGAGATATAAATTCGCTGTTGAGAATAATAAAGTCAGAATTGCATGATATAAATTCGCAATTATGAATAATAGATAGACTTGTGAGATATAAACTTACAATTTAGATTTTTTTTTTCAGAATTGCGTGATATAAACACGCAAGAAAAAGTCAGAATTGTAAGGTTATATCCTTGCAATTCTGAGAAATAAAGTCAGAATTCCAAGTTTATTTCTTAGAATTGCAAGTTTATGTCTCGACATAAAAAGTCACAATTACCTTTTTTAAATTTTTATTCAGTGATGGAAACTGGCTTCCATACACATCTGTATGATTTAATTTCTTTTGTTGAACACAAAAGGTTATCTTTCTTTCTTTCTTTCTTTCTTTCTTCCTTTCTTTCTTTCTTTTCTGTACAGTGAAAGTCATTGGGGTCCTGTGTTATTTTGCACCCCCTTGACATTCATTGTATAGACACAATTCTTTAAAATATCTTTCTATAGAAGACAGAAAGTTGAACAGGTTTGTGACAACATGACAGAATGTAAATATAGAGCATATCAATTTTAAATTAATAAAATGATAGTAATCTCTGTGATACATCCTTCACCACCCAACATTATTAAGTTCTGGGCTCTGTGAAAATTGCTTGTTTATCTTATGTAAAAAGCTGCAGCATTCTTTAATTTTTCTGATTGCACTGGCACTCGTTCAGATTTCAAAAAGAATGAGGTTTGTGGTTATGCAGGAATAACTGTCACCTTGTGTGGATCAATTGTTAAGCTTAAATACGCTACACAGTAATGAAGTCATTATTTAACAGATTGGGTGTATTATGCTGGCACTGGCAGACTTATAGGAAATAATAATAATAATAATAGACAGAAATCGCTGTTAAATGCTTCCATATAGCCATGCTAATTGGACACTAAGCCAAATGTGGCCTACGTGACAGTTGGCCACACTGTTTGCGTTTCTATTGGAGAAAGAGTTTGAGAAGAGAACATGCAATGTAATGGCTATTTCTTTAGCAGTGCGGTAATGTGGGACTGGAGTTCACCTGAGGGGCAGTGCGGATGTGATGGGGAGCTGTTTATGTCCTGACAGCCTTAGTTCACCTCCTCGTTAATTAGAAGGTTGAAGGAACGGTCTTTGGCAGGAGAGTACGAATGATCTGAAAAGTGGGAAGGACTCATTATAAACCTTATCAGCCTGGCTCATAAATATTAATTAGATGACGTAACAATAGCCCAATGGTCCTAACTGAATTACTTAAAAGAAAAGAGGGTTTGCATTTGGTTTGCAACGGCTCAGTGTGAAAGCCTGGTTGGCTACAGTCTTTTTTTTCTTTGCACCTCAGTCAAGCAAAACACAAAGTGAAGATATTTCACAATATTGCTGCTTTTTGTATCTTTTTTTTTATCATATAAATCCAACCTTGGTGAACAAAAGAGAGAAAAAAACATTACAGACTCCAAACTTTTCACATTATATTTTACCAAAAATTTTTGCAGAAACAAAAAAAGATTTTAAAAAAAGAACTTTATTTAGCAAATCAATCATTCAATAAATAAAAGGGCTTCACTTTTGGGAAATAAGTACTTTTTTTTTTTATAAGTATGTTTTTGTTTTTTTGTTGTTGTTTTTTTGAAAAAAATTTTCTTTTATTTGCCATGGTTGAATTTACATGATACAAAACAGCAATATTGTAACATATTATTTCAATTTATAATAACTGTTTCCAGTTTAATATATTTTCAAAATGTAATTTATTCCTGTGATGAATTTTCACCAGCTATCACTAGTCTTCAATTTCACATGATTTTGAGAAATCATTGTGATGTGCTGATTTGTTGATCAAGCAGCATTTCTTTGTATTATCAGTGTTAAAAACTACAGTGCTATTCCTTATGGAACCATTTGCCAATAAAGAACCTTTAGTTTTAAGAGTTTAAAGACTGTAAAAATGAGCAAAAAGAGAGGAGAGAAAGAGAGAAAAAAAACTCTCCAAGATTTTCACATAAAAATATATAAGAATTGAAAAAAAAATTGTCAGTTCACAGAAACAAAAAGAGATATAAACTTTATTTAGCACATCAGTCAATCAGTCAATCAATCATGGAACCATTGCCAATAAAGAACTTTTAGTTTTAAGAGTTTAAATTGCCATGAATTTAATGGTAAAAGACTGTAAAAATAAACAAAAAAAAAAAAAAAGAACAGAAAAAAACCTTACAGACTGTGCGCTTTTCACAAGAAAATATATAAGAATTGAAAAAAAAAAATGTCAGTTCACAAAAACAAAAAGAGATCTAAACTTTTTTTTAGCAAATCAATCAAACATTTAATCAATCAATAAAATGGCTCCACTTTTGGGAAATAAGTATGTTTTTTTGCTTTTTTTTTATTAAAGAAATCTCTTTTAATTGCCAAGGTTGGATTTAACGGTAAAATACTGTAAAATGCTACAGTAAAAACCTGTTAATATGGTGAAAAATTGTACTTGACATTTTATGGTTTTGTACATTAGGTTTGTATGTTACATTTAATGTTGTTAAATGAATGTTTATTGCATTATTTCAGTTTCATGTCTGTTACCATGATGGTGTTTAGTGTCTGTGGGAATGACACTGTGCACCTTCTATATATATATATATATATATGTGTATGTATGTATGCATGTATGTGTATATATATATATATATATATATATACATTCCTTTCGCAGAACAGTGGCCAGGTCACTATGTGATGTTGGTGTATGAAAACATTTCCTGACTCGCTCCTCCAAAACACCCCAAAGTGGCTCAATAATATTCAGATCTGGTGACTGTGCAGGCCATGGGAGATGTTTAACTTTACTTTCATGTTCATCAAATCACTCTTGTCACCAGTCTTGCTGTGTATTGGTGCATTATCATCCTAATACACGGCACCACCTTCAGGGTACAATGTTTGAGCTATTGGGTGCACAAAGTCAACCTTCACACTCTGCTCTTATTGGTGGAATGTGCGATCAGTAAAGACTGGCCACCAGGCTGCATAAATATAGCCATGAAACCTCCAACACTATATTGGCCAGTGTTTCAGTTTCATTGTCCAACCCCTGTATATATATATATTTAAAAGCTGCTTGTGATGGGCTTTGGTTTATCATGTGACTTTCTTATCACCACATGCTTTTGGTGGTTGTCAGTGTATTGCAAAGGTACAAAACAGATTTTAGTACTTCAGTAGGTAGGAATATTAACATTATATCAGTTAATGAAATTACGGTATTTAAATGTAAATTTACGTTAAAACTTACAATGTTGCTACCTTATTTTTTACTGTAAAATTCTGGCAACCGCAGCTGCAGTTTTTTACGGTAAATTTTTACAGTAAATTTCCAACCTAAAACATAATACATATAAGTAGAAAAAGGCTTAATATGGATTTTTCCTAAAAAGTACGAGTAAAGTCCTGAAAACATTCAGTGAAGAATAGAAGAAAATGTATTCGAAAACTTTGCATGGGTGGAACGGACAGGATCAACAATAAAAGACTAAGTATGTGAGCTGTCTGCACGGTCTTTTGTCAAAGTAAGCAGCATATGCTTGTGGTTTCTACGGGAACGTTAAGATTCTCATTTGTGGGTTTCCTGTCAGGTTTCCACAGAGAGACATATGTGGGGAGTCTGACATAACAGCCGGCAGTCGGTTAGCTGATGACCAGCCAAATGTGCAGAGAGAAAGAGACAAAAAGAAATAAAAATAAATAAGTATGCACGATCTGGTGAAAACAGAACAAAAACATACAGTTATGAAAATTCATCTGCAAGTTGTGGGTCAGCAACTTCACAAAGTCATCCTCGGCTTCTGAAGGAAAGATTCGCAACGGCTACTCAAAGTCCTCTAGTTTTGGGAAAGACTTGCCAGCGTTTCCAACACTTTCAAGTGTTTCCATTCATTTCATCACCGACAGATAATCCCGCCTTATGATAATCGTTGGCTAGACAGCATAGTAGACAATGTAAAAACAGCACTTTAAGCCACTTACCACCTAGAAACTGTGTAAATGTCTTTAACTGAAACATAAGTTGAATTTTGCTGGAGAATTACATGCACATCCTCTTAGAAGTACTTAAGGGACATGTCACGAACTTTACAGATGCCTTAATACAGTAATCTCTGAGTCTGATGCCAATGGGAACTGAACTCAATAATATGACATATCATTTCCAGTGACGGGCTGACGACTGACCCGGTTTTAAAGATGGAAAATGAACATATGACATGCATCTTAAAGACATGACAGCTTTTAGTCAGCTTAATTCAGACCGCTGCTTGAAGTTTCGTGTCTCACTTGAGCCAAGCAAGGACATAAGGAGCCAAATAAGATTGTCACAAATGAAACCGAAGCTGCCCTAATTTTTCATAAACCTCCAACTTGCATGTATTTTAAAAGCAAATACGAAATTCGGCGATGTTTTTCGAAGGCTTACCAGCGTAACAGAAATCAATTCTGAAAAATGAAAGCACAGATTAGCCAAAGGAAATTAAGATGTAGGAATCTGAAAAATGTGTGTCAGTTTGCATTAAACAGCAACAGAAAGAAATATGAGTTTTAGTGCAGACAAAAAAAAGAAAGTGCAGTTAAGTATATAAATAAATGCCCAATAAAATGTGACCAATATAAATGCTAAATAAACACACAAATTACCGTCCAATGAGGTCAGCAAGATTTTTTTTTACTAGTACTTTAGCAAGGATATGTTAGGCTAACAAAGAAGGACAAAAAATTAAAAAATCCACAAAAATGTTACTATATTTATTCATATTTGTTAACATCAGTTAATAAAAATACAGTTGTTCATTGTTAGTTCATGTTAGTTCACACTGCATTAAGTAATGTTAACAAAGACAACTTTTTATTGTAATAATGCACTAGGAAATGTTAAAATTAATAAATGCTGTAGACGTATTGTTCATTCTTAGTTCATGTTAACTAAAGTAGTTAACTAATGAAACTTATTGTAAAGTGTTACCAGCAGAAACTTTAAGATCAATGGAAACTTTCTATTGTTCAGAATGATCTTTGTAGTGGAAGATGGTTCTTTAGATTATTAAAATTTAAATTTAGATTATTAAAATGTGAGAACTGAAAGGTTTTTTGAGGAACCAAAAATGACTCTTCGATGGCCATGATCACTATAAAACCCCCTTTTATATCCTTTATTTATTTTTTTTTCTTTGTAAATGAGCCAAAGACACATCATGCTATGACAGTTAAAAAGTTTTTTTTTTTTTGGACTTTTTAAAGCCAAATGACCAAAAATGTTTCCCTAGACGACAAAACCAGTCATAAGGGTAATTAAAAAAAAAAACTTCTAATTGATTTATAAATAAATAAGCTTTCCATTGATATGGTTTGTTAGGATAGGACAATATTTGGCCTAAATACAACCATTTGGGGGTGCAAAAAAATCAAAATATTGAGAAAATCGCCTTTAAAGTTGTCCAAATGAAGTTATATATATATATTAGTAATCAAAAATTAAGTTTTGATATATTTACGGTAGGACATTTACAAAATATCATCATGGAACATGATCTTTACTTAATATTCTAATGATTTTTGGCATAAAAAAAAAAAATCTATAATTTTGACCCATACAATGTATTGTTGGCTATTGCTTCAAATGACTTATGACTGGCTTTGTGATCCAGGATCACATATGATTATCTCTTATCCTATGATTATCACATATGATATATGTATATGTGTGTGTGTATATATTCATGTGTATCTGTTTACCTGTATAGTGTTTGAAAAAATAGTGTAAAATAACGTAAAAATGGAATTATGTAATATTACTAAAGCGAAAATAAATTAATAAAATATTATTTGAAAAACATTTATCCACAAAAACAAAATTTAATATGCAGATAACATAATATGCACATTTTAATATGCATTTTTTTTTTAAAGATCACTAAGATGACAAGTCTAAATCTACAATTACTCAGAATTGCTTCGTTTTTACTTTTATACAACAGATTCTATGTAGATATATGCCCATGGTTTTAAAACTAAGAAGATGTTATTACAGTACAGTACCGCTAGCGTCTATACCCTCCATAAACTGTGTTGTTTGCTCAACTGCTCAAACATGCAAGGCCCAATGCAAATTCAGAGCAAATCGGAGACCATGTACCCAGTAGAATTTGGCACCCGTTTGGGTTGTGTATCCGTACATGTCCTCACATGAACCGGTAGCCCCTCTTTATCTGCCATGTGACCTGCCTGCCTTAAATTACGTAGTAAATTCCCTCCGCTTGATACAAACCCCTCGTTCTCATCCAGCCCGCATTCCTCTTTCATTTTCAACCAATGGCCTGCACTGCTCTCTGCTGATCTCTTTAGCATTTTTGGACTGATGTTTCACTTTTCAAATCCCATCTTTCCACTTTCACTGAAACCTCCATTTTGTCTGTTGCACTTTGTACTAGAAGCCCCATGGTTCTGGACTGGAACATCTTTTTGGAATTTGTCCACCTGCAGATTTACAAGATCCATCCCTGCATTTGAATTAAATATACATGGCTACACTATGAGTTTCCATTTGGCTCTCTAAATCAAAGTGATTCTCATTTATGGCCTTGGTAGTTTTCATTTAAGATCTATTTTTTGACTGGTAGTGCAGAAATGATTCAGCGTGGTGCTTTTGAGGTCCTTTTTAGTGAAGATCGCACTGCTGGGATTGTAGATTTGAGGGCATCACCTCTCTGTTGTACTTGTTCCATTTTGCTCGCCCACAATAGTTTAATCCCCCTTTTATGTCTCTAAATTTTCAAACTCTCTTTTCTATCCCTCTCGAATTCCTGTCAGATCTCCACAAACCAGCATTGTCGGCTCCTCTGTGCTTCGAGAAGGACATCTCCAAAAACCTCAAACCCAGAGTGGCGTTTCCAGCCAAATGAAGCCATAAATCAGTCCGTTGTATATTATAGTTAATTAAGAGCAGGACTGAACCTCAGAGCTGCAGCGGATGCTAGAGAGAAAACGGACGGATAATTACAGATAAAATAATGCGTTTAGGACGTCTCCCTGCCGTAGTACATTTTGAGAGCTTCTCCGCAAAGATAAACCGTTGGAAATGTCACAATGGTAATTATAACACTTTATTCTTCTAGGCCTGTGAAGGATTGTAGATTTATGTCGCCCTTTTTACTTCAGATTTTTTTTTTTTTTTTGTTATTTCTAGTTTCTTTAAAATACATTTATTAATATATCAATTAAAGGAGAAGTTCACTTACAGAACTAAAAATTACAGATAATGTACTCAACCCCTTGTCATCCAAGATGTCCATGTCTTTCTTTCTCTGGACTTCAAAGGGCTCTAAACGTTCCCAGCCGAGAAAGAAGGGTCTTATCTAGCAAAACGATTGGTTATTTCCTAAAAAAAATTAATAATTTCTATACTTTTTAACCTCAAATGCTCGTCTTGTCTAGCTCTGCGTTTTCTCCTCCAACTTCAAAATTGCCCTACAGTACATCGCTGTTTTACCTTTTTTTGTAAAATGTTGTTTGACCCTCCTTGCACGTTCACTTTGTAAACACTGGGTCGGTACTTCTGGAGTGACGTAGGACGATTTTGAAGTTGGAGGAGAAAATGAGATACCCTAACTGTATTGAACCGGAATACACAGAGTTCACGCAGAGCTAGACAAGACGAGCATTTGAGGTTAAAAAGTATATAAATTGTACTTTTTTTTGGAAAAAAAAACAATCATTTTGCTAGATAAGACCCTTTTTTCTTTCAGTCTTTTGAATCTGCATTTAACAGCATTTTTGGGAAGTTCAAACTCGCAGGCACCACTGAAGTCCACTATATGGAAATAATTCCGAAAATGTTTTCCTCAAAAAACATAATTTCTTTACGACTGAAGAAAGAAAGACATGAACATCTTGGATGACAATGGGTTAAATTATCTGTAAATTTTTGTTCTGGAAGTGAACTTCTCCTTTAATATATTTAAATTCTCGATAAACCGTTATTTTAGTATTTAGCATTAATAAAAGTGCAAAACCTACTTGTTTATAATTTGTTGTTAGTGGTTTGATTTGTGTGTGGATTTTAGGATAGGGCAGAGATGTTAATATAGTGGAAGTGTACACACTTTTTTAACATTTCCCAGATGAGTTTCATGCCAGTGATACGACTAAACTGAAGATCCTCGCTGGCAAATGCACCCAGCCATTCATTTTGTTTACTGCGGTGTGTTTAAATGCCGGTGCAAAGATGCTTCTGCTTGAACTTCTGCTGTAAATCAAATTCATTGGGGAATTTGGAGCGCAGACAAAAATGTCAATGCATCTAAATATGTAGCAAATAAACATGCAACGTGCTGCACAGATTACAAAAGTGACATTCCACGGAAAGCTCTTCCGGTTTTATGACTGTCAAGTGTGGAGATTTTCATCTCATAAACAGTATGCGAATAGATGCTCTTTTGAAATGGTATCTTTGTCAGTTGCTACTGTGCCAGTATCAATGCCAGATGGACAGAGGTTGCAGAGAGTTCAAACAGAGATTTGTATGTTGCAAAATTAAGTTCCTCTTGTCCACTTTCAGCCGCAAATAACTTCTGCGCTATTAAATTAACACAAAGAAACCTCTCCAATATGCGGAATGACAAGATTACAATCATCATTCTACTGTATGGATTATACTTATTATATTACAGCATTAGTTCTAGTTCTCAAACTTTTCAGGCCATCGATCTCTGATAAAATAAAGACCTAGACATGCCAGTGTTCTCTTTCGAAGGTTGTCTTTTCAAATTGGGGTCTGGGGACCCCTATAGGGCGAAAATAGGGGAAGGTTTTTAGTATGGGTTTGGGGTTGTAAGGCAGTTTTCTCTGTAAAACCGCCTTTTGAACTACATTTATTGTGAAAATCACTATAGCTGTAGAATTAAATGCAATATTTTTCTCTTAAAGGGATAGTTCACCAAAAAATGAAAATTCTGTCATTAATTACTCACTTTCGTGTGGTTCCAAACCTGTAAGACATTTGTTTATCTTCGAAACACAAATTAAGATATTTTTGATGAAATGCGAGAGCTTTCTGACCCCGCATAGAAAGCAACTACCATGTTCAAGGCCCAGAAAAGTGGTAAGAATATCGTTAAAATAGTCAACCTTAATTTTAAGAAAGTATGAGAATACTTTTTGTGTGCAAAAATAACAACTTTATTCAAAAATTTGTTCTCCTCCGTGTCAGTCTCTGATGCGCGTTCACAAGAGTACCACGAAAATCTCAGATTTTGTCAAAAATACAGTATGTAAAAGTTTACATACACCTTGCAGAATCTGCAAAATTTTAATTATTTTACCAAAATAAGAGGGATCATACAAAATGCATGTTATTTTTTATTTAGTACTGACCTGAAAAAGATATTTCACATAAAAGATGTTTACATATATTTCACAAGAGAAAATTATAATTGAATTTATAAAATGAGCCTGTTCAAAAGTTACATACACTTGATTCATAATGTGTTGTAACCTGGATGTGTTGTAATTTTTTTTTGAGTCTCTTTTGTCCTGAACAGATTTTTCAGCATTTTTGTGTATTTGAACCCCTTCCAACATTGACTGTATGATTTTTGGATCCATCTTTTCACACTGAGGACTACTGGGGGACTCATATACAACTATTACAGAAGGTTCAAATGCTCACTGATACTTCAGAAGGAAACACAATGCATTAAGAGCCAGGGGGTGAAAACTTTTTAAATTTGAAGATCAGTGTAAATTTAACTTATTTTGTCTTCTGGGAAACATGTAAGTATCTTCTGTAGCTTCTGAAGGGCAGTACTAAATGAAAAAAATATATTTGTATATGTTTAGGTAAAATAAGAAAAATGTACACTTCCTCATTCTGTTTGAAAGTTTTCACCCCCTGGCTCTTAATGCATTGTTTTTTCTTCTGAGGCATCAGTGAGCGTTTGAACCTTCTATAATATTTGCATATGAGTCCCTCAGTTGTCGTCAGTGTGAAAAGATGGATCTCAAAATCATACAGTCGTTGTTGGAAAGGGTTCAAATACACAAGAATCCTAAAAAACAAACAAAGAATTTGTGGGAACTGAAGGATTTTTTTCTTGAAGAGCAGCAGGCAATTTAACCGTTCAGGGCAAACAAGTGACTCATGAACAACTATTACCAAACCAAAAAAAAAAAAAAAAAAAAAAACAGTTGTGAATCATCCAGGTTACAACACAGTATTAAGAATCGAGCGTATGTAAACTTTTGAACGGGGTAATTTTTAAAAATTCAACTACTATTTTCTTTTGTGGACTATATGTAAATGTCTTCTGTATGAAATATCATATTCAGGTCAGTACTATGCATTTTGTATGATCCCTGTTATTTTGGTAAAATAATGAACATGTTGCAGATTCTGCAAAGTGTATGTAAACTTTTGACCTCAACCGTATATTAATTTGTGTTCCGAAGATGAACAAAGGTCTTATGGGTTTGGAATGACATGAGGGTGAGTAATTGATGACAGAATTTTTATTTTCAGGTCGACTATAAGCCCTTGAAGTTTTATATATCAAAAAAGATACAACTTTAGCTTAAGATTAAACATTTTTCAGGCATTTTTTAAATATATATTTTTTAAGTACAATAATAGTATACATATATATACATACACACACACACACTGTATATTTTGTATGATATATAATGTAAAAGTACATTATCCTGTATGTAAACATAAAATGTTAGATGAAAATGTATATAGAAGCTTCCTATTTTAAGACAGGAGTAACTCGCAAATGGATAATTATTTTGGTTAATAATCTCATTAATATTGCATACATTCTGGAATTTGATTTTAAAACTACTTTGTCTGGAGGTGATTAGAACTGCTTTATGAGTTTAATGTTAGATAGCCTAAAATTGAGTCAATAGCAGGGCACTCTTTAAGTTTACAGAATGATCTTGACTACTTTGTCAGTCGCCAGTCTTTTCAGTGCGGAGAATAAAATTGCAGTGCAGGCCGTGTTAAGAAACGAGCGTTTACTGTGTATGCAAACACATAATACATCTGCATAAGCACATGATTGGATTGGAATAAACCCCTTTTTTACGGGTCACATCTGAGAAATGCACACATAATCGTCCCGTTAGAGGAAGTGTGTTTCATCTCTGCTCTTATGCTCCACTGGCTTCATCTAGAGCTTGTTTTTCTTTTTCCTTTTTACTCAACCCTTAACAACATTCATGTTCCTGATTACCAATTATACCTCTCATGGTCCTTTCAAATAACTTTAATTACTGATTAGAATTCGGCTCTCACAAAGCCGGTACTTGAGTGTAATTGCTCAATAAAGAGTTGAGTGGAAATGTGTGGTAATAAGTAGGTGTTCCTGCTGCTTGTCTCATTAGCGAGTAAGCACTGCCTTCGCCTCCCGGTCCGCATAAATGGAGCCTCTCTCATTCATGGCACAGGGGCCCCCTGGTCTCTGTATAGCTAACCAGCAACTAGATAACATGTCCCCAACTCGCTGACCTCATACCGCAGACACCTCACTGATCACACATATATAATGTTCGTGCTTGTTTTTGTAACACCGTGTCACAAGGCAGAGACCTATTTAGCATTAGCTGTGAGCGACTGAAGCCTCATAGTTGTCAAGCACAAGTTGGTTATTATGTGATGTTGCATGTTGACCTGATGACTCATGGGAGGCCCTGCAAGTGTTACTTTTTGTTCTCATGTGCTTTTGTGAGAGGAAAATAACAGGTAATAACCCTGTTTAACTGTCTGGCTGTGTCTGCCTATGTAGACAATTGCTTTGTCAAATGAAATGGAACCTCGTAAGTGACTTATGAAGGACACTACTTAGGCAGCAACTGAAATAATGTCGCTCAGGCAAAACACACTTGATTTAAGTTTTCTGTTTGCTGCTAAGGTAACACCAAAGAGCTCTAATTAGCATAACATAACACAAATAAATATTCTGTTAAATAAAACTTTTTTTTTTTTATTAAACTAGTAATTTTTGTAGCTTATCTATCAAGTTTTTACAGTTTGTTTTTATATGCCACTTTTTTAGACATTTTATTTATTCATTTATTCATTTTTATTTATTCATTTTTATCTATCTATCTATCTATCTATCTATCTATCTATCTATCTGTCTGTCTGTCTGTCTGTCTGTCTGTCTGTCTGTCTATCTATTCTATCTATCTATCTATCTGTCTATCTATCTGTCTGTCTGTCTGTCTGTCTGTCTGTCTGTCTGTCTGTCTGTCTGTCTGTCTGTCTGTCTGTCATCTATGTGTGTATTATTTTTTAAATAATAAATAAATAAAAAATAATAAAATAAAATACAATTAAATAAATAAATAATTAAACAAACAAACAAGCAAACAAATAAACAAATAAACAAATAAACAAATAAAATAAAATAAAATAAAGTTTTGGGGTAAAAAATAAATTAAAATTTCCCCTACCACCCAAAGATATGGCTAAAATAATATTATTTAGAATTTAGAACACTGATTTTCAAAAGTTTGAGGGTTAAATAATAAATAAATAAAATATTATTTATAATTGACACTACTTTTTAAACGTTTGGAGGTATATAAATAAATAAATAAATAAATAATAATAATAATATGTTTATTTTTAGTTTATATATAAAGTATATAAACTAAAAATAATTATTTTATATATAAAGTATTTAGTATAATTTGTTCAGTTTATTTGGAGTGTTTTGAATCTCAGCAAAACTGCATTTATTTGTTTGAAAATGAAGTAAAAAATTATATTTATTTATTTATTTATTAATGTTTTGAGTCTCATATGCTCACCAAGGCTGCATTTATTCAATCAAAAATAGAGTCAAAAAAATATATTTATTTATTTATTGAGTGTTTTTAGTCTCATATGTTCAGCAAAGCAGCATTTATGTGATCAAAAATAAAGTAAAACATGTTTGGAATATTATTATAAATTAAAATAACTTGTTTTTTTTTTTGTTTTTTTTTGTTTTTTACATTTTTAATTTGATTTTAAAATATAAAGTATTCTTTTGATGGGAAAGTTAAATTCTCGATTTATTCATTTGAAATTCTCCAGTCTTCATTGTTACATGATTCTTCAGAAATCATTCTAATATGCCGATTTGATGCTCAAGTAACTATTATTATATATCTATTATGATCATATAATCTTTAATCTATTATTATCAGTGTTGATAATAATTATAATAATTATACAGTTATTTTCAGGATTCTCTTTCTCTCATCCACCTTTTTTTTTTTTTTTCTCACTGAGCATGTTGTAATACATTATGGGATTGACTTCTCTGTGAAAGATACTGTATGTGTAATGCCGCATTAGAAAGTGGCTAAAAACATTAATTAGTTTCGCTTTTATATCAACTTTTGAATTGGGAGTGCAGTTAAGAGAGGCCACTCGAGTAGGCAACTCACTAGGTTTTGGAACAGAGCTATTATTAATATTATCAGGTCATCTCTATGAGATGTATTTTTTTGAGTGAAAATGCATTTACTGTTAAATGTCGTTCAGAGGTTATACCAAAAGACTTCAGTCTAACTACTCATTATTTAATTAGTAAATCACTGTATATTTATCGAACCTTCAAATATTATGCTTTTGTTTGACTCAAAAGGAAAATAGTTGGGTTTGTATCCGGTACTGCCTTGATGTCTGTTCATTAAAGTTAGTTAAAGACTTAGTTCCTCTTTCAGTTTGTTCTTTAGTTTGGTGCAATGACTGGTACTGACTGGTACTGTCCCACACCTCCCTCTCTTGGTCTCTCTTTGCCCTGTTCTTCCAGGCCTCCTCAATAAATCATGCCGTCTTTGAAACATTTACATCTCTCGTGTTGCCCTGAATTGAGAAATCCAAACATCATTGGATGTCAGAGAGACATAAGATATTAAGGAACTTAAGATATTAATTTTGTGTCAACTTGCAACTTACAAGTGACTTAAGGATGTAAGCTAAAGCAGAGAAAAGTACAAACGGAGATCACAAGAGCAGAAGAAAGGCGGATGTAGGACACTTTCCCTTATTTCAGAATGCTTGGTTGCAGTGCTTACGAGTTTTCAGAGGTCACGAGGTTATTACGTAAATGGTTCACGTATATTGCCTTTGAGCCTTTGGGGAATGTTTGATGCCATGTTCACAGAAATATTACAGTGTAACAAAAAACTGAGCATGTGATATTTTTTGTCTGCTTTAATATTTGAGGACTGTAGACATTTCAAGACCATAGTTAATGACTTCGGTCAGTAGACTCGGATAAACAACACTTATGACATCAATTAGATCCAAAAGACAGATAAAAACATAAAACAAGATTGGAAAAAAAAAAAAAAAAATAGATCAAAAGTATCTTCAAAGACAGCAGTGAATTCATACTGCCTTCCCTAAAAGACCGTAATTTGAAAAGCTCATGTCTGGATTGGTACTTAGACGGTCAAACGATTCAGTCTCAAATTGGACGCAGACTGCAGCCAAATCAAAAAAAAATATTTGGCGAGCAAATCTTGATCCTGCTTGAAACATGTAGTGGAACCCAATCCCTGGATTAACTGTGGACTTTACAACTCAGCGATTGGCTTGTTGCCACACACTTGACTGGACAAATATCCCATCTCACTTGTTTTGAACACAGTGCTAAGATTTTCAATCTGTACAAACACCTACTTACTACAGCTTACACCATCTTAGTTAACCAAATGGTTGCTGTTAAATATATTAATCTATCAGGGACAATATGGTAAATGTGTGTAAGCCTCCTTCCTTTCAGTTTCTACACACGCTAATACTTTTAAGTACGTACACAGACCAGTATTCTGTGAAGAGACTGTATATGTGACCCTGGACCACAAAATCAGTCTTAAGTGGCATGGGTATATTTGTAGCAATATCCAAAAATACAATGTATGGGTCAGAATGATCCGTTTTTCTTTTATGCCAAAAATCATAAGGATATTAAATAAAGATCTTGTTCCATGAAGATATTTTGTACATTTTCTACTGTAAATATAACAAAACTTAATTTTTGATTAGTAATATGCATTGCTAAGAACTTCATTTAGACAACTTTAAAGGTGATTTTACATCAATGGGAAGCTTATTCAGCGTTCAGATGAAGTATAAATCTCAGTTTCAAATTATTTTGACACTTATGACTGGTTTTGTGGTCCAGGGTCACATATATATATATAAAAAAATGTTGGTAATCAACATGTTATGTGAAAGTATAATATCCCTCAAAGGTTTCTTTTGCCATTTTTGTGACATCAAGGTGTGTCAGATTTATGTCAGCTTGATTTATCAGATTTTACAAAGTTTTCCACCCACTCTGACCTGTTGTGAATTTATTCATCCCTGAGGAACAATATGATAAACTCATCCCTGAGTTTATCATATTGACTCATAGGGTGTCTTGCCTTTAAATGTGTTTCTTGTATCTGAATTTTTTTTTTTTTTTTTTTACAGGAGACTATCCCCCACCTCCTCCACCTGCCCTTGACCCCAGCGGACTCCCGTCCCCTTCTAGCTTCCCACCTCCTCCACCAATGGATGAGGCCTCTCTTGGCTTTCAGGTGAGATTTCTAAACCAGTCATCACAATACATGCTATAACTTCCAATGGGGGCCAAACTTGTTTTTATTTTATTTTATTTTATTTTATTTTATTTTATTTTATTTTATTTTATTTTAGTTTAGTTTATTTTATTTTATTTTATTTTATTTTAGTTTAGTTTATATAACTTCACAATAACTTCCAATGGGGTCCAAATTTATAATATAAAAATATTTTATTTTATTTTATTTTATTTATTTATTTATTTATTTATTTATTTATTTATTTATTTATTTAATTTAATTTAATTTAATTTAATTTTACTTTATTAAGATTCCTTTAGTTTAGTTTAGTTTAGTTAGTTAAGTTTAGTTTAGTTTAATTTATATAACTTCACAAAAACTTCCAGTGGGGACCAAATTTGTTAAAATATTTTATTTTTTCTTATTTTTAATTGAATTGAATTCATTTAATAATTTAATTTACAGCATGAATGAAATGTTTAATTTTTTCACAGTAATAGCATTCAGTATTTATTACTGTTTGTACTTATTAGTCAGTATTTGGGATGCCCCCCTTTTGCTTTAATTACATTATCCACTCGATCTGGCATGAACTGCACAAGCTTTTGTAAAACAAACATGATTTGTGAGTGTTCCAAATTATTTGCTTCAGTGGAAGCAAAGAAATATGACCTTTTGTACAAAGTTTACATGGTGAACAAATTTGCTTATTTGATTGGTGACCTGAAATAGTGCATAATCTAAAGTACTATTTTTTTAATACTATATATATATATATATATATATATATGTATATATATATATATTTTTTTTTGTCTTTTCAGTTTTAAATCAGATTCCAAATCCATGATTTTCAGATTTTTGATCTCTAATATAAATTTAATACACTTTCAGAGTTTCATATCCCTGTATTTATGTGTATTACTGACAAACCGTCAAAAGGTCAGCCAAGTCTGTGTCTTTTTTTGTGGCTGTGTACTAGACGTGTGTCCTAGTTGTTTATATATCTCTTTAGTTCATTTGGCACTTGTTTAGAAGTGAGGACACAGGGAAGACTGACACCTATTGGTTCACCTCAGTCATTTTCCCCCTAAGGAAGTCAGTCCTCCCTCAGAAAACTACAGCCTCAAAACCATTTCTGAGTAGCATTCATTGTAATTACACATTTTTATTATTATTTAACACAAACTGTCTATATTTCTATACCTAGGGAATGCATGGACTGATAATAATCAGATCCAAAAAAAATATAGTTTACATTTCACACCGTCTGTTGATAATGTGTCCATGTAGTTACAATCTGACTGGTTTTGCTGCGAGACAGGATCCAGTCACTGATGAGCACCGGCGTTTTTTTTTTTTGTGAGACGCTTGTAAAGTCTTCATCGGGGGTTCAGCAGAATAAGGCCGCTTTATCTGCCGCTCAGAATGTGACTACAGGCATGTTCTCTGCTCTATTAAAACCCTCCACTGGATCGCTTTCCCACGAACGCTGCTCTGCAAGGGAGGAAGCCTGTCCGGAGGGAATCAGCGCGTTTGTTGATCTAGCACTATGGAGTCAGCGTATGGCAGACGGTGTTATCGGCGGTTAATTAGGCTAGTACAGAAAAGACATCAGACTGTAGAGGCGAGGATCTGGATTCCTGTGTAGAAATGAATGGCATCCCGGAGTCAGTTTAACCAGCTTTACATCTCAGACGAGAAGAGATCAGTGACAGCAGATGGTTTGTGACATAGAAAAGAATCATTTTGTAGTGTTCATCATTCACCATTCCCCTGAAGACCTTCAGCTCTTGATTCTGATAACAGTACACACGCGTTCACGTGCTTGTGGGTACTTTACCGAAAGCGAGCAGCAATCCGTTCGACCCGCAGCTTTCCCTAATTCCAGTTTTCTACATCTTTCATGAATGAAAAAGGGGATGTTGAATTATTTCTGCTCCTAAGCAGAACTAACAAGAGGAAGAGGCCGGAGTAGCGCGGTGAACATGAATAATCAAATGATACTTGGCCTAAATTCTTTTGTTTTCCCGTAACAGAACACGTAGCAACACATGCAGTCTTTATTTAACTTCACTTATCTGTCTCTGTGGTTTTTCATTAAACTCAGCACTTAAATCAGCTTCCTCTCTTCAAACGGTGCTTACCAGAATGCAAAAGGATGGCTTACATAACCGATGGAAGTGCTTCATTAGATTGCTATGCCTTTTCTTTCATAACGCTATGTACTGCTATTGAACTGACTGTCCGGTTCTCCTAATGGAATTAAGATAATTCACCTAAAACAGGGGCCGAAGGGAAAATGCTTACATACTTGTGCGAGTGCGCGTATTCCAAGGGCTTTACGTGCTATTACAGTATTTTATTTCTGTAAACTGTTGTTGATCTTTTTGTGGTGCGTGCATGACTCAGTCTTGGTTGCTATAGGAACATGCCTAAAAAATAAAGTCTTGAACCTTTTATAAAATGCAGCACACAGTATAATTAATAATGAAACAATACAGGGAATTGTACTGTGGAAATAGCCTCAGAAGTTGCTTTTGATCACATAATCATATGGAACTCACTTTGTGTTTATTTCCCTTATTTACATAAACTGTTCTAAAACAGCTCTAAATCAGTTCACGAGACATTTATGCAACTTTTGCATGTAGTTTGTCTATGCAATCTATTTTTAAACAGGCTCTACAGTATGTGTATTTACATTAAAGCCACAAAACATGTCTCTTTTTTATGTAAACTAAGCTTATAATAGATTGTGCTTCTTCACAAATCAGCATATTTGCCTGCCACATTTAAAATGGTAGTTCCCTTCCAGAACAAAGATGTACACTTAATGTACTCACCCTCTTTCTATCCAAGATGTTTATGTCTTTCTTTCTTCTTTCAGTTATGTTTTTTGAGGAAAACATTTCAGAATTTCTCTCCATGTAATGGACTTCTATGGTGCCCCCGAGGTTGAACTTCCAAAAAGCAGCTTCAAAGGGCTCTAAACGATCCCAGCCAGGGAAAAACGTTTGTTTTTTTTGCTAAAAAAAATTACAACTTGTATTCTTTTTAACCTCAAACGCTTGTCTTGTTTAGCTCTGCGTGAACTCTTTGTATTCAGGTTCATGACAGTTAGAGTATGTCGAAAAACTCCCATCTCATTTTCTCCTCCAACTTCCAACAAAATCGTCCTACATCGCTGCAGAAGTACCGACCCAGTGTTTAGAAAGTGAACATGCAAGAAGGTCAAACGCCCTTTACAAAAAAAGGTAAAACAGTAATGTAGGACGATTTTGAAGTGAGATGGGAGTTTTTCGACATACCCTAACTGCCGTGAACTGAAATACACAGAGTTCACGCAGAGCTAGACAACATGAGCGTTTGAGGTTAAAAAGTGTATAAATTGTACTTTTTTTTGGAAATTAACCGATTGTTTTGCTAGATTAGACCCTTCTTCCTTGGCTGGGATCATTTAGAGCTCTTTGAAGCTGCATTTAAACTGCATTTTGGAAGTTCAAACTCGGGGCACCATAATAAGTCCATTAAATTGAGAGAAATCCTAAAATGTTTTCCTCAAAAAACATATTTTTTTTTTTTACGACTGAAGAAAGAAAGATATGGGGCACTATTTTAATGATCTAAGTGCATGGTCTAAAGCGCATGGGGCAGGTGCACTTAGGGAATGTCCGAATCCACTTTTGCTATTTTAAGGACAGGTAAAAAGGTTGCCCCTATTCTCTTAATGAGTCATGGGTGTGTTTTGGGCATAACATGATTAAAGCAATCAGAGTCTCATCTCCCATTCCCTTTAAGAGCCAGGTGTGCTCACGCCATGGCGGATTCGCTATTTACACGGCGGAATATGCTAGAACAAAGACTGAACGCTTCTCCAGAGAGCAGGGCCGGTTACTGTGCACCCCCTTTCCATCCTCTCCCGTCCTTGCTGAACGTGATCGTTTTCGAAAGCGAAAGTGAAACCAAAAAACAGCTCGCATAAAAACACGATTGACTATACATTATGACAATGTAGGCATTTTTATATTTATGTACACAATAATAATCTTTTACATTGTAATCCTTTCATTTTTAATATTTTGCATGTTTGTGTGCTGCTGCGCGTCCCTGTGTGTGTAATAAGCAGAGTGTATGTGCATCGTGTACCTGCCTATAGGCGCATATTACTAACGCTCTTTAAATAACAAAAAAAAAATATTGCGCCATTGAATTTAGAGCAGGTTTCAGTTGGTCAGTGGCGCAGTCTATTTCAGTTGCCTCAAAATAGCCAACATGCGCCTGAACACACCTCGTTTTAGACCAGCACACTCATGGGCGCAAATGCATTTGCTATTTAAACAGCGTGGCGCAGGTTGTGAAAATGATAACTGTGTCGGGCTGAAACTAGCAAAAATCACTTGCGTCGCACCTGGCGCCACATTGCACCAGGTGTATGATAGAACCCATGAACATCTTGGGTGACGAGGGGGTGAGTACATTATCTGTAAATGTTACTGTAAGAGAAGTTTTGAACACATTTTCTGTCGATCATGGCAAGTTTTTCCTCATATTTATATTTATATCTGATGTTTTTCCATGCTCGGTTCATTCAATCCCTGGGAATTGAACCCATGACCTTATTGTCAGTGCTATGTTTGAGCTACATACAAGCTATCATCTAATCAAAATGATTGCATTATAACATTGCTTGTTTCCAGACTTTGAAGACCTAATTCAGGTTCTTGTATCTGTTGTATAGTCCTAGTAAAGTATGTGAGGTCGCATCCTAGAGTTAGAAACAAAGCCAGGAAGATTGGGAATTGCACTGTAAATAGCATTCAGCATCGTAACTGTGTTTGTGCCCGTTACCTGTTTTGCATAATTCATTTAGTGAATCTGTCGCTAAACAACACAAACAGCAGGTGCAAATAAAACGTACAATCAGCAGGCACAATTCAGTCTTAATTAATTCCCTCCTGGTCTGTTTGCTTTCAGTTCAAGTTTAAGTTCACTGTAGTTCATGACCTTGGCATTAATGATGCAAACCTCTGTTTGCCCTTTCCCCTGATTGTTCAGGAAGCTTTTTAGGGCCTGCTTTGCTCCAAATAGAGGCATGTTAGGGTTGTAATAGGTTGTGACAGGTAATCCAAAGAGATAACATTAGACCAAGAGTCAGTCACTGATCCTGGCCCATGAGCTCAGTGCCACAGGCAGTTCTGAGACCTCCTCTCCTCTCCTCTCCTCTCCTCTCCTCTCCTCTAATGACTAGGGCAGACTAAAGTAGACCAAGAAATATAGAGCCAATAAGTTACTTAGGATTTAGCTTCACAAAGAAATAATTGTTACTTGAGCACCAAATTGGCATATTAGAATGATTTCCGAAAGATCATGTGACACTGAAGACTACTGCTGAAAAATCAGCTTTCCATCAAATAAATAAATTACATTTTAAACTAGAAAACAGTTATTTTAAATTGTAATAATATTTCACAATATTGCAATATTACAGTATTTTTGATCAAATAAATATCAGATAAAATCTTACCAGCCCCACATTTTGAACGGTATAGTATATTATTCTATTGATTGCTCAGCAAAAAAAAGTACAGGGGGTGTCCCTTTGATTACACTATAAACACAGATTATTATTATTATTATTATTAAAAAAAGTTCCTCATTTCAAAACCACAATTTATGTCATGACCGCACTATGTTGAATACTCACTAACAAAAACACTTCACAAAGCTGCGTCAATGCACATGAAGGGCTTTTTATTTATCTGGTGTCATGTAAAGATGAGGGAAAAGAAAGAAGAAGCCACAGAGGACAAGAAGAGATATCATTGTCCTTCAGCCGTGAGGGGAGAAGGTTGTTGTGCCCCCTTTGATGAGGAGTGAGAACGCTGTCAAAGTCTGCCCCTCACACCTTTTTTGTCACATGGCTGCCATTCCTCAAATGCCTTTGATAATTTTGTTCTTTGCTCCCTCTCCGACATAAAGGACAGGAGTCGGTGATTGCAGATGTATTGCTCATCCAAGACTTAGACTTTGGAGTCAATTGATATATATGCAGTTTTGCTTAAGAAAAGTTAGGAAAACCTTAGTTTGCCTTAGAATGTTTTGTATTAGAAACTATTAAATGGCATTGACTTAAATTAATGTTTAATAAACATGTGCAAATAGCTTAGTGCTTAGAATAAATTGCACTACCAGTCAAAATTTTTGAACAGTAAAATTTTAATGTTTAAAAATTTTTTTTGTTTTTTTAAGGAGTCTATTCTGCTCACCATGCCTGCATTTATTTGATCTAAAGTATAGCAAAAACAGTAAAATGTTGAAATATTTTTACTATTTAAAATAACTGTTTTCTATTTGAACATATTTTAAAATGTAATTTTAAAGTATTTCAAAGCTGAATTTTTTAGCATCATTAAAAACAATATTCAAATAGAAAGCTGTTATTTTAAATTGTAAACATATTTCACAATATTACAGCTTTTGCTGTATTTTGGATTGAATAAATGCAGGCTTGGTGATGAGAAGAGAATTCTTTAAAAAAAAAAAAAACATTAAAAATCTTACTGTCCAAAAACTTTTGACTGGTTATGTAATGCCTTAATTTATAAAATAAATAATAATAATGAATACATTTATTTTATGATTAGTTTTGTAAAGCAGAATATAATATATAAATATATAAATATATATTTTTTGAATGAAGTCACAGACGTAAGCATCTTCATCCAACTTTGCTCTAAATGAAATGTATGTCTAGTCCAGTTAGAATACTTGTAAGCTCACCACATTATTTTAATCTTTGTAATTTTTAATGCCACAAAACACTGTATTCTTACTCAGAAGATGTTGCATGCTTACCTGGAGACTTGGTAAGAACACTTTGCACAACACATGAATCAAGTGAGACCCAATATTTAGATTAAGTGAGGTGGGATATTTATTTATGGATGTGCCGTGCTACCTGAGTGTAAACATCTTAAAAAGAAACCTGCAAGTGGAGTGTGAATAAAACTTTGTGAGAGTGAAGCTTTGTTATTGTCAGTTTGGGAGACAGTGAAACTTTTAAGTAGAGTGAAAACAGATAAAGCGGACGGCGTGAGAGGGAGAGAGAGCTGAGGGGTGATTCAATTAATATGAGATGAGCTGTCTCACCAACAAAGCATTATTTGTTCTTTGTTTATTTTTTCACATCACTGAGATTTTCTCCTAAAGACTTTCTCCCAGACAATCGTGTCTTATTGTTACAGTAATTCACTTACAGCCAATTGTCTGAGGCCACGATTAATTTTAATGAACATATAAAAGACAAAGCACAAAGACGAAAAAAAGATTGCCAATTGCTCTATTGCTTAAGGTGTTGTGCAATAGTAGCCAACATTGTTATTTGAACATTAAATTGCCTCCTTTGTGTATAATATTTAGTTATTTTTCTTTCATTTTAGCATGCGTGTTCAAGTGTGATTAAGTGGGTTAGCTGATTTGGAGCAACCCTCTTTCTAAAAGACCTAATTTCATTACAGGTTACTGTGTCTGTGTGTTTCAGATAAAAGGACCCGAGAAAACTCTAGAAGAGAGACGTTCTAGTCTGGATGCTGAGATTGACTCCCTGACCAGTATTCTGGCTGACCTAGAGAGCAGCTCACCGTACAAACCGCGCACGCCGCAGGTACGTCATTATAAACACACCTCCAAACCACCTCTGATCACATTACCTGAGAATATATGAATATGGAACTCATATAAAAGACATTCTGAAAGCTTCACATCATGTCATCACAGTAAGTTTCAGTTTCCGCACACCTGGCTGCAGCTGCTCGCTGGAACTTTGTCTGTTTTGTTTGTTTATATGCTGTATACTCCTCCTTTGAAAATGGAGAGACAGCACTTCTTAGGGTTGTCAGTTACCTCCATCTGCATTTTAATTCTGTTGGACCTTTGTTAGCTAAGTCCACTACTGCCCCTGTCTCACACAGTGTTCCCCAGGGTTTTGTTCTTGGGCCTTTACTCTTCGTCATTTATTAAATTAAATCAATGCAAATGCTGAGTAAACATTCATACTGAGTTAATATTTAAAGTGCTCCTATTATGCCATTTTAAAGGTAGCTAATATTGTTTTATGAGTCTCCTAAAACAGGTTTACATGTATGCAAGGTCAAAAAACACTTTAGTTTTCTCCAAAAATAGATTTAATTTTACCTCATTTCGAAATGATTCGTAAACGACTCGTGCGAAGCAGTTTGAAGAATCAGTCTCTCTAAACTCCTCCTTTCCGTGAGCCATCACTGCTGTGGTTGGTCAGATGGTGCGGTCTTTTATGAGTGGTGTACCAGAAACCAAAAATAAAATAACCAATGTGTGTCTCTTAGCAACACACAAAAGTGAAGTTTAGTTCCTGAACAAATCAGCGAGTTTGAATGAATCGGGTGAGTGAATTTAGTACCGGTGTGAAACCATGTAATTGTGGCAATTCAAATTTAAGGACCAAAACTTTAAATAAGTTTAAATATCAGATTATCCTTACAATTTAATGTGGCTCACAGCAAGTTTCTCCATTATGGTGAAAATTACGATGTAAAACTCTGCTAAAATGATGAAGTCAGTGACTGAATGTGAATAGGTGTATAGAAATCATTGTTTCTGTTCAAAATTTTTAGCAGCCATCATTCAATATGAATATTCATGCTTGGTGTGAATAGGTCTTTGATGAGATACAGAGTGCCATCTATCTAGAGTGTCATCTATAATTCTGTGGAGGCTGCAGACTTGAATGCGATCTTAAAATCTCTTATTTGTTTTTATCTCTAACTTACAGTATATATTAGCCTTTATTTGACTCCTGTAGTGAATCAATTTGGATGCAGAGGAAAATAACAAAACACACTGGGAACCTGTTATCACTCCAAAAAGATTAACTAATTTAGGTTGCACATCGAGACAGATGAAAAGCAAATCAAAATGTGTAAGTGTACCAGTCATTTCTCATTTTTGGAAAGTGTTATAGTCTAAAATTATAATGACCCATATCATTAATAGATATCAAATGAAGTTAAGAGCAGACACTCAAGTTGAGCCCTAGGGCACTTTACTAAATAGTTCAACACACAATGAATGTAGGCCAGTGCATTCGGAGTCAATGCTGTCGCATTTGGAGCAACCACAAGTCCCTCCTGTTGGCAAACAGCACCACGGATAGAGCTCGCCTTATTACATGGCCAAAGCTTAATAATGGAGAGTGCTGTCTCTGAACTAGAAACACCCTGCTTTTGGCAAGCGGTCTCTATTCCTCTTTTCTTCTCCGGGGTTGGTCTATTCTATTTGCTGATCTCTAGAGTCCTCGACAGGCACTCTTTTAAAATTATTATTGAGCATAAAGTCTGCACAAACACAACTCTGCAAAAAACTCTCAAGCTTAAATAGAGCTCTGTAAGTATTTGCAGTATGTTGATAGCTACAATAACGTCTGAACATGTCCATTGTTGATACAAACTAGTTATTTCTGCAGTTATATCCTTGAAGTCCTGTACTAATATGAACCGAATTAACTGTAGGTGTTCTACATCACCATGTCGGCCTTGACCTTTGACCCATGTGTTGTACAGTATTCTATATAATTTCTATATAGAACTACTGTGCTATTCTATATAATTTCTATAAAATATGCTTAATAATTGTATTTTCATACTTTATTAAGGATCAGTTCATCATTTCTAAATTTAGCATTGCATTATTTTTACAAACCAGTTAGTTAGTAGTTGTAAGTGGTTCATGAGATCATTTAGAAAGTGTTAGTAAATGATTACTAAACTATTTGAATGCACTTATTATTCAGACATATGGTAACAGTTACTCAGTGTGTTAATAAATGCTTTATTAACACATATTCCTACTGTAACTCATGATTAATTCAGGTAGTTATACAACATTTACTAGCTGTCAGTTACCTGTTTTTTGTGAGCTCATCTAAAGTGAAGGCTATTTATTCCTTGTAAAGCTTTTACAAATGAGATTTAAAGGCTCAGTTATCTTCTAAACAGAAAAAGGAAAAACACAGAGGGAAACAGACCATAGAAATATTTATTTCAAGATACAAAAGAAATGAAACTGTACAACTGTAAATATAAATGAATATAAAACAATTTGATGTACAGTGAAAAAACCTTTGCAGAAATGAAACTGTACAACTGAACATATAAATGAAAATAAAATAAATTGATATAAAATTGTTTTTTTTTAGTTTTGTTATTTAGTTCTGTTTTATATCTGTGACATTGCAGAGGTATATTTTACATTTTATTTCATTCAAACATTCATCAAGTGTATATTTGTATAGTTTCATTTTTGCAGAGGTTTATTTTTCATTGTATATCAAATCATTTTTATTTATTTATATGTACAGTTGTACATTTCTTTTGCATCTTGAAACAAATATACACAATACACACATAGGTATATACAAAGTTTTATTTTGCATGCGATTAAATTCATTAATTGATTTGTCAGCACTACTGGAAACATATATTATTGAAACACAAACTTTTGTTTAAGATGCAATTAATCACAATTATTTGATTCGATAGATAGATAGATAGATAGATAGATAGATAAACATAAATATACACAGTACACACATATTATGTGAATGCAAACTTGTATCTGGGTTGCGATTAATCGCAATTAATCGATTTGTCAACACTACTGGAAACATTATATAAACGCAAACTTTTATTTTGTAAACAATTAATCACTATTAATTGATTTGTCAGCACTACTGGAAACATACATTATGTTAACATTTATTTTGGATGCGATTAATCACGATTAATTGGTGATTAATGTGGCCAGTTCAGTACTAATACACACTAATGAACTGAACTTCACCTATGATGCTTACATTTGAAAAGAGGTGTTTATCTTGCAGTTCTCTTCAGTGTTGCTATAAGTCCGACACTTTCTCTGTTCCCATAGCCTCATGGGATAGCAACAATGCTGATGGGCTATTGTTTGGCCACTGTATCATGAATACTTAGCATTTGGAATCCAACTCATTTGATGTGCTGCATTTTACACAGTGTATAACAAAGAAGTACATGTATCAGACACAGAGAGAGTCTGAGCCATAGACATTTTTCCTGAGACACACAGTCGTGATGGAGCAATGCTGCAGAAATTCCTGGGGGAATCAGAGTGATGAGGGGTCAAGAGGTCACATATCAGTGTCTGAGCCAAAAGCTCTGTTTTTATACAGAGTGAAACTGGCTTTGACCTCAGTTCCGGCAAACGCAGAGGCTATTGGTACAGTATGCTGAGAAAACATTAGTGTTGCTCTCAGCAAAGTGAGGCTGGTTTGGCAACAAGTACTGCAAACACGCACACACACACACTGAGAAATATGTACTCTCACATTTAAAGCACACCAACAGCTACACACTCTGACAGGCGCACATTTTTAAAGGTCATGCACCTGCACACTTTTGAAGTGGCAGGTAAGTTTTTCCTAAATAAAATATAGTCTAAGTGCAGATCTTTGTAAAAGTACTTTGTGAGAGCTACAAGTAACAGAAAGGAGTCTGAAAGCTTTTGTCAGTAGACTTGAAAAATTTATACCGGCAGAGAAAACGGAGTGTTAGAGAGAAAACAGCCTGAGTAGTTTCTGGTATCAGGGCTAAATCTCAGGATCAGCCTCAGCTGCTCTGATATCTGCCTGCTCATTTGGCCATTTATGACAGCGTTTGTCCTCCAGAGTGTGGAATATGTGTGAAAGACTTGAAGTGTATGCCAGTGGCAAAATCACCTAGTGGGCAGCTGTTATGTAAAGAATTTGGTGTGTTTCCACTAGTGCTGTCAAAATGATTAATCGCAATTTAATCGCATCTAAAATAAAAGTTTGTGGTTTCATAATGTATACGTGTGTACTGTGCATATTTATACATATACACACATACATGGTATACATTTAAGAAATATTTACATTTATATATGATTTATGTTATTTAGAAATATAAATATGTGACCCTGAACTACAAAACCAATCATAAGGGTCTATTTTTTGAAATTGTGATTTATACGTCATCAGAAAGCTGAATAAATGAGCTTTCCATTGATGTATGGTTAGGATAATATTTGGCCGAGATACAACTACTTGAAAATCTGGAATCTGAGGGTGCAAAAAAATCAAAATATTGAGAAAATCACCTTTAAAATTGTCCAAATGAACTTAGCAATGCATGTCACTAATCAAAAATTTACATTACTGTAGAAAAGTTACAAAATGTCTTCATGGAACATGATCTTTACTTTCCTGATGATTTTTGGCATAAAAAAAAATGTATCATTTTGACCCATATAATGTATTGTTGGCTATTGCTACAAATATACCTGTGCTACTTAAGACTGGTTTTGTGGTCCAGGGTTACATATGTTACATATATTTCTTAAATATATACATGTATGTGTGCGTATTTATATATACATATAAATAAAACAGCACATACTTATATTTTGGAGGCGATTAATTGTGATTAATCGATTTGACAGCACTAGTTTCCAGTGTTCCCAGACTTTTTCAATGATAAAACAGTAGATGACAAGTTTGAAATGTTATTGTAAAATAGTTATTGTGCGAACACTAAATATTTAAATTCACATTAAAATTGTATGGAACATGAGGTGTCTTAAAATGCTTAAAATTGCTGTGATGAGTAATTTATTTAGTTTTTCTGTTAAGCGGAAACATGTTCAGAAACATGACATTAATAATAAACGTGTGAAATGCCAACACAGAATTTTTTTTTTATTTACTTATTATGTAATTATGCATAAATTATTAACTTTCATTATATAAACCTGGAAGTATTTAATTATTGTATTTTTACATTTATTTTATTTTATTGTCAACAGATTTTGGTGTTAATATTTATTCTATTAACTTCTATGAAAACACTGGTTGAAACATTGGCTATATGAAATAATTGAAAACTTAGTTTGTTAATTTTTTTGTATTGAGGAAAAAAATGACAGAACAAGGAATAAATGTGCATAACTACTGTAAATTAATGCTAATTATTTTGAATTTGTTGTCAGTTCAATTTGTGTTCCAGTTCATACATTTAAAGGGACCCTGTTCTTAAACTCCGTGCTGACGCACAGACACTTCTGCACATTCCAGCTAATGCTGCTTCTGGCTGGTTAACTTGATTTGACCTTTTTTATTCATCAAGCAGATCCGCCAGGCCTTTATTTTCCCCTCTGTCTACATTATATGAATTATTTGTTGGAGTGACTCGGGGCTTGTTTAATGTGCCAGGTTTTATAGCTGAGGCCACTGGCACAGCTGCTCTCTCTGTAATCTTCCACTTGTACAAGCAGAGAGTATCAGCGTCCTCAGTTTACAGCGCTCCCAAATCACAGAGCCTCCTCTCAAAAATCAATAGGAGTGCTCTTCCCCTCATCCCAGCTTTGAGCTTTAAGGAAAGGGACTTTATCCCAGTGTTTGTTGAAATCTGTAGTCAAAGGACCTGCTTTGTGATCTTTATCGACTCCTGTGTGCGAAATGGCAGCTGAATTTGTTTTGCTGCTTTGACTCAACTTGATGCTTTCCAACCTATCGAAAGAGTCTTTTTGCTTTAGTTGGTGCTCTGTGGGTGTAACAAGATATAATGGAATGTGATCATTATATAAACCCCATTTGCTTCCATCATTCATCTCTCCAGCCATACCCTTGTCCCTAGAAACAGTCTCACGTACACAAACACACACAGTGAGATCCATCCAAGAGGCAGTTCAGAGTTTGGCATAGATTAACATAGACGTTTTCCCCTTCGCACCCACGGTGTTGAATCAGAAGTAGTCTTTATGGGAATATAATGAATTGCTCTCTAGGGAAGACATTTCATTTTACAATAGCTATTTTTGAGAAACCTCTACATTATGCCTCTTCACCACATGAATAATATTAAATATTGAAGTTATACTGGAAAATGAATCAAGGCTTGGAAAAATTATGTTAATAGATCACAAAAAAATCAGTCAACAACATCCCTATATATGAAAAAATCCCTTTTTTTTTCATTTTAATGAGAACATTTCTAGTTTGTGGAAATGACACCACTGTAGCAGACTTTTTTTTTAAAATAATAAATATTGAAATGGTTTATATTTATTTATAAATTAGCATAGTTTAAATGTAACGTTTCATATTTTATAGATTTGTTTTTACAGTTTAAGATTAAAAGTTTGCATCTGGGAAAAAGCATATCATTAACATACGATACCAGTCAAAAGTTTTTGAACAGTAAGATTTTTAATGTTTTTGCTCACCAGTGTGTCTGCTGACCAAGCCTGCATTTATTTGATCCAAAGTACAGCAAAAACAGTAAAATGTTGAAATATTTTTGCTTTTTAAAATAACTGTTTTCTATTTAATTATATTTTAAAATGTAATTTATTCCTGTGATTTCAAAGCTGAATTTTTAACGTCATTACTCCAGCCATGTGATGCTTAAAAAATCATTCTAATATTCTGATTTGCTGCTCAAAAACATGTATTATTATTATTATTATTATCATGTTGAAAACAGCCAAGTAGAATGTTTTAGGTTTCTTTGATGAATATAAAGTTCAATTACAATTAAAATTACATTTTAAAATAGAAAACAGAAGAGAATTCTTTAAGAAACATTAAAAATCTTACTGTTCAAAAACTTTTGACTGGTAGCGTATCTAATAGTTAAATGTTGATGGTATGGTCCACCCAAAAATTACAATTTTTCATGATTTACTCACCCTCATGTCGTTCCAAACCTGTATACATTTCTTTATTTTATGTTGTACACAAAAGAAGATATTTTAAAGAATTTTGAAGAACCAAACAGTTTCACTTCCATAGTAGACCATCGACTGTTTAATTACCAGCGTTCTTCAAAACATCTTTTTTATTCACCATAAGAAAGAAGCTCATACAGGTTTGGTTTGGAATGACATGAGAGTGAGTAAATAATGATAAACTGTTTATTTTTGTAACAATAACAATCAAAGCTGGGTACATAAAAATGCACAAAGTTGAGCAGATGTTAGCTGTTGAACCACTCAGCAAAAACCCCCTTAGAGTTCATTTGAAAGGTGTAGATCCCACGGTTCTATTTTTTTCCCCTTTCCTCAAATGTTATGAAACATTACCTTCAAATATGTCCCAACCAATCTAGCTCAAAAAAGCAAGTCAGCAACTTTTTCCACATTTTCACAGAAGACCTTTTAAATACCCTGACCTTGTCAGCACTTCATGCATGCATTCTCACTGTCAGCTCAGAATAGGTAGGGAAATTCTCTAGTGTAATGCAAAGTAGTAAAAGCTAAAATGTGTTTTGTAAGAACTTCTAGATTTAGCTTGTTCCTGTTTAAGACGCTTCAGGTCTGTTTGCTTCCCCACCTCTTTTCCAGCTAATGAACTGTCCAAGCAAATGAGATCAGCTGAAGAAGAGTGGATAAGTGTCAAACAAAAGACGCAAAAAGACGGTCAATAAACTCAATCTGTCATTATCCAATCAGGTGTCTGCTGTGACTTCTGCAGTCAGGAGGACTATAACATTATATCTGCACCTTTTTACATGTGTGTGCGCCCCTTTGGCTTAGTTCTTTGGCCTAAAGCTCGATTTGGTTATTTTATTTTATGCACGACTGAAATTGCATGAAAATGTGATGCAAATCAAATTTTTTTCACATTTACTTGGTTTGGGAATGACATCTTGATGTTTTACTGCGGCATTGACCTCTCTACAGTTGCTTGTGGAGAAATTTCAAATCCCAAATTTGGTCTTTGTTTGAGTTCACATGCAGGATTTATTTAAGAGAAAGTATCTCTTTTTGGAATCAGCAGTGAAACTGTGATGGTCGGGCTTATTTCGAAAAACCAAAACATAAAAAACTGCCCTGACCTCTCTCACAAGCATGAAAAATTAATCAAATGAAGTCAGTAAGGCTGAAAATGCAGTTTCAACAGTTGTCCATTTAATTAAACATGACAGCATGGAGTCACATAAATGTAGCATAACTTTATCAGAGCCTTGTCTTATTATGTGACGTTAAAATATCCAACATTAGCACAGTATCCGTGCTTATGTGTAAAATCTCTTTACACTTCATGAATCAGAGTAGAAAGGCCTTCCATCTTGAAATAAAGTGCTTTTTGACAAGCTTACTGATGCATGTTGCTGTCTCAGTGTGTTTCATGTCTATTCTTCAAGGATTTAAAGGCATAGTTCATCCACATATTAAAATTCTTTCATCATTTACTCACCCCAATGTTGTTCCAAACCTGTATGACGACTTTTCTTCTGTGTTGATAATATTGCATTGGTAATCATAACAAATGTTTACTGAGCACCATATCTGAATATTAGAATGATTTCTGAAGGATCAGTAAGTAAGGCCTATTTCTCTCAAATATTTTTCACAAATCTGTCTAAATCTGAGTTAGTGAGCACTTCTTCTTTGCTGAGATAATCCATCCACCTCACAGGTGTGGCATATCAAGATGCTGATTAGACAGCATGATTATTGCACAGGTGTGCCTTAGGCTGGCCACAATAAAAGGCCACTCTAAAATGTGCAGTTTTATCACACAGCACAATGCCACAGATGTTGCAACTTTTGAGGGAGCGTGCAATTGGCATGCTGACTGCAGGAATGTCCACCAGTGCTGTTGCCCGTGAATTGAATGTTCATTTCTCTACCATAAGCCGTCTCCAAAGGCGTTTCAGAGGATTTGGCAGTAAATCCAACCTGCCTCACAACTGCATACCATGTGTAACCACACCAGCCCAGGACCTCTACATCCAGCATCTTCACCTCCAAGATCGTCTGAGACCAGCCACCCAGACAGCTGCTGCAACAATTGGTTTGCATAACCAAAGAATTTCTGCACAAACTGTCAGAAACCGTCTCAGGGAAGCTCATCTGCATGGTCATCATCCTCATTGGGGTCTCGACCTGACTGCAGTTCGTCGTCGTAACCGACTTGAGTGGGCAAATGCTCAAATTCAATGGCGTCTGGCACTTTGGAGAGGTGTTCTCTTCATGGATTAATCCCGGTTTTTAATGTACAGGGCAGATGGCAGACAGCGTGTATGGCATTGTGTGGATGAGCGGTTTGCTGATGTCAACGTTGTGGATCGAGTGTCCCATGGTGGCGGTGGGGTTATGCTATGGGCAGGCGTATGTTATGGACAACGAACACAGGTGCATTTTATTGATGGCATTTTGAATGCACAGAGATACCGTGACGAGATCCTGAGGCTCATTGTTGTGCCATTCATCCACGACCATCACCTCATGTTGCAGCATGATAATGCATGGCCCCATGTTGCAAGGATCTGTACACAATTCCTGGAAGCTGAAAACATCCCAGTTCTTGCATGGCCAGCATACTCACCAGACATGTTACCCATTGAGCATGTTTGGGATGCTCTGGATCGGCGTATACAACAGCGTGTTCAAGTTCCTGCCAATATCCAGCAACTTTGCACAGCCATTGAAGAGGAGTGAACCAACATTCCACACGCCACAATCAACAACCTGATCACCTCTATGCAAAGGAGATGTGTTGCACTGCGTGAGGCAAATGGTGGTCATACCAGATACTGACTGGTTTTCGGACCCCCAGACCCCCCCAATACAGTAAAACTGCACATTTAAGAGTGGCCTTTTATTGTGGCCAGCCTAAGGCACACCTGTGCAATAATCATGCTGTCTAATCAGCATCTTGATATGCCAAACCTGGAGGTGGATGGATTATCTCGGCACAGGAGAAGTGCTCACTAACACAGATTTAGACAGATTTGTGAACCATATTTGAGAGAAATAGGCCTTTTGTGTACATAGAAAAAGTCTTAGATCTTTGAGTTCAGCTCATGAAAAATGGGGGCAAAAACAAAAGTGTTGTGTTTACAATTTTGGTCAGTGTATATTGTAGTGTAAGTGTTATATAAATAAAGGTGATCTGTAGGAATATGTGCATAAAATACCATCTATGTTTGCTACTGTCCACCATGTTACCTTTACTGGGTAACACAGTTGACAGTAACTTAGTCGACATTTTTAGTGTTTTGGGCCTGTACTTAACATGTAAGCCTAGAACTACTGAGTATATGGTATGTTTAGAAATATATTTTCAGTTGGTGCCGATGTGCCTTGTGGTGTCCCGAGTTCGAATCCCGGCTTGAGGACCTTTTCTGATCCTGCCCCCTTGTCTCTCTCCCACTTCGCTTCCTGTCAGCTATGATCTGTCCTATGACAATAAAGGCAAAAAGGCCAAAAATAATTCTTAAAAAAAAAGATATATATATATATTTTCATGAACAAAACAAGTTTTAGTTAAACTGTCTTCTTAAAATTTTCAAGCAATAATACTTGAGTAACACTGTTGATAGTCATTGACACAGGTTTGCTAATTGAACCAATATTAGGGGAAAGAGAGAGAACATAACTTCTAGTGTTTCATCCATGTACTTCTAGAGGAAATATCATCATACTGTGCAAATTATGTGAGAATGGGACAAACCATTCCTTTTTGGAGGGGGTTCTATTGGGTAAATTAGTTGACAATGGTTTTTGGGACACAAATAAAACAAGTTATATCACAGTAAACACTGTGCAAAACTATGCAATTAATTTATATTTGAGGTCATTTTAATGCTTAAATGCAGAGTAGAATGAGCAACTTCACAAAATCAGACAGCTGACTACAAGAGTTGTATGTGATATGAACATAATTTTTGAACAAAAAATATGGCTTTTTCAACATATAGTAGGGTGATTGGGAAAAATATAATTGTGTACTAGAAAATTAAGCATCGAGCTTTATATTGATAAAAATATATTAAAAAATATACGTCACGGACGTGAGACCCACAATTATAGAATGACCCAATAATATTTTACAGTTTTACAATTTTTATTGTATTTTTAATTAAATAAATGCAGATTTGGAGACATCTTCAGAAACATTAAAAAATATTACCAACCCCAAAAATAGTGTGTGATTTTTTTTTTTTACACTTTTAAATAAAAATCGGTAATACTTTATTTTAAGGTGTCCATGTTACAAGTTACATGTACTATTATAATAAGATTTAATTATGCTAAAAGGCTCTGAAGTGGAGAGTAGTCTCAGTCACAGAATCTTTCTCTATGTTTCCATCCCCAACACTTTGTTTGTTTACAAATTTTTGTCAGAGAAGACATTAGGCCTGAAGGAGCCATCTCGAGTCATGTGAGCCCTATACCCTCTAGGACTTCTGCATTATTAACGTCTTCCACACAGTTTAGCACAAGTTGAGTGCTTCCTCCACGGCTGTTGTCCATGTATCATTCCACACGGGCGCTCTCTGGTCAAAGCTACATAAGCGCACCTGACGTTAATCTTAGGGTCAACGGGTCCAGTGTTTTTTTTTTTAACCTCACTGATTCTGTTGTATGGACGAAAAACAGTTCGTCAAAACATCATCTTACATTTTATATCAGTGTTTTGCAGAAGAGTATGAGTTAAACAACTTTGGAATGACATGAGGGAACAATGACAGAATTTTCTTTTTTGGGTGGACTATAACTTTAAATTTCAGATCCTCTGTGCAACAGAACAAACATCTCGGCTTCTCTTTAACATTTTCCCCTCTTCATTTGTGGGTGAAGGATGTGGTTTGTTTTTAAGGGGTTGGATGACTAAAGTGCATCACTGCAGTGCAGAATAGTGTGGAAGGTCACACATTTGAAAAAAAAAAACAACAAGGCTGTTAGCTAGGAGCGTATATTTGTAGATTCACACTATGTACAAAATTAAAAATTTGTGGTCGGTAAGAAAATGTTTTTTAAAAAAAATCCTCATGCTCACCAAGCTTGCACTGACATTGAATGTAATTTATTCCTGTGATGGCAAACCTGAATTTTCAGCAGCCATTACTCCAGTTTTCTGTGTTACATGATCATTCAGAAATCATTCTGATTTGGTGCTTTTGTATTATTATCAATAATTTTTTTTCAGGATTCTTTGATAAATAATATGGAAGCCCATTTCCGCCATGAAAAACAATTAATGCCTTAAAAAGTCAAAACTATGACATACTTAAATCATAATTACAAGATGAAAAGTCTAAATTATGACTTTAAAAGTCAGTTTTTTTTTGCTTAAGTTATAATTACGAGATAAAAAATCTAAATTATGACTTAAAAAGTCAAAATTCTGACTTATAAAGTCAAAATTCTAAGGAAAAAAGTTGAAATTATGACTTAAGTCATAATTACAAGATAAAAAGTCAAAATGAAAAAAAAAGTAGTTTACAAGACTGAAATTCAAAATTATGAGATAAAAAGTCGACATTGACTTTAAAAAGTCAAAATGATGACTTTAAAAGTCATAATTATGAAATAAAAAGTTGAATTATGACTTTAAAAGTTGTAATTATGAGGTCAAATTTCAAAATTATGGCATACCATACCATATTAAGTCATAATTACAAAAATAAAAAGTCTAAATTATGATTTACTTAAGTTATAATTACGAGATAAAAAGTTGAAATTATGACTTACTTAAATCATAATTACGAGATAAAAAGAAAGTGAAATTATGACTTTAAAAAGTCAAAATTATGACTTTAAAAAGTCAAAATTATGACTTTAAAAGTCGTAATTACGGGATAAAAAGTCAAAATAATGACATACGTAAGTAATAATAATGACATACCTAAATCATAATTACAAAATAAAAAGTAGGAATTATGACTTTAAAAGTCGAATTTATGAGTTACTGAAGCTATAATTACAAGATTAAAAAGTCAAAATTATGACTTTTTAAAAACTCAAATTTATGACAAGACTTACTTAAGTCATAATTACAAGATAAAAAGTTGAAAATACAAAGTTGAAATTCATTAGACCACTGTCCTGTGACCAATGTGTTCATAAAGTCATTGTCAATTTTATTAGTCATATTTTCAACTTTTGAAGTCATCATTTCAACTTTTTATATCATAATTACGACTTTTAAATTCATAATTTTGACTTTTTGTCTCAAGTATGAATTTTAAAGTCAGAAACTTGATGTAGTAAGTCATCATTTCAACTTTTTATATCATAATTTTAACTTTAATTTAACTTTTTGTCTCAATTATGGATTTTAAAGTCATAATTTTGACTTGGTAAGTCATAATTTCAACTTTTTATCTTGCATTGATGACTTAAGTATGTCATAATTTTGACTTTTTAAGCAATAATTTTTTTCTTATGTGGCGGAAATGGGCTTCCATGCACAAGAAGAGCGTTTATTTGAAATAGAAATCTTTTGTAACATTATACTTGTCTTTTATTTTTGCTTATAATCAGTTACAATCAAATGCATCCTTGTCATTTTGTGTTTACTGTATTTCAGGTGATTTTCAGGTTAACGAATGTAAAAATTCCAAGCAAAGATAGAAATTGTCTTTGCCAGTTTGTCATGCTTTCATTCAGCGTTTGGTTGAGCCATTAACTTATTTACTTTTGCTTATTTTAAATAAACCTGTTCAGGAAGTAATTCCAGTTAAAGCCTCTCAGTCAGAGAGATGTTCCACATTTTATTGGTCTTTTTTACTGGTCTCTTGTTCCTAATTGTGCTTTATTTCTGAGTTAAGGGATCAGTTCACAGGCTCGTGGGCTGAAGAGAATTGGAAATCTATGATTTCCTTCAGAGAGCTTTTTTTTTTGTGGTTGGCACAGTCTTTTGAGACATTAACAGTACACCATGGTGCTCACAGTATTGTGAATAATTACCTCACATCTACATTTGACATCACTGAGAGCGCTTACATCAAGGCTGATCGCTATTCTTTTAGCCGCATTAGTCTCTGGTGAGCGTCCACTCTCTTCCAGTCCCTATATTGTGTTTATAGAGTGGAGTTACATCACTAGCACTCTGTAACAACAATTAAAGTGCTGACACTTCGGCCCACTCCAAGCTCTCCATTCAATTAAACCCTTTCCCATCACTGTCTCTTCTCCGTCTCCCGCTCATAAACCTCTGTCAAGACTCTTCATTTACCCAGGCGGTGTGAGGTGACGGACTGGATCGGAGACTGTAAAATCATGACTTGTCATTTGTCATTGCTCTGTTCCTTGCTTCCTTTCCTACCGCCTCAGTGAGAGGAGCCTCTCGGGTGACTTCACACTGCTCACGCTGAAGTACAGTATGCTCACTGTCCAAATACAGCTGGTGCGGCCCCCGCCGGGTCAGGATGAGGGCATGTAACCTGCCCAAGAAAGCATGTATGGCTTCTCTTGAACAGTGTTGCAAATGTTTTAATGTTATTTACTGTAAATGCTGGTCTCGAGGGAATTTAATGTGATTGGCCCTTTAGGAAGGTGTCATATGACTTGATAACTGGGAAACAGCTGGATGTTCGTGTAATTCATGTCACATGCTCCGCACAAATGTGGCGCTTCAAAATATGATAAAGTAATTAAAGGAACTTACATCCTGTGGTGGCATGCTAGACTGTACCATGCTAAAGTTCATTCATTTATTCATTCATTCTTCATATCTATCACACCAGAGATGAATTAGCATTTGTAAAATAATGATTAAAAAAGACAGCATTAAATAGCGAAATAGGAAGTGTGTGCAGGTCAAGAAAAAATAGGCTTTAATTGTGTCATAGCCATTGCATTCTTATCATAGAGAGCGTCTGATTGGACAAAAATCAGTGTAGTGCAGGATGAGTCATCAGTATTTTTAGTCTGTTTTCACAGGTACAAAATGCTGTAAATTTGCATGTGTATATCAGCTAGAATTTGATTGATTGATTCATTCATTTATTCAATTAATTAATTAATTAATTCATTCATTCATTCATTTTTAAGTACCTTAGGTTTTCTAATAACTTTTTTACTCTATTTTTTACGAGGCCTCGATGACTACAGATGACTTTCAAACTGATAAACAGGCTAAAAATCACAAAACTCCTTTAAAGGATTAGTTCACTTCCAGAATAAAATGTCATTCAAGATGTTCATGTCTTTCTTTCTTCAGTTGAAAAAGAAAATAAGGTTTTTGAGGAAAACATTCCAGGATGTTTCTCTATATTGTGGACTTCAACAGGGACCAACAGGTTGAATGTCCAAATTGCAGTTTCGGGCAGCTTCAAAGGGCTCTAAACGATCCCAGTCGAGGAATAAGGGTCTTATCTAGTGAAACGATTGATCATTTTCTAAAAAAAAATAAAATAAAATTGAAATACTTTTTAACCACAAATGCTCGTCTTGCACTAGCTCAACCTCTTGGCATTATGTAATCACGCACACATGATGTAAGCGGAAGTACCAACCTAGTGTTTACAAAGTGAACGTGCAAAGAAAGTCAAACACCCTTTACAAAAAAAAAAGGTAAAACGATGTTGGACGACTTTGAAGTTGGAGAAGAAAGTAAGATGCTTTTCATCCTACCCTGCCTTTTTGAACCAAGGTACACAGATGAAAAACTAAACGCGTGTGACTTTTCCAACATGCGCATCACTAGCTGCGTTTTCATTCCCTTTAAAACTGCGCAAAGTGAAATTGCGCCTAATGGAAATGTCAATTACAAAAACTCCCATATATCACATAAAGCACTCTCTAATCAATAATCAGAAAATCTGATTAAAAATTATCCTTCCCATTGCGAGGTGATATTTGACTCCTTAAAGTGAATTAAAGGGGAATTTAGTTTTTACCTTTGTAATGGCATTTTTTTTTGCTTTATTAAAAGTATGTCATCTTTTATGTCAAATTTTTTTTAAAAATTATATTTTATGAGCTTTTTAAATTTTCTAATTTAAACAACAGAATAAGAACAAGTAGAATAAGAATAAGTTACCAATCAAATGAAATCAGTATTAACAAAATTTTGAGGTGGCACAAAAGAACACAAAAGTGGCTTGTAGGTATTTTCATATGTTTAATGAGGCTCAGAGGTGGCATGCCTGCAATCAAATTCATAAATTCATGTTGAGATTAAAGTTTTAAATATAAACTTTTGAACAGAAATATTAAATTATTTAAAAACTGAAAAGATACTTTAAAAATTAAACTAAAACTGCCAGTAGGTGGTAGCAAGTCACTGATTTAATTACTGATTCATTTCATTCGTTTGAACGGTTGATTCATTCAGGAATAAAGCAAGTGACTGTTTTTATGTATGGGAAATTGAATCATTGACCCACTTGATTCGTTTAAAAACATACGTTCATTCATAAACAAAACACCGCTGTGTTTGAATGGAGATGCGAAGCGGTTCAGTTGTGACTTGTTTAAAACTATTTTTGATGACGAAATAGAGCAAAACCAGGCAATAGTGTTATAGTCAGACAATGTAAGTCACTTAATATTAACTTCTTGTTTAACTGTTGTATTAAATCAATATCTCATTCACAAACTTACTTAAAAATCATTAAAAGCTGTCAGCAAATGCGACTGAAATGGTCGCACTATAGAGCCCTGTACAGATCACCTTGATAACATAAAAGTCACATGATCATACTTTAAAGTGGCTGCCTACACAAGGATTGACTACACAATGCTTGAATAAGGGTCTTTCCTTGCCATTACAGCTTGGATAACCCATTATTTACACTGCACAAGTCTGCAGATCTGATTGGAGCCACTCTAGGTAATGCTTGTGTTTATACCAGGCGCGCCGTGGCTTGTTGCACTTTCAAAAGCGTCCCAGAAGCAGCTCATGTCTCCTATGATTAAAATTAATGGTTAGTGCAGTGGCTTCGACATATGTAAACCTACCAACATCCATCGCCATGACTTATTGCGAAAGGAAAAAATTAAGTTTTAGTTGCATAATAGCTAGTTGCATCAGTTAATGGAAACGCCATCATTTAGCAACAGTTTTTTTTTTATCAACATTTATAAAACATTGCAAACATTGCATTTGTGGTTAAACAAGTATATAAATGTATTATTTTTTATTATTTTTTATATATATATATATAAAACGACTGATCGTTTCACTAGATAAGACCCTTATTCCTTGACTGGGATTGTGTAGAGCCCTTTGAAGCTGCACTGAAACTGCACTTCAACCAATTAGTCCCCATTGAAGTCCACAATATGGAGAAAAAATCCTGGATTGTTTTCCTCAAAAAACTTTCTTTTCAACTGAAGAAAGAAAGACATCTTGGATGACATGGGGGTGGGTAAATCATCAGGAAATTTTTATTCTGGAAGTGAACTAATCTTTTAAAAGACATTGTGACAAGTCAGCAGACCTATGATATTTACTTTCTCTTCAAACTTGTAAACCTTCATCTAAAATTGAGGTAAAAAATAATTTATGGACATGTTACGCATCAATTAACCATGTTTAAATACGCAATATATAGTCGCATTCTGTCAGCGTGCTACAAGCGTGCAGAAGGTCACAGAAGAACAGTCGTCGCCTGCCTTTTATCCTTTCGTTCCCCCAATTTCCTCTTATCTTCTCTGTAAATAGAAAAGAGGAGGTGTGCGGCTGCTTAAAGCTATTGTCAGCTTAGTTGCCACTCTGAGACATAATCCTGTTGTCCGTCTCTGCTAAGGAGGGCAAGATCTATTTCACATTACTGCTCCGCTGCTACAAGAATCGACAGAATGAACACTTTTTGTGGATAAATAATGCTGTTTACTGACATGCTGTTTAATCCTTAAGATAATTAAATGAATTTGACCACTCTCTCTGTAGGCTGCTGGACAGATACACTGATAGAAAGAAGAAATAAGAATATGTATTATGTGTATTATATTTAGATATTGCCTTTTTTTTACCTCAGACAGCATTAGCATTTGTATTATTTATTATTTGGTGGTCCAAAGTGACAACACTAGTGTCTGATTGTGAAGACAATAGCTGTGAAGAAATATTTCCCGCTTATTGTATTTCTCATGAAAACATCACAGACAGAGTAGACACAATCAATGCTAATCAATGTCTGACGGATGATAGGAGGAGGAGGAATTTACTTCAGTATACTTTTATACCAGTTTTAAAGGGGTTATCGGTTGCCCATTTTCCACAAGTTGATATGATTCTTTATGGTCTATATAACATGCTTTGGTTAACATTTCTCAATGGTAGTGTAAATAACACCTTTTTACCTTCAGCTCTGTCAGCTCTGAAAAAATAATCCGGTTTTGGTCGAGGTTGCTTTAAATGTTAATGAGCTCTGCTTGCCCCGCCCCTCTCTTCTCTTTGTGGAGTGACGAACCTGTTTACTTTAGCCTCATTTAGCCACGTTTAGCCGCTAAAATTGCTAACTACCACATTATTAGGAAAGGCGATTGTAAAGATTCATTAAAAAAAACCCTTATACTCACTTCTGCTGTAAGTGAAGCTGGATCACGAATGATTCGCACGAACATAGACGGATATATGTAGATCAGGAGGCGCATTCCCTTCACAAAACAAACGTAATCCACTGCATCTTCAGCGGCTCAGATGTAGAGTAAATGATGACCACTATGTTCATTATCACATCCAGCAACACAACACCTCAATCGCTCAATCTGAGATATTCTTGTCTAATTTACATCCCTGCTCCGGCATCGAAACAATGGAGGTCGGACTGTTACAGCTGATTTAAGGCGGGTCTGAGGTAAGACGCTCATGTCAATTTATTTACTTTAATGTTTCAACATTAATGTTCAAACAACTTGTAAAAGTGAACTTTGCATCCGATGACCCTTTTAAAGTGAGAGAGGATATCACAGAAGCCAGCGTTCTGACGTAGAACACGCATCGAAGACTGACAAAAGAGAAGAAATTGTTGAATAAAGTCGTTATTTTTGTTTTCTTTGCACACAAAAAGTATTCTTGTAGTTTTGTAAAATTACGGTTGAACCACTGATGTTACGTGGACTATTTTTACGATGACGTTACTACCTTTCTGGGCCTTGAACTTGTCAGTTACATTGCTGTCTATGGAGGATCAGAAAACTCTCGGATTTCATCAAAAATATTTTAATTTGTGTTTCGAGGATGAACAGTTTTGCAACAACATAAAGTGAATAATTAATGACAGAATTTTCCTTTTTTGGGTGTACTTTCCCTTTAAAGTATACAGTATGTTTTTTTTGTTTTGTTTTGTTTTTGTTTTTTAATCATAAAATGTTTGTTCTCTCCCCTCCTTTTAAAATGATAGTTCACCCAAAAATGAACATCATTTATTCACTTTCATGTTGATTCAAACCTAGAACTTATTAAGTGAAAATAGAATATCCACTTTTTTTCCATACAGTGAAAGTGACTTATGAGTACAGCTGCAAATCACTTTTGAGCCTTAAAAATGGACAAAAAAGATCATAAAAGCCTATACAATACTGCTTTGTGTGATGAACTAATTGAAATTATGTGACACTGAAGTTGTCACATTAAAAGCAAGTCAACAAGTTCTCATGTGTATATCAAACAAAAGTTTCATTGAATAACAGCTTACATTTCGGCCTGCTCCTCACACAAAGTTATTGAATGGCTTAAGAAGACTTAGAATATAGTGCATGAGTCATATATACTTTTTTATGGTGTATACCTTTTTTTTTGGAACTTGACAGCCTTTGTTCCTATTCATTTTCATTTTATGACAGAATTTTTTTGAATTAACTGGAAACATGGCGTTTTAAACTGTTTGGACTTGTGTTAAACGTTCCCTCTGTGACTGAACAGGCTGCAGCCAGCAAGACAAAGGATACAAGAAGAGAAAAAAAAAAAAACGCAGTGGGAGACGGAGATGGAGATGAAAGAATAGGAGGGGGCCAGTGGGAATGCAGTGCCCAACTGCCTGTGGCAGCCATTGACCTTAAGGTCAACATGGTAGCAGGTTCAGAGTTTTGACAGGAGCAGCCAACTGTGGAGAGAGGAGCGTGCCCGCTGGCACTCCATGTAGCCAGTCACTGTGCATTAGTCTAATAAACTGCTTTCTATCGCTCGTGAGTCTGTTTTACACTGTCATCTGACCAATCGCGTAGCCCGGTTGTTAGTCTGAGATGCTGAAACCATCATTGGGACCTGCCTTTTTACATTACAATGTTTGCCCTCTGAGTAACACTGCTAAACAGCTCACCCTCAAAAGCTCTGTCACCAAACATTAGTGAGAACTCCACCTCCTCCTCCCGCAGAGACATGAGAGCACTGATTGGACACTTTGAAATCTGATGACTTGGTGAGAAACATATCTGATCTGGACGTGACCTCTTGGACTGGGTATCAGGACTGTGCATCCATACGTCAGTAATAGCCAGGGGTATTTAGAACACACACAGACACACACACAAAGTTACGTCATCACTATTTTTTTCTTGTTTTCAAGGAAAATTATCTAAAAATCTTCAGACCAAGATGTATTTCCTGCAGATGAAAATCATTTCTAAGAATATCTCTCTCTTTTTTTTAAATTTAAGTAATATTTTTCTTTTTACTGTTTTATTATTATTTTTGTATATTATTATTATTATTATTATTGGGATGCACCTGAAATTTTGGTTGCTAAAATGTAATTTGTTTTTCAGACGAAAGAGAAAAACGTTTGAAAATATTGAGCCAAAAATATTTACTCTCCTTCTAGCTGTTGTCACTAAGCAGTAAGAAGAAAAAAAAAATCTGATTCTGTTGCATAGAACTGAATAAATATAATATATTGATATTTAATATTAATATATTTTTTGTTCAATTTTATTGTTTTACTTATAATAACAATAAAATACAATAAAAGTGTGGTTATTTTACCAGCTTGTATTTTTTTTTAATTCAGTATTATTAAAAGTTAAATTAAAAAGTCTTACAAAATTACTGAATATCATTTAATAAAATAAATTAATAAAATAAATTATTTTGGTTTTCGGCTAAGTGCATCCAGGATTTTTGGTTTCTGCCCAGAATTTTAATTTCGATGCATCTATTATTATTATTATTATTATTGTTGTTGTTGTTTTCCAGTAGAATTATTTAAAGTTTGATAGAACAAGATACATATTTTTCAAGTTTAAGTTTATTTTTACTGTTTTTTTCATCCTTAATTATAGTTATTTTTTCTTCTTTTTTTTTCAGCACATCCCTGTTCAAATATATATATATTTTATTATATAATGATGATCTTAAAACTGAGTTATCTGTTTTTGCACATTCACTTTTTTTCTTTGATATCAGTAAATATGAATACAGTGTAGTTTAGCCTGTTCAATGTGGATGAGAAACATCTGGCGGTCAGTTTCTCACCGACATTTCCTGTGGCTGTTGAGACAAGATGGGGACTTTATCGCTGTGTGGTGCATTGTGTTTTTAATGGATCAATTACTACATGATAGACATTATATATGGGCCCTGAATGACTGTTGTTGAAAGAGTTGACTCATGTGGTGATACTTGATGGCTGTTGTCATTAACACTGGAAGTTTCAGAATACTTCTCAAAGAATATTACATTCTCATACATGACTAATCATCTTGAACCATAAATCAGGCAGCAGTAAGCGCCGATATTATCAGTATTATTAGTTGTAGTATTAGTACTATTTCCCTGAAATCGTGCTAGGTGGGTAAATGTGAACCATATTCAAATGCGATCCTCCTCGTTGCTTTGCTTTGACATCTTTGATGTCTTCGTATCATGGTCACGCATAAACCTTCTGAAGAATACCTTTTTTCTGTCTGTAGTTTCTGTGAAACTATTGGAGAATATGGTTAGGCGAGGAACGAAAGCTCATAATGAAACAGAAGAGAAGAGATGAAAGCCCCCTACGTGGAATTTCAAAAAAACAAACTCCCACTCAAATCGTGTAAATGAAAGTTTTTCTGAGAACAGTGCCTTTGATGGACAGTTTTGTGATTGATATTGTGTGTGCTTCAGTCACAATTACAGCTTCCTGGTAATACCTTCGCTTGACTTATCTGATTCAGAGAAGGCACAATGGTTGAGAGTGAAGACGGCGACAGATTCAGATCTCAGAAATCAAATCAACTGACAAAATGCAAACAGAATTTTCTTATTTAAACCTTTTAGGTCATTTCCCTAGTAAGAAAAAGCTATTCAAGCTCTTTGGAGGGCCCCTTTTCGTTTAATTATGAGATGTACTGTCCAGATAACGTGAAATTACATTTCAAATAGGCCAAATAAAGTTTTTAAATCGCAGTATATTTGTTGTTTTTACAGAAGAATACTGTAAAGAAAAAACCTGTTTGCACTTGTGTTAAATGTTCCCTCTGTGACTGTTTTTACAGAAAAATACAGTAAAAAAGCTACAGTAAAATTTTTAATTGCTTAACTGTAAGTTACTTCACCAAATACAATTAGAAACAGTAAATGGTTTTAACATGGCATTATATGGAATGTATGACTTTTGCAAGTAAAAACAATAGGAGGACATTCCCAAAAGTCCCCATGTCACACATAATTGCTGCGCAGGTGCGCACGCGTGACCAGAATAAAAAAATGCTAAACAGTGTTGCCAGTTCTGCGGTTTTCTCATGAAATTGGGCTGCTTTTATACTGCTGCCGCAGATTGTGTTTTTTAAACCCCATTCCCACCCCTACTCTGGAGCGTGATTTTGACTGAGGTGGAACCATCTTCATGGAAGTTTTAGCCTCCAAACGCAATTTATATAGCTATTTTCCTCCGAAACGCAGTTGTCTGGTGGTGATTAGGCTAGTTTGGGTACCAATTGGGCTGGTTTTATTACGCACACCTGGCAACCCCGTGTGTTAATAAATTCAGGCGGCTCATTTGTGCATTGACTTGGTTGAAAGCTGGCAAATCGCAATCACCGTTTTTAGATCAACTAACTAATACTGTATAAGAGTCAAACTGAAAGCATAACTCTAAGCTACATGTTGCCGGTTTCAGAGCAAAACACAAAAATGGCATTTCATTCACTGATGTGCTTCACTCGGCATCGCTAAAGCCAGCTATATATATAAAATATATCAAATAAAAATAATAATACAACAAAGTTGTAATGAAAAAAATTAAATGTAAATGTTAACATTGTATTTTTAAAGTATAAAATAATTTTTTTTAATTTATTTTATATTTTATTTATACTTATTTTAAAATATAAACAAACATATAAATACACAAAAAACAAACAAATAAATGTATTGTTTTGTATATTTTTTATTTTTATATACAAAACTGAATAAAGCGCAGTTGTACTATTATTACTACTATTTTTTTTTATAACTTCTATTTTTGATATTTTTTATAGCTCTCATAAGAACCAGAACAAAAAACGTGTTTGCAAGTTGTTTTCATTTTTGTTGTTTTCATTTTAGTTTTTAGTTTTATACATTAAGGTGTTTTCATTTGCATATCATGTTACTTAAAGCGATAGTGACAATTAAAATGACAATACAATTACAGCACTTTCCAACCTGTATGAGTTACTTTCTTCTGTTTAACACAAAAGAGATATTTTGAACCAAATAGTTTGATGGTAAGCATTGACTTCCATTGTAATTTTTTTCTATATCATGGAAGTCAGTGGCTACCATCAGTGGCTACCATCGGTGGCTATACTTTAAAAAATGCTGGGTTAAAAACAACCAGACTTGGGTTATTTGGCAACCCAGCACTGTGTAAATATTGAACAGAACACATGCTGGGTTATTTTGACCCAGCTGGTTTGGGTAAATGTTTTTACCAAACATGCTGGGTTATTTTATTTAAGTCAACTATTGTTTACAAATTATTATATTGTTGGTTTAAAATGGTCTGGAACGTATAAAAAACACAGAATTACTAGAGGCAACAGCAATAATCAAAAGATGAACATTTATTATTAAGCACATTAACAAAATACAAGATAAACTGAATTTATTTGGGTGAATACAGCATAGCTTACAATATTACATACTTATAAACTCGTTTAACAAGCATTTTAGACATAAAAAAGTAACATTTAAAAGAAGAGCGTTTTAGCGTATTCAACTTTTTACCAAAATAGCGCTAATTCTCGTGCCCGTGTGTCGCCGAAATCTAAGCCAGTGAAGGGCTGCTGTTCGCCGTGTTCACTGCGAACTTCAAACCGTGGCCTGGCATTTCACTTGTAGCTGAAAGATGACATTAGAGAACTTATTTTAAAACTAAACTCAGTACAATAGCAAATAAAATCAATTTAGTTTATGCAAGGCAAAAGGCGTTTCCATCCTGCGAAACAACCACTGCTGACGCAGCTGACTGACATCCAGTCCTTATGTTGTGTTGTGTAAAATAATACAATTTACAGCACAGTAAAGATTTCATAAATGAAATAAAATGTATACAAACCTTTATTTCGCTGAAGAAGTGCAAATCGAGCTGAGAAATTGTTACTTCGTCAGAGACAGGCTCAACCCAGCGATTGGGTAGAAAAAAATAACCCAGCGTTAAGATTGACCCAGCAACTTAGTTACAGAAAAACTACCCACCACCTGGGTAAAAAACATTAAAAATAACCCAATAAAACGACCCAACAAGTTAAACCCAGAATTGGGGTTAAAAGAAATTATAAAAAAATATAAAAAATAGCCCAATAAAATGACCCAAGGGGCTGAACCCAGCATTTGGGTTAAAAAATAAAAAAATAACCCAACATTATTTAGAGTTTACCAGCAACTGTTCAGTTACCAACATTCTTCAAAATATCTTTTGTGCTAAACAGAAAAAACGAAACTTAACTTAGATCAACTTGAGGGTGAGTATTGATGATATATACAGTGATATATATATATATACAGTTATGAGTTGTAAAATACACAGGCACCAGTATACCATCCCGTAATACCGGAAACATTGTCACAGATAAATTTCTTCCAACCACAGCTGATTTACAGTAAATTCAGGAGTGTATTTTTTACATTGTAGTTATGAAAATGAACACATTGAAAAAAGACAACAATGTGCCATGACTAATAGGCTTATACAACATTAAACAGGTAATACTCTGTTCCAAAGGCATTTTATCTATCTGTATTAGTTCATACATGTATTAGATCCATTATCTTTAATCTTTTTCAGCTTATTAAGCATAATCGATGTAAAATGTAAGCATCTAAATGCACTCCATATGTGATGATGACCTTTCCCCAACATTTATTTGACCTTACAGACTGTCAGTTTGTTAAGAATAATCTGTTTAAGATCGTGCATGTGAGCCTGCCCAGTGATTATGAAACTGTTCTAGTTCTGCGGAGAGTCCAGTGAAAATATTTTCCTGTCAGATGCAAAGGGAAACTAATGGGAAACTAATATTACCTAAATGGATTCTTTTGTTTCACGTTGTTTGCAGAGCTTGACATTTTATTACTAAAGGAATGTTCACTTTGTATTATATGAACTTTTCCACTCAAATGTATTTAATATTCACATCTACAAGAGTTCAAAACCACAGGAGGCCTTTTGTCAGTGGAACATCTTGAATCATATTTAATATAACTTATCTCATCCTATTTTCTAAAACGGGTGCCCATAACTGCCTGAGTGTAGAGAGAAGAGATTGTTTTTTAATGTGTGTGGAAGGAGATAGTCGCATTACCGTGCCCGATTGCCTTTCATTATGCAAGCGCATCGAAGCCCCTAAAAAGACGACAATTACTACGTTTCGCTGACTTTGGCTACGACACGAATGAGCGAAGCTGACCGAACGTAACAAGGGTGGGCGACGCGGACGCGGACCCGCAGTCCAGGAGGCCGAAGGGAGACGTCTCTCCTGTTTGTTCAGACACAAAGAATATGTAGAGAGCAAAAAGAGATGGAGAGAGGAACTTCACTTTTTGTAGCGCTGGGGTTTTTCCCTCTGTGCTGTACAATCGCAAGTCCCCCCCATCCGCCCTCTCAGTTTGAAATGCAAAGTTAACAGATTTACCCATGCCCTCGAGCCCCGCACGCTCGGTCCTAATCTATTCTAATGTGTCAAAAAGCCTTTCCTTGGAGTTACAGACAAATTTCACACTCGAGTTGTTTGTAAAAGTCATTCTGAATCATGAGTTTTAGTGGAAAAAGTAAGTTTAAGTAAGAGACTGTTCAGTAGCTGGTCTGGTTTACTTCATACATGACAGCACAGTTAATTCTCTACAGATGATTTGTGAGTTTGTTCACAATAGCTATACAATAATGTTGGGTTACAGCAGTTGCTCGTACTGTATGCACTGCTCCTGAAGCTTTTAATGTTAATAGATTTTTGGTAATGCTAATGTCCAGTTGTTAGAGGTGTTACTGAGAGCCTTCACTTTAAAAAAAAAATCACATAAAAATTAACATTTGTTTATCATTTTGTCACGGTGCAGTCACATTCACAGTAGCTCAGCAAAATTTCAATGGTGAAATCCGTTTAACAGGAATCTGCCTAATTGGGAGTTACATGTAAGTTACATCCCTGGTGAAAAAACCAGCATATGCTGGTAGCTATGTTTTGATGCTGGTTAGGTATGTTTTGATGCTGGTTTAAGCTGGTCCTTTGCTGGTTTATGCTGGTCCTTGACCAGCAACATGACCAGCATGAACCAGCAAAGGACCAGCATAAACCAGCTAAAGACCAGCTTAAACCAGCATCAAAACATACCTAACCAGCATCCCAGCATCAAAACATAGCTACCAGCATATGCTGTTTTTTCACCAGGGATGTCACTTGGATTAACAGAAAGCTGCTCGGTTTGAAAGCGACCTCTGTGTGAGCGGTGCTACGCTAATGACAATGGACAAAAGACCTCCAAAACCTCCAAAGTCCTAGTTTCTTCTTTGGAACACAAAAGAAAATTAACTGTTTTTTGGCTGTCATGATATTAAATGTTGCTATCAATCTAATTTTCCAATTTTTTTTTTTAATCACACTTCAAAGGTAGAAAGGCCTAGAGAGTGTTTGTACTTCAAAAACGTTCAAAAAAGAACTTCCTGCAGATTAGGGTTTCTAACACCTTGCTTTGTGAGTGTTAATGTGAGTGTCTCACATTAGCCTGTCATGTCTTCCGACATGTTATTGTACATGAATTGTAGCAACACACTGCATATCAGCGTCATTTTTTCCAGTTTATGATGGAAACCGCATTCAGATGCAAAACTGTCATCTACTATGTTGGAGTGTCAACCAGATATCATGTGTAGTACCAGAAGCCTATATTGTGATACTCTAGGTTGTACTTTGAAAGTCAGTGATGTCCATTGGACCCTATTGATTTCAATTGTATGGAGAACAAAAAAGACATTTGAGGTCAAAAGTTTACATACACCTTGCAGAATTATTTGACCTAAATAAGAGGGATAATACAAAATGCATGTTATTTTTTGAGTACTGACCTGAATAAGATACTTCACATAATGTAATGACCCTGTTCAAAAGTTTACATTCACTTGATACTTAATACTGTGTTGTTACCTGAATGATCTACAGCTGCTTTTTTTGATTTGTAATAGATGTTCATGAGTCCCTTGTTTGTCCTGAACAGTTAAACTGCCCGCTGTTCTTCAGAAAAATCCTTCAGGCCTCACAAGTTCTTTGTTTTTGTTTTTTTTTTAGCATTTTGGTTGTATTTGAATCCTTTCCAACAATGACTGTATTATTTTGAGATCCATTTTTTCACACTGAGGACAACTGAGGGACTTATACATAACTACTACAGAAGGTTCAAATCCTCACTGATGCTCCAGAAGAAAAAAGCCGGGAGGTAAAAACTTTTAGAATTTGAAGATCAGAGTAAATTTAACTTATTTTGTCACTGGGAAACATGCAAGTATCTTCTGTATCTTCTGAAGGGCAGTACTAAATGACAGAAATATGATATTTAGGCAAAATAAGAAGAATGTACTCATTTTCATTCTGATCAAAAGTTTTTCTTTCTGGAGCATCAGTGAATGTTTAAACCTTCTGTAATAGTTGCATATGAGTTCCTTAGTTGTCCTCAGTGTGAAAAGATGGATCTCAGAATCATGCAGTCATTATTGGAAAGGGTTCAAATATATAAAAATGCTGAAAAACCAAAGAATTTGTTGGACCTGAAGGATTTTTCGTAAGAACAGCGGGCAGTTTAACTGTTCAGGACAAACAAGGAACTAATACATAACTATCACTGGGGAAAAAAAACAGCTGTGGATCATTCAGGTAACAACACAGTATTAAGAATCAAGTGTATGTAAACTTTTGAATGGGGTCATTTTTATAAATTCAACTATTATTTTCTCTTGTGGACTATATGTGATGTCTTCTATGTAGAATATCTTATTCAGGTCAGTAATAAATAAAAAATAACTTGCATTTTGTTTGATCCCTCTTATTTTGGTAAAATAATTAAAATTTTGCAGATTCTGCAATGTGTGTGTATACTTTTGACCTCAACATTTATATATACATTTATATATACGTTTTATTTTTATTTATTTTTTTATTTTTTTTTATGATTTTTACTTTTGCTGGTCAAGTATTATGTGAATGCGGCTGACAATGTTACAATCATGTAACTGTGCAGAACAGTAGTTCATTTTAACATGAATTTGGATGATTCTGATCACCCAGAAGTTGTGAACAGATGTGCATATTTCATGAGTACATTCACAAAGTTTAAGACTTCCATAAAACAGAACTTTCCTAATTTGTTTGCACAAGGAAATCTGTGATGTGCCATTTCATAGCAATCTTCTCCTACCCATGATTTCACCCTCAAATAAAGGAGTGATTTCCTCTCGTCTAATCTAATGGGTGTAAAATTTACCATGACAATATAATTATTTTTAGGGTCCTATTTGCATATCCAGCCCTCTCCTAAGTAAATGTTAGGGTTTAAGGTCTTTATAGATAAATTAATAATATCAAGTATTTAAAATAGCATGAAACATTTAAATTGAGTAATTTCACTTCCTGAAGGGCACGTTTAGGGTATTTTACATTTGCATGCAGACAGATACATCGGCCCTAATCGCTGAGACGGAAATTGTAGTTAAGAGTGTGAAATATTTCACGGGGCCTTTTTCGAGTCTATCTGACTTTTGTGTCACGAAGCCTGAGGTATTATTGTTAAGATAAAAAGAAAACAAACTCGCATCATCTATCATTTTTCCTCATTTTAATAGTCGCGGCTCAAGTGCATTAAGATGACTCAAATACAGCTTGTCCTTCATTTACACAATCGCATTCGTGATGATTTTGTCTGTTAAACCGAGGACAGAACTCTGTAAGATTTTTGATTTCCTGCTGTTAAATGTAAAGATGGAACGTGATCAATAGCTTGAGTTCCCACTAATCTCAATTTGCTCTGTTAGGTTAATAAACCTCTGTGATTGGTTACCTTGATTGGTCATCACGTTCGCTGTGTCACCCAAACCTCTTCCTGACTTTGCAAGAGCGCTGTGAGCCGTAATAACAGGCCATATTTATGTCTTTAAAGAACAAGCCTCCGCCTCAGGCATGTCGGTTCAGTCTCCTCATCATGTGATAGAGATGGTAATTGATTTCTCATTCTCTGGCTTAAGGCAGTAACCTAAAAAGAAAAGCATAGGTTAATGACAGCTAGTTTGTAGGTCATTAGAGAATTTAACACTGGTGATCTATTTGAAACAGACTTTGCTTTTATGATATGTAATTGAAACTGGCACAGTCACCTTGGAGGAGTCACTTACTTCTGCCCTCTACTTTAGCTATACAATATGATATCAGCTAATGAATACTATTCATGTTTTTATATTTGGTCTATACAGTGTACAAGAAATCAGTAATATCAGGAAATTAGTAGGCATTTTTTCTTCTCTCTGATTTCATTCAGGGTCAGACTAAATAACAGCCGAATAAATAATAATAGTAATTAATAATCATGCTTTTTAGTGCTTTTTAGACAAGTTGTAATAGTAAGGTGATTTTCAGGATAGAAGAAAGTATTATTTGCACATACATGCATATACTGACATTTCAAAATTCAGATGTCTTTTTTATTTTTTGTAACATTCCTTAATGAACTTCATGAAGTGTTTTTTATGATATTATGTGTTTCAACAATAATTTGGCAACACCGCTGGCATTAAACTTGGTGATGTTGTGTTAATTATTAAATACATTTTTCTTAGTTTGAACTTATTTATCTATTACAACTTATAATATATAAAAGAGAGTATTTTTACAACAAATAATTATCATACATTAAAAAAAACTAAAAATAGAATTATTATTATACATTTTTACAGCATGTTGCATTATATACAGTCATGGCCAATAATATCAGCACCCTTGCAATTCTGTCAGAAAATGCAACCCTTCTCTTAGAAAATTGTTGCAGTTGTAAATGTTTTGGTACTCACATGTTTATTTATTTATTTTTTGTTCGCATTGGAACAACACACACACAAAAAAAAAACAGAGAAGAAAAGTAAAATCTGATACCATTCCACACCGAACCCAAAGAATGCACTGGACAAAATTATTAGCACCCTTACTTAATATTTGGTTTGAAATCTTTTGGTTTAAAATATTTTAAATCAATCGCTTCTTGTAAGCATGAATAAGTTTCTCACACCTCTCTACTGGAATTTTACTGACTTTTGCAAACTGCTCCAGGTCATTCAGATTTGAAGGATGCCTTCTCCCAACTGCTGTTTTGAGATCTATCCACAGGTGTTCTATGGGATTCAGATCTGGACTCATTGCTGGCCATTTCAGAACTCCCCAGCGCTTTGTTTGTAACCATTTCTGAGTGCTTTTTGAAGTGTGTTTTGGGTCATTGTCCGGCTGGAAGACCCATGACCTCTGCTGGAGACGCAGCTTTCTGACACTGGCCATTACGTTGCACCCCAAAATTCTTTGGTAATGATCAGATTTCATGACACCGTTCACACAGTCAAGGCATCCAGTGCCAGAAGCAGCAAAGCAACCCCAAAACATCTTTGAACATCCACCATGTTTGACTGTTGGGACTGTGGTTCTTTTCTTTGAAAGCCTCATTTCTTTTTCTGTAAACAGTGCCATGATGTCCTTTACCAAAAAGCTCTACTTTTGTCTCATCTGTCCACAGTACGTTCTCCCAGGATTGTGGTTTTGCCACATAAGTTTTGGCAAACTCCAGTCTTGCTTTTTTATGCCTTTGTGTCAGCAGTGGTGTCCTCTTAGGTCTCCTACCATAGCGTCCCTTTTTCGACCAATAGTGCAAGCTGACACTGTTGTACCCTGTGTCTGCAGATCAGCTTGAATTTGTTTGGAAGTTAATCGAGTTCTTTATCCACCATTCGAACGATCCTATTGTAATTTTACATTAATTTTGCTCTTCCGTTCACGTCCAGGGAGGTTAACTACAGTGATATGGGCTGTAAACCTCTTGATGATATTGTGCACAGTGGACACAGGAACAGTAAGATCTCTGAAGATGGACTTGTAGCCTTGAGATTGTCCATGATTTTCCACATTTTTTTCTCTCAAATCCACAGACAACTCTTTACTCTTCTTTCTTTTCTCCATGCTCAGTGTGACACACAACACAAAGGTTGAGTCAACTTTTCTCCATTTTAACTAGTTGCAAGTGTGATTACTATATTGCTCACAGCTATTTCTTGCCACAGGTGTGTCTACATACAAATTTCAGGAGCATCACATGCTTGAAAAGCAATTATTTCTTACAATTTTGACAAGGTGCCAATAATTTTGTCCAGTCCATTTTTGAGTTCTGTGTGAAAATGTATCAAGTTTGACTTTTTGCAAGGGTTTGCAAGAGAATTGCAAAGGTGCAGATGATTATATATATATATACATGCTCATCTGAAATATGGAGAAGTAACATTTATATTTCCAGACTGTGTCCGAATAATTTTCACAATATTAAATAGTTATTATAAGCTCTGTATAATATACTCTTTATCAGATGTAATTTTGCCAATTTACAGTTAAAATGTGGTTTAGTACAAAATAAATTATAAATAAATAAATATAAGAATTATGTACATTGCATTTTGACTTGTGGCCGTCTAAAAGTATGTGACAGTATCCGTCACCACATTTGTTTAACCAGTTGGTTTTAACCATAGATTCTTGGTTTATAAACCATCTTTGTGACCCACTTACTTCAGCAAGCCGCCTTAACCATGAAACCCATCTGAAGTGCATGATGCAAGAGTGTCTTTCCTCGCTCAACCAAACACTTCCTGTCTGAATTCATACAGAGATGGGCATCACCAGAAGATTAAAACATTTTTATAGGCACATTCACTTCACAGACGTGTTTAAAACGTGCAATTCTGCTCGAGGCAATGATGTGCTATCATGAAGTGTATTACTGAATGTTTCATCATGAAATTATGGTCTCTTTGGTCTTCATTTAGCTGGTTAGTTATGACAGAACAGCCTTCTATAGATGAATAAAATCAGCCAAATATTATAGAATGGAAGTATCTCTTTGGTCTTTTAATGCAATCAGACAAAGCTCCAAATGCTCTACAGCTCAGATTTATTTTGATCTTTGATGGTTGTCGCTGCGTTTGTGCTTATTTGAATTTTCAATAATCTTTTTACATCTACAGAAATCGAGCCTGTCCTCAGGCTCTGTGACACAGCTATTGTTGGACACTGAATAGATTTTTCTGCGTAGAGCTCCAGAGCCAAAGCACCCAGGAGAAACCGAAGAAACAAATCTCTCTGATTTAGGCTCCTTCCCGTGAGGCCCGCTAGCATCAGCACAATTGTCTTTACCCTCATCCGGCTGCCCATCCACCAAAACAATTTATACCCTCCTCTTGACTCTAAATCTCAAAGCTTTATTAGCTATAGTTTATGAGTGGATGTGGTCTGGCCACGACCAACTGATGGCTGTTGCACTTGCCCAGTAGATCGATCTGCCATAGACAGGCTGCATAATTACTGTACTTGTGCCGTGAGATGCGGGATGATTAAATTGTGATGTTCTGAAGGTTCTACACCTCCTGATGTTCACTAGGAGCACCTCTCATTGTAACTTGTCCATCCCATCATTAATGACCATTAATGCATCCATGCTGTGATGGATGGTAGTTTAATGGTTTGGGCTGTTGTATAACTTGATGTCGATCAAGGTTTGGCACAATTTAGAATTTAACGAATTTAATAAAAAAAAAAGAAATGGGCCCTTTAAATTCATGATAACTGAATTAGCCATGCCCCACAAAAAGCTGAATTGGAAATAATTTGAACTGACAGGAAGTAGAAAATACTGTGTTAAAAATGCAAAATTAAAAAAAAAAAATGTATGTAATGGCATTATGGGAAATTAAGTGTTTTTCCACCCTGGTCAATCAATCAGTCAATCAATAAATCAATGAATACATTATTTATTTATTTTCTATTTTCAATCGATTCTTAATGAATATATAAAGAAAGATAAACATTTTAATAATCAACAATAATTAAAAATAATAATAAAACAAATACTTGTGAATTTCAGTGTATTTTTACAGTCTTGAATTTCAGGTTTTTTTCAGTCCCTTTTCTATTATTTTATTTATTTATAAATGTTATATTAAAAAAAGGCTGTGCAACATTTGTGTTGATATAAAGAGAGGTAAAAATTTTGTTGATAATCAATAATAATAAAAAATACATGTGCATTTATGCTAATGTAGATGAATTTCAGTTCTTTTCAGTCCTTTTTCTATTATTTTATTTATTTAAGAAAAAAATAATTAAAAAAACTCAAAAAGGCTGTTTAACATTTGTGTTGATAAAAGAAAGAGAAATAAAAATACATGTGAATTTATGCTAATGTATTTGAATTTCAGTTATTTTCAGTTCTATTTTCCATTATTTTTTTATTATTATTATTATTATTATTATTATTTTTAATGTAATATTAAAAAAAAAAAAATCAAAAAGGCTATTCAACGTTTGAGTTGATAAACATATATAAAAAAGATAAATTAAAAAAATCCAAAAGGCTAAAAAGAAAGATTAACATATTGTTGATAATCAATAATGATAAAAACAATTAATAATAAAAATACATGTGAATTTATGCTAATGTATTTAAATTTCAGTTCTTATCTATTTTATTTTATTGTATTTATTGTATTTAAAAAATGTAATATTTAAAAAAAAAAAAAACTCAAAAAGGCTATTCAACATTTGAGTTGATAAACATATAAAGAAAAATAAACATTTTGTTAATAAAAAATAAAAAATGTAATAATACATGCTAATGTATTTGAATTTCAGTTTTCTTCAGTCCTTTTTCCATTTTTTTATTTATTTAAAAATATTATATTGAAAAAAACCCTCAAAAATACTATTCCACGTTTTTGTTGATAAACATATAAAGAAAGATAAACATTTTGTTGATAATCAATAATAAAAAAGCAATTTATAATAAAAAATACATGTGAATTTATGCTAATGTAATTGAATTTCATTTTTTTCAGTCCATTTTTCATTATTTTATGTAAAAATGTTATATTAAAAAACATATGTAATTTAATTTGAGGGTTTTTTTTTCAATCCTTTTTCCATTTTATTCAAATGATAAAATAATAATAAATAAAATTACAATAATAATAAAAAAATTACATGTGAATTTACGCAAATGTGGTTGAATTTCAGTTCTTTTTATTTCTGGATCTTCAATTTTAAAATTCTGTGAATTGTGTCTGTCAATCATGCAGCAACATTAAAAAAAAATCACATATTATCTCATTTCATGTTTATTTCTTACAGAATTCTACCAGCCCATCTGCAGCAGGCGCCAACGCCCCTGTTACAGGCTATCGGCGCATGGTCATCCCAACTCAACCTCCTCTAACCGCCACTAAGAAATCCACCCCGAAACCACAGCCCTCTCCAACCGCCCCTTCTCCGGCTTCATCTTCTCCACGGCCCCAATACCAGCCAGCTCCCCAGCCTGTCCCAGCGTCCTACACCACCGCCTCTACTCCGAGCCAGCCCACCTTCAATGTTCAGGTGAGGGCCGCCCAGCCCGGCCCCCAGCAGCAGCCGGTCCGCGGTCCAGCCCAGGTGCAGTACATGCCGGCTCAACCCAGAGGCCCTGATTTTGCCTACGGGCCTCCGCAGCCGGGATTCTGCCCTGCTCCATCTGGAGGCTACCAGGATCAGCATTATGGTGGAGCTCCTGCTTATGGAGGTCAGAACACATGGAGAGCTGAGCCAAGTCACCATGCCGCTCCTCCACCCAGCCAAGGGTACCAACCCGCTCCCCCGAAAAAAACCTACATCACTGACCCACCTGCCAGCCTGGCACCCTTCGGCGGTGGGTCTTCTGCTCCTCATAAGGTAAGGGCCACATCTACAGTATATAACAAACAAAAACAGAACTTTTCTGCACTTATAACTTAAAAATAATACTTAAGTATAAACGTGTACTCTTTTTAAGTACACTTAAATGGCCTTTTAGATTATATTATCTGCAAGTACAATTTTTGTTAAAGTTAAAGTGCACAACAAAGGTTCACATTAAATACATTAAATTCAGCGCACTTCTTTTTCGCAAGGGCATCCAATACATTGGCTTTTATGAGAAGGTAGAGTTTGCCATAAACTTTATTTTATGGGATTTTATGTTCAGATGAAACCAAAATAGCGCTTTTTAGATTAAATGTGTAGATTTGATGTATTATTGTATAGGTTGAGTGCTTGTCTCACATTTGTCAGATAATACAAAATAAGATTTTTTCAATTCAAATAATACCATTTCCATGCTTTCAAATACAAAAATACAATTTGAATTAAATAAATAGGATTTTAAATATTACATATCTTTGAAAGGCACTGCAAATCATGAAGGTTCTGGAAATATACTGCTCATTTTTATCCAAGAGCAGACGTGATGATGGAAAGGTACACAGAAGCACACGGCTGTCCTTATTCTGTGCACAATGAAAAATTCATGAAAATACTTTGAAAGTGTGTGTCTGTGTTTGTGTTGTTTGTGTGTGTGTATGTATGAATAATACATTTGTGGTAATTAATTATCTGTGTTCGTGTCCTATGATTGTGTGTTTAAGCTTGTAGCTTGTGTATTTTATGATTTATTGATTGTGCATGAGAGACGGAGAGCATTTTCAAAGGCTGCTTACCACACAAAACATGCTCCTATTTAAAATTAAACCTTGAATCTTTACACAGTCATAACAGCTCATTTAAAGAAACGGCTTAAGTTAACGTCTCAGAAACTTACTAAGAAAATGAAACTCGGCTTTATGTTTTACAATAACGTGTGTGTGTGTGTGTACAGTGTGTTACAGATCGTGAGTGAGTGACTTAGTGTATAATACTTAGTGTTGGTGATTTAATTGCTTGAGATAGCAATACAACAGGGAGTTTCTTTGCATCCTTCATCGAAATCTTCAGAATAAACTGTTATTTTAACCTTTATGAATTGTTAATGCAACTTCTCTGTAGGGCTTTACACTTTCTGACTCTATTTGTCTGAATAGAAACTGTGTTTATCTTATCTTACCTCACACATTCACACATCACTCTCTCCCTTTATTTATTTATTTCTCACTTTCACTTTCCCTACTCATGTCTTCCTATATGACATCTAGTTCTAACTTATTATTTATTAAAAGAGGAAAGAGGATGCAAATATTTCTGTTTCTTTTCTGTAGCTTTGTCAATTTAACTGAAGGCTCTTTAGTCTGTCTTCTGTACTTTTAAGTATGGAAATAATAAAGGTCGTCTGATTATCCATGTTTGGTGATGTCCATTTAAGCCCTTTAAAAGTTTAAAACAGTTAGTGTACTTTTGTATATATTAATCGATTCTCATTGTTACAAACGATATAAATTCTTAAATCTCAAGAATCGATTAGTCTAGCCTGTTTTCGGAACGTTTCACCTCCCGTTCAGTATATCTCAATAAGCGTTATGCTTTGTTACTTTTGATATGAAACAACGTCTCGAATTTCAAATTCTGTCCATTTTATTATAGTATTCAAACAATAAATGCCGTTTTGGCGCTGTTCAATGTGGACTGACAGATCGCTAAATCGCCTCAGTCCAAGGGAAGTGCGCGAAGCGGACGTGAACTGATCATCTGTTTCGTTTTAATACAAGCTTCAGCAAGAAGTAAACATGAATACACATTCGAAGGTATGTTAAAATATAGAGTACAACTTACCGAAATCGGTATACTGTCTCATGTAATCGCTCAATCAGTGTTTAAACGACAAAGACGTAAATGTAAACAGTGTCACGTAACGTCACATTTCCCTGGTGAAAAAAAACAGCATATGCTGGTTAGGTATGTTTTGATGCTGGTTTATGCCGGTCATGTTGCTGGTCAAGGACAGCATAAACCAGCAAAAGACCAGCTTAAACTAGCACCAAAACATACCTAACCAGCATCCCAGCATCAAAACATACCTACCAGCATATGCTGTTTTTTTCACCAGGGTTACCTCAGAAAAACGTATTTGGTGACCATAAAATTGTTAGTCAGCTTGAAAAATGAACCCTAGAAAGAGCATGCACCATATAACATCCATTATAATTTTTTACTGTTCTTCAGTGTTTAATTTACTGTATAAGTTGTTTTAAATGTTTATATTTCAAAAAACGTATTGGAGTAGAAATATAATTGTGTAGCTACTAATTGTAACTTTATTAAAAACTACATTGAGTGTAATTTAAGTGTTTGTATACAAATCAGTTCATTTTAATCTTCAATATTAATGCAGTGACTGTCTTGTATATTTTACGGCATTAGTTGAGAGATTTTTTTTCCTTGAGACATACTGTACTTAATATATGTCCAAAATAATCAATATCGATATCGGATCGAATCAGAAATCAAACTGAATTGTGAAAACCAGCATAATACATTTCAGAGCTTCACACTTAGTAGAGAGATGTTGCACTTGATTTGGCACAATGGCAATTTAACAGCCAGTTATTAAGAAGCAACATGCTGATGTGTGATCTCATCCCTGGTGAAAAACCAGCATATGCTGGTAGGTATGTTTTGATGCTGGGATGCTGGTAAAGTAATGTTTTGATGCTGGTTTAAGCTGGTCCTTAGCTGGTTTAAGCTGGTCCTTTGCTGGTTTATGCTGGTCATATTGCTGGTCAAGGACCAGCATAAACCAGCAAAGGACCAGCATAATCCAGCAAAGGACCATCTTAAATCAGCATCAAAACATACCTAACCAGCATCCCAGCATCAAATCATACCTACCAGCATATGCTGTTTTTTTTTCACCAGGGATACAGTGTAAATTCGTCTTTATACACAGAATATAGCTTTATTTTTGTTTTAGAAAGGGTGTCCCTTGCAAGAGGACCATCACTTAGTATTTAGGATTTAACACATGTTTTCATTTAGGTTTAAAATCAAGCTCTATGCTTTAAAACTGCGCATTTTACAAGTTGGCTTTCTGAAATTCAGCCAGGCAAGAGAACATCGGTCAACACTAGAGAACAAACAAGGTGTTGACACTGAATGCCACATGGCAGTTTCCTGTCTTATCGCTGGTCTTTCCCCTCGGGAGAACTTCTAGGTCACTACCTTGGAGTCCTCTGCAGACAGACAGCTTGAGGCGCCTCAGAATCAGTTACTCTTTTTAAAATTTCCAAGAATATCTGGTAATGTCTTTCACTATCAGCCCAAGGATGTAAAACATCCAGTCCAATTAGAGTGATGCAATACGTTATGTTATTATTAATATATAAGAGTGATGGGATGGTAAGTGGCAAGGCGCTGGGATGTGTCTTTTGCCTAGTGTCGTTGTAGGCCCTTTCTGCTCCATGCAGATTGTAGTCGCCTTTTAACTAGCAATCGTTTCTGTGTCATTGGTTTACTCATTGTGAAGCAGAAAATATGCAGTGCTTTGCAAAAGAAACGCCACACTCAATAACTTAATGCCATTCAGAAATTCAAAAGGACAAATATTATTATGGAAAAAAGGAATCTTTTTTTGGAGTTGCCTCAGAGAGCCATTAAACTGATTCATTTTCTGCTGGCTGCTCCATGGAGATGGCTATTGTGGTCTCTGCATACACACTCTCCATAGCCACAATCTGGGGAAAAGAACACACCCTTGAGCCCACACTAATTCAAGGATTTTATGCACTAGTACAAACAACTGCAGCCCAGGCCGTTGGGAATAGCTCATCAAGGACTGTGTTTAACTAAACACAAAATAAATACCACATTGTAAGGAGCAGCCTCATGTATTAAGAAAACAAATTAACATTATTCGAAACACAAGTACATTATGCTGTGAGATGGCAGCTCTAGTCTCAAAATAGTGCATCAGAAAACAAAAAGATGATGTTTTATGGGTCTTCGAATTTCTCTTTGATCCCTCCTCCCCCCTTATTGTATTCATTTTCTGTACTTTCTAAACCGTAATACAGATTTGTTGTTTCAGTATTTAATTCATTTAAGAATGCTGGTCCCTGAACTTTGAGAAGTCAAGATCTTGTATGATGAGGCATTATCCAAAGGATCTTATTAGTAAGTGTAGGTATATTAGTATATGCTACTGTATTTTCATATTTTTTCACCAGATAGACAAACATAAACATACAGTCAAACCAAAATTTATTCAGACACCTTTAGCATTTCTCACATTATTTGCTGTTTGGAAAATGGTAATAAAATATGACATGAACTTAGAGTTAAACTGTGTCAGAACAAATTCATCTTGATAATGTCAGATAACTTTGATAGAAAGGTATGTAATGGATTACAATCAACCAAAAATTCATACAGCTGTTAGTATGACAATATTTGAAGAGTTCAGATGCAAAAGCTTCTAAATCCATCCGATGTATTTCTTTAAAATTAGCATTTCTTTCTGGCTACTTTGTATAGGTTTTTATGTAAGTACTGGTACTTCTAATTGAGCTGACGCTGGAATTTAGCTAGTTTGAAGTAAAAGTATTTGATGACGTATAATATGTGTCAGGAGCATTCACTCAGTATCATTATCTCATTTTTGACCGAGATGGCTTTTAGCTGGTTTTGCATCTGAACTCTTAATTTAGACAACTATCAATACTTTGTTGACCAGTTACCAAGAAAAGCTTCGTTTTGTTTAGGCTGTGTTGTAAAAAGGGTCACATTAGCAATTAAAGAGAAAACACTTAACCAAAACATGGTCAGTTCAAAGTGTCCGAATAATTTTTGGTCCCATATTTTTATTAATTTTACTGGTAGTTCACTGTATGAAGAATTTTGGGGTATAATATGTATAATATGATAAGTTTTTTTTTTTATATTGTAATAATATTTTACAATATTACAGTTTTTTTTTTTTATTATTAGGTATTTTTGATTAAATAAATGTGGTCTTGGTAGGCATAAGAGAATTTAAGAATATATGTATTTATGTGTTCATTCATGTATTCATTCATGTGTATATTTATTTATTTATTTATTTTTTGTAGTGTACTGTATATAGAGTAATATGTTACATAATATATTGTGACTTATTATTACTATTATTATTATTTTATTATTATGTTAGACACTGAGTCTACATGTGTGCCTACTACATTTCTAAACAAATAACTAACAAATTTATAAATGGTAATGTATACAAATCTATAGAATCGCTATAATACTAATTGTACCATTACAGATTAATTTGCTATTTAATATGGGATTTGTAAAGATTTTATGTTTCTAGCGCTGTGCATCTTTCATGTTTTAGATACGTCAACACATCCATTGTCATACTGAAATGTCCGAATAATTACGAATAATTACATATTCTTTTCTGGGCGGCATTTTGTATGCCCAATATTTTCAATACATCCTTAGAAATAGTGATGTCTACCAAAGTTGAGAAGCTGACCTCTGACCTTTTCAGTCGTAGTCTTTTGGAGACTATTGATATAAAAACCTCATCCACATTGTTGTCTATTCTTTAGCAAAGCTCATTCAGCAGTCTTTGTGAAAGCCCGTACCAACTAAACGATTGAATGTCTTTTATGGAACAAAATTATTTCATCCAGCTCTTGCTATTTTTGTGTTGCTCAGACTGCTTGGCCTTGTCTCATGGTGAGCTGTAATTGGCTTTTAATTGATTAAGTGTGTACTTAATGCTGTACCACAATGACCACTTTAATGGAGCCCACCAACATGTTTCTGCAGGGACGTCCTTCAACCTAAAAAGAAAAAATATTGTGACACCACATATGTGTTACACCTGCCTCACCAGCCTGCTGCAGATAAACTTTACGGGCTACATTTGTGATGTTTTTGCAGGGTCTTGATGAAGAGCCCATTTAAATTAGGCTTTATTAATCTGATTATAAAGGCAGCTCTGTTTTGGATTTAGAGATGTTTGAAGAAAATGTGGACTGTGTGTTTCCATTTTCACCTCTTGTAATTATGATTTCTTTAAGCTTCATAATCTAAGGTCTACTATTACCAGACTCCTCTCATGTCAAGCAAGCACAGCCATCAAACATCCAGCTGAACGTGAGCACTAAAGAGCTCTGAAACAATTATTTTCCCCTTGAAAGCAATGCGCAGTTCGAAAACACGACAGCACGGTGACCTCTCTCACAGCACAATGCATTTGATCCTGATGTTTTCCAACTCAGCTGATTCTGTCATTCTAATGAGAAGCTTTTCCTGCCCTTTTAGCCGTAATCTGTTTATTTTCCTTTCCGTCTGTATCGCCACACTTTGAACTTAAATCTCTGAACGGAGCAGCGGCACAATATAAAAGCCAGATTAGAGTAAAAGCCAAAGCTGTCAACTTTGTCTTTACTGTTGTCAGTCTATCCAGATGTCATGTCAGGACGTTTCCATAACCCTCCACACAATGCAAAACCGACTAATCTGATGTATAAATAATCTCAAATATCAAGCAAATAATAGACGGCTTAAGAGGAACAAGCAATGGCCATTTCCTGGCCGTGGTTCATCGAGAGGTCTGCGCTTGTATATTCGCATCCATTGGCATTGAAGTAGAACTTTCGCTTTGTGTCCCTTGTCGCAGTGATCATTAGATGTAATTGAGAGCTGTCACGGAGGGTCAGCGTCATTATAAGTCTGTAATCACTTCCCGTCCAGTTGTCGTCGCTTTGTGCTGATTGGCTGAGACTCTTGCATCTCATCTCTGATTGGTTTGCGTCTTTGATATTAGAAGTAAGGTGTAAAAGTGAAGGCTTTTCACATCAACACAGCTCAAGGACACTTAATTAAGCAAATCTGCCAGCGAACGTTTGATCTCATTTTTCGAATGGAGGGGGAATTTCATGGCTGCTGGTTCATTTAGCGATTTCTTCAACTTTCTCCATCTTTTCTGATCTTCCTCTCCTACTCTTTCTCTCGTCGCGTCTCCCTCTCTAAATTGGGGAAAGGCTAAGCTGGATGATAGCTTGTGTTATTGCTGAGCTTGAGTGACAATTGACAGGGGGAGGATTATTCTCAACTGCTCAACCCCTACAGGCGGCTAAAGCCCCCTAGAAGGTCAATGATGGTTTCAGCTGTCAAATATTCAGCTTTCGTATGTTTGACGTTCCGCTCCCCCACCCGTCTCTCTTGCTGTCTGCTTTTGGTAGAGGCTGTTTTCTTCTCTGACTCACATATCAACATTTGCATGGGACCTCGTCAACACCTGCTCAAAATAACCTCTTCTAGGACATCATTAAGGGGCTCGCTGACCTCACAAACTCTTAATTCAGTCCCCTTTTGGCATTATTCCTGTGTTGGCTTGGGCCACTACCAATGTTTTAGGCCCTTTTTGGTTTTATACAGGGAATATCACTTAACGTGATTAATATTCAAAATGAATAAAAATGAAAATTAATCTGATTTGCTGAAAAGCAATACTTTCATTCATCAAGGATGCATTAAAATAAACAAAAGTGACAGTAAAGATTTAATTTTACTTTTGCTACTTTCTATTCATCAAAAAAATTGTGGTTTCAACAAAATATTAAGCAGCACAACTGTGTTTAACATTGATAATAGAATGATTTATGATGGATCACATTATACTGAATACTGGATGGAATATACTGTATTAAAATAGAAAAAAAAGTTATTTTGTAATAATGTTTCACAATGTTACTGATTGTACTACCAAGTTCTGTCATGAAACTCTAGATGGCCCAGACTTATGGGTCGTTAACACAAATTGATGATGTTCACAGTGTTAAACTACTTGGCACAAGATGATTGGTTCATGTTGCGCACACAGCCAATGAGCTTGCTGCTTTACATTTAAATGGCTGTTTAGTATTCACTAGAGCATTTCACAGCATGCACTGAGAGTTCCTGTGAATCCCTCCACCTCCCCAGCTCCACCTATATAGATCTGCTACAGCAGAGGTGCCCAACCCTGTTCCTGGAGATCGACATTCTTGCAGAGTTTAGTTCCAACCCTAATCAGACACACCTGTCATCAATTATCAAGTGCTCCTTCAGATCCTAATTAGCTGGTTCAGGTATGTTTGGTCAGGGTTGGAGCTGAACTCTCCAGGAAGGTTGATCTCCTGGACCAGGGTTGAGCACCCCTGCGATACAGTATGGTTTATTATATATGCTATTTGTGCAGCAGAAGATGTCTGAAATACTCACAGCACTGTTTTGGCATATATATTTGCCGTAGCAAGTTCCTGTACTTGCTTTGCAGCAGCAATAATCTATAGCAGCAATAGCCATCATCAGCAGCACCAAGACCAAATACATTAACATCGTCATATCCATTACTATCCTAAAATCTTCCAGTTGTTGTCATGATAAAACTGTTTTTAATCTAATAAATGCAACCTTAGCATAAGAGAACTTTTTACAAAAACACTTAAAAATCCCCAAATGATTGAACAGTATTTTAAATGCCAAATAATCTAAGAATATTTGGTCCTACTGAAAAAGCTGTACCTATAACTCTGGTTTTGGGTTACATAAAACGGCCTCTGACCCTACAGTGGTCTTGTCTGACCTTTGTCATGTTCATCGGATATGAAAAACAACCCCAGCAATGTACTGGCTGTACAGTAGGTTCACTTCAGTGCTGTATACAGGCACATAAACACACTCAAATCCATACTTCAGGAGTGTCCAGTCCTGCTCCCAGAGGGCCACTGTTCTGTAGAGCAGTGTTTCCCAACCCTGTTCCTGGAGGCACACCAACAGTGCACATTTTGGATGTCTCCCTTATCTGACCTATATATTTCTGTTCCTCGAGTCTCTACTAACGAGATGATGAGTTGATTCAGGTGTGTTTGATCAGGAAAAGTTGGAAAATGTGTAGTGTTGGTGTGCCTCCAGGAACAGGGTTGGGAAACACTGCTGTAGAGAATAAGTGTGTTCAACTTGAAGCAGCACTACACAGTCCGATCGTTGTAGGACATCAAAGTACCGTGAGAGATATAGAGAGCAGACGCTCCTAATGCTTTTGAATCGCTCTCGCGGTACTTTGATGTCATACACTGATCGACGCTTCAAGTCGAACACACCTTTTATCTCCAATCCCAATTAAACACACCTGAAACAGCTAATCAAGGTCTTACTAGGCCACAGATGTCAAACTGTTCCTGGAGGGCCACAGCCCTGCAGAGTTTAAATTTAACCCTAATAAAATGCACCTGATCCAGCTAACCAAGCCCTTCAGGCTTAAACTGGGCGCACACTGTGCGATTTTTAATAGTTCTTTTACAATTGTTAATTGTACACACCCACATGAAAACAGCGGAGCAACCGGTGTTTATTATAACAAAAGCAGCATATCATACGAAACATGAATTCCGTGAGAGGAGGATGGAAGCGTTAGAATATATGGCGGTTAGAAGAAATTTCTAGCAATAATTCTGTTAATGGCTTGTCTTGAAAAACGAAGTTTGTCGTAGAAGTCACACTGCAGGACCGTGCGCCAAATATTCTGACACTGCAAGAATTTCGTCTGAGGTAAAATTTGATCGCAACGGCCATTAATCGGCTGTTGGTGAACATGTCAAACCAGATTTGACATGTTCAGAGACCACAGATTTTAGCCTAGGATTGTAGGAATCTTTTAGGATTTCCAAAATTTGTCTCATACAGCCAAATCGTGGCCAAAATTGCACATTGTGCAATAAGGTTTACTTAAAAACTACATGCTTTGTTTGTCAGAGCAGGGTTGGAACTAAACTGAGTTTGACACCCCTATATTAGGCATACTAGAAACTTCTAGAAACAGGAGTTTGGACACTCCTGACATACTTGCACAACATTCACTGCCAAAGGAATCATATGGTTTCACTCTTCTGCATGTGTTGAGAAAAAGCATGCACACACACAATCACATGCAATTGATTTTTTGTTGTTGAGTCTCATAAAAGGCTGCCTCAATTTGATCAATATACAATAAAACAAGTGATATTGTGAAATATTACAATTTAAAATAGCTGTTTTCTTTGTTAATACATTTTCAAATTTAACTTTATTTCCATGAAAGCTAAGTTGAATTTGCAGGAGTTACTAATCCAGTCTTCAGTGTCACATGATCCTTCAGAAATGATTCTAATATATAATGTCTATATAATAGTTGTAGTACATACTGCGAATAATGTTACTTATCATATTATCATTGCATTTACATTCTGAAAGTTGTGAATACGCTGTAAAAAAATGATTTAAAAAGTGAATTTAACAGTAAAAGGCTGTTTCCATACTACAGATTATACAGTGAATAACTGTAACAGAGACCTTATATTTAATGTAATTTTACAGTAAAATACTTTGTTTTTGGAAGTGAAAAAGAACAAGTCGATGTATAATTTTCAGTACATTTCAGACATTCAGTTCCCTGTATGACACTTCACATTTGATGTTTTTTTTAGTTGAAATAACTGTTTTACTTAGGTTTTTTTTTTTGTCTTATAAGTTGTGTAGGGTTTAATCTTACATCTAATGTTGTTGAATGAATGTTTATTGCATCATTTAAGTGTGAATGACACTGTGCCCCTTTCATATATAAATATTTTCCTCTCAGTTTGTGGAAGAGCTGTTTGTGATGAGCTTTGATTCATCATGTGGCTAATTTAGGTGGTTGTCAGTGAATTACAATGGGAAAATAGGTTGGTATATTAACAGCATATTACTTAATTAAATTTAACTTAAGTTAAAGGAGAAGTCCACTTCCAAAACAGAGATTCACATATAATGTACTCACCCCCTTGCCATCCAACATGTTTATGTCTTTCTTTCTTCACTTGTAAAGAAATTATGTTTTTTGAGGGAAACATTTCAGTATTTTTCTCATATAATGGACTGCTATGGTGCCCCGATTTTGAACTTTCAAAATGCAGTTTAAATGCGGCTTCAAACGATCCCAGATGCGGTTGTAAATGATCCCAGCTGAAAAAGATATACTTTTCAATGCCAAACGCTCAACTTGTCTTACTCCTGGTGGACTGTTTTTGTTCCGGTTCATGACAGTTAGGGTATGTCGAAAAACTCCCATCTCATGTTTTCCCTCAACTTCAAAAACGAGCTATACTGCTGTTTTACCTTTTTTGTTAAGGGTGTTTAATCTTCTTTGCATGTTCACATTGCAAAGACTGGGTCGGTACTTCTGCAGCGATGTAGGATGATTTTGAAATGATTTTTGAAGTTGAGGGAGAAAATACAATTGGAGTTTTTTGACAAACCCTAACTGTCTTGAACCAGAATAAACAGAGTTCAGGGAGAGCAAGACAAGACGAGCGTTTGAGATTAAAAAGTATTTAAATTGTATTTTTTTAAATGAAAATAATCAATCATTTCGCTAGATAAGACCCTTCTTCCTCAGCTGGGATCGTTTACAACTGCATTTGGCATCGTTTGAAGCCGCATTTACTTTGCATTTTGGAAGTTCAAAATCGGGGCACCATATCAGTCCATTATATGGAGAAAAATGCAGAAATGTTTTCCTCAAAAAACATAATTTCTTTACGACTGAAGAAAGAAAGACATGTGAATCTTTGTTTTGGAAGTGGACTTCTCCTTTAAATCTGTAAAACCCAAAATGTTGCTACCATATTTTTAACGGTGAATTTCTGGTAACCACACCTGCTGGTATTTTACCATAAATGTCATGGATTTGTATTTTACAGTGTAATTTTAAAGAGTTATCCATACAGTATATCTAGAGTACTTGTGTTCTTAGTAAATGCCCTCTTGTCCTTATAAATGATGTGTTAATGATTTTTTACTAGGCATGCTCAGTGTTTGTTTAGAGACAATCACATAATCGATAAATGGGGAACAAAGCCTGCTCGGATGACAGAATACATAGCAGGAAGTAAAAACAGAGCAGGCAGTGTTTCAGTTGTTTTACACAAGTGGAGTTCCTCTGCCCTGCTCACACACACACACACACACACACACATAGAGTTTAATCTGTTCCTGGAGAGTAACTTCTCTTGTCAGTGTTAGCCGCCAGCAAACAGCCGAATCAGCTCTCAGCGTTCCAAATAGTGCTGAACTCTTATAGCTCTGTTGCCCCTCATCGAGAATCTGGGAGATTTTGTCTGGAACAAAAAACTCTAATATAAGAAACAAGAGGCAGAGTAAGTAGCTAAAGATATACAGGCCTCGCTGACACTCAGTAATATGATTAGCTGCATTCTAGAAACATAGAAGCTCTTGGATTTGCCGTTGCTCAGTTGGAAGCACACGGGGGCTGGTTCTTGACAATGGCATCCAATGCTTGTGACCTTGTTCTTTATTCGCTTGTGAATTTGAAGAGTGACAAGCCATTAAACTGATTGACAGCAGGGTCAGTGTAGTTTAAGAGGTTCTGTCTATGGGACAACAACCTTCCCCTCCAACCTTCAAGTTCAGTATTAACAGAAAAAGAGAACATTCATGCTTACATATACAGCAGATGCTGGCCATTAAAAAATAGATGAGGGCCGCATAAACCGTGCAGTATTTCTGGCCTTTAGTTAACTCTCTTGTGTATCGTTTTGAGGGTCTTCTCAAAAGAAGAACGTTGAATGATAATAAACTAAAAAGTAAACTTGAGTTTGCTGAGACGATTAGGTCAGCAATCCGGCATTGTATGGGAACGCATTAAATTCTAGCTGTTTCTTCAGCTTAAGAAAAATGCAAAATGGAAGCTGAATTGACACTATCAGGGAGACATGATGACATTTAAAGGTCAACTTTGTGTGAATAATCTGTTTCTCCTAAAAAACTAACAGCGTTCAATGTTCAAATTCAGAAGTAGCTGTCTAAATTATGTTTGCGTTATTGTAGATGTCACGCAGGGCATTTTTTAAAATTATATATATATATATATATATATATATATTTTTATAATGTTTTTCAAGTGAGGCCTGTAGTTTCTGTTTTTACTTGCCCTAGCAAGTTTTATTTTTTTTTTTATTTTTTTTTTTAATTTAAAAAAATAAAAAAATTGCTAGAAATAATATTTATATTTTTAGATATATTTTTCATTGAATGTTACCTTTCCCCCCATACATTTAAACTTTAAATTGAAACTAGAAATATTAGTATTTCTCTTTTTATTTTTGCTTTCTTTTTAATCATTTGAAAATGTTTTTTTATTTCTTTATATTTGCATAAATACGTTTTTTTTTTTAAAGAAGTCTCCTTTGCTCACCAAGTCTGCATTTATTTGATCCAAAGTACAGCAAAACAGTAAAATTTTGAAATATTTTTACTGTTTAAAATAACTGTTTTCAATAATAATAATAATAATAATAATTTTAATTATTTTAAAAATAATATTTGAATATATATGAAAATAAAATTTATTCCTGTGATTTCAAAACTGATTTTTTTAGCATCATTACTCCAGTCACATGATTCTTCAGAAATCACTCTAATATTCTGATTTGCTGCTCAAAAAACATTTATTATTATTATTATCGAAAACAGCTGAGTAGATTTTTTCAGGTTTCTCTGAAGAATAGAAAGCTCAGAAGAACAGCATTTGTCAGAAATGAAAATCTTTTATAAAACATTATAAATGTCTTTATCATAGCTTTCTATCAATTTAAAGCATCATTGCTGAAAAAAAGGATCAGTTTCTCTAATTTATTTACAAAAAAAAAAAAAAAACCATTAAATAAAAAAACTCACTCCAAGCTTTTGAATGGTATAGTTTATAATGTTACAAAAGCTTTTTATTTCAAATAAATGCTGATCTTTGGATCTTTCTATTTATCAAAGAATCCTTAAAATGTAGTCAGCTGTTTTAAATACTGATAATAATAATAATAATAATAATAATAATAAAATGTTTCTTGAACAGTAAATCAGATTATTAGAATGATTTCTGAAGGATCATGTGACACTGAAGACTGGAGTAATGATGCTGAAAATTTAGCTTTGATCACAGGAATAAATTACATTTTTTAATAAATTAAAAAAGAAAGCAGTTATTTTAAACAATAAAATATTTCACAGTATTACTGTTTTTGCTGTACTTTTTTTATGTTTTGTTGCAAGAAATTCCAGCAAGCTACAAATTATACAGCTATAGGGTAATTCCATGAACTCATAAACTCATTTTTATTGCATATGATACAAAGCATTACTCATTGGTTTGTAATTTGTAATACGTTATTCTCTCTCTTATATTCTCTCTCTAATCATTTTTACAATTTCTAACCAGATAACGTGATCTTGGTTATAAATGAGCAGAATTAGCAACAACAATGTAGAATACATCAAAGAAGATCAAATGTTGACTGTAAGTATGCAAGGCATTACAATGGATATAAAGGTTAATGAATAGGACTAGTTAAGGACTACAGTTACTGTGTTTTTCAACTGGCCAGTGGGACACCTTTGTTGTTAAGTCATGTAATAGTACATACGCAGCTGTAAAAGATTACATGAACCATAATTTATGCATTTGACCGTATACACCCTGGTTCACATGCTTCACATGAACAGTTTGGTATTACATAATGAAAGATATATAGATTTTTGTAACACAACCATCGATGGTGACCTTTCATTCTTTGTAGCATCACCATGAGCTAAGTGAATTTCATGCAGATAACATACTGCTAATACTGCAAGTGTGGTCAGACAGTACATCCTGTTGTGTTGTGCTTCTAATCATAAATCTGTTTTTCCCCTCATATTTATGTACGTGTGCAACAGAGTTTTTCTATTGTGCTGTAATGTAGGGATGTTCCAGTGTGCAACCCTTCTAGAAAATGAACACGTCGGCCTTGTCAAGTTACACTCTTGTGTAATACAGTGTGGATAGATGGATTGTTGAGTACCGGATGTACTGAAGGTTTTTAGTAGTGCACCAGCAGGAAACTGGAGAAGTGTTTGGGAACACTTGGGACACTTAGGAGCTTCCTGTCTGTTTAGGAACATGAATATAAACCCCTGCTTAGAAAGAGGATGAGTTTGAATCTGTTTCACGTAATTTGAAGTGAATTTAATGCTATGTAGGCCTAGTGTTTGACATGTGTTTGTGGAATTTTGCTGACACTTTCTCACCTTGTCAGTGTTGCCCGTACTCTAATTTAGCTGATCTCTCTGGTTAATGATACTCATACTCAAGTCTTGTGACAGGTGATCAATTGCGTTTTTTGGCACTGCATTTGTGAGATCTAAAATTGGTTGGTTATTGATGTAGCTGTGGGCCTCTGCGGTTGGTCTCTAGTTGCTGAATGTTTGAAAGTGTAAAGGTTAAATGACCAATTTGAAAGGATGCTGGAAGGATGTCTGTGAATCAGGTTTCACTTCTACCCCAAGTTTCTCCCCTCTCCCCAGGGGTGCAGCTCTATAGATCCCCAACTCCTACAGCCCACCCCTGTCCTGTCTGATATAACACCACCTTTTTACTGGTAACACTAAACTGTTCACCTTGTAAAAGTTTGCATATCATGTCCTTGTAAACCTCAAGTATCCTTTTCATTATGTAAGCACCAAACACTTTGTAAAGTCAATCAAAAGTGCCTACTTGTGTGTATGCGTGTGTTTTACTTTGTGTATGTATATAACTAATAATATTTTTAGTAATATAGAATAAGAAAAATATGTTTTTAAACATATAATTTGTCATAATTTTAGGGTCAGTATCAGTTTGATATGATTTTTTTCATGAATTAAAACTTATTTAGTGAAAATTGGGGGGTAATTTTTTTTTTTTTTTTTTTTAATTTGTTTATTTTATTTTATGTAGAAAATGATTTCAGAACTGAACTCTCTATCTCTCTCTCTATATAGTCATTTTTATATATAAAAATGTGATTTTTGTCAATTGTCAGTATCAGTTTGATAGGATTTTTTCATAAATTACTACTTATTTAGTAAAGACAGTAAATTACAAAAAGTAAAAAATATATAAATATATTTCAAATAAATGTCATTTTAAATATTAATAGAGAATCCTGGGGAAAAAATGTATATTGTGTTTTTTTATTAATTAAATAAAATGAAATAAATGTAATTTAATTTAATTTATATACTATATAATATATAATTATATTTTATATATTTATATATATATATATATATATATGAAAATTGTTAAAAACAATGGAGTGGAGTTATCTGTTTTTATATATATAAATGTATTTTTATTTATTTTTATCATTATTATTTTACCAAATCAACATATTAGAATGATTTCAAGACTGGACAGGATTAAGGACTGCTAAAAATAAATATAAAAATATATTATACACATATTATTTAAAATAAATATAATTTCAAATATAACTTTCTATTAATCAGAAAATCCTGAAGAAAAAAAAAAGATACAATAAAAACGAATTTATGCCTGTATGTGTTTATTTATTTATTTATTTATTTATTTATTTATTTGAGCACCAAATCAACATATTAGAATGATTTCTAGACTGGAATAAATTACATTTTAAAACACATTACACACATTAACACATCAAAATTACATTCTAAAACACAAAAGTATTTCAATCAAAATATTGCAGCCTTGGTAAGCATAAGAAACTTCTTTCAAAATTATTTAAAAAAATAAAAAAAATACTGCGCCCAAACATTTCAACGGTAATGATGTTCTTCAGTATTATATAATAGTATTATTTAATTGTCTTATTAAGTGTAACAGTATCACAAGCAATATTTCATAAATATAAACTTTACAATTGTAATGTACTATATGTACATATATATGTACAGTACGTATATAACACTCTTTTAGTTTCCCATCAGCACTTTTGTAATCTTCATAGTCTGCTGTAGGTTCCCTTGTTTGAATATTTGCTCTGTGAGAAGGAAGCTCTGATCCATATGGGCTCCTCGGAGGGAACTTGAGGTCAGTGTCTGCACTGGCTAAGCATGGATGTTTTGTAGAGGACCCAAACTGCTGACAACAGTACTGCTGGTTTCATTTGTCAGAGTGGGCTCTCTGTATATCAGGCGGGCCGAGCCCTGCGCCGGCCGTTAATAATAAAGCACTGACACTCTTCTGCTCCGCGGTCCTAGAGCGAGCACTGGCGGTGCAGTAAATTACAGCTCAGATCAATACTTCTCCGTCTCTTTCTGAGAGAGAGAACGTTGCTCTGCCAATCAATCTGCATCTATATTGTGTGTTTTGTTTGTCAGCAATTTCAGTATGGAACACAATGAGACTTGTAAGCAGTTACATTATTACATACCGTTTGTTGTAGCCAAGTACGTACTCGGAGGAACCAAGGAATTGCTATTGTTAAGTCGAGTTTAAATGAGATTGGGAGTAGCCTGTCCAGTTGGTCCTGTCAGTCACGCACGGCCTACAGTTTAAAGTCAGCTTTGACAGCTTGAGGCCACATTGGAGATCTAGGATTCAAGCTTTAATTTAAAAAAGTTTTTTTCCCCCCAACTTTTTACCTAAATTGTTATGTTAGTAATATAATTTGTTATGGAATCATTTTATTAAATTATAAAAATGCAGTATAGTAGCGTCTCTCTCGCCTCCTCTGAGCCCATTGACTTTTAACAGACCCCCTAAAGTGTGTGGTGAGTTTAGTGGGGGGTAATTAAGAAACAATGGGGGAAACGTGAGAAGAGGCAATGCCTCCATTGCAGTGTGATTGGATATGACTGGTTATGTTCAGCTGTGATTGGTTCATGTGATAAATCCCACCTTTTGTGTTTGTGTTAATAGGAAGATTAATTAAACAACCACACACTTAGATATAAAGACTTTGTTACATTAAAATAAGACTTAAAATGGTATGAAAACATGATCTGTGACAGTTTTTAGTGAGTGATCAGCTTGGTATAATTTAAAGTAAATCTCCATGTCTGATGACTGACTGATGATCCAAAATATTCAAAAATTCTTAAACGCTAACAAGGCTAAAGCTAAAAGCTATTAAAAAGAATAGCTGAACATATGGTTCACAAATAAAATATATTGTTTAAATTGTTACTGCCTTGTTATTATTTTGGAATAAATGTTAAATGCTTAAAAACACTAACTTGAGATTCATACTCATTATTCATTACATTTTTAATGTTTTTTTTTTCCTTTTTCTGATAGGATGTTTATTTAACCACGAAAATGTGACTAGGGTATGAATTTACATTAAACAAAACAAAACAAAAACTTATATGTGTATATATAGATATATATAGATATATAGATATAGATAGATAGAATTTATTGTTTTGATCTCGTCCACATGTGACACATACTTCCCTTTTCTGTGACACATACTTTCAATCTTAAATTGTGAAAATGAATCAGAAGAAGATTATTACATATTGAAATGCGTGACAATTTAAAGTAGTATAATAATCATTATCAGTATAATCATTTAATCACAATTAATCACGTTTAATCACATAATCGATACAATCACAATTTCCTTATTAATCATTTTCCCAATTATTTATATCAGTGCAATTAAAGTTTTGCATCATTTCCATCCCAACCAACAGTATCTAAAGTCGGTGTGCTTGCTTACCTAATAGAAATCAGTGTATAAATAAAAAAATAAATAAAAAGGAAAAAGAAAAGAAAATTATAATAATAAAAAATAGTGCTTTTCAGCTTAAACTCATAAAAACTGCATTTATTACAAAAACTCAGTAAAATCAGTAACTGTGAATATTATTAGTTTAAAATATCAATGTTTTAAAATTATTTCATTTTTTATTTATTTTTTTTTTTTTACATTTTTGTGACATAAATCTCTTTACTGTCACTTTTGATCAATTCAGCAACATAAAAGTATTAAGAAAAATAGTAACACTGTACAATGTTTCATTAGTTAACATTAGTTAACTACATTAGTTAACATGAACTAAGAATGAACAATACTTCTACAGCATTTATTAATATTAATGTTAAATTCAGCATTTACTAATGCATTATTAAAATCACAAGTTGTGTTTGTTAAAAATTTGTTAATGCACTGTGATCTAACATGAGCAAACAATAAACGACTATTTTTATTAACTAAAATTAACAAAGAATAAAAAACTGTGTAATAAATGTATTGTTCATTGTTTGTTTATGTTAGTTAATACATTAACTAATGTTAACAAACGACATCTTATTGTAAAGTGTTACCAGTGAAATATAAGTATTAATTTTTATTTTTTTAATGTACCATAAATTATAGAATTCTCCTGTGATGCATTTATATACACTATTTAACAATGTTAGTAGATAGATGAAACCAGTGAGAGTGTGAGAAGTCTGTCTCAAGAAAGTTTACCTTCCGCAAGAAGAAAACTGCCCATTATACCCTTTTGGCCTCTTGTCTGTGTCATCAAGATTATTGTGTTTGGGTGTCTGGATTTACTGTATTCTACTGTACTATCCTCCCTGCATTACAGTGACCCCTGCTGAGCGGCATCTCTTACAGCACGCTGTCACTTTCCAGCCCTCATCATGCTCTAGTTCCCCTCTGTGCTGGACCACACTGTTTTAACTCATGACATTCTATGTGTGTGTACGTGTATAGGTGAATACATGTAGACAGGAAGCATCGTGCTCATAGCTGGGTGTTTTGTCTGTGGAGCAGATAATTTGGCGTACTGGTGTTTGGACAGGAGATAACCTTCAGACCCTCATTCAAATCATCTGTCATTTGCTTAGAGTTTGTTGTCAGGTGATGGGAAGGATTGACTCTCTTCATGGCGAGCAAATGATAGGGAGGCCAAACCAGTGAATCACAAGGAGGAAGCGCACGAGAGAGTCAGGACATTGATTTTTAGGTGCGAACCTGTGTAGATGTTCATTACGCTCCCCGCCAGTGTTTAAATATAAATAAATGGCACCTTTACTAAAGGCAAGAACAACATAACGACCGGCAATTACAGCCGTGCCGAAAGAACACGAGAGGATGTGTTCAAAGACAATGTTTTTGTGTAATGATAGGTAAAAAAAAAGAACAGCTAACTGTCACTTATGCTTCCCTCTGCGTGTTGAACCCTCGATGAACATCTCTTATAACCCGTACGCTACCTCTCTGCATCTCTCCCACTTTTTCTAGCTGGCTTTCTTCTTCTAGGGCCGCTCTTAGCACTTCAGATTTGCTCTTATCTGTTAGCACGGAGATGTGTCAGTTCCAAAAACCTGACCTACTTTTATACACACACACGCACGCACACACGCTCACCTCCGTCATACAGCGAGAGAAGCATCATACATTACAGGCTACATACGTCAAGGCGAAAGCGATTTTCTAAGAGCGTAGCGTCTTCATATGCTCTTCGTGTCAAGTTTGGACTTCCGATAGTGGGAGTTCCTTGATCTTTCTTTTTAATTGTTATCAATGCCATGCTTTCTCTCTTTATACAGATCTCCATCATCATAGTTTCTTTCTTCAGACTTAGCTGTTGTGTTTTTCCCACTTACTTTTTAATTAGAGCTGAAAACAACATGACCCATTTTATGCAGAGGGAAATGTATACTTTCTGTGTGTGTTTGTATTTGTGTGTTTGCTAGCTCCTCTCTAGGTGGCCTTGAGCTTGTTTTTGCCTCTGTTGTGTTTTCTTTGCTTTTTCCCGCTCGGCAGTAGCCGACTGTCCTTTGCAGGTGTGTTTTATTTATTTATTTTCGCACTTATTCACTTAATGCCTCTTACCATAGAATGTGACAGATATCTGTGGTATGTCCGCTTTCAACATCACCATGTACCCAAACACACACACACACAAACACACACACTGTACTATGGTTCCAAGTACTGTAAACAAGGTCAAAATGAGAACTAAGATGCCGAAACAATGGCGTTAAATCAGCAAAATTCTTGCTTTAAACATTAATGCATTTACATCTTTGAATACATTGAATTCTATGCAACGAAAAGGTGTAGAAACTATTTTGACTCAGAAATTGCTAGTAAAATTCTGACATATTTACAAAGTAATGGCATGTAACACATTCAATTAAACATGAAATTTTAAAGTAGAATAACTGAAATAGCATTTTCTTGTTCTCTAATGATCTTTGTTTTATTCATATACAGTTGATGTCAAAAGTTTACATATACCTTGCAGAACCTGCAAAATATAAATTATTTTGCCAAAATAAGAGGGATCGTACAAAATGCATGTCATTTCTTATTTAGTACTGACTTGAATAAGATATTTCACGTAAAAGATGTTTACATATAGTCCACAAAATGAAATAATAGTTGAATTTATAAAATCAGCATCAATGAATGTTTGAACCTACTGTAATAGTTGCACATGAGTCCCTCAGTTGTCCTCAGTGTGAAAAGATGGATCTCAAAATCATACAGTCATTGTTTGAAAGTGTTCAAATGCACAAAAATGCTAAATAAAAAAAAAAAGTGTTTTGAATTTTCTTAAATAGTTGAATTTTCAACTTGAATTTTCCTGAAGAACAGCGGGCAGTTTCACTGTTCAGGACAAACAAGGGATTCGTGAACAACTATCACTAAAAAAAAAGAAAAAAAAAGAAAAAGAAAACAGCTGTGGATCATTAAGGTAACAACAAAGTATTAAGAAACAAATGTATGTAAACTTTTGAACAAGGTCATTTTTTTTTTTTAATTCAACTATTGTTTTTTTCTTGTGGACTGTATGTAAACATCTTTTATGTGAAATATCTTATCCAGGTCTGTACTAAATAAAAACTTACATGCATTTTGTATGATCCCTCTAATTTTGGTAAAATAATTAACATTTTGCAGATATTGCAAGGTGTATGCAAACTTTTGATCTCAACTGTATTACAGTGTAATCTGTTGTGGAACAGTATTGGGTCATTGAAAAGAGTATGATTAAAGAAAAAAAATCTAGTTTAAAATATGTTTTGCTTTCATGTGGTTTTGAAAAACTGTTATACCATATTCAAGAAAGGTTTGTGTTTGTAGTAAAAATGAATAACAAATAAATAAGTATTTCCTTAAACCTGTAAGCATACAGACCCTAGTTGTTGTTGTTATTATTCAAATAAATATTTTTAAAGGTATATTGTATTTTTCTTGCAAATATTCCAAAATAAATACAGTGTAAAAATATCATGAATTATTATTCAGGAATATTATAAATAAATAATTAATCATGAATTAATAAATATCATTAAGTAATACCACATATAATTGTACAAACTGAAGTAACTTTGCTTGCATGAAAAGATTTTTTTATTTTTTTATTTTTTGAAAGAATTATATGCATTAACTGCAATGTGTACTTTTGAATAAATTAGTAGCATCACATCATTGACCTAAAGTAACATTATTTTATTGTTTCATTTGTAATATTTAACCCTTAGTAATTGCTCTTATTGTTTAGGTAATTTTTTAAAAAAATGTCCCAGGTCCCTTAAATTTTCATAATACTCCATTTAACAAGATATTTTATAACATCAACCAACTGATGAATTCTGTGTATTACTTCTCGAGAGGAGTATGAGTGTCTGTCTTACAGTGTCTGGGTTACAGTGAGAGATGAAGCAATTTTCTGCCCTTGTGTATCTTAACATAAGGGGAAATTTTACATTCAAGTCTAGAATTTCATGTGGTTGCTCATTGTGATACACTGAGTATAAGTTTTATATTATATTTGATTAATAAAAGTAGCCAAGATGTTTCATTTTAGAAAATAAAATGTATCTCTCATTTTGTGTTTTCCAAAGGGTGAATTTTAGCCACTTGGCAACCTCAAATGCTGGCAGAAGTTAGAAATAACTTTTTGTTGCATATTTTCTTTTTCTGCATCTTAATATTCTGGAGAGCTAGGGAATGAGAGATAGGAACTGGGAAATGCAGGAACCGATGTTCAGCAGAGGGTAAAGGCAGTTTGGTGCAGTAGGTGGGGGTTTGGGGTTGGTGTTTAGCCCATGGCCCCACTGAGCATGCTCCCTGTGGGGGGCAGCAGGTGAACACACACTAGCAATGTGGTGTGTAATGGCCCCTGACAGAATGCCGATAACCCAGCATGAGAGTCGAGGTTTATAGCCTCTGACTGAGTCTGCTCCTCATCCGTACCTCCTTTCCTCCACCTGTGCCCCCCTCTGGCACACCACCAAGTCATTATACATCCCCTTTCTACTTCTGCTCACATCCAAACAACCATTATTCTATCAGTCTATCCATTTTGATGGATTTTCCTCAATGGAACATAGAGTATTAGCTGATTACATCTTGCCAAATCACATTAAAGGAATAGTTCACTCAAAAATTTTAATTACATCATTATTTGCTGACTCTCCAAACCCGTATTTTTTTTTTCTCTTTCATTTGCAAAACACAAAAGATGATATTTGAGAAACTTCCAGCTATAATAGTCAATGGGGTCCAAAAGAGTTAAGTTCCAAAAGAGGGCATATTATGTTTAAAGTAATTCATATAACTGAAAATGGTTTAATCCAAGTCTTCTAAAGTTAATCACTTAAACAGCCAAATTCACACTTCCATTGAAATGTTTGGGGTGTCAAATTTTTAATACTGTTTTAAAGGGGAAATCGGATGCTCATTTTCCAGTTGGTATGATTCTTTAGGGTCTTCATGAAATGTCTGCAAAATACATGGTTGTGTAAAACAACACCTTCAAAAACAGCTCTGTTTAAATGATAATGAACTACTTACTCCACCCTTCTCTTCCATTTTTTGTGTATTTGGTAGCATGTTACCTTCAAAAACAAAACTTATCCACTGCATCCTCAATGCCACTCATCTCGGGACAAAATGAAGACTCTTATGTTCAATTTTACATCGAACTACAAAACACCTTCATTGCTTATGAGACATGCCATTGGGGGGGCAGGCCAAAAAATTTGTATGCTTTTTAAGCACAAAATTTTGTGTAGCACAGGTTCTGGGATGCGCGTTCACGATGCTACATACTATTGAATCAAGTAGAAAGGTCACACTGAACTACAGACCCAGTGTTTACAAAGCGAGCGCTAAGCCTAAAAAAGTCAAACGCTGTTTACAAACAAAAAGGTACAACGATGTCGGACGATTCTGAAGTTGTAGGAGAAAGATGGAGATGGACTAAGATGGAGTTTTTCGACAATCTCTACCTTTCTGAGCCGGAGTACACAGATGATGAACTTAGACGTGATTCGTAGTAGTGATGGGAATTTCGGATCATTCTCGAATCATCTCGTTCATATCGTTCATTTTAGCAAAATCAGCGTCACGTGACAGCCCATAAGATGAACAAACAACTCGAAAAACCCGAAGACTCGAAACAGGTGAACTAATTCCAGTACAGAATCTATTAGGATGTTGCGCATGTGCGACTGAGCGAATCACTCCCCGAGACGACTCGTTCTTCCCGAGTCAAAATGAACGAATCGTTCAAGAACGACCCATCACTAATTCGTAGCATCGTGAACCGCATCCCAGAGCCTGTGCTACACAAGCTTTTGTACTTAAAACGTATACAAATTTTTATTTTTCCCAAAAAAATGACAGATCGTTTCGCTAGATCCCTTTTTTTTCGGCTGGGTTTATTTAGAGCCCTTTGAAGCTGCATTTAAACTACATTTTGAAAGTTCAAAATCGGGGCACCAATGAAGTTCATTATATGGAGAAAAATCCTGAAATGCTTTCCTCAAAAACCATAATTTCTTTACAACTGAAGACAGAAAGACATGAACATTTTGGATGACAAGGGGGTGAGTAAATTATTTGTAAATTGTTGTTCTGGAAGTGGAGTTCTCCTTCAACATCAAACTTCAATGGTTTTCGCATGATGACATTATAATCAAGTCACATGACAAACAAAAACCAAAAAGATTAAATGTTATTGCCAGAGTAAATGTGATGCGTTTCGATTAGCTCGAAAAAGATGCGAAAATGGATGTTGAGGAGGTGAAGACTTACCTCTGGCGATTACGTTTTGGCAAAATTTTAAAAAAAAAAATTAGCCAGATCAGTACTATGCATCCCGGCCAGTAGCAACAGCAGTGAAAGGGTGTTCAGGGCTGCTGGATGCACCATCAGTGAGCGCAGGACCATGCTAAAGCCATCTACAATGGATTCAGTAAATTTCCAACACAAAAACATGTAGCCTAACCTTGGTATGTAAAGGTTTTTCAAATTATAACTAAATATTAATTCAGTCTTAAATGCATAATACAGACAGAGTATATAGGCTAATGTTGGCATTATTCTTTTATTAAATTTCAGCTGCTATTCACCGTCACGTTGAGGCCGGATTGTGGAGAAAAGTAGCGAAGCAAATCCCACGGAGCCTTCATCTAAATTTCATTATTGCCAAATGCCCATGTTAATTAAGAATTTATCTTAATTTAATTTGTTAAGAAAGACTCATTTTTATTGGCTCGTTGGCCTAGTGTATGCCTAGGCCTATTTAGAGTGCTGAGATGTAACGATGTTACAGAGGACTTATTTTATTTCTTTGTTCCAACTTCCAAGTGGCCTATAGCCTAAGTCAGTCATGAATAAATTATGTTAAAACATGTATAAATGACTCATTCTTGACAAAAGGCAAAAGAGCTGTGTGCTTGCGCACATTTGAATAATGTCGGGCTGTAAACGGGTTTGGGCTTTTAAAAAGCTGTCAATCAAAATGTACTTGTTGGGCTCGGGCACTGTCGGGCCTAACTTTTAAGGCCCAATTACAGCTCTAGGGTGTACTGCAGAATGTGTGCATGCTGATTAATTAACAAAAAGATTATCAGTCAGGGCTTATTAATGGAGGGATTAAGAGGCTTGCCAAAGGAAACATTCATTGAGTAACTGCTTTGTCTTTAGATAACAGTCAGTGTCCAATACAAGTCTTGAAAATTACACCTTTCTGAATATCCCAATCATTTGTTCCTTTTGGAAGAAGAGGAGAAAATGACTCTTCAGGGAATCATTTTTGTTGGAGAAAACAGTGACCTCATGCTCGCAGAAATGCAAACCCTAACCATGTTTTTGAAAGACTTTAAGCTTGTGAGAGATGTGCTTTTGCACTCAAGTGAATATTTCATCCCATGGCACAGAGTGGCGGTACTGTAAGGCTTTATTCAGTAAAATTTCGTTCACAAGTCTGTTTACACCTTTTTGCCTCCTCCCATCCTCTGTCTGTCACTCTCTCTTGCACTCTTGTCTTGATTTTGAATGACTCATACAACTCACATGAAAGACAGGCCAATTTACTAACGGTTTTGTACGTGGTACTTCAATGCAAAAACATGTCTTAGTCACTAACCACCTGCAATCCAGTTTCAGCAGCCACTAAATCCAGTGACATTTTAGTCACTGGCCCCAATTACATACACACCATATTCTGGTTAAGCATTTATACAGAAAAAGATTAGCTATTGAAATATTCAGTGTATTTCTTATGCAATTTATTTTGCTGCTTTTTAGTAATATTGGACAGAAATTGAATCAACTTGTTCATACTCAAGCATGTATGTAACAATATCGCAGATATGTAATTGTAAAATCCTGAACAATCCACACACACATTTCTTCAGTAGCGTGACTTTTCACTTCTACATTGTTACAGAAAATTACTTTATTAAAAAAAAAAAAGAAATGCTGTTCTTTTTAACTTACCATGCTTTCCACAAAAATATTAAGCAACACTGTTTTCAGCTGTGATAGTAGGATTCAACGGGCCTAAAGGCAGATGTTTCCGAAACATCCACTTTTCAAGGTGCGTGTGCAAATTTGCCTGATCGTTGACGCAATCGCGAGCAGCAGAGCAAAGTCGATTCTGTGCTTTCTTGACCTAATATTTGGTGTTTTTAAAAATGTTGTAGATTTAAGTAGCAAATGAGAATCGCTAACATTTTTGAATATATCTTGAGACAAAGGTATTCTTAATGATTTTTAGTTTTGTTTTTATATAACGAAAGAGTATGTAAAAGTATGGTATTCGGGGTAAAGAGCGCCCTTGCTCTTGGGATTAAAAGGCACAATAATTAACATGATAATTAATAGAATGCTGACATGACATTGTTAGATTCGGATGGTAAATATCATATTATGTTTGGTGTCCAGAGATAATCTCCATATTTAGAATGAAACCATCATATTTAAAACTATGATATTAATCATATTGCATAATAAAATATCATTTGTTGTTACTACTGTAAATCTGTATTCAATTTCTATGGGATCTCCTGTATTTTAAAATATATGTTTTATATTAACACATTTTAATGACAGTATATTTAGTGAACAAAAATTATTTTATTTACCAAAATAAGCAGAAAATAGTATAAATTTGCTAAAGTGATTGTTTTGAACAAATATTAACTTAGAAAAACAAAAAAAAAACATTATTTTATCTAAAGTATTTGTATCAATAATGTGTACCTGTTACCCCACTCTGGCAAGCTGGTGTTTTTTAAAATTAAAATTCACAGGAATAAATGACATTTTAAAATATGTGTTAAAACATCTATTTTAAATTGTAATCATATTTTACAATATTACTGTTTGTATTTTTGATCAAATAAATACAGCGCTGGTGAACATAGGAGACTTTTTTATATAAAACATAAAAAAATCTTTCCAAACTTTTGAACGGTAGTGTTCAAACGTCCACAGAAATCAATAAATCTACTAAACTAATTAATTTTAACATGGTCATCCACAAACTTGCACTCAGAACTACACAATAGGGAATTGGCCCATAGAACTTGCTTTTTTTTCCCTTCATAGTTGGTAGAAGCAAGATGGATATATATATATATATATATATTTTCCCACAGTGTGTTTAATATGAAAATACTGTACTTTCTATCAAAGAACAGAGATTCTTTGGTTGATTACACTTTCTTTATTTACACATCGAAAGGCCGGGACATCCAATGTGGTCTGTGTTTGGGGGGTATAAGTGTATGCATACTTGTATTTCCCCCTTCTGTCATGTTTTTCTATAGTGCTAAATATAATGCAAATCCTAACAAATATAAATAACAGTTTATTATACAAGTCGTACATACAGAGAGATAATTACACACAGCACTCTTTTTAATTAGTTGTTTTTCTTGCCCACAATAATCCACTGTGCCTACTCAGACTGTTAAATTACATGTCAAATTGTCATAAACCACATGGAGCGATTGAGAAACTCAAATGAGAAACTACACACATCACATTTCTTGAAAACACTGAGGCTTTTCATTCTGTGAAGGGATACAGGTCCACCCGAATACCCAGACACAGGTTAACAAATAGATCTGCAGAAAGTTTCTTGAGCACTCCTTGATTGTTTACATCCATCCACAATGTTCTGTGTCCATATATGAGTAATTAACCCCCACCATAATAATTAGCTGTCTACAGGAAGTGGAGATATGTTGAATTAAAAGTTTTTGTGTGGGCTTTCGCCACATGAAAGTTTTCATTAGTTTCCCTCCCACCGTCTGTGTGAAATGCCGTCACCGGCTCTGTATCCTCCTGACAGAACGTGTCTTACTGGCCTGACAGAGTGCAGGAGCTTGTGACAAGAAATAGAACACCAATAGAACTTGCTACGGAGGAAGGAACTGCATGAGCGAGCAACTCCAGGGTTGATAAAGTTGTTGCTAACTGAGGAAGAACGTGTGTTTTGTGTCAGTTGGTCAGAGGAAGAAAACCAGAGGTTATGATTTGTGTCTGTAATTGGGGCTTTCATCTGAGTCCTTCTCATATTGGGATTTCCTGTGTTAACACCAACACTAGAGGCATCCAGACCTCTGGCTCCATTTTTCTTCAACCCTGGTGATTTGCAGACCTGTGTGTTTTTGGTAATTGAACAGGGTTGTTGATGTGTTTTTTGGAGTGGTTTCCTGTTCTACCTTATTTTGTGCCTTTAAATGGTCATTGTATGATCTTTAATGGTTTTGGATGCAAAAGCCCTGACATTTGGTTAGGATTTTGATTGTTTGTTTGTCAGTCTGTCTGTGGATCACCTGGCTTGGTCATTTTGATCGTTTGGTTAAACGAAACGGAAAACAGAGGCGTAATAAGTTGCGTAGTACCTATTTCTGCCCAAATTAAAGCTGTAATATGTAATTTCTTTACCACTAGTATATAAACTCTTAAGCCTGAACGTCTTGACATCCTCCACAGATGAGATTTGAACATGGTGTTTAAAATGTTTCCACGTGCTCAGGCACAAAGAGTAAATTATGACTCTTAATATGTGATTTGTAAAGTAGAGTCTTCTTTGACCTTAAGATTTTCGCTTTTCATGCCTCTGAATTACTTGCTAAATCTTTAAAATGTTTAATTAAAAAAAAAAGTGGTTTGTGGACTTTGTTAAGCACATATTAACCCCTGTCATGTGTTATTGCAGTAAAGAAAACAAAATCTATTTAATTACTGATATAATATGATAATGTAGATTATATTTTTTCCCATCAATGTTTTGGGTTTTAAAAACTGATTGCATTAAAATGCATTAAATTGTGGCAGTAAAATGCACAAAAGTGGCAGTACAGACATTTACATTATTACAAAAGATTCAAGATTTCATCCAAGAGCTTTAAAAAAACAAACAAACAAACAAACAAACAAAAAAACTATTATGTAGGTTTCTATATAATAGTAATTATGATAATAAAAAATGCAAATTAAGTAGCAATCAACATATCATGTGACCCTGCAGATTGGGGTAATGGCTGCTGAAAATTCAACATTTCACAGGAATAACAAAATACTTAATTAATTATTTAAACTAGAAAACAATCTTATTTTATTAATATTTGACTCGTTTACTGTTTTACTATATTTTTTATCAAATAAATGCCGCATTGGTGAGCAAGAGAGACTCATTTAAAATAATAAAATAAAAAAATACTTATGACCCCAAGCTTTTGAACTGCAGTCTAAGAGAAGATTTTACAAAAATAATATGTTTGTTTCAATTGATTGATTGATTAATTGATTCTAATCAAATCTTTTCCACTGACCCAAATGACAATGTGACAGTGTAACAAGGTTTCAGGTTGACTAGTAGTCGTTCATTTTAATTAATAAACCATATAAATCATAACAATGATTTTAATTAATGATCCTTTAATTACCTACATATAGCCAAAAAAAAAAAAAAGCTTGCCACAGCGCACCGGCAAATATAATAATTCTGAATGTGTCAGAGAAAAACAGTAAGGAGACGTTTTAATGATTTGATAAACTAGTGCCATATATGTTTTCGGCTTAAGAGATGAAGTTAGCAACACTGACTCGTCATCTCCGCAGTATTGGGTGTGCCTGTATACATGTTTCATACTGATTACATAATCTTTTTTTTGTTTTGTTTTGAATTGCTTCATTCGAAAGTACACATTTCGCACTCTATAGATATATTTTTCATGTCTGTAAGGCAAGTGGACACAGAGTTTCGAAGTTTTGAGATCACAGAGAGCGCATCCTGTTTGCTTTCATTATTTTACAAAAGCACAACATTTTGTTGTTATTCTGAGTGCACACAAATAAATGTAGAGTCTTTACAGATTCAAAAGATGTATTACTTTTATCTGTATGACCAGGAATGATGGAGTATTAAAAGAGCAAGTGACCGCACCGGCACCTCCATCTGCCATGCAGTGAGCGTGCTACTGTTCAGCTTCCACACTTCGAAAAGCCCACATTTTTCTAGGTTAACATTAGATTGATCGGCCATGTAAAGCTGCTACTACTTGCATTTTTCAGATGAAAAGCCATATTTGAGCTCGATGAATGACAGGTTAGCGTTTCAATGTGTTGCCTGATGTACTATATTAGCTACCGCATAGACCAGCCGTTAATGATCTCTCCGTCATGGACTGCGTGACTTCGCCACTTCCTGTGGAATTTTTTTTTCTGCGACTAATAAAATTTTGGTCAACCAACCCTCTTCTCGTTGACTGAAGGTTCGTTGATAATTAGGGGGAAGCCCTAGTAACAATGTTACTTTTGATTATGAATAATGAAATTTCATACCCCACAGCGAGATCTTCAGATACAAACAAACACAACAGTACTTCAGCTCAGCTCTTTTGCCAGTAAAAGTACAGGAGCAACCTGTCATTTAAAAACTAAGCTGTAGATGATGCTAATGAAATTCATTGCAGTAAGACTTTGGGTGTTTGGGTAATTCAAGAAAATGCAGTTGTCACAGCCTTCACTTTACCTTATGAAACCTCAGCAACACTCTTGATGTCTGAGTTATTTGTTAGACTGATGATCTCGTTAGGCTGATGATCCTTCTAATTAAAAGATGCTTGTGCACATCCATGAAAATCTGTTGCATCAACTCATCATTTAATTAGCCTGGCTTTATCTTGTTATGGTAAACGGCACTGTGTTTTATATAATGTTTGTGAGATTTGTGCTGCTGTATGTTTTGCATACAAGCTGATTAGTGTGTGATTGAGAGTGTACATTATGTAAAACCATGGTGTGTGTCTTTGGTGTGTTTTAGGGTCGTCCTGAGGAGGAACTGGACCGTCTGACAAAGAAGATGCTGTATGACATGGACAACCCCCCATCTGAGGAGTATTTTGGTATGTGACCAGTGTATCTCGCACAAACCTTACATTGATTTCTCTAGCAGGTAGATGTCAAAATGATTTTTTTTTTCCCATTTCAAATACCTACCTGATCTCATGACAAAAACTTACCTGTAGGAACATTTTTAGCAAGATACAAAATACATACCAATACGTACATATCACTGCAGTTTCCAACAGAAATGAACACCGGAGGTGGTAAAACAGTGAGCACTTGTAATCGTTTTCGTACACAGTTATGATTACAGCTCAGTATGTTTAATTTACCGGTGTTGTGCCGAATTCTGACCCCCGCCAGATTACTACCCCCCTAGTATTGGTAGGTTTAGGGTTAGGTGTGGGAGTAGGGTTAGGATTAGGCAATCATGTAGTGATTTCATTGAGAGGGGGTGATAATTTGGCAGGGGGTTGAAAATGGGCAGAACACGAACGTAACAAGCTTGCTCGGTAGCTCAGCTGGCACAGAATTGGACCTAGTATGTGAAATCCTTGGGTACGAATCCAGTGAAAAACAACTCACAATGAAAGAGCTGAAAGATGAGATAAAAACAAGCTAAATGGCATGCTTGTGATTGTGTTTTTACCTCACGTTTTGTTCATACTACTGGGTAGGTTTAGGTGCAGTTTAGGTGGTACATTATATAAAACGTCACGGAGCATTAGAGTTATAGCACCTATCAATGGACATTTCAACATTCAGACATTCAGAACTGCAGTGACACATACAAAACCAATGTCACATAATATGTACCATATGTAAGTTCATTTGTTCCGGCGAAAAAAAACAAACACTCTTTTAGCGCCACTCAGTGGGCATTTCACATCGAATATGTCACAAAATGTACATGACACTACATATTCTGCGTCTTGTCAAATACAGTGAGGCCAAAAAAAGAATGTGAGCACTTTCTGGTTGTCAAACTTTAGTAAAACATGTTCACAGTCAATAATGCGATAAGCTACACCTGTGTAAATAAGAGGAGAACTGCCTTATTATTATTTAAGACATATTGCTGCTGTACAAATAGCATATATAATAAACCGTAGCAGAACTATACAGGTGGAGCTGGGGATGTGGAGGGTTTCAGAGAAAAGCTCTAGTTAATGTTAAACAGCCATTTAAATGTACAGCAGCAAGCTCATTGGCCACATATGCAACATGAACCAATCAGCTTGTGCCAAGTAGTTTAACTTTGTGAATATTATCAGTTTGCGGTAACGACTCAGCAGCCTGCACCATATAGAATTTCATGACAGAATTTCACATTTATATGAAAGTAATTGCAAATACCAAATGCAATTGCAAGTTTCCAAATAAGTTTTAGGGTCAATATATGGGTCATTCCACAAAATCGGTGCCTTTTCCAGTTGGAAAAATTTTAAGTACGTTTAATCAACATTTTTTTTAAATATCAGTGAAACGAAGACACCTTGAAATGACAAGAAATGGTATTGTGCCATCTCAGGCTATGTAATTGATTATTTTATGACTATTTTTCTATCTCATGTTTTGGTATTTTTGTCAACCCTGTTACCGACACAAGCGCTACTCGATACTATAGTTTAATTAGAACTCAAATCAAAACTGAATGATATATACAATGATATACAATGATATACTTTAAAAAGTGTGAATTTTACAATCTTTAAAAACAGGGTGAAACCTAACCTATGTCATCCCTGTTACCCATGTGTCAAAACCTGTTACTCTAAAAAGTAACAGGTTTGACCATTTCCAACAAATTTGCTAATTACTAGCTAATAGTCTCGTTCATAAAAGCATATATTGTACACTTTGAAAGGGTGTTACTTGTAGATTAATTACATTAAATATAGTAAATAATTGTTTAAATTTACATTAGAAATGGCAACAGTATTGGCATTGCATGATGTCCCCCTCTCAGTCAAGCCTCAAAAATAATCAAAAATTGAACATTACAGAGAAATGAGGAAAATATGTTTGCGTTTAAGTGTTGGAAGAGGTGGGTTGAGAGATGATGTAACTTCTTAGAAGTAATGCTATTTGAATGTACAATTATTTTGCAAGGGTTTTTTGATAAGGGTAATAGGGCTGACATGAAATCAAGGGACACCAATAAAATGATTTATATTTTATGGAAAAAAAAGTATACTTATGCCAAAACATTGCTTGACAATGAGACTGTATTTAGGACAGTATGCAAATGTGATTTTTATATCATTTTGCCTTCATTTTGCAAATTAAAGTCCTGCGGAAAAAGAAAAATCATAGTTAGGGACAGGCTAAAAACCTTACCCTTGTCAGCATAAATACTTAAGTTACTTAAAATAATATTTAACTGACTTTTTTGATGTAATGTTGATGAAAGAATACACATTATTGTTATGTTTTATTAAATCGCATGCTTAATTGTTGTTATATTATTCTATGTTTGATTATTTCTTAGGGGCGCAAAAGGCACCGATTTTCTGGAATGACCCATATGTACTTATGAGCTAGGGTGACCATACGTTCTATTTTTCCAGGACATGTCCTGGTTGAGATTTCTAAATGTACCTAAAATGTCTGAGTTTTGGCTTTGTTTTCCAACTGACATGCTCTCTACAGTCCTCATACATTGTATGTATGTCTGTTTACATTGCTTTGACCGTTCTCTGTAGATCCCACCTTCTCACACGCCATGATTGGTTGATTATGTACATTGCCAGCACACTATTGGTCAAACTATTTGTCAGTCGCTACCTTCAGCAAGTATGAAAACTAAGAAAAACAAAGCCAAAACCCACACATTTTAGGCAATTTAGAAATCCTAAACAATTATGTCATTTTGTCTCTTTTTGTCTCTGGACATGTTCATTGACCTTTGTTCTGTGTTCTTTACATGAGGATCCAAGTAAACATTATTTCCTGTATTTTTGGGAAGCAGCTGTAGGCCATGGGTGCTTAATCCTGTTCCTGGAGAACTACCTTCCTGCAGAGTTCAGTTCCAACTCTGCTCCAACACACCTGTCTATGATTATCAAGTGTTCTTAAAGACCTTAATTTGCTGGTTCAGGTGTGTTTGATTAAGGTTGGAGCAGAAAGGCATATTTCTTGGAATAAGACCGGGAACCCCTGGTGTAGACTATTTGTTGTTTTGCAGAAGTGCGATTAAGCCTATAAAGTATGTGTTGGAGTGTGTGAGTGTTTTGCTATATTCAAAATCATTCCTCCGCCCCCAGCGGTCAGAGCTTCCCCCTTTTTACCGTAAGTGTCAGAAGACATTCCCTGCACTTCTCACCATCAGCTCTTACTGTCAGTTTCTATTTTTTAATTTTCACTCTTTAGATGGGAAACAGAGCTCTTTACATGTTCACAGTACTTCCTCAGCTGTCTGAGAAATCAAATTTAGATATCCAGACATTCTTTTTCTAAATTAGTACAACTAGTAGTAGTATTAAAATGTAACATAAATTTATATATACACTTCAGTAGTTATTTTATTTCCAACTTTTGTGACATTATAAATGTCTTTACTGACACTTTTGATAAATGTATTGCATCGTTGCTGAATAAAAGTAATGTCTTTAATAAAAAAGGGTACTGTATAATGTTACAAAAGCTTTTTATTTCAGACAAATGCTGTTTGAACTTTAATAATATAGAATTTAATTAAACTTATAAAAATGTTTTAGAATATAATAAAATAATCTCTATTCCTCTTTTTTTTTTAAATATATGAATATCAATATTATCTATATAATATTATATTTGATATATAAATATGATTGTAGTGTATGTGATTATATAATGTTTCCTCATTGATACAAAGGACCTAACTTCACAATCCTGAATCAAAAGTCATAACATGCTGTTTATATATATATATATATATATATATATCTGTATATGTATATGTATATATAGTGCTTTGTTCAAAGTGCTTTGTTCCTCTATGTAAAAAACTGGTTTGCATGGTGTAAGGGTTAAATGAAGTAAGAGAGAGGGTGGGTTGGGGTGATGTGTCCTGCTTTCATCAGGGCATGTGTCAGCAGCGAGTGGCCCGGAGTAAACGCGTGGCACGAGTGCACATTGCACAGTCACACACACACACACACACACACACATATATGCGCAGTGTTTGCAAACTGCCGTAATGGCTAGAGGGAGGTTGAATGCAGGCTAGTGAGCCTGTAAATGGGTCTGTGTGAACCCAGGTCAGTCAGGCATACCCCTCACTGAGAATGTCACACACAGCCACAGCATCTAACCAAGAGCACAGCACTCTTGGGATTTAAGAGAGGGCCTAAAATAGGAAGAAAGCCAGGGGTGTGATGAAGTTAAAGAAAGTAAGAGAGAGAGGAAGAGGCAGCATTGTATGTGAAGGTCAAGGACCCCATGATTGTGGCTTTCAGTTCATGTCTCTTAGCTTTACTGGCCATCCGTATTGTAGAGTACTACTAAAAGTTGACAAAACAACTTTCAGCAGTCATACAGATTTTTCTAGCACTTTCCAGAAGGCATTTTCTATTATACATACTTTATTTTTTAATTTTGTGAAGCATTAGAAACACAAATCTCAAATGTTTGTTGTTAGAAGTATTAGACATCTTAAATGGTTTTATCTAGAATAAATTAATACACTGTACTAAAAAGTACACCGTAAAATACAGTGTCAAAAAATTACATTTAAAATTTTTCTTTTAAAGATAGAAAATAAGAACTGGCAGCTATGCCAGAATAATTCTGTAAAAATTATTGCTGTCAAATCAATTAATCTAATTAAAAGATTGCATTCACATAACATATGTGTGTGTATATATATATATATATATATATATATATACATGTATATATAAATACATAAACATACCTGTATATATTTAAGAAATATATGTATATATATATATATATATATATATGTGTGTGTGTGTGTGTGTGTGTGTGTGTGTGTGCACCTGGTATTCATCACGTTATGGGGACCAAATGTCCCCACAAGGATAGTAATATCAGTAAATTTTGACCTTGTGGGGACATTTGTGAGGTCCCCATGAGGAAACAGGCTTATAAATCATGCACAATGAGTTTTTTTGAGAAAGTAAAAGTGTGCACAGTCTCCTGTGAGGGCTAGGTTTAGGTGTAGGGTAGGTGTAGGGTGATAGAAAATACGGTTTGTACAGTATAAAAACCATTACGCCTATGGAATGTCCCCATAAAACATGTAAACCCAACATGTGTGTGTGTGTGTGTGTGTGTGTGTGTAAACACAAACTTTAATTTTTGATGTGATTAATTGTGATTAATCGCGATTAATCGATTTAACAGGACTAGTAAAATACATTAAAAATAACTAACATTTCAGTAAACAAGAAAAATTAAAACTAAAAATTATGTAAACAAAGGTGTCACCCAGGGAAATTTTATTTATTTTATTTTATTTTATTTTATTTTATTTTATTTTATTTTATTTTTTATCTAAGGTGATTTACAAATGATGACAACAGAAGCAATCAAAACCAACAAAAGAGCCGTAATATGTAAGTGCTGTAACAAGTCTTGGTTAGTCTAACGCAGTACATGTAGCAAGGTTTTTTTTAATGATAAATAAAAAGAAAACAAGTAGATAGAATAGAAAAAGAACAGAGAATGCTACTAATTTTTTAAAGAAAAAGAAAAACAATATTTAGAATAAAAATAGAATAGAAAGTGTTAGTGACACTGACAAAGAGAAAAAGAAAATATTTTTCTAATAATTCACATTTTTTTCTTTAAATATTCTCTAGAATGTCTACTCATAATGCCACCTATTAGCAGAAGCAAGTAGCAAATTGTTGTTTTGCCAAAGTGTGTGACTGTGCAAAGCAGCCCTTTGATTTGTGCTAGCCCAATGTCCTGTTTCAATGGGAATATTTAGAAAAATACAGAATTTTTTTTTTTTAAGGGATCTTTAATGACAATACAAAACCTTAATGCAGACATAAGGCATCAGCACACATTTTAAACCAAGACCGCTTCCTTTCTTACCTCTTCCATCGCTGCCTTTCTTCCCTACACATCTCCTTCCCCTAAGATTTCTCTTATGATCCTGCAGGATGTCATCCAGAACTCCTCTGAAGATCTGCGCAGAAAGACGAGAACCCTTTGAGTATAAGAAACTCTGTAATTGCTACCCATCTGATTGCTTGTTCAAGGCCTCCTTCCTTTTAAAAGGGCAGGATAGGGGATAGAGCGGGTGTTGTGAGTGACTGCTGAAGTGGAACCCCAAGGCTAATAATTAACTAAATTAATCAGAGTCAATGCCATGATCTCTCCCGGCTGGACGCTTAGCGCTCCCTCAGTTGTGGGTATTGTAGTTTGTACTGTTGGAACAGAAGACTCGGGGTCTCCCGAGACGGGCATGATTCAGTTTTCTTCTGTTTTTCATTCTGAATACAACACGCCTTAAGTCTGAGAAAAGAACGAGGCGAGATACATTGGTGTAATTATTAGCAGAGATTGGTTACATGGTAAATCGGTTGTACACGCTGCTAGAACATAATCCGTCAAAAGACAAGGAACACATAATAGTTTTCACAGTTGGCTGGATTCATCACAGTTCAAGCCAACGCACGCAGCCCTTCCTCCCTCCATTACGAGGTATTTTCATTTCTAAAGAGCACAAGCGGGACACAGAACTGAATAATGCAGACTTTGAGGCACACTGCATGTGTCGTGCGAGTGAATCGCTACCAAAACTGCCTCTGAAGTTTCTGATTAATTGATATTTCGATCTCAATATAGTCTGCGAGAGATCCTGTTCTTTTTTGTGCTCAGAGAGATTGAGTTTGTGTAACTCATTAGGGAACTCTCAGAAGAGTTTAGATGAGCAGCGATTGCTTAGCTCCACAGTTTGGCTGTTCAAAAACTTCTCGGGTGCAAAAATGCGTCAGATCAATTTTCAAAGATTTCAAAAAATCAGATTAAAGATTTCGAAAGGCAAATGACTCAACGGTCAACCAGAACTTTTTTTTTTCTTTGTGCTGCGGTTAGGAGTTGGGAATTGCAGCGTTTTTCTAAAGTCAGCTGGAGATGCTCTCATAATTTATGAGACATCTTGCCATGAAAACTTGATGAAGAATCTTGGAAGAGTTTGAGATTTTTTTGAACACATAGTATAAGGCCGAGACCCCAGACGGTGGACTGTAGTAAATGGGTCAAATGGCATTCAGCTTTGCGTTTCAAACGCAACGCTATCAACACTTCTGTAAAAGGCTACAATGTCCCCGAGTGTATTAATAGAGCTTTCTATCAGAGAGCGTTGTGCATTGTCCTAGATACTCTGGTTGAACATTTGCATATTACTCACTTGCCCTTAGCGAAGTCTCAGGAGTGTGCTTTAAAATTCACTCCCACTTGTGTGTGTGAAAACGTGGGATTTGTGGCATTTTAAAGTGCTGTAACCCTAAAACGGGTCAAGAACTGCACTGACTCTCTGTCTCCGGTGAAGTTTCGGTGTGCAGGCCAACATGACAGTTTGCACAAAAACACTACTACCCCATCCATTAAAGTCACAGCTATAAAAAAGCACAGTTGTCAGCTTCAGATTTTCCTTCATTTCAAGTCATGCTTTTCATTGTCCTTTAAGGAACTTTTATAGTGGCGCTTAAAAGTTTATAACAACTTAGGATGCACAAAGAAGGCCCTCTTCACTAATAATACACATCATATACACAGTAAACACATGTACACAATACAGTATTGCATACATCTTTGTCTTCATTGTTTTAGAGCCTGATGCACTATAGGAATTATGCAAATAAGACACAGCACACAAGTTCTGACAAAATCAATGTTGAATGCAATTTGCTCAGCACTATATTAGAGAATTTAGCACCTGGTTAAAGTTGATTATGGGTAATTATTGAATAAAACACAGATTTATCACCAAATAAAACAAGTTCTGGTCATGTTATCATTTTATCTACTTCTCCCAGGTTGGTAAAGTGAATGTGTACTGGAGAAGAAAATAATAATATGTATATATATTTTTTCCCATGTTTTGTTATGTTGCAGCCTAATGTTAAATCTAGTCTATCAATCTACGCTCCATAAGCCGTAATGACAAAGCATAAAACACATTTGTAATAAAACTGTAAAAAAAAAACTGAAATGATTCCATTGCATAAGTATTCATACCCTTTTTTGGGACACTTGAAATTTTGCTCAGGAGCATTCATATCACTTGTAGATCTTACTATCCTTTGAATGGAGTTCAGCTGTGGCAAATTCATTTGAATGAGTATGATTTGGAAAATCTAACAGCTGAAAATGCATATCAGAGCAAAAACCAAGCCCTAAGGTCAAAATAACTGTCTGTACAGCTCAGAAACAGGCTTGCGTCAAGGCACAAATCTGGGGAAGACTTCAGAAAAAAATTCTGCTACATTATAAGTTCTCAGAAGCATGAAGCCTCTATTATCCATAAAGGAAAACACTTGGAACTACTAGGACTCTTCCTAGAGTTAGCCTCCTCCTGGCCAAACTGAGTAATTGATGGAGAAGGGGATTTGTTATACTGGTGACCAAGAAGCTGATGGTCACTCTAGTTGAGCTTCATGATTATATATGCAGATGGAAGAAACTTACAGAAAGACAAACATCACTGCAACACTCCACCAATCCGGTCTTTATGGCAGTGTGGCCAAACTCAATCCTCTCCTCAGTGAAGACACATGAAAACCCTCTTGGAATTTGCAAAAAAGCAGCTAAAGGACGCTCAGACTGCGAGAAACAAGATTCTCTGGTCTGATGAACCTTAATTCCAAACATCTTGTTTAAAGGGAACCAAGCACTGCTCATCACCTGCAGAGTACCACCCCAAAAGTAAAGTGTGCTGGTAGCAGCCTCATGCTGTGGGGTTGTTTTTCAGCGGCAGGGACTGAGGGACTCGTCAGAGTAGAAGGAAAGTTCAGTGCACCAAAATTTTGAGATAACCAGACTAAGCGGAAGGTTCACCTTCCAACAAGACAATGACCCTAAGCACACAGCAAAAATGTATTATAGACAACTTTGTGAATGTCCTTGAGTGGCCCAGCCACAGCCTTTTATTTGAACGCAATCACATATTTCCGAAGAAACCTGCCTCCACCAAGCTGACAGAGCTTGAGAGGTGAATAGGTGAGGCGAAGAATGGCAGATAATTGCCAAATGCAGTTGTGCAAAGCTTGTTGCATCATACCCAAAAAGACTTGAGGTTGTAAAGGGCCTTCACCTAAGTACTGCGTTAAGGGTATGAATACTTATGCAATGTACTTATTTCAGCGTTTAATTTTTAATAATTTTGCAAAGTTGTCACAAATCTGTTCTTTGCTTTGACATTATGGTGTATGGAGTGTAAAGTGATGTAGGGAAAAAGTATTTTAAAGCAGTTTAACATAAGGCCTGCAACATACAATAACAAAACGAAAAAAAAAGTATATATATATATATATATATATATATACACTGTATAATGTTTAATGTTTTATTATTTTAGGTTTTAGGTTTAAAGTTTATTTTATTAATAGTTTAGGTTATTTTAAAGTTTATTTTAGGTTTAAAGTTTATGTTTAACATCAAAGCATTATTAACTACAGACATAGTTTCACAAAATGTTTCATTGACATTTGGATTTTTGTAATACACTTTTTCACAATGGACTGCAGGAATAGTTTTGTTAAACTATAAGAAGCAACAGCCTACTGGCCAGCATGCTTTGTTTACAAGCTGCCAATGGGTTCCTGCAGTGATTCTGGGGAAATAAAGTTTGTGTTTAGCTTTGAATCAAATGGAAAAGATCCAGACCATACCTGCCTTGGGCAATGACCATGTCTCTGGTTAATAAAACAGACAAGCAACTGACCAGAAGTGAATAAGAATACAAACACCGAAACTTGGCTGAGAGCTGATGCTCTCGACTCCTGTTGCACTGGTTGGGTTTTTCATGAGTAAGAGTAGTAAAGCATGGGTTTTGTGATTCAAATATAAAGCTACTTGCTGTGGGACAGTAACCAAATTACTACAACAGGATTTTTTATGGTAATATTGTGGAAATAGACAAAAAGTTGTGAGGTCTTTGCAAATGGGACTGTAAGGTAAATGATACAAATCGATAATGGAATAAAAAAAAAAACACAACTTTTCCCCCAATATCAGCCCATTCCCCACTGTGGATGTCAAAGACCCTGAAGTACCTGCTGAACAAAACAGGAAGGAGTTCAGGTCTGGATAAGGAGGACCTGGAAAGCACTGCCAAAAAACTACTTTGAGAATAAAAACAGAGATGATCTGAAACTTTAGCACAACAGCAGTGTGGTATAGAATGAGAAACACCACAGGATGCACACAGGCAGGTAAAACTTGGAACAGGTGAATATGCAATTTAGTTGATTTGATTTTTTTTTTTTTTTTTTTTTTTTTAATCATTGGTGCAACCCTTATCCCCATGCAACATCAGGGATGGACTGGGATTAAAATACAGCCTGGTTTCTATATGTGTTTTATATATAATCCTCCACTATCTAGATTTGACTCTGCAGTACCTGTATATACTGTATGTGAAATATATTTACTATATATTAATGTCTGAAATAACCCTTTATTTTTTTGTAAAGGCAGTGCAATTAAATTACACAACAAACAAAAATCAGCAATGATCAAAAATGTTTATATGATCAGACGAGACTCATAATGAGATTACAGTGTCCCGAGTTTAAATCCTGGGTGATTAGATGACCTCCTTCCCCTTTCTGCTCACTGCTTCTAGCAGTTGAGCAGACAGACAGCAGCATGTAACTACCACAGATGAGTCAACACTTAGGCTGTATTTTGTCCTTAATGGGCTAACGTGACCATGTCAGAAAGGGTTTTTTTTTTTTTTAGAAAGTCAACCAACTTGAAAAGTCCCAGTGCTTCCTATGGCCAGTCTGTTTCTGCCCACCCTCAGCTGTAATTATGTCGACTGGGAAGGTCTTTGGCCTCTTACTCTCCTCTCTCACTTCCTTGAGAACCTGATGCCTGTTCACTTCTCAAGTCTGCTGGAAATAGCAGAAATATCACGGAAATCGTTAAATGGCTTTGAATGGTTTAATTTTATTTCTTGTTCACTCAATTTGTTCCAGACCCCTTTGACTTTCTTTGGTGGAACACAAAAAGGGAAATTTGAATAATGTACCGGTTGCTCTTTTCCATGTATTTACAATGAATTGGGACTGGAGCTTTCAGTCTTCAAAAAGAACCCAAAAATAAATTTGAAGTACCATAAAAGCATTCCAAACCGTAGTTCTTAACCCATTAGCTGTAATATTTTTGAATGCGCCAAAATATTTCAGGTATTTCAGCTGTTATTATGACAAAGCTGTTGTCAAACTTTTTATTAAAAGAAATTTAATTTAATTTATTTAAATTAATTAACCATGATTTTTTTGGGCCAGTTTTACTAACAGCTTGCACCAGGGCAATTGTACTGTCAGGTTTTACTAAAAACGCAGTGATGAATTAGCGGTGAAAAGGCGTGGACACAGTTATTTTTGCGCCTGACGTTATTGAATATGCATTTGTAGGAGTTTCCCTTTCAGACACAAAATTTATGGAAGAAGATTATTCAATCACACAACGCATTTTACCAACGTTTGCACTCATCAAATTACTGGCATTTGCGCCATTTGCACCATTATTTAACATTCATTTTGCGCTTGAAATGGCTGCATTTATTGTTACTAGAACAGAGAGCACATGGTAGAAGATTTTTTCCACATGTATAAATTTCTTTGGAATGCCAGAAAGAATACATTATCCGAACATTTTGTTTGCCAAGCCATGTTATTCTTAATTTGCTTCAGGAAATAAAAGACGACTTGGAACACTCAATTAGGAGTCACACAATGCCAGGTCTATCAAAACTTCTACCAAACCTTTATTTTTCGTCCTCCAGTTCTTTTCAACATTCTTTATTTCTTTATTCATTTTTTGTGACTAAATTTGCGCTGCGCTTGTTATATTGCGTTGGTCAGTATGTAAATGAGAAGTTGCTACTGTGTTTTTTTAATTTGCGCATTGTTAGTAAATCACCTGCAGAAATTTCCCCTCTTATCAGTGGTGTTTTGGAATTGCACTCTCGTGCTAATTTGCCCTATTTAGTAAAACTGGTCCATTGTGTTATTCCAGAAGTATCAGTAACTGTAAGTTACAATAAAGACGTTACAATAAAGACGTTCTGTGGCCTCCTTAGAAGTTTTCTGAGGCCTATGCCAATCCACTTTCACATGGTGTTTGGACATAAATGTGTGTTGGCAGTGTGTGAACACAACCGCCCTACAATGATAAAAATCCACCCACTCCTTATTTTTTAATCCCCAACCAAACCAGTCTTATTCAGTATGCAGTTTTGATTCTCAAAGCAATGATGTCCCATTGTTTAGGCCCCGCCCACAGCCGCTGACTGACAGTCCTACATTGGCATAGGTTCTGCCCTCAGCGAGTTGTTTTAGCTTGTACGCTGTCCTCCATTTTCTCTATGCTCGAGCAGCTGTAACATCAATCCCGGCGTTCTGTGTTTAGATGTAAGACTGAGCATAAGTGTCTTCATTTTCTCCCGCTAACTTTTGGTTTGTTTGGCTTTCCGTATGTACGGCTGAACCATTCTCTCGCTCTCAGTCATGTTGCTTCTACCGACTGTTTATTGCTGTAGGTATGCAAAGCAGAGATGTATACACTACACCCACCTCTGAAGACGAGGTGGGAATATGCAGCTCATTTGCATTTAAAGTCATACACACCAAAATAGCTCTTATTTAGACACACCCCAAAAATGACATATTCCACATGTTATAGTAAATTATCTGTGGGGTATTTTGAACTGAAACTTCTCAGACACATTCTTGGGACACCCAAGACCAATATTACATCTTGTAAATAGGGGCATGATAGGTGCCCTTTAATATAAATTGGAAGGTTTCAAAATACTTGTAAAAAGCACATGTTTATTGACTACTGTACCTTTAAGGTGGGTGCTATCGTTTTGGAGTTTTAGAGACAGTCTATAAATATATATATATATATATATATATATATAAGTCTATAAATATATATATATATATATATATATATATATAGAATATAAGTAGAGAATATATTTTTTTTAAATTCATATTTTAGTTCCATTTAAGAAAAAGTTGGGTTTGGAACAACATAAGTGTATTTAGGATGGTTTATTTGGATTATACCACTTTCTGTAAAAATGTCGTGGTGTAACCCAAAAGTAAAAATTTATAACATATTTTCCTTGAATACATGGACAACCATTGTTCTCAGAATATACTTTTAAATATAATTTTAATTAAATATAATTAATAGTTTGTTATATATATATATATATATATATATATATATATATATTCAGCATGGTAAATACATTTATTATTTATTATATAATTAATTCATAATTCACAATATTTATAAATATATTTTTTTCACAGTTCATATTTTAGTTCAATTTAAGAAAATTTGGGTTTGGAACAACATAAGGTTGAGTCAATCATGACATCATTTTCATTTTTAGGTGAACTTTACCTTTAAATAATTTAACTGGGATCTGAATATGTACTGTAGTTATATCCTTGTCTGGATCCTGCTGTTTTCTTCCAGACACACATGAGTATCGGCTGCTTTTTTATTCTTGTATGCTGGGTTTATGTTTCAGTTCTTCAAGACCAAGGACACGCTGCTTTCTAGTTTTACATCAGAGTGTAGCGTGCCACTTAAATCTGTCTCTCCTCTCCCACTTTCTCTTTGTTTATTTTCCCCAGCACTCGTTCTCTTTCCTCTCCCGGCTCAGACTTCAAATGGTCAGTGAGGGCCTGTTTCCCGCAATAGTTCATGTGAGGTGATATCATCTAACACGAACCTTCATTGTCGGAGAGCGCGGGTCGGCGATTGTGCCTCGTTGAGACAGCTCCACTGAGGCTTGCAAGATTGTCTGCGTTGCAGGCCTAGTTTAAGGAGCTGGAGGGCTTACAATGAATCATGTTGCTAGATTTCATTCGTGGGTGAGAGTTTGACCCCAAGAAATAATGTTTTGTGCCACAAACATGCAGTCTAACAGATTCGCTCACCTCCACGCTCCAGCCCTCTTCTTTATATCTCTTTCTCTCGTTTTTACTGTTCGCCCTATTTACACTCTGGCACCTGTCCATGTCACAGTTCCCACCTACTTCCAGGACATGTAACCTATACGCTTCTCCCACACTCTCTCTCATCTGCACGCTGCCCTGCAGGCCTGACACACTGTGAGGTAATGCATTGTGGCATGTAACTCCCCCTTTCCCTCTGCTCCGGAGTCACATCCCATTCTGCCTCATCATTATTTGCTGACATGGAGATGAGATTACAGGGGTTATGGGTAAGGGGCATTGAGAGATTGAAGCACATTGATGCCACCAATTCTTTTTGTCATCTGAAGTAAAACCAGAATTATACAGCTGCGTAGAATGTCATTGGAATGAACACACAGAAAAGGCAGATACATATATATATATGTGACCCTGGACCACAAAATCAGTCATAAATAGAATTTTTTTTTTTTGAAATTGAGATTTATACATCATCTGAAAGCTGAATAAATAATATATAGGACATATATAGGACAATATTTGGCTGAGATACAAATACTTGAAAATCTGGAATCTGAGGTTGCAAAAAAAATAAATAAATAAAAAATAAAAACACTGAAAAAATCACCTTTAAAGTTGTCCAAATTAAGTTCTTAGCAGTGCATTTTACTAATCAAAAATTAAGTTTTGATATATTTACATTAAGAAATTTACAAAATCTCTTCATGGAACTTGATCTTTACTTAATATCCTAATGATTTTTGGCATAAAAGAAAAATCCATAATTTTGACCCATACAATGTATTTTTTGGCTATTGCTACATAAATACCTATGCTACTTAAGACGTTTTTTTTTTTTTTGCTCCAGGGTCACATATACATGTATGTATGTATGTATGTATGAACGATCTTAGAAATATTGTGATTTCATTATTAGAAATATTGTATTTAAGATGGTTTATTTGGTTTATACCACTTACTGTAAAAATGTCATGTGGTATAACCCAAAAGTAAAAAAAAATAACATTTTCCTTGAATACATGGAGGATCATTATTTTCAGAAAATATTTTTAAATATAATTTTAATTAAGTATAATTTAAGTAATACATTTTAATTTTTTTTTTTACTTTTTTATAATTAATTCATACATTTTTTTCTTTTTGGAAATTGCACTGCATGACAGTGAAGTATTTATTTATTTGCAACATAATGATAACAATACAAGATTGTCAAACCACTCAGCACGGTAAATAAATGTATTATTTTTTATATAATTCATTCATAATTCAAAATATTTATAATTATTATATAATTCATATAATTAATCTCTTCTTTTTGGCAATTGCACCAAATGACAGTAAATCATTTATTTATTTATTATACAAGATTGCCAAATTACTTAATACGGTAAATATATATATATATATTATAAAAATAATTAATAATTCAAAATATATTATTATTATTTATTTAATTCATAAATTATTATTATTACTTATTTCTAAATCTTTTCTTTTTGGGAATTGCACCACATGACAGTGAATAAGTTATTTATTTATATATGTATTTATTTAATTTGCAAATATATTTATTTATTTAGAATACAAGATATCCAAACCCTCAATGCAGTAAATATATTTATTATTTATTATATAATTAGGTCATAATTCAAAATATTTATTTATTAATCTTAATTAATCTCTTCTTTTTGGGAATCACACCACATGACAGTGAAAAAGTTGATAATAATATGAGATTGCCAGATTGTCAAACCACTATATAAAAAGTAATATAAAATTATACATATAAAAATGGTAACACTTTACAATAAGGTGTCATTTGTTATGAATGAACAATGAACAATACTTTATTACACTATTTATTAATCTTTGTTAAAAATACAGTTGTTCATTGTATTCATGTTAGAGCATTAACCAATGTTAACAAACACAACTTGTGATTTTAATAATGCATTAGTAAATGCTAAAATTAAACATTAACTAGATTAAGAAATGCTGTGAAAGTATTGTTCATTTTAGTTCATGTTGTTAACTATTGTTAACTAATGAACCTTACTAAATGAATCTAATACATAAACTTGTGCACATCATGAAAGAGGTGTATGCAAGTCACAAAATTGTATACGTGAATTTGACTCCAATAATATTTGTTTGCAACCCTAATAAATAAACATTTGACATGACTTTTTACCTTTTTTTAAATTCTCTGCACACAGAGCCTGTCAAAACAGATTTATTTTTCTCCTCAGCTTTTTGTGCAGGGGAAAACAAAAAACAAAAAAACAAAGCGTGTGTTTGGTAACATTGCTCTGTAATAAATTTGTGAATTAGAGCAGCATAATTTGCTGGAGCGGAATTTGCTGTTGAAACAGATGTTTTTTAAATCATTTCATTTTTTCACTCCAGCTGCAGGAACGTGTTGTTTGCTATTGTTCCTAAAAAACGAGATGAATTCCATCTGTGGGAATCTGTGTTGCATTATTGCTACTATTTCTGTCTAATAACGCTCTGTTGTTTACACCGCAAAATATTCTTTCTGAAGCAACAAAGTTCTCGCGAGCCCAGAATGCGTGTCGTGGATCTGTTGTGTTTATTTGTTTACGTGCGCGTTGTCACAACGCGCTTTGTCTTCCAGTACTGAGAAGGCTGTGTTTCCTCCTTAAAGAATCGCACCTTCTTTTCTCATCGAGTCAGGAAAGTTTGGCCTTCCACAAAAAAAGTTCTTTGCGTTCCCTCTTTACACGCATGATCTTTGATTTCCGGCGATGTAAGATCAAAATTGCTGCTCGCGCTCGCGCCGCCTTTCATGCACCCCTCTTGCATCGCAGCGTGAAAAAACAAAGAGCGGCGAGACGGAGATGTGCAGGAAATCTTAGCAGGCCTGCCACTCAAAACATCCACCGTCGCCAAACAACAGCATCTGCCTGCCACCACAAATACATTAGAAATCAATTATTTATGGAACGCAGTCAAGAACTCTTTAATCTTCTCCTTTTATCCAATTAAAATGCCTAACCGCTTTAAGCCTTTCACAAGGCTTGCGAGCAACACACTCGGCCTCTTTCTTCTTCCTTCATTCCGTCCTTATTATTTCTTCTTTTCTCTTTTTTTTTCTGAGGTTACATATAAGAAAGAATAGAGGCTTCATAGGGATGGTGAAGACAGAGGAGAAAGTGTATAAAGTGTAAATGAACTCTTCCACTCCTACCCCTTCTGGTTACAAAGGAACTATTTGAAGTTTTAATATGAAGACTCGCCTTCCATTCCCAGAGCAGGGGACACAGGGGAAAGCGAAGACTCTTTCATGAGCTCTTTCTGCCCAGTGTTAAGGGGGAGATTCAAAAGCATTTGAGCGGGATAGAGATGTACAAATGCCGCTTTTATTATGCAGCGATCTGGCTGCGGCCTTTTATCGCAAATATGTTAACGTCGTGTACCAGAATCACTAATGTTTGACGATTCTTCATTCGTTTTTCAGTTTTAATCACATAATCCAAAATGGATTAGCCCTAAGCATTACACAAATCTTTGCTATATTAAACTTAATCAAACACTGTACCTGTGATCTTTATGATGACTAATTTGAATGTAAATTAGAGTTTTGTGGCCTGCTACTGTATTTTAGAAGATTTAAACAAATTTAAAACTCATCTTGATATTCCACTATACAGATTTGTGTTCTGTCAAATCTGGCAAATTCTCTTTGCCTAAATATCTGCAACTAGCAAGTATAGTATAGTATAGGGATGCTCATTTTAACTGGTTAGCCATTATCCAGCAGAAAAGATTTTGACCAATACAATCAGTTAAACGGTTTAATTTTTTTTTTCAGTATTTTTTTAGAATACTTTAAAACGTTTGCTGGATGGTTAAAATTTTTGAGAGAGAAAAAAGATAAATCGCATAGGCCTGTGATGTTAAGTCGCATTTTGTTATTACATTCAGAAATAGACCTGATGACGATGCGAAATGTTTACAAACAATATTCAGAAAAGAACAAGAATGAAAAATATAAGAAGCTAGGCTATATAAATGACAAGCCAAAACAAATTAATTTAGGCTAAAGCGAAACTGAAACTAACGTTGGGACTCTCATAGGACACAAATTCAAACATTTCCGTATTCGAGGTGTATTTGAGTGCCAAAATATTTTTTTTATTATGTAAACCTGGTTTTGTACTTCACTCGCATTCCAAAATCGACATAAAACAAATTGTTTGGCATAATATTACGGCAGTACGTTGATAACGATTAAGCAGTGTGATTTTTTCCAGCCATATGTTTGGCTGACTGTAGTTCATTTTTATAATTGAAAGGCTGCACTGTCAAGTTCGCAATGCTTAACTGTGTGTGCGCACAATCACTTGATTATTTTCCTTCTAAATAAAGGTGCTTTAAAAGGTTCTTCACAGCGATGCCATAGAAGAACCGTTTTTGGTTCAGTCAATGGGTCTTTACAGAACCGTCTCTTTCTTACCTTTTTATAATCTGAAGAACCTTGTTTCGCCACAAAGAACCTTTTGTGAAACAGGTTCTTTATGAAACCATTTAGACAACAAGGTTCTTCTTTGGCATCGTGAAGCACCTTTTTCTTTTTAAAAGTGGAACAGTTGAAACGACTCCTTCTCGTCATACAGATAATTAAATCTGTAAGTGGTTTGCTTTTGTTCGTGTACCTTCACAAAAAAACAAATCTTTGTGCTTTTGTAAAATAAAGAAAAATAGGATGTCACTTTCAGCCGTCTTCCTTTCACACAGCACAAAAATGAACCAAAACGCTGCATACTAGCTACTTGTTGCACAGTTTTTTCTTTTGTTAAGTAAAAATATTTATCATATAGGCCTATTCGTTCATTATATAGCCTAGCTTTATTATGTTTTTCCCCGTTCGCAGAAGCGCTGCAGATGTATGATGTGATATGTCCATGTGAATCCTCATGTTCTGTTGTTTGCTGCTTTTTCTGAATGTAGAATGAATCCCTGGAAAACAAATTTTGGTATTTTTAACCGGTCACAGACACTTATGCTTTCTAAAATAATTAAATTCTAATTTAAAATAATCTTATTGGTTAATGGTTAATAATCTGTTAACGAGCATCGGCTGTCGGTTAGGAAAAATAACCGATATGAACATCCCTAGTATAGTTTAAGGCTTTTTAGTAGATTTTTGGAGGTAAAAGGTACTGGTCTTTCATTATGTTCATTTAGCAATTTCACAGGCTTACATGATTCCTGCATTTGTGAGGTTGTAGTTATAGAGTGGCTGATGCCAAAAAAAAAAAAAAAAAAAGTGTTGATTTATTAACTGAAAAACTTTTTTCTATTATTCTCAATCAGAGAATGACTGTGAGTCACCAGAAATGTTTGCAGCTACAAATGAGTCAAAGAATACTTAGGCCCCACATTTAGAGACACAGTTGTGAACATGTGACTCTCTGATCTCTTGCCTGCACCGATTAGGCTTCACATAATGTATATCAGTGTGTCTGTAGAGATTTCCTTGCAGCTGCTGATGTAATTTATGTAGGTCATCTTCCTGTATTCCCTACTGACTCCAATATTGAGAGAAATGTGAGCCTGTTGAAATTGGACGACTGCTAAATAACATACAGAAAATACACTTACAGACAGGTGTTGCTAAATGATCTGTAATTACATGTCTACCCCTTCCTCCAAAGACTACTATACTAAAGCCAAAGCACACTCTACAACAAACGTATAGTATTTTTTAATTATTTTTATAACCATTTATATATAAAACGTATATAAAAGTATGCAGATTTTTCGACAATATAATAATTAAGATTTAACTCTATAACTTAAAAAGCAGAAAAATAATAGTAATTGACAACGGTCTGTTGGATTATTTGAAAATAATGCACACCGAGGTGGTGATGCAGCCATGACATGAAGCAGAGTGGATTATTTTCTAATAATTCACCAGAACAGAGTGAATTATTCTTGCTTATACTACAGTTACCACACCTCAAATATTTTTCAGATGTTGTATTTCAAGATGTTCGTCAGGTTTTTGTCTTAAAAATGCTGAATCTCATGCAACACCTCCGTCACTAATTCCAAAATGTAATTTTAGACCTAGTAACTGAAGCTTGAGCCATTGATAGCAGACTAATGCAGTTAATAATGTTATTAGTGAGAGCGTGAGAGAGCAATATTAAGCATGTGAATTACCTCTGAGTCTGTGCAGGGTCTCTACTATAGCAAAACTGTAAGTTTGTCTTCTTCAAGAACAGCTCTGTTATTACTTTGCGTGTAAGAAATGTCATGTAGCTTTTAAGTTGTTAAACTATTTTACTGATAAAAAATGCCAGTGTCTGCATGTGTGTGTCTGTTGTACTGAGCGTTTGTAGGGAGAGAGCGTGTGAGAAAGAGAGTGTGCTTTTCTTACACAATAAAATGTGATTTTGTGTCAAAAATGTGGAAAAATTTGTTTTGATGTTGTTGTTTACTACATTTATTTGCTTGGTCAGTGTCGTGGGTTTTTGGTTAGTTTGCTATTGTGGATTGGAAGGACCATTTAAAATAACTGAACTCATTTGGCGAGGTGATATGGACAAGACTTGCCTGGAACTACTTTTGACGTGCGTTTCTCTGAAAATAACTGCACATCTTAGAATGTTCATTCAACCAGTCAGATTCAAGCATTCAACAGCCCTGTAGTACAAATATATATGTGACCCTGGACCACAAAACCAGTCATAAATTATGTTTTTTAAAGAAGACATTTCAGGATTTTTCTTATATAGTGGACAATGGTGCTCCGAGTTTGAACTTCCAAAATGCAGTTTAAATGCGGCTTCAAATGATCCCAAATGTGGTTGGAAATTATCCCAGCCAAGGAAGTGAACTTTTTTTTTTTTCTGGTTCAGTTATGGTATGTCGAAAAACTACCATCCCATGTTTTTTTCTCAACTTCAAAAGCATCCTACATTGCTGTTTTATCTTTTTTGTTAAGAATACGAAAAAATACGATTGAAGTTTTTCGACATACCCTAAATGTCTTGAGCCAGAATACACAGAGTTCAGGATTGGATTGCGTTTGAGATTAAAAAGTATTTAAATTGTATTTTTTTTATGAAAATAACTGATCGTTTCGCTAGATAAGACCCTTCTTCCACAGCTGGGATCGTTTACAACCACATTTGGGATCGTTTGAAGCCGCATTTAAACTGCATTTTGGAAGTTCTAACTCGGGGCACCATATCAGTGCATTATATGGAGAAAAATCCTGAAATGTTTTCCTCAAAAAACATAATTTCTTTACGACTGAAGAAAGAAAGACATGAATATCTTGGATGACAAAGGGGTGAGTATATTATCTGTAAATTTTTGTTCTGGAAGTGAACTTCTCCTTAAGTAAAGATCATGTTCCATTAAGATATTTTGTAAATTTCTTATCATAAATATATCAAAACTTAATTTTTGATTAGTAATATGCATTGCTAAGAACTTAATTTGGACAATTTTAAAGGCCCTTTTGTCAATATTTGTTGTTGTTTTTTTGCACCCTCAGATTCCAGATATTCAAATAGTTGTATCTCAGACAAATATTGTCCTATTTTAACAAACCATACATCATTGGAAAACTTATTCAGCTTTGAGATGATGTAAGATGATGAAATGAAAAAAAAACTTATGACTGGTTTTGTGGTCCAGAATCACAAATAAATAAATTAAAAATCATTGCATGAAACACTGAATCAATATCCCAAGAAAATACACTAACTTTGACAGAACTAAAAATGAAGCATTGCTCTCCCACATATGGTGGTGTATATTATGGATGATGAAAAGTTTTTGCTGCTTAAATAGTTAGCTGTGATACACTAATATTCAAACATCTGGCCTGCTGTCCAAATGGTTATTCAGCAAGTATGCAAAAAATTCATTAAAAGTGACAGTAAATACATTCATAATGTTCTTTTGAACTTTCTATTCATCAGAGAATTCCGGAAAAATGCCACAGTTTCCACAAAGCTATTAAGCAGCAAAAACTGATTTCAACATTGATGAAACCGTTATTGAGCACCAGTGATATTTGATAATAATTGAGCATCAAATTAGAATGATTTCTGAAGTACCACTTAAGACTCAAGTAATGGCTGCTTTGCCATCACAGGAATAAGAAAACTATTTCACAGTATTAGTGTTTTTTTTATTTGATTTTCAATCAAATAAATGCAGCCTGGGTGAGCATAAGAGAACACTGACATTGTACAATAAAGCCTTAACATTGAAATGACTAATTAGTCTTGTGTTGCTGATTATGTTTGTGATAATTGTAATTTCTCCAATTTGTGATAAAGTGTTCATGTGCTGACCTTTATCAGCATATTTAAGTTTTTGGTCTTTGTGTGTGTGTGGCTAGATCAAATATTAATCTTATTTAATCTGAGTTTTAAGTCTAGTTATATACTAGTTATATACAGTAAGATACAGGGTATAATGATGTTGTAAACCGCTTGCACTGCTTGTAGTTAATTGTTTTGAGGTTAGATTGCAGTTCCCCTCAGATTTGACTGATAGTTGGTCCATTTTTACTAATGAAGTGGTTCTTCACCTGACAAAAATGACCTTAACTGCTCTAAAGGCATCTGAGGATTTCTTTCTCCTCACATCCTTTGAGTCCACGGCATTCTCACTCCACTGAAAGGAAAGAGGATTTCCAAACGGTTTCCTCCACTCAGGCTTTGAGGGTGACCTGCGCTCATCCCTCGGCTGTATTTCCCACTCACGTTCTCTTTTCTCTTTTTTTGTGCTTGTCTCTCTCACACACTTGTTTGGCTCAGAGGGGCCTGTGATCCAGAGCCGCTCTCGTTTCAGCCCATCTGAAGTGATTACCTTTGCCTGGGATTCCACCCACCCCCACCGGTCCCCTGGGGAGCCGCGGCAGGCAGACGGCTCCACTTTATTTCCTCCGCCTGCTCTGCGCTGTTCCTCAGCGGAACCCTGCTGCAGGTACAGCTCAGCGGGGTTGGAGTGGAAATTATCTAGAGATCAGCTTCAGTGAAGTAGCTCACATTAGTTTTAGTGACAGTTCAACACGGGGCACACAACATAGAGCTAAGTGGTAATTATGAATCAACATGACATTCATTTTTTTTTATGCTGTTGTTTCATAGACAGGTGTGACAATGCATGGAAACCTTGTGTCGGATCATTTCACAGTGCCTTTAATTGAAGTAATGGTCTGTTTGGCTGGTATTCTGCTACCCACAGAATCAATCATTAATCTCTTTTGTCTTTACACACTGCAAAATATCATGTACTAAAATGAAATAAAATAAAATAAAATAAAACAAAATAAAATAAAATACCATTGGTAGGTTGTTTTAATGTTACTAAAGTCTTTATATGCTCACCAAGGCTGCATTTATTTGATCAAAAATACAGAATTTTGAAATTTTGTTAAATATTATTACAATTCAAAATAACTGTTTCCTATTTTAACATATTTTAAAATGCATTTTATTCCTGTGAAGCCATTATAAAAGTCTTCAGTGTCACATTCTTCAGAAATTGTTTTAGTAGCTGATTTGATGCTCAAGAAAATGTTTGTATTATTATGTTTGTTCAAAAGAACAGCATTTATTTAAAATAGTGTTTTGTAACAATGGACAGACAAAAAAGCCTTTTTTTTAATTTACGTAAATTAATTAATAGTAAAATTTCATAAAATTTAATTGAATAATCTTTACGTATTTTAATTTAATAATTGATTAGTGATTGTTCAGTTATTCAGTCAAAATATGTAAGGATTATTTAATTTAATTTGATGGAATTTAACTATTATTTCAGTTGTGTAAATCCTAAAAAAGGCTTACTTTTTGTAACAGTGTACACTCAAAAAAAAAAAAAAGCCTTTTTTAAGATTTACGCAATTCAATTAATAGTAAAATTACATAAGATTAAATTAAACTATGTATTTATTTGAATAATTGATAAAAGATTGTTTAATTATTCAGTTATTCAGTTAAAATATGTAAGGATTATGCAATTTAATTTTAGGTAATTTTAGTATTAAATAAATTGCATACTTTTTTTTTTCAAAAGGCTTAATTTTTTTTCATAAATTGACTGTCACTTTTAGTCAATTTAATGCATCCTTGCCAGGGCTGTCAGTTGATTTTTTTTTTTTTGTAATGTAATTAAATACATGATGTGTTGATTAATTAATATTTTTATTTTTATTATTATTATTTTTTAATGATATGATACTCTAAATAAGAAACCAAATCTGCCAGCAGGTGGCAGTAAATGTCTTTATGAGTCATTCACTCATTTGATTCGATTCGTTTAAACGGCTGATTCATTCAGGAATTAAGTAAATGACTCTCTTTATGAATGGGCCTTCGAATCATTGATTCATACAATTAGTTCAAAATGTGGATTCATTCAGAAACGAAATACTGCAGTGTTGGCCGGAGACACGCAACAATTTGCACAACAGTTCTGCTATGGCTTCAAAGCTAATATGTTCTCTGCAAAACTGATCAAAAACACATAATATAATGTTTTAAAATATAACACAACATCAAAAATCATATTGCTCTTGCTGCCTGAGTGATATTGTGTGATATATGATAGCCAATATATAAATATGAGACAAAACACACACAGGAGCATTTTTTTGCATCAGTATCTTGAATTATAGGGCATAACTGCATTTATGGAGTTGTTGCCTTGCATCATATTTGTCAACAGTCAACTGTATGAAATATAAGATGATGTACAGGTTTGGAGGCGAGGTTAGCGTGTTAACTGCGTTAAAATATTTTAACCACGTTATTTTCATAACTAATTTATTAAACTGAAAGCCCTAATCATTGCTTATTAAAAGTACTAAATACACAAAAAATCTTACTGACCCCAAACTTAGCTTAATATCAAGAATGTTATGACTTGTTTTTAGAGAATATAAATGACATTTATCCTTGTTTACAGCAGCAAGAAGAATTCAAAATGTGTTTCTTTATCTCCTTATCAATTTTGCTTTGTCAGTAATTTATCTTATTTAATTTTTTTTCCAGTATTGATTTAAAAAAAGACTTTTTGCAGCTCATCGACTGAATTGAACAGATATCGCCGCCTTAATCCACACGCGTGAGGAGAATTATCTCCGATTAAAACTTTGTTGAGAAGAGGTGCTCATATTCAGCTCAGCTTTGATATCTAATCTGAAGAGCGGAAAAGTTCAGTCTGTTTTGTTGATGCCGCCGACAGCTTCAGCGGTGAAAATGGGAGCGTGTCTGATATTTCTCCTGCTCACTGCTTCGCCTTTTGTCTGTGACAAGCTTGAACTCTAGCTCTCATTGCAGTCAGAGAGTGTATCATTTCTAAAAACAGGCTTAAATGAAGCACAAAAGAGAGAGAAAAGAAAAATAAGGAACTACAGAACTAAAGTTAAGTAAATTAATTCATAATATCTCACATTCTCTCTTTTTTTGGAGATCCTATCGGTCCTCAGATGTGTAAAAAGGAAAACACCATAAGATACGGCTCTAAAGCGCATTATTTCCTGATACTGCTAATTAAACTGCTAGCGTCATTAATTGGTTTGAAGATATCTTTGCATTGAGTTGGAGACATCTTAAGCTCAATTAAAGATAGCTTCGACTCAATTACAGATATCCAAATGCCGTGTCCCACAATATGCAATCAGGATCTTTTTTCGGTGCAATACCAGATGCCCTATAACACAAAGATTGTACTCCTTCCACTTCCAAAGTTTCCTTTTATCATGAAAAGATTGTGTGCGTGTCAATGCGCCAATGCGATGTTTAATCCTATTCTTATCCCAATGGAGATATCATATGTGGCTTTATATATATGGGGAAGTTTGGTCTGAACGGAGGTTCAATTTGAATACGAGCTGCTCTTAAACATCTGCCATCATTTGAGTGATAAGTTGCGTGTGTTTTCACAATTCGTGATGAGTGAGTTGACAGACGGCGTGACGCGTTGATCTCCACTCTCTTCGGGAGAAAATCAGCTCACTATATTCCCTGTTAAGTGACTGACCTTGTTAAGCGCCTTAGATTTCTACAATTGTAGGACAACCGATCACTTTGCCCTTTTTAAACAGAAAAAAAGAAAAATCCAAACACTTTAAAGGGGTAAATTCCCTGGAGATGACATCAATCTAACTTTAGAAATGCTCCTCATGTTCTGTTTCTTTTGACATTGACTCTTTTAATTCTTTTTTTTATCCACAAGACTTGCAATTGCTCAGTAGAGTAGATTGTTATCATTGGTTGTACCACAAAGATGAGTTGGCTTAAAAGGGGCAACAGACACACTGTTTATTCAAGATTATCTCTGAACCTGAAAGACGAAGTGTTAGTTTTCTTTGTAGTTGAAACATATCTTCTTTTGAAAAACATAGATGCAGAAACATTTTTGAAGGAGAGCGAAGAGTAAATAACCCATATCACCACTTGAAATAGCTATTCTTAATTAGAATGGTTTCACATGAAAGTGGCAGATGGTGCCACCATATTTACACTATATATGTATTATCTCTTTAACCTTTACATCTTTTTTTAATCTGCTGTATCTCACCATATTATGTTTGTGTTTTTAAGTATTGAATATGTTTATAATTTATGTAATTTTCCTCCAGCATCTGAACTGTAATCCCAATGCTGTGTTTTGCAGGACGCTGTGCAAGCTGTGGGGAGAATGTGGTTGGTGAGGGGACGGGTTGTACTGCCATGGACCAGGTCTTCCACGTGGACTGCTTCATCTGCATGACCTGCGGTTCCAAGCTCAGAGGGAAGCCCTTCTATGCCGTGGAAAAGAAGGCCTACTGCGAACCCTGCTATATCGTGAGTGTGATCTGCTCAATGTTCTATATGCACACACTGGGTCTCATACACTGTTTACTTTTTACCATTTAAGGATAAGCTTTGGTCACTTTTTAGAGTTAGATTTCAAGAAAGTTTGCATCAGCTCAAATAAGCGTGACCTACCAGCTGCGTGCCATAACCGGGCGTCCCATACACTAATAGTTAAGTGTTCTCTGTCACGCAAAATATTTGCTAGATGCACAACAGGTGTGCATACGTATGTCATTTTTACAGTCATTTCTTTTTGAAGTTTGAGGAATGTGTGTGAGTTTTATTATTTATTGGCATTTTGGCTTTATTACGTTAGGACGGTGGTTTTCATCCATAACTTACTTACATAACTAGGCTGGACCTAAATTCGAGTCTCTGATAGCACAACAGCTCCTTATACAGAATTTTATCATGATCAAAAAACAATGCCACATTTATATTATGTGTGTACACATATAGCATACAATAAACTGACATTCAAATGATTGGGGCCTATAATTTAGTTTTTTTTTTTTTTCATGCGCAACATTTCTTGTATTATCAACTTTGAAAACTGTGCAAACTACGATGCTTTTTTCAAGATCCTTTGATGACTAGAAAGCATTTATTTGAAACATTTTCATATTTTCATTTGACTTGTTTTCATCATTTAGTATTTTTTAAGGTATATGTCTACATAGTTTTTATTTATTTATTTTCAGTTTGTTTGTTTTAATATGTACAAGTTAAACTAATTTAAAATGAGAACTGTTGCCCTAATTTAGTTTTAATCAACTATAATGACCTTGATTTGAAATAGATTTTGTTGTAAGAACGTAAATGTTAGTGGATATATGAACCTAAAATTATATTTAATAGTTTATTATTATTTTATTATAATTTAATGTTAATGCTATGTTTATTTGATCAAAAAATGTAATATTGTGAACTATAATTACAATGTAAAATAATGTTTTTCTATTTTAATATACGTTAAAATCTTTTTTTTTTTTTCTTGTTTTTTTCTTGTGATCAAAGCTGAATTTTCAGTATCATTACTCCAGTATTCAGTGTCATATGATCCTTCTGAATTCATTCTAATATACTGATTTATTGTCAGTGCTGGAAACAGCTGTGCTGCTTAACAGTTTTTTGTAACCTGTGATACTTTTTTTTTTTTTTAGGATTCTTTGCTGAATAAAAAGTTAAAAAGAACCACATTTATCAATGCCTCATTTCTAACAATATACACTAGCGTTGAAAAGTTTGGGGTCAGTAATTTTTTAGTCTTTCTTTTATATATATATTCAGCAATAACGTGTAAAAATGGTATAAAAAAAATGATATCAAAGACTCTGTATTGTTTAAAATATTGGTATATTGTTAGAAAATATTTATATTTTGAATTAATTATGTTCTTTTTAACTTTTTTCATCGAAGAATCATAAAAAAGTATCACAGGTTACAAAAAAATATTTGACAGCGCAAATGTTGCCAACATAGATAATTCTAATAATAAATCAGCATATTAAAATGATTTCTGAAGGATCATGTGACACTTAAGACTAGAGTAATGGCTAATGAAAATTCAGCTTTGCATCACAGCAATAAATCATATTTTACAGTATTAATACATTATTTTATATTGTAATAATATTTTGCAGTTTTACAGTTTTTCCCTGTTTTTTATCAAATAGAGACAAGTAAAAAGACTTCTTTACAAAATATTACAAGTCTTACTGATCCTAAACTTTTGAACGGCAGTGTGTATATATGTAGGCTGCAACAAATAAGGTCACAGTTAATCAGTATATGTATGTGTATATATAGATAAATATGTAAATATATGTGTATAGTGATGCATCATGACCTCATCTTTTGTTGTTTGCAAGCACACATTCATACTGTTGGATTACTTGCCGCTCAGCACATTTCTACACACGTATCCAAGAGGAAATACTTCAACGGCACTAGTTTGCATGCTCTTTGATGCTCTAGTTTCCTTGTCTTCATATGAAGCTAGCTTCAGCTCTCATTAGCTCCATGTTCTGAGGACTTGTCGAAGATCTGCCAGGAGCATCTGGCTCTGTTTAAAACCTGGATTTAGGTTCTTTCAGAAATGTTACCCAAACCGTTGCTGTTTTCATAATCATTCACCTATTCCTGTCACACTCCTCATTCTTCCCTGATGAGCTGCTTCACACTTGTTAGCTCGGTAGTCAAATCCATAAGAGGCATAAAGATTAGACAAACAGTGGCCTCGCATGCAAAGGACCAAGCGTCATGTTTAACTCCATCTCATACATCTGATAAGCTTTCACACGGGCAAATCACACTTGAGATGTAACACGAGTATTAAAATCACATTAGACTGCCAGATAGGATTACTTTCCTTTGTAGATTGGAAACCAAATCAGGGCCTCCTTTTTCTCCCTCCACCGTCCACCTTCCTTTTTTTGTTTCTGAAAATATCTGTTGAAAATTCTCTTATTTCTTCAGGCGAACCGTAAGAGAAAAGGAAATTAGTGACAGTTACAGTAAGACATGAACATTAACATTTCTCATTGAACTGGAGGTTAGGAGTTTCTTATAAAAAGCTAACAAACTTTCTGAGCATGTTTTCCCACATCTGAATGTTGTGCAACATCTACATGTGCTGGTAGACATTAAAAGTTTTGAGAACCATATTTTGTTTGTCATTATTACAAAACACTCTTTAATTCCTGTTTTGAAATGCACTTTTCAGCTACACTGTGCGGGAAACGAAAAAGGATTACATTAAGAGTATTACGTTCGTTTAGTTAGCATCTCTGAGTAGAGGTCTGTAATAGCTGGACGTATTAGTATTCCCATTCTAACGTCGTACATAGCTAATTTTGTAATGGCTGTCAGTGGGGAAGGATGCATTTTAGGACAGATGTTGTGGTTCTAGCCAGACGCTGACTCATTGGTCGGGTCCAGAAAGATCCACAAATGTATTTTAAATAAATACCAGCACAAAGTGCTAAAGGCTGTAATGTCACAAACTCTTTCACACCATTTCGACAACCACATGTTTTGGAAGACCTGTCAATCAAATTAGTTCACACTCAGCCACCAGTAACCTGGTCTGACCTTTCTCAACCATGGCTCTTTATATCGTATGTAAAAGAGCAGGCTCAGTAGAAAGTGAAATATTGTTATAAAAGGATTCTTTATTTGATTGTGGTGTTCATATAGAAACTATGAATCCCACACTGACCCATTTCCAAACAGACAAGAGCAAAAGTGCAAAAAAGTCCATTTTTGTTTGATCTATCTTTACTGTAAGTATAACATTTTGAAACCGGTCAGCACCAAAAATAAGTATCAGCCCAACTCACAAAGAAACCAGGCCATTCCTCAAACTGCCTTTTATTTCATCATTGTTTCCCGTTTGTACTTGTGTTATTTCCGTTTCCACTGGCATGCGTAGCCTACTTACATTTCTGCTGTGGCCACAGTGTTTCCCTATTTCCCTTTTAAGAAACCGCTGTATTACTGAGCCAGCACTTTCTTTATTGTTCTTCTCGTTTACAGACAATGCAAATTTCAAAGAAGCCAGAATATTGTTAATATTGGTCAGATTTGTTTAATAATTGAAATGGTCTAAACCAGAGTTGCCTAACTTTTTACCATGAAAGGCCACAATTTAAACCTGACTGAGGGCTGTGGGCCCAAATTAAATGTTGCTTATATTCAACTTCTTTTTTTAATACGTCAGTTTGAATTTTTAATTCACTTATATTCACTAAATTTAGAAGCAAAAATTAAATGTTAAACTATATATTTCCCCCCTATTTTTACGCACACTTCCCTGCTGGAAAAAAACAGATAAAACCAGCCTAAGCTGTTCATCCAGGCTGGTTTTAGCTGGGGGTTTTTTTCAGCAGGGTTGTGCAATCACAGGTCATTATTTGGGCCATGGTTTGGGCATTTCTGGTATAAACAGGTGCTTCAGCTGCCCTGTTGATCAGAGAAACACTACCACTGACCACACAGTTTCTATTAATAACTCAGTATTACGTATTCCATGTTCATGTATGTATTTAATTGAAAGTAGCCATATATAAAAGTTTGTTAATATAGAGCCAGTGGAACATTACCAGAAAATAAACCCTAACCATGACGCAAAGCGTCAATATGACCCGAACCTGACACTATGCGTCAATATGCCAACCCAAGTTTATGGGAAAATATAACTATTTTACAAGGGGACAATAGATCCTTCGCTCTTAGTTACTGTTGCTGCGTCTGACAAGCCATGGGCCTTTCATGCCACACATCATGTTTTCATGCAGTAAAATATATGTCACAGAGCAAAGACACTGACAATGGCCGACAGACAGGACAGAACAACACAGAATATTTTTATTACAGAATATTGTATCAAACAGTCTCAGCTTTCAAATTCAGTCATTTGTTTAATAAATTTAAACAGTAAATATAATTTTGTGGTTCTTTAATGTAGCGTGACAAATCGCTGTAGCACGTGAACCGATCATCTTGTCCTTTTTACTAGTTATAGCACAAAATAAACATGAACGAACATCAGAAGATATCTTGTTTCAACTGCGGAAAGACATCAATACACACTGCTTTTCAAGACGATATACACCAGTGTTAATCTGCTTTCCTGTCTGGTTTGTTTGTCTGACAAAAATAACAGATTCATGTTTTCACGCAGTGAAATGTGTGTCACAGAGCAAAGAGGACACTGACAACACACAAACAGACAAGACAGAATGCTTTTTTGTATGAAACAGTCTCAGCTTTTAAATCAAGTCCTTTTTTAATAAATTCAAACAATAAATATCATTTTGTGGTTCTTTAATGTGGCGTGACAGATCGCTGTAGCACGTGAACCGATCATCTCTTCCTTTTTACTAGTTATAGCACAAAATAAACATGAATGAACATCAGAAGGCATCTTGTTTCAACTATGAAAAGACATTAATACACACCATTTTTCAAGTTCAAGTCCACCAGTGTTAATCTACTCTCCTGTTTGGTTTGTTTGTCGGACAAGAATAGCAGTTCAAGCATTAAGATTGGTCAGATCGCCTGTCAGTCAAACTCCTGGTGAAGGGTCAGTTTTGTAAGTGTTATGTGATTTGGTTGAAATTGTACAATATTTAGGAATAGTAAGCATGAAAGTCCACCCCTAAACATAACCGTCACTACGCCTTAGGCAGATCATACAAGAAAACATACAAATATATGAATTCATATGTCTTATCCACCAATTTGACAAAATATAAAAAAGCAACGTCCTGAAATTGTGTTGAACATGCAGATCCATTTACCTAACCTGTAACGTTTTACCTCACTTTAAGTTTTTGTGTCAGCCAATTCAGGAACAAAAAAAAGGGTGATGAGGATCACTCTGACTATGTAACAGCCTTTGTTGCGTCATAGGTAGTTGATACTGTAGGAAATGCCAGCTTCTCGAAATTATAACGTCTAGCTGTAACACTGAGGTTTCACTGCCTTTCTTTTGTCGCCCACTGCTCAAAATGGCTTAGAGGAATCCAGAGAAATTTCCAGCACTGTCACCAAAGTTAAAACCACCTTACCACACCTCCAGCTTTTCAGTAAACCCTTACTTAATCATTTTCACTTACTGCCGCGACTAGGGCACGGTGCCAGCTTGGAGTTCAATAGAAGGCACAGTTTCTCAGCATCATTACTGAATATTCAAGGGAGCATAGGCAAATCGGAAATAATACATCTTTAATAAGAAATTTTAACACCAAAGCAGTGCAGGTTTTCTGACTGCTGCTGTTTTTGTAGATATTAAAGGAATATTTAATCCAAAAAATAACATCATTTTGTCTCCCTCATCCAAATATTATAAGATTTTTTTCCTCTGCAGAATACAAAAGAAGCCCCCAATGACTTTCATTTTGGGGTGAACTGTTTTTCCTTGTACTTTAAGCCACAATGCAATATACTGAGAGAGACACTGAGTTTGTTTATGTAATTCATTCACTTCTCTCTCAACTTCAAAATAGGCTGTAAGTAACAAGACTGCAAAGCAACAGTTAACCTTTGTTCCAAAGAACAGCGTCAGACTATTATGTCTGTCTGTGTACTTCTTCAGCAGATGAATCACTTAAACAGTTGAAGTATCTGTGACTCAGGCCATCTCTTGAATCACCCCCCACTACACTGATCAGCTCTCAGAATGATTATACTTGTCTTCCTCTGGAAGTTTTCCAACTTGGATCCATGCACTAAAGAGGGCCGGGATAATTTAAGAACTTTATTTATGCATTTCATCAGCATAAATGTTCTTCTGGCACAAGATCAAAAGGATGGAAGAAATCTGAATTTCTTAATGAAAGTAATTTCTTCTTCTTTTCTCCTCATCCTCAGGGTCATACGCCTCTGTGCGATTAGAGAATGAGCATGAGACTTTGGTCTCTATAGAGACATGGCAGTCCCCCAGTGAGCTGGGGGAAAACTTCAAATGAGGCCAGCGAGTCAGTCTAGGAATCTTTTAAGATAGGAAGAATGCACATTGTACATTATTTATCAGTTTATTTATCTGCAGAGAAAGGATCATAGCGTTCAAATTTTCATTGTTCCTATATAAACATCTCATCTTCTGCTCTGTTTGCCACTAGGGAGACAGAATAGGGAAAAACACCTGTTATGTATCTAACGTCATTTACTTTGTTCTAAAGAGACACAAGGTATTAAAATCTTCTTTTGAACTTCTTAGTAAACTGGTCACGTCTTACTAAATAACTGCATTTCCCTCTATAAATACCTTTGGTGTTTGACAAGGCAGTGTGTTTTTGAAGTGTTTTTTAATACAATTTTCATGTCAGCTTGTTGGGCCCTGAGTTAAAATGCTAATTTATCATAATGATCGGAACTTCATTACAAGATTGCAGCTCTTCATTGTGGCATTTAAAATTTTGATTCATCTTAACTTCAAACGTCATCTTGTCATCAAAAGACATCTTGACAGCATTCTGTAACTAATTTCTCTCCTTAGTTTAAAAGGATCAAATTTCACCACTGATTTTGTACAAAATCTCTTACATTTAATTTATAAGGTGCATTTATTATGGCAGGTTTCTCTTATGGTATATTTGTTAACACTTTCTATGAAGTTCATATTTATAATACATTATAAGGGTATTCGTAAGGCATTTTAATGAATGCATAATGCATTATAAAAACCTTCTAATATAATTATTATATAATCTTATAAATAATTATAACAACAATTATGATACAATTATAATGTTTATGCATTTGTGGTTATAACTTTTAAGATTATGATTATTTATAACACAAAATGAACACCATATTAAATCTTATTTTACATTTATATCTTGACATTGTTTAAGATCTGCACAGTATCTTACTACATCTTTTAAGTGGTTAGGTGTGGAGTGTTATTTTAGTGTTCTCTGTGAGGTTAATATTAATTTTAATGTGAGCTAGTTAATAATTTCAACTGAAAAAATTGCAATGTTTATATGTTAGGTTACATAGTTATAATACATTATAACTATGAGAAATATAATCCATTGTAACTTAAGTGAATGCAACATGTTCATTGTGTGTTATAAATCATCATACTCTTAAGATAAAACTACAAATAAGTAAATATTATAATACATTAAAACTGTTCTTATGAATATTGATAAGATGATATAACAAGGTTTTTTATAATGCAATATACATTCATTAAGAATACCCTTATAATGTATTATAAATGTGGGCTTCATAGAAAGTGTTACCGTATATTTCTTCGGACAGCTACAATTTGCACAGTTAATAATCAAGCCTTAGTTACAGTGTGTATGTGTAGTGTGTGTTTGGAGTAAGGTTTTCTTTCAATTAAAGAATTAGTTCACTTCCAGAATAAAAATTTCCTGATAATTTACTCACCCCCATGTCATCCAAGATGTTCATCTCTTACTTTCTTCAGTCGAAATAAACAATTAAGGTTTTTGAGGAAAACATTCCAGGATTTTTCTCCATATAGTGAACTTCAGTGGGACCTAACAGGTAGAAAGTCCAAATTGCAGTTTCAGTGCAGCTTCAGAGAACTATACACGATCCCAGCCGCAGAATAAGGGTCTTATCTAGCAAAACGATCCGTCATTTTCTTAAAAAAAATTACGTTTATATACTTTTTAACTACTAATGCTCATCTTGCACTAGGTCGACCTCATGCATTACATAATCACGCATGCATGGCGTAGGTGGAAGTACTGACCCAGTGTTTACAAAGCGAACATGCAAAGAAAGTAAAGGTACAACGATGTTGGATCATTTTTCGCCCTACCCTACCTTTTTGAACCAGAGTACACAGACGAAGAACTAACCGCATGTGACTTTTCCAACGGGATTACATAGTGCATGAAGATATGCATGCACATTGCAGAGCTAGTGCAAGATGAGCATTTGTTGTTGAAAAGTATCTTTTTTTTTTTTTAAGAAAATGACCAATTTTGCATTGAAACTGCAGTTTGGACCTTCAACCAGTTGGCCACTATTGAAGTCCACTATATGGATAAAAATCCTGGAATGTTTTCCCCAAAAAAATACATTTCTTTTTGACTAAAGAAAGGAAGACATGAACATCTTGGATGACATGGGGGTGAGTAAATTTGATGACATTTTTATTCTGGAAGTAAACTAATTGAACTTTTGCATTATTTAAAGAAAACATTTACATTTCAAATAAATGCTGTTCTTTTGAACTTTCTATTCATCAAAGAATTTTGAAAAAAATATTGGGCCGCAAAACTGTGTTTAACTGATAATAATAGGAAATGTTTCCTGACTTCTGAAAGGTGATTTTACAATATACTAAAAGAGAGAAGTTATTTTAAATTGTAATAATATTTTTACAACATTGCTGTTTTTACTCTAATACGAAATAAATGCAGCCTTGGTGAGCATACTAATCTTCTTTCGAGAACAACGTACCCCAAACTTTTTTTAACGATAGTATATTATAATTATTTTACATGTATTTTTGCATATAGGAAGCAAATATTTGAACTTCAAAAGAAGGCTTCTGTTCCAAGTATGAATTAGTTTGTGAATAAAGGCTATGACACAGTGACATCCAGTAATCTTTCTCTAAAGCGTCAAACAGGATCTACTAGACCATTTGTTAAAATCTCTCATTTTGCATATTCTTTGGAACAGCACTGATAGCGTTAGCATGTTTCCGCCTCTAGGCAACAGACAACACAAAACTTTTGAACAGCGCAACTAGATATCATTCATTCCTTTCAGTAATAGACAGGAAGACTGCCTGCTGGAGATTCTCTGTTATCTCTCATCTGCTTCCTGCTCTCCCGTCGTCTTATCGAGCACTCGTGTGCTTCCAGCGTCGCAACTGACCCACAAAGCACAATAGCAATAATCAGCCTTTGTGCGTTGGTTTTCCCTGGCCCCACCCATCAGTGCTTCACTTATCATTGCTTGTTTGAATATGGCACAATACAGATAAACTTATTCACAGCTCAATTAATCTATCTTTTTGCATGAAGTGGTCTGTAATCCTGTTAATGTGACATCAGTGGTTTGTCTGTTGTTTTCACTTCTGACCCTGCTGTATTGTTAAAGCAGCAGCTGCGGTGTGCATCTGGTACCCATTCTTGAACCTTTTTCGTTTTCAAATACCTAATGTAATCGAGGCCGCACATGTTCACTGAGCCTCTCACACACACTCAACTATTTCAATTTTTTCTCGCACAGTGGGAATAGTTTTTATGCACAGTCAACATCACATTATTTACATTTACAGCACTGATGTTTGCCTATGATTGACAGTATGTTCACCCTGCTGGCAAATGTTTAATGACGATTCAGGCAAAAAGAAAATCTTCAAAGTTTACATACACTTTCACAATTGTTCTGCAATGACATGCAGAGCCACTACATCATTTTCCTCCTCCTTATTTCTTTGTTAATTTGGTTTTGACAGGGATTTGAGGGGAAAGTTCAGCGCTTGAGGGTTCTCTGTGGAGCTCTGTGATTAGGAGGGTTACTTAAAGACAAATGTTCCTGAAAACTGCTATGGCCTAAAACGCTGGAAGGAAAAACGACACTGCTTTGGGGAGAACAGAAGTGTTAGTCTGGCAAATGAGAGAGCTGATTCCTTGGTGTGGGCTTAGTGTTGTATTTGTATGCAAATATACAAATACAGCTCTCGCAGTGTAAAGCTAGTTAGCTTGTAACGGCACCAGCACAATGTAGGTGGTAAATACAGTTTAATTCAAAATAGATGTTTGTGTATAGAAGTTAATGGCACTTTAGAAGATAAAAAGAAAATTCTTTTAAAATTTAGTTTAAAACACACATTCCAAGTTCTTAGGATTGTAAACTTTAGATTTGTGTTGGTTTCAAATGATTTTGAAAACTTTTTAAACCATTTTTCAGGAGAAGTTTCAATTGAATGACTCTAAAGTGTTGCATGCTGTAACTTTCAAGGAAAAGTATTTTCCTCACATCCTGAATACATGTGAACATACACACCTTAATCATTCATTTTAAAATTAGTTAAGAATAAGGCATTAATATGTGCTTAATTAGTACTAGTAAATGGTCAAATTCTTGTAATATGCATGCTAATAAGCAACTAGCTAAGAAAGTGTTACCCAGAAGTCTCTAATGCTCACCAAGGCTGCATTTATTTGGTCAATATACAGTTAAAAGAGTTATATTGTGAAATACTACTACAGTTTGAAATAACTGTTTAATGTTTTAAAATTAGGGCTGTCAGTTTAACACGTTAACTTAATTAATCAGTTATGAAAAATAATGCAATTAAAATATTTTAACGCAGTTAACACACTGGTCCCGCCCCCAGGTCCGTACATATATTTCATAAAGTTGACTGTTAACAAATATGATGCAGGGCAACAACTCTATAAATGCAGTTATGCCCTAAAATTCAGGATATTGGTGCAAAAAATTGCCCTGTATGTATTTTGTCTCATATTTATATATATCACATATCACATGATATCACATGGGCACTTGTAACGCCACGCCAGCAGAGGGAGCCCTCACCCATGAACTGACTGTTACCGCTCCCTCTGCTGCTTCTTTGGTTACTTCCTGTTTGGTGGCCATTTAAGGAGGCCTATACCAAACAGGCCTTGCGAAGTATTGTTTTGCCTGTGCGGACTCTACTAAGTGGTTTCCCTAATTTCATTGCCTTGTTTTTGTTATTTCCACGGTTTGGTTTCTTTGTCGTAGTTTAGCCTTGTTTTTTGCCATAGTCTTGTTTTGCTTCATTGCCATAGTTTTTGCCTAGTTTCATAGCCTTGTTTATTTTGCTACTTTGGACTGCTCACTGGTATTTGGACTCATTGCCTGTTTTACTGGATTACGCTTTTGTCTTGCCTTCATATTACTGTTTGTTTGGAGATCGACCCTGCCTGTCTTGACTACGCTGTGTTTAATAAAGCTCGCATCTGGATCTTACACGCTTCCCTGGAGTCCTGTTACAGAAGTAATATGACACGAGTGCTGATTTTGTTCCGATCTATCACGAGCTTATGTGATTTTATACAACAGTTCAGTAAATAGGAAGTTGATATTGTGGTATACTTTAAACATTATATTATGTGTTATGCTCAATTTTGCAGAGAACATACCATTGAAGCCATAGCAGAGTTGTTGCGTGTCTCCAACCAGCACAGCAGTGTTTCTGAATTATTCCCCGTTTTGAACGAATCGTGTGAATCAATGATTCAAAGGCCCATTTATAAAGAGAGCCATTTACGCCATTCCTGAATGAATCAACCATTTGAACGAATCGAATCGAATGACTCATAAAGACATTTACCGCCGCCTGCTAGCAGATTTAGTTTTTTATTTAGAGTATTGTTTCATTAAAACAAAATAATAATAATAATAATAATAATAATAAAAAAAAACATTAAAGGGATAGTTACCCCTAAGGGATAGTTAGTGGATTACGTTTGTTTGTGAGGGGAATGCGCCTCCCGATCTACATATATCCGTCTATGTTCACGCGAATCATTCGTGATCCAGCTTCACTTACAGCAGAAGTGAGTATAAGAGGTTTTTTATGAATCTTTGCGATCGCCTTTCCTAATAATGTGCTAGTTTGCAAGTTTAGCGGCTAAACATGGCTAAAGTAAACAGGCTCGTCACTCCACAGAGAGAACAGGGGCGTGGCGAGCAGAGCTCATTTGCATTTAAAGCAGCCTCGACCAGAATGGGATGATTTTTGCAGAGCTGGTTTTGGCAAGGTAAAAAGGGTGTTGTTTTACACTACCATTGAGAATTTTTAAACAAAGTATATTATAGACTTTTCATTAAGACCCTAAAGAATCATATCAACTTGTGGAAAATGGGCATCCGATGACCACTTTAAGAAAAGTATTAATTTCTTTAAAAAAATAATAAGTAAAACTGAACATGTTCTTAGTGAACATAATCTTTTGGGCAGTAGTGTATATTTTCTAGGATGAAAAAGAATACTGTTTATTACTATTTTTATTTGATTTGTCTTAAATCTTAAATATCATTAATTTTGGAAAAGTTCCACCACATGGCAGTCTGAACTGAAAAGCATCATGTCATTAACCCACATTTTCTGTTTATCATAGCAACAATTATCCATCAGTTGATGCAGCTGAGCGTATGTTTATTTGATATATTCTGTCAGTCCTTTCAGGTGCCTGGATTGCGGTGGCAGAGCCATGATGTAAAACATGCCACATTGCGATAGTCTGCTGCATCCTCTGCAAATTAACAGTCAAAACAGGCTTGCAGATCCCCGATTTGCATAATTCCTTTAATGAATCAGGTGCTGAAGCAACACCTAGTGTGCAAATATATGCGCCACTATCAGCGGGCAGAATGCATTCTGTGAATTCCCCTTTAAGACGTTTTGTAATGGTCACACAGGTCATGCTTTCCCAGGGTTTCTGAACACAAAGTACAGAAAACTGCACAGTTGAGGCTAAATTTATGTGTCCCCTCTCTGAGTGAGTTTGTAGGATGATGCACATTATCATAAATTAAGAGCTTTGTACAGAGAGCGCTAGTGGGGGAAGTGCTGCTTGTGGCTCTTTCCCCTAGTGCAAGATCAGCTTTGACATGTGTTTACTCCTCTACATAAATATTTAGGAACACAAAAATTCTCTCTGGCTCAAATCTTTTGCTCAACTCTTTGGTCAAGTCCCCCATGGGCCAGTGTCTGTGTCACAAACTGTTATCCATATTTATCAGCTCAGCTTGATTGCCTCTTTTGGCCTTCCAGCTTCTGTTTTGGACTGATTCACTGTTTTATGAGGAAGCTTATTTCCACCAAGAAGTAAAAATGTATTAAGGTAATTATGACTTTTTATCTCACAATTCTGTTTTTTTGTTTCCTCATAATTGACTTTTCATAGGGAGTTTGATTGACAGGTGATCTGACCATTCATAATGCTGAATCTGCCATTTTGTCCGACAAACAAACCAGATGGGAAGGTAGATTTACGTCGGTGGACTTGAGCTTGAAAAATGGTGTTTTGACGTCTTTCTATGGTTGAAACAAGATACCGTCTGATGTTTATTCGTGTTTATTTTGTGCTATAACTAGTAAAGAGAAAAAAAAAATGATCGGTTGATGCGCTTTTGAACTGAGGTGCTACCATGATCTGTCACTCCACATTAAAGAGCCACAAAATGGTATTTAGTGTTTAAAAAAAAAAAAAAAGCTGAGACTTGTCAGTGTCATCTTTGCTCTGCGATGTATTTTTGACTGTGTGAGAACATGATGTTTTGTGGCGTGACAGCGCTATGGCTTGTCGGACATAGCAACAGGAACTAAGGTGGGCGGGTCTTTGCAAGTATACATCTAGCAATTCAGGGTTTTTGTGTCCGTCACGGAAATAAGAAATAAAAAACATAATTGTGTGTGTTTTTATTTTTTTTTTTTATTCTGACAATTCTGACTTTTTTTTCCACAGAGTTGTGAGTTCTTAGCTGCTTAGTTTCCACCACAGAATCAAAAATAGATACATTAATTAAAGGTAATTGTGACTTTTATTTTCTCAATTCAGACTTTTTTTCTCACAGTTATGACTTTTCCTCTCAGAATTCCATGTCTGTCTTGCTATTGTGAGTTATAAAGTCATAATTGTGAGTTGCCGTATCGCAATTCAGACTTTTTTCCTCAGAATTATAAGTTCGCATCTTGGAATTCTGGCGGGTTATTTTTCTCTGAAATCAAAATAATTGCGAGTCTACATCTCGCATTTCAATTTTTTTTTGTGTCCGTCATGGAATTAAAAAATAATTTAATAATTTAATAATCCCACAGTTCTGACTTTTTCCTCTTACAATTGTGAGTTTATTTCCACTACAGAATTAAAATAATAATAATTAATTAAATTAAAGGTTGTAATTTCAATGTCCTCCGTTGCATGATACCAGCATCCAAGTTTGTCTCACTGTTGTAAGTTAAATCAGACTTTTTTTTTTGTTTTGTTTTTTTTTTTTTTTAACAAAGAATTTACAAAGTTTACATCTCGCAATTCTGGCATTTTTTCCCCTCTGAAACCTGAGTGTATGTCTTGAGTAAACTCTTCTCTTTTTAAAATAAGAAATAATTAAATAAAGAATAAAATAAAAAAAAGAAATAAAAAAATAATAATTGCAACTTTTATCTTACAATTCTGACTTTTTTTTTTTTTTTGCAAGTTTGTCTCACAATTTTGACTTTTCTTTTCAGAATTCCAAGTTTGTCTCGCTATTGTGAGTTGTAAACTTCATAGTCGACATATCGCTATTCTGACATTTCCTCAGAATTCAGAATTTTCTCTGAAATTCTGCCATTTTTTCTCTGAAATCATCTTTATATCTTGTTTATATCTTGCAATTTTTTATAAAAAATAAAAAAAATAAAAACGTTAATTGCATTTTCTTTTTAAAAATCTGAATTCTGACCTTTTCTCCTCACATTTGTAAATTGATATATTTTTGCCACCACAAAATAAAAAAAAAATAATGAATTAAGTTAAAGGTTTTAATTTTAATCATCAGTTGCATGATACCAGAATCCAAATTCCAAGATTGTCTCGGTAAGTTATGTAAGTTATAAACTCGTAACTGTGAGTTGACATATAGTAAATCAGAATTGACAAAGTCTGAGTCTGTATTTTGCATTTTTTAAATAAGAAACAGATAAATAAAGAATAACATTTTAGAAAGAATAATTGCAATGTTTTATCTCAGAATTCAGACTTTTTTCTTAAAATTGCAAGTTTTATTTTATTTTATTTTATTTTATTTATTTACTTATTTATTGGTGGTGGAAACAAGCTTCCATAGTGTCAGGAACCGATGCGGTGTTAATAATCAACAACAGCTGAAAGTAAACTGGCGTCAAAAAGTCAAAGTACAAAGTCTCTTAATATAAGATTTGATCAGATTAACCAAATTAAGATTTAAGCAGATCACTCTTGACCTTATTCACTAATCTTGTCCTTAACTGTGATGTTAAATACACAATAACATTTTCACAGCCAGTAAATGAGTTCTTAATCCAGGATCAGCGGAGGAAATGGGCGCCCCACTGTTGAGCAACAAGAGGTAAATGCCGTTTTGTTCCATGTAAGTTGCCCACTGCTGATCAACTCAACAAGACTAATGGCTAAGACTGCTTTAATTTGCGAGATAGCCCTGTTTTTTTTTAAGCAGGCGAACTGCAGGGCTGAATGGCATTGAGGTTAATTATGTTAGTAAGGTGCTATGTTTGTGGCACCCTGCAGATCTCTTCCCTGTCGAAACTGCTCTCTTCCTGCCAGGCGGCTCACGTTACTACTGTCAGAACACTTAATTGCCTGGAGCACTTAATTAATTGGAGATCATAATTTCTGGTAATCGGGCATGTTTAACGTAGTCCCCCTTCCCCATCTTTCCTCCTGGACTTTTACTGCATGATTATTCAGATCCAGACAACTTGTTGGATGGAGGCTGGTTTAGATAAATGGCCAGCTCCCTATGGCCTGCTTCATTGCTGCCTGATTTACTGCACACTCTCTCATGGAAAATATGGGGAGAAATGCAATCACTGTTATGAGATTGCGCATTCCAGAGAATTTGATTTTACTATTTGGGTCAGTGATAAATATGAGTGCCCACAAGGCAGGAAAATCTTTTAAAACTTATAAAACATGTTTTCTTAGAAATCTACTCCATATTCATGTTATTTTACGATGGTTTTAAAAAGTGTCTTCAAGGAAAGTTTATATAAATGACTCTAAAAAGACCATGTGACCACCAAGCTAAAAGTCAGAACATTTTCCTGAATACATGTGTACACATTTTTCAGAAACGTGCTGGTATAAACACAAGCATTGACTAGAGTGGCCGCGATCAGCTCCGGTGGCCGCGTCAGAGCTGTAATGTGCCAAAGACTAGTGCAGTGTAAATGGACTCCTTTCAAATGTGTTTCAACCGTGGAAAGACGTCAACAAAACAGTGTGGAAATAAAACGTCACGTAGCATTTAATTTACCTCAGGCAAGTCATCAGTGTCCACAGCTTGTTAGTTCACTACAGAAATTAAGTCTAGAGAATACTCATTATATTTTACTTTACATGTTAGTCTTAATTATTTAATGTAGGCTATAATTTAATGAATCTGTTATGAAACATGTTATGACTCTTCCATGTAGCCACTGTGTAGGCTAATTGAATATATTTTAACAATTGTATAATTATAAGGTAATTTAAAAACTGCGTTATGCACAAATTACATTTGCATACATTTTTTTAAGGTTAAGTGTTAATTATTATATTTAAAAAATGAATAGTTATTCAATTTAAGTTTGGGTTTAGTTGTTAATTGTAACCTTATAATCTAAAAGGGCTCCCTAAAGTTAAGCATAAGCTGAGGTAGATTTTTAACGCTAAGAAAATTTGAATTATAACTGAATGTATTTAAAGAAAGAGCAACTTGTTTACTTTAAAAAATAAAATAAAATAAATAAAGTTTTTAGTTTTTCCCCCTGCTGTACCAAAATCATACCGAACCGTGATGTTAATACCAGTGTTGCCAAGTCCGTGGTTTTCCCGTGGAATTGGGCTACTTTAACACTGTTGCCGCTGGTTGTTTTTGATGTCCGAGGGTTAAATTGTCCCCAATAACGTCATGTTTAGCCCCTGAAATGCGAATTTGCCAGGGGAACCCCGACAAAAAACATGTATTTTATCCCCCAGAAGGTGACTCTCCGGGCTAGTGTTGAGTAGCAATTGAGCGGGTTTTGTTGTGAAAACCTGGCAACCCTGGTTAAAACCGAGGTACGTACCGAACTGCCATATTTGAGTACCGTTACACCACTTTTTCCCCTATTTTGCCATCAGTCAAAACTGTTTGCTCTGGAACAAACAATAGATTAGTGAGACTGCCCATTAGATTTACCCAAAACAAATTATATCTCATGTTTAACCACTATAGAGTCATCAGAGCCAGTGGCAAATTCCAGAAGATCTGGCCGAGGTAAGGCTGCTCTCGGCAGGTTCATGAGCACTCAATGGCCACTGACGCCCTGGAGCTTAAATCTTCGAAAACACTGAAGCAAATTTTCAAATAGACATTATCTTGATTAACAGTCCACATATTTAAAGTCTAAACAAGTACATTATCACCTAAAAACTCTTAAAACTACATTCTGTGGGACAAAAACAGTATTATTTATAAAATGATAGTGGATTTGGGCGTCCACCATGACACGCGCTGTGAGAAATACTGCAAACGGAATGATACAAATGGTGAAATGGTTGGAGTTCTAATATCACTAGAATATCACACTCCTCTCAGCCAATCAGATTTAAGGACCAGAAAGAATTTTTCCCTATCTAGCTTATTTTTCGCACAAGAGTGGGTGTGGCCATCTATAAGATTTATGGGTTTGTCTTCCGGTCTCATCTATGTCCAGCTATTTTTAGCTGTACAAAACAGCTTGTTTTGCTGCTTAAAATTGCAAACTGGTGAATATTTCCATGTTATTTTAATGTATTATCTTAATTGTGAACACTGGTTTGTAGTGTAAACTTTGTACCGTTGTACCATTGTACTGCACATTGTTGATATTCTTGTTATTCCCTATAGCAGCTAACAAACTGGAAGTCTCGCCCATTGGCTTACTTCCGCATTGAAGAATAAGGTGTATAAGGCCCCCCATTGTACAACACATTATTTAAAGATCCTCTGATATGGGCTTAAATATTTTTAGTATTTCTAATATTTCGGCTGTAATTATGACAAAACTAAGAGCCCATACTGTATTGTGAAACCACAAAGGCTGTGCCTAGACATTTTCCCAGGGTGGCCCAGTGAGGGTACATTTTGCCACATTCAGCAGAGGCTTCTGGTAACAGATGTCCTCTGTTGCATGATACCAGCATCCCGTCGGCTAGTCTGTGCAACAGTGCAAGTTTCCACCCACTTGGCTGGGCCAACAGTCATGTCTGTCATTGTTCTGGAGGAAGGTGATGACACACTAGAGTTCGAAAACAAAGCTCCTCAGCAACAATTACACGTGCTCACAATAAAGTTTGAGCGGGGTTTATTGACCAAGGTTAGTAATATGCCAGAAGTCAATTTTTATCAGAATTACAAGAGCACTAAAGATCACAAACAGAATGAATGTCTTTGCGCTTTCTTTTATATTCTGTCTGCCCCGTGTGATTGCAAGTGACATTGCTTCCCACCCTGCCTTCAGCCCAAGCTGATAGATGTAAAGGGTAGGGAACAGACAGAAACTCACACCAACACCTTTCTAGAGCTGCCCTCACACCGGCGCGGCTGGCATACGTCTTGAAAGAGTTAGCGCTGCCCACGCTCGCCTATCACACTGAAGTACACAGGGTGATGAAGACAGGTGAATCCACCCTGCTTGTTTTGCTTGATGTTAGAAGTACAGCAGCAAAGCATACGTTCGAAGCTCTCTGCCATCGCTTGCTATGAAATATTCATATCTGTCTGCATTAGCATTAGCAAGCTACTAATTGAGTTCTGTGTATTCAGACATGATTAACTGGCTGGCATTCCTCAAAGGAGAGACCCAATTAGATAGCACTTGCATGAATTGCCTTGCAACTTCCCTCCTCACGCTGTTGTCCCTGTTTGTGTGTGTGGTTGCGTTGTGTGTTTCTATGGAGCGCGTTACAGCTCTTAATTTTTAATTTTCTTGCATGTCTCTTCTGTAATGTACAGTAGGTGTAACCAGGCAGAAAATGTGACCATTTAAAGAGTGTTTTGTAGTTAGCTCACCCAAAAATTACTCACCCTCATGTCCCAAACCCGTAAGACCATTCATCTTTGGAACACAAATTAAGATATTTTTGATGAAATCCGAGAACTTTCTGATCCTGCGAAGACAACAATGCAACTGACATGTTCAAGGCCCAGAAAGGTAGTAAGGACATCATTAAAATAGTCCATGTGACTTCTGTGGTCTAACCTTAATTTTATGAAGTTACAAAAATGTGTGTGCAAAGACAACAAAAATAACAAGTTCATTCAACAATTTGTTCTCTTCCTTGTCAGTCCACCATGGCTCACGTCACAATGCCGGCTCCTTCGTCAGCAGCACCACACACATGCATCGTGGTACTTTTGTGAACGTGTGGCGAAGACTGACACGAAAGAAAATAAACTGTTGAATAAAGTTGTTATTTTTGTTTTCTTCGCACACAAAAATTATTCTCGCAGCTTTATAAAATTACGGTTGAGCCAGTGATGTCACATTAGCTATTTTAACGATAATTGTGAACATTTTTTTTTTTTTTTAAGAAATGAATACAACATGAATGCAAGTATATTTCTAAGAACCTGCCTGTGTATTTCAGACTAAACTTGCTTAAAAAAAGAAGCAGATTCCTTTTCTTTACCAAGGACACTCATTTTTTGTGGTCGCCCTGCATCAGAATCTTTTACTCGTATTTACTTTGATGTGGATGAAATGGATGAATAGAAGTGCAAGCATGGTTTTGAATGAGATTGATTTTAAAATGAATTCCACACAGAAAGATTTTTTAAGAAATACTGGGATATTCTACAGTAACAGTGAAACCTTCTGAGGTAACTGCCACAGTGAAGTCAGTACAGGAATGTGTCTGAAATGTAATGGCGGGGTGATGTCTTGGGAAAAGACGTCGAGAGTTCTTGGCTCAGTGCCTCTGCATTCATATCCAATCCCCTGTAGCTCTCTTTCCTTTAACTCTCTTTATTTAAGTAGCTCAAAAGATAGTTTCCCTGAGCACCTCACAGTCCCAGGGATCCAAAGCGGCAGTTTGGTTCTAGTCTGGTTTTCAGTGCTAAGGACCTTCTGTCGACCTGTCACCCATAACCATCTATCAAGACTAGTTAAAGCCGTAGTCCTCATTCTCAAGCCCTGTGTGTATGCCTGTAATCTTTGTGGTTGATGCATTTTATTAATTTAAAAAGTATATATATGTGACCCTGGACCGCAAAACCAGTTGTAAGTAGCACAGGTATATTTGTAGCAGTAGCCAACAATACGTTGTACGGGTCAAAATTATCTTTTTTTATGCCAAAATCATTAGGATATTAAGTAAAGATCATGTTCCATGAAGATATTTTGTAAATTTCCTATCGTAAATATATCAAAACTTAATTTTTGGTTAGTAATATGCATTGCTAAGAAGTTTAAAGGAAATTTTCTCAATATTTATATATTTTTTTACACCCTCAGGTTTTTTAAATAGTTGTATCTCAGCCAAATATTGTACTATCATAACAAAGCTTATGTATTCAGCTTTCAGATGATGTATAAATCTCAATTTCAAAAGATTGACCCTTATGACTGGTTTTGTGGTCCGGGGTCACATATGATAAAAATTAAGTTATTCATGTCTTCTGACCCATATACAAAGGCCAAACCACACTTACCAAGATGTGTATGTGTTACGTATATTAATTATGCAGTTAATTAACTTAAAATTTGTAATAAAATGACAGCCTTAGTATTTTACATAAATACATAGATTTTTAGTCAATGATTTATCTATTCAGAGCAGCCTAGTGACCTTTGACCTTTCAGCTACAGTTAGCGAGTTCATAGTTTTCTTTGCTTTTTCCTAATGTAAATTCACCTCATGACCTAATGATCTTGATCCTCACAATTTTCCAAGTTTTTTTTAGTTTTTTCTTCCCTGGAGGCGTCTGTATATTATCACATCGCAGACAGGCGCTAATGTGAAGCTGTCACATGTACATAAATAAAAATGGAATTTTGGTGCTGACAGATAATCAAAAAGTTTAATGTGAAATACAGTATGATATATTTATAACGAGAATTAGGATTAAAGCCATTTTGGTTTTAAAACTGTTTAGATTTGAGAAGATATTTGGATACAGTTTCTAAAGTAAATGCAGCTGGCAGAGTGACATTGAAGGGTACAGGTGTTTTAATATTCTGGGCAAAACAAATCCATGCCGCCAAGCTAACTGAGAATCATGTAAAATTGATAAAGCCTCCTATCAAAGAAGACATCCAGTAACTTCAGAGTGTTTTGCTTTAATACACATCGAGCGCCGTGGATTGGCAGTTGATGCTTACAGTGTACGTAGAGCGCATGTGATTTTTTCCTTCATGAATATTGGTTTGTTCCACACATTTTTTCTTCACATTTCACCATTTTATCCAGAGAGTCTGCTTTCTGTTTTATGTAGACCGGTCTTCAAATAAGTATCATCATTTGTGGAATGCAAAGCTTTTGAGTCGTTCTTACGTCCAGCACTATGCAAAGTTGTCCTGTTAGGGCATAGTGCGTCGTGTTCGGAGTTTAACCGTGCTGCACCCACAAAAAGACGAGTGGCTGGAAGAAAGAAAGAAAGAAAGAGAGAGTGTTGGAGCACTTTGTCAGGAAATTGAAAAAGCAACAAGGGAAAGAAGAGGCTACAATTGACTTCAGTGCTCTCCACTCACCCTTTCGTTCAGAAAGAGGCTGTCTGACCTAAATTCATTCTACCTCATCTGCCTAGACGTTTGTTTAGCCTTCTGGGCAAACACTTAGAGAAATGTATGAAGCTGAAAAAAAGAGGAATATATGTGAATATATTACATTCAGGCAGCGGAGAAGAGTAAACTGAGAGCATGAGTAGACGTTTAGTGCCCTCTAGTGGCTCTCCAAGCTGTAATTCTTCCACCAGAGAAGCCATTAGCGGTGCTCTGTGCAGATTTTCCTAAACCATCTTTGAAAGTTATTACCGGACAGTAAATCCACAGCATGTAAATCAAAACTGCTTTGACGTCAGCATAAAAGCTGCAGCGAACTGAAAAGCTGTGCTGGGGAAGAGAGGTTTGACTGACCCAGACTTCACTGTCACGCTGTTCGTACGATGACTCTGGCACGACGTATTGTGTGAAATCTGCTCTGAAGTGTGAAAGCGGACTGTTTTTCAATGTTTCTTCAGAAAACTGTAAGCAGCAGGGATCCAGAGTCTGGTTCGAGTCCTTTGGAAAAGCGCAAAGACTCAGGTTAAACATTAGACTGTTCCTGAAGGCTATGTGCAGACTGTCTGTCTTTCTATAGTTTCCCCTCCCCCTCTTCCTCGCCTCAGAGTTATGAGAAGAGCCTCAAGGGTTCTCAGCGGCAAGCTTATTAAAGGTTTTATCCGTTTCCAGGATTTGCAGAGGATTGTGTAGCGGACATTGTTTGTACACAAGCGTTGCTCTGGGAAATAATGTTAATTTTTGTTATGCTTGTGAAAGAAATGACACAAATTAGAAACTTGTATATCTACGGCCTTCTTGAGCCTTGGCGATCCCTCGGCAGTCAGTCTTCCCTGACGGACCGTTCTAAAGCTGAACGGTTGATCTAAGAATGACGAGCGGATCGTAGGAGCTCAGGGCCAAGTCCTTTGACCCCCACCTCAGCTTGCTGGTGAACCGAGAGCATGGGAAATGATCCCAGTGCGCAGGCAGTGCAAACAGGATTTGGCTGTGTTGATACACGGGACTCTTTCCAGTAAATTCTGTCCATGCAGCTGAAAACTCTATATACTACAGATCTGTTCCAAGTGACGGATATATTCATAAGTGACGGATTTGTAACACTGTACAGTACTTTGGCAGGAACACCACGTGTCACATAACTGTCGTTCCTCACACGAAGCGCACGGGAGACTCGGTTGGTTTCTATAGTTTGGCTGTTAGCTTAGCAGGATGCGAAAGAAGCCTAGCCCACACAAACATCAGTGCTTTTTAGTATTAAATAAAATATGATTATTTCAAACATTTTTATCACTTCATCCTCCAACCTGGATAAACCTTTTCTGTGAATATTTTTCTCTGTGTGCAATGCTAGCTTATAATTTGCCTAAAACTAGCATGATAAAGTTACGTAACTTCGGGAACACCCTTCATTTCATATGGTGCCTTTAAATGTAGCTTTTTTAGGCAGGTTTGTTTAACTGTGCTAGCTGCATCTATGTTACTCACTTTGGAGGGAAAGAACAAGCCTAGGGAGTGCATGCTTTTACTGCATTATGCAAAATGCAGTTAAACTTTTATAGATTTCATTTGGTTGAACAGTGCTATAGTATCGAAGCCTGTTTCCAACACTGAATAAAAAATAAAAAAGGTAATTGCAACTTATCTTTTTTTTTTTTTGCAGTTGCGAGTTTACAACCAGGATGGCCTGTTTATATCTCGCAATTCTGAGGAAAAAAAAGTCAGAATTGTGAGATATAAATAGGCAATTCTGACTTTTTTCCCTCAGAATTGCTTGATATGAACTCGCAATTAGGAGTTATAAAGTCAGAATTGCGAGATATAAACTTAAAAGTCTGAGTTTTTTCTCAGAATTGTGCGATATAAATTCACAATTGCAAGTTATAAAGTTTTTTTCTCAGAACTGCATGTTTGTATCTGGTAAATCTGACTATTTTAATAATATTTTCTCACAATTGTGAGTTTATATCTCACAATTTGGACTTAACTCACAATTGTGTGTTCTAAAGTCAGAATTACGAGATATAAACTCAAAATTCTGACTTTCTTCAGAGGATTGCGTGATATAAACTTGCAATTGCAAGCTACTATAAACTTACAATTCAGACTTTTTTTTCTCAGAACTGCGTGTTTGTATCTCGCAATTCTGACTTCTTTACTCACAATTGTGCGATATATAAAGTCCAGTTCTGAGGGGAAAAAAAGACTGATATTTTCTCAGAATTGTGAGTTTATATCTCATGATTTGGACTACACAATTGTGTGTTTTAAAGTCATTGCTTGCAATTCTGAGAAAAAAGTCACAACTCCAAAATATAAATTCTGAGAAAAAAGTCCGAATTCCCTGTTTATATCCTGCAATTCCGATATTATTACTCGCAAATCTCACAACACAGAATTGTAAGATGTAAACTCGCAATTGCAAGAAAAAAGGTAGCAATTACCTTTTTTTTTTTTCAGTGATAATTTATTGATTAAAAATAAGAATTTGGCCTAAATATGATACATGCAATTAAAATGTTTAGAAGAGGGTAAAAATGCCCCTGGAAATCAATTTAGGAGGGCAAATTATACCCCTTAACGGAAGATTTCTGTCAAAGAATGTGAAAAATTGTCAGTTGTCCACTGTAGGCCTAGATAACCAGCCAAGATACTGTATCAGCACAAAAACACACCCCGCAAATTATCACCAAATAATCACTATCGACCAAATCCCAGAAAATGCCGCACAGCCCTAGTGTGAGCGGTTATCCACGGTCATACTGTCAGCCCTAATCATCAGGGCTCATTGGCGCGGCAAACGTGATGGCTTACGGTGTTGCCACACATGCACACAGGCCTGGAAGTCTGTGTTTGAAAACAGTGCTGAGTGGCTGTGCCAAAGAGACAGGCAGCCAAAGAGGACAGCTGTAGCCTGGAGTACTTACACACACTGAGATGTGTCTGGGCAACCAAATCCCGAATGGAGAAATCCAGGAAATATTTGTGCATCATAGCCTCTCATGTGAAGACAGTCTCACACACATGCTTTCAAAGAGAAAGTCATCCTATAATTGATCACACACAGATGATTTCACCATCCTTTGCTGTAATTGCTAGGCTGTAGGGGAGGGAGGGGGATAGAAGATTCTTTTATATGAAATATCGAAATAACAAATCCAGGGCTCGGGGTGGACATTAAGAAGAGGAATGTGAGCGAAAAGTCATCAGCTGGCCCGCGGCCCGGTATCCGTGGCTGAGGAAAAGCCTGCAGTCATCAGAAAGTGGACGTATTTACTGCTGCGCCTCTCGCAGAACGAAAGCGAGAGTGAAAAATGACTTTGTTTGTGAATCAGAGAGTAGCTAATCAGATCTCACTCTCATTCTATTGCTCACTATATATACTTTATATCAGAACCCCTCTTTTCCCTCAGGCATTTGAGGACAGAGATACACTTGTGACAGTCATTGGGATGCACACATTATCTTACGGAAATCCATTAAATGTTGATAGATAACGGATACTTTAAAGGGTCTGTTCGGCCAAAATGTAAATTCTGTCATCATTTACTCACCCTCGTTCCAAACCTGTTTGACTTTGTTTCCTGCGAGGAACACTGAAGTAGTTCCATATGATGAAAGTTAAAAGCTTCGTTCACCTGAAAATTTTAATTCCGTCATTATTTACTCACCCTCATATTGTTCCAACCCCATAAGACTTTCATGTATCTTCCAAACACAAGTGAAGATCATTTTAAAGGAGAAGTCCACTTCCAAAACAAAGATTCACATATAATGTACTCACCCCCTTGTCATCCAAGATGTTCATGTGTTTCTTTCTTCAGTCGTAAAGAAATTATGTTTTTTGAGGAAAACATTTCAGCATTTTTCTCCATGTAATGGACTGATATGGTGCCCCGATTTTAATCTTTCAAAATGCAGTTTAAATGCGGCTTTGAACGATCCCAAATGCGGTTGTAAACAATTGCAGCCGAGAAAGAAAAGTTTTTTTATTTTTTTTTATAAAAATAATACGATTTATATACTTCTTAATGTCAAATGCTTGTCTGCCTGAACTGTTTTTTTCCGGTTCATGAAAGTTACACTGTAAAAAATAAAAAATACAAATTTGTTGAGTCAGCTTAAAATAATTTGTTACCCTGCTGCCCAAAAATTGTAAGTTCAATCAATTAAAATAAGTTTAGTCAACTTGAAATGTTAGGTTCTACTAAGTAACAACTTAGGTATTTGTGTTTGCTAAACTTAACAGATGGGTAAGTAACCCAGCTGCCTTAAAATTTTAAGTTGATTCAAATCAAATATCCAAGTTGTCACTTAGTATAATTTAACATTTCAAGTTGAATAAACTTTTTTGAGTTGACTGAACTTAAAATTTTAAGGCAGCTGGGTTACTTACCCATCAACTTCAAAATCGTCCTATATCGCTGTTTTACCTTTTTTGTTAAAGGTGTTTGATCTTTGCATGTTCGCTTTGCAAAAACTGGGTTGGTACTTCTGCAGCGATATAGGACGATTTTGAAATGATTTTTGAAGTTGAGGGAGAAAATATGATTGTAGTTTCTCGACATACCCTAACTGTCTTGAGTCAGAATATACAGAGAAAGACATGAACATCTTGGAAGTGGACTTCTCCTTTAATGAAACCTGATATGTCTATCCATCCATCCATTACACCAAAACCTTTATGCCTCAAAAAGCTATAAAATTGTATGTCTTTCTGAAGATACATCGTTTTATGTGAAGAACATATTTAACTTTCTTTCTTTATTCAAACATGGATCAACATGCATACATATGATAGAAATCTTTCAGCTTTCATGAAAACTATCTTTGTTCTTCTTTAAAAGATGAACAAAAGTGATACGGGGTTGAGTAGTTAATGACAATTTTAATTTTTGGGTGAACTAACCCATTAACGGTGACATACAGCCTTTAAAGGGTTAAGAACAGTAATGGAAAGAAATTAGTCCTTTGGAAGAAAGTAAGTCAAATGGGTTTAAAATGACATGGGAGTCAGTAAATTATGACAGAACTTTCATTTTTGGGTGAACTATGCCTTTAAGGTGTGAGTATGTATGCGTGTGCGCGTTTGAGTTTGTATGATGGTTCCTCAATGAAAAAGTTAGTAAAGTAGACATGGAAACATTTTTTTTTTTTCTTAATCTGTGTACTTCTTATCATTGTAAATCAAGCATATTTTCAGTTTTGTTTAAGGTCGAAGGTTATTACGACTGCCAAGCCACGTCTCTTACTATCACAGCTTAAATTATGTGGTTATATAAATCTATCTCAGTTGTCTTTTTTCTACAATTTGCTTTAGCCCAGCATGAACGTTATGTAAGATCTTTGTTTCTCTGTGTTTGATTTTAGAACACCCTGGAGACTTGCAACATATGTAGTAAGCCCATAATGGAGCGTATCCTGCGGGCGACTGGGAAGGCCTATCATCCCCAGTGCTTTACCTGTGTGGTCTGCCATCGGAGCCTGGACGGCATTCCCTTCACTGTGGACGCCTCTAACCACATCCACTGCATCGAAGACTTCCACAAGTATGACCAGAAACACAATTATGCTTCATATATTCCTTCATGCAGGAAAACATATTAGCTCAATCTCAATAAACCGTTTAAAGCTTTTTTAGGGTTCGAATATCACATTCAAAACAATTTAACATGTTATTTACAGGAAATATGACTTTTAAGTAGTCTGTTCAGCTTTTTTGCATGTGTTAAGGAATTGAAAGGTTTCAGAAGGAATGTGGGATTGTGAGAATATGATCACAACAGAATTGCCATTGTGTCGAGGAACAGTTGGGCTGTACCTGGATTGTACTCATTGTTACTACTGTGGTATAATTAGGCCAACATCTGCTGAACTTCCCCCGTTTTGCTGTTTTGTTGGTAAAACCCAATGAAGAAGTGAATCACCTGACCGTTTAGCTTTGTGTACACATACTCACCTCGTCTTTCTCTGTTCCTGTCCTGTGTTCTCAAATTGCTGAACACACAAATGTATTCATTGTGGAGATTTCTAAAACTTTTGTGTCGTTGAAATAAGTTCCACTGGGTAGTAATATTAGTTTAGTGGTATAGCTGATTGTCTGTCCATTTAGATTAGAGTAATTTTTCATACACCACTTTCAAATATGTAAATGGAATAGAATTACGTTTATTCATTTATTCTTAAATGAGTTCAACATTTTTTCACACTCTTGCATCATTTCAAACCATTCCCTCATTCCAAAGCATTCCAAACCTGTATGACTTGCTTTTTAAGTTTCTATTCACTGACAATCTTGACTGCCTACTTAGCTCTCCTACACATGCAGGCTTGGAACAATATAAAGGAGAGTAAGCAGTGACAAAATATGTATTTTTGATGAACGATCCCTTTCATGCGAAGTCAGAGTTATCACGGGTGCTCAGTGACTGATACTATCCTGATTCTTTTGCTTTGGATGCCATAATACAAGTTTTTATCTTCAAGTTAACAAATGTTCTAGAGCAGAGTTGCCCAAACTTTACTATGTAGGGCCAAAAATCCAACCCAGGCTCATTAGAAATACATGCCTCTACATACACCGTAATTATGTACCTTACTGCACTGCAGTTTCAATGTGAAATGTCCAGAGAGTGCCACTAAAACACACCTTCAATACGTGACCGTGGCGTATTTTTATTACATTGGTATGGGCACGTATTGCTGCGTATTTATTACGTTGCTTGAGATATGTATTGCGGCTGTTCAGAGTTCAGATATCTGGGTAGTGTCGCTAAAGGTTAATGCACTATTGTGTTGGAAATAACACCAAACCCAACCCTAAACCTAATCAACAGTGTTAACGAATGCAAAATTGATATAAAAATGCATTTGTTGATGCAGCCGTGATATTTTAACTTTTTTGTGTGGATTTGAGCTGTTTTGTCGAACTATAGTTTCACAAGTTCACGGAGCTCTTCATCACTCAAGTGCAACGAGTAGCTTGAGCTACCGAGCAAAGCTACTAAATAAAAAAATAAATAAATAAATCACGCATATGAAGCTATATATAACAACAACATTCAAAAGTATTGGTTTTCAAATCACACAGGGAGTTAAAATTGTTTTGGAGCCATAATATAATATTCTATAGGTAACTGTGTGAAAATTAGGCTTTATTAATCAGAACTCTGTGTGTAAATCATACTTTGTGATGGATGCTGCATTGATTTGTATATATGGGTAAATTTTTTTCAGTTTTGCATTAGTGTATATAAAGGCACATATTTCCAATGAGCCTGTTGCAAAAATAATGTCGTATCATATCTAACTACAAGTTTGTGTAAGTAGGGGTTTTTTTGTGTGTGTGTGTATATATATAAAATTCGTTTATGCTCACCAAACCATTCCCTCATTCCAAAGCATTCCAAACCTGTATGACTTGCTTTTTAAGTTTCTATTCACTGACAGTCTTGACTGCCTACTTAGCTCTCCTACACATGCAGGCTTGGAACAATATAAACGAAAGTAAGCAGTGACAAAATATGTATTTTTAATGAACGATCCCTTTCATGCGAAGTCAGAGTTTTCACGGGTGCTCAATGACTGAGACTATCTTGATTCTTTCTTGATGCTTTGGATGCCATAATACAAGTTTTTAAGTCTCTACATACACATATTTCCAATGAGCCTGTTGCAAAAATAATGTTGCATCATATCTAACTACAAGGTTTTTTTTTTAAAGAAATGTGTGTGTGTGTATATATAAAATTTGTTTATGCTCACTAAGACTGCATATACAGTAAAAAAAAAATAAAATAAAATAAAAAATATATATATATGTGTATAAATACACACACTGTATCACACACAGAAGATTCAGTAAAAATACAGTAAAAAATAATAATAATATGATAACAACCATAAAGGTTATTATAATTAAAAATAACAGTTTTATATGTTAAAATATGTTTTAAAATGTAAAGCTGGGAAGCTGGATTTTCAGCAGTCATTACTTCATTAGTCTTCAGTGTCACATGATCCTTCTGAAATCATGCTAACATGCTTATTTGGTGCTCAATTTTTTTTTAAATAAATAAATAAATAATAAAAATAATTTTATTATCAATAAAAACAGTTGCATTGTTTTGTTGCATTTATTTATTTATTTATTTTTTTTTTTTTTGGAAACCAAAATGTAAAGTTCAAAAGATCAGCATTTATATTATATTATATTATATTATATTATATTATATTATATTATATTATATTATATTATTTTATATTATATTATATTATATTATATTATATGTGACCCTTGACCACAAAACCAGTCGTAAGTAACACGGGTATATTTGTAGCAATAGCCAACAATACATTGTATTGGTCAAAATGATTTTCTTTTTTTTTCTTTTATGCCAAAATTCATTAGAATATTAAGTAAAGATCATGTTCCATGAAGATATTTTGTAAATGTCCTACCATAAATGTATCAAAACTTAATTTTTGATTAGTAATATGCATTGCTAAGAACTTCATTTGAACAACTTTAAAGGCCATTTTCTCAATAATTTTCTCATTTTTTTGCTCATTTGACTAGCACCTGGAGCTGAGGTGAAGCTGGAGTGCGTGTCTGAAAAGTCTCCCATTTGATGTGGTCATAAAGACATTCTGCAACTAAATAAACACACTTCTTGTCAAGAAAAAAAGAGACAGAAGCAGCAGTTGTGATTGGGGTGGCCAACACTAACCTAGCCTCTGCGTTAAAGGAGAAGTCCACTTCTAGAACAAAAAATTACAGATAATGTACTCACCCCCTAGTCATCCAAGATGTTCATGTCTTTCTTTCTTCAGTCGTAAATAAATTATGTTTTTTGAGGAAACCGTCTATGGTGCCCCAAGTATGAACTTCAAAAACGATCCCAAATGTGGTTGTAAACGATCCCAGCCGAGGAAGAAGGGTCTTATCTAGCGAAACGATCGGTTATTTTCATAAAAATAATACAATTTATATACTTTTTCATGTTAAATGCTCGGTTTGTCTTACTCTGCCTGACAGTTAGGGTATGTCGAAAAACTCCCATCTCATGTTCTCCCTCAACTTCAAAATCGTCCTATATCGCTGTTTTCCCTTTTTGGTTAAGGGTGTTTGATCTTCTTTGCATGTTCACTTTGCAAAGACTGGGTCGGTACTTCTGCACCGATGTAGGACGATTTTGAAATGATTTTTGAAGTTAAGGGAGAAAATACGATTGGAGTTTCGACATACCCTAACTGTCTTGAGCCAGAATACACAGAGTTCAGGGAGAGAAAGACAAGACAAGCTGGGATCATTTACAACCACATTTGGGGTCGTTTGAAGCTGCATTTAAACTGCATTTTTGAAGTTCAAACTTGGGGCACCATAGACGGTTTCCTCAAAAAACATTATTTCTTTACGACAGAAGAAAGAAAGACATGAACATCTTTGATGACAAGGGGGTGAGTAAATTATCTGTAAATTTTTGTTCTAGAAGCGGACTTCTCCTTTAACTGCGATAAATATGTTTAACGCCGTTAAACTATAAAAATGAATCGTCTGTTAATCGTGCAAATTTTGATTATATTATAAATGATATTTATTTTTGTTCTAATCAAATTCACTTGTATCAAAGGGCATGTCTGTCCTAGAGATTGTTTTGTTGTGATCTGTCTTGACTGTTTTTCCTTCCCTTTTTCAAGGAAATTTGCCCCTCGTTGCTCTGTGTGTACAGAGCCCATAATGCCAGCACCCGGCCAGGAGGAGACTGTGCGTATTGTGGCCTTAGACCGTGACTTCCATGTGCAGTGCTATCGTTGTGAGGTAAGTGAAAGCCCTTGGGAGGTTGGTTAAAAATTCCTAAATGTCTTTAGAAAGAGAAGTTTTGTACCTTTTTTTTTTGTCCTTTTTATACCAATCTCTGTGTGTCCTCTCTATAGGATTGTGGCTGTCTTCTTTCTGAGGGAGACAACCAGGGTTGCTACCCTCTGGATGGCCATGTTCTCTGCAAAACCTGCAACACCAGTCGCATCCAGGCCCTCACCGCCAAGGCCACGACTGACCTCTGAGTAACACATATCTTCAAGCAGGTCCCTAATATCCCTGCGTTCATCAAATCCTGAGAAACACCATATCCTGTCACATCACTGCACACGAATATTTATGCTCAGACAAATGCACATGTACGCATAAAGCTGTCATTCCACGTAAGGGGCCACGACTTGTCTTGTCGCTCATGCACCTCCACACACTGTGCCTTGTATTAAACTTGCACTCATTTTTTCTGTCCAACCAGTTTTATTAGCAAATATGTATTCACTAGGGCCCGCTACAGCTGCTTGTAAACACGTAAATGTGTCAGCCTTAACATATAGAGCAAGACTGTTAGATTCTAACTGAGCTGTTCAAGAACAGAACATCATAGAATCTTCTCTAAAAAGGGACCATGCTGTACGATCGATGTGTATTCCAGTATGTATCTAACCTTCGGCTATCAATCCATCCCAAAGGTGAAATCAATTAAAATACACTTTCACATAAAGCTACTAATTACACATGTAGACACACAAGTATACATTCTCTGCAATGGCTTAAGCAAATAACGCAGAAACAAAAATAATTCGCTTATTAAACGTATTTTTGAATCTTCTTACGGCGGCTGTGAAATTGGAGGTTTCATGTTTGCTAAGGTACAAAAAGTCGGTGTAGAAAGACCTGGACCTTCACCTTGACTCATGCATCACACCTGCTTAATCAGTATGTTTTTGTGCACATACTGTACAGGTGTATGTTTGTGAATGCATGACCTTTCGATTTAATTTCTGAATCACCCTTTGAGATGAAAGTTACCAAAGAGCTACATTTACTTTCTCTGGGACAGCGTGTTATGTATATTATTGTATGCTTATGAAATCTAATGGGAGGAGTATTTTATCCTTTAAGGACTGTGAATGACCTTCAGTAGCTCAGAACCCTAAATACGTTGTGGTTCATTCAGTGCGGTTTCCTGTTTCTTCCTCAGTGTACCGCTTCAATTCACAAGAATTTAGCAAGAAATACTCTGCGCTTGAAACTTTTTTTGTGGTTTGGTGTTATTTTATTTTTTTTTTTCAAATTACGCTCAGTTATCTCATTTATTTGTATATCATGAGTGAAAATGGTGAAAAGGTCTAGGGATAAAATGTATTTAGATATGCACAGTAAATTGTGCAATAATGTCACGGCAGATTGAGAATCATTTGGTGTTAAAGTGTTAGTCCACTCAGAAATGGGTGAACTAATTCTGTCATTAATTACTCACCCTCATGTCGTTCCAAACCTGTACACAATTAAAAAAGAAGAAAACACAAATTAAAAAAGAAGTCTACTTCCAAAGCAAAGATTCACATATAATGTACTTTGTACCCATTGTCATCCAAGATGTTCATGTCTTTCTTTCTTCAGTCGTAAAGAAATTATGTTTTTTGAGGAAAACATTTCAGCATTTTTCTTCATATAATGGACTGATATGGTGCCCCGATTTTGAACTTCCAAAATGCAGTTTAAATGCAGCTTCAAACGATCCCAGTGCGGTTGTAAACAATCCCAGCCGAGGAAGAAGAGTCTTATCTAGCGAAACGATCGGTTATTTTCATAAACAAAATGCAATTTAAATACTTTTTACTCTCAAACACTCGTCTTGTCTTGCTCTCCCTGAACTCTGTGTATTCTGGCTCAAGACAGTTAGGGTATGTTGAAAAACTCCAATCGTATTTTCTCCCTCAACTTCAAAAATCATTTTAAAATCATCCTACATCGCTGCAGAAGTACCGACCCAGTCTTTGCAAAGTAAACATGCAAAGAAGATCAAACACCCTTAACAAAAAAGGTAAAACAGCGATATAGGACAATTTTGAAGTTGAGGGAGAACATGAAATGGGAATTTTTCGACATACCATAACTGTCATGGTATGGAATAAAAACAGTTTAGGCAGAGTGAGACAAGAAATGAAAATAATTAATCATTACGCTAGATAAGACCCTTCTTTCTCGGCTAGGATTGTTTACAACCACATTTGGGATCGTTTGAAGCCGCATTTAAACTGCATTTTGGAAGTTCAAAATCGGGGCACCATATCAGTCCATTATATGAAGAAAAATGCTAAAATGTTTTCCTCAAAAAACACAATTTCTTTACGACTGAAGAAAGAAAGACACGAACATCCTGGATGACAATGGGTTGAGTACATTATATGTGAATCTTTGTTTTGAAAGTGGACTTCTCCTTTAAGATATTTTCAATGAAATCCAAGAGCTTTCTAACCACTGAAATGTTCCCAGGTCCAGAATTGTAGTTAAAATATTCAGTTTGAAATCAGTGGTTCAACCATAATGTTATGAAGCTACTAGAATATCTGAGTCAGAAAGCTCTCGGATGTCATGAAAAATATCTTAATTTGTGTTCCGAAGATGAACGAAGGTCTTATGGGTTTGGAACAATGTGAGCGTGAGTAATTAATGACAGAATGTTCATTTTTGAGTGAACTGTCTCTTTAAGTTCAAATTCTCAGAGGAAAAACTGTCAAATTAGATTTAAAGTGTGACAATCAGGGCTGAAAGGATGTTGGAAATGTGTTTTATTTTATCTAATTTGATCTTTAAGGGCTGATGAGAGACGGCCTGGTGAGCAATATTTTAAATGTCTTCAAATTGTGAATTTATTGTAGTATTAGTTACGTAAGGTAGAGATAGATGCGAAAGTATTATTAAAAAAAAAATAGGAAAACCATTTAGGGAAAATAATTTTTCTTTCGTAATTTTGTACGTGGTCGATATCATTATGCAAATTTCTTCTTTGTTGTTGCATTGACACTTTACTAAGAAGGATATGCAGACTTTTTTTATTCGACGAGAACGTGTTCAAGCTGTTCTTAAAGCTACAGTGCGCATATTTTGGGAAAATCTGAAATTGTGTATATATATCTACAAAGTGGCATTATAAATTTTGAGGTTTAGAGTTAACACCTCAGGAAATTTCCAGTCATATCAGTGTGCCACAGTGATGCCCCAAGGAACTTCCCTTCCAGTTAAATGGTAAATTCAGATGTGAAAGTTGTGATAGATGCAAACTGGATATAAATACACAGTTACGAGCACCTCTTGATTTATTATGGCAGTTTGTGGATTTTCAGTGTGTAAAAAGAAATGCGCTGTAACTTTAAGTCATGAGAGCTTCATTCAGTGCTTCAATCTATACCTCTCTTTCTTAGTACCTTTTCTAGATGTGCCTTTTCCAGCTTGTGTGAAACCGAGGTGGTGTTGTTTGAGCACAAACAGCTGTGGCTTGTAGCTGATGTTAAGTGTTTGAATGGTCCGTTCTGCTTTTGCTGTTGTTGTTTTCTATTCACACTACCTAGAGGCTATGCATGTTTGCTACTTGAACTGATCTTTATTTCCAGGTTTTATATAGAAAGACCAAATATTTTAAGACTTAATTAGATACTTAAGTGTATTATGTCTTTAAAAACATTAAGTGTTATTGGAAAGAGAATTATTGCTGTATTACTTGGCACATTTAGGTTGTCCTTCCTTTCTTTCGCTTAACTGCTTATTCCCCAAACCTATCTCAAGCTGTTTTTATTCAAATTGCTCATAGATTTGCTTCATCTGTTAAGCATTTTCGCTCATTTGAGTTGTTCGGATTGATTTGTTCTGTTCAAGTATTTGATCCGGATGCAATTTAAAACACTTTGTACTAAGTTTCCCCATTTGTGATCATTACAGTAGCAATAACCTGATGATTATATGAAATTGTTGTTGCGGCAAACGCAGAGTTCCAGCATTCAAGTGCCTTGAAATACACAGTATATTTGAATTGTCATATATAGGGCACTTTTTTTTTTTTCAATTAAGACATTATAACATAAAACAACCCAATCTGTGCTCTGGTGACATTCTTAATATATACTTGGATTCTGTTCTTACACTTTGTTGTTTTTGATCACATACAACTTCCTTTATAATTAATAAACCTTTGAAAAACTCCATGATTATTTGCTTTTTCTTTCTTTTCCCCATCCTAATGCTGCTGATAATTCATATTTCAGCTCTTTGCAGCGTTTGGCAGGTTTCCCAGGTAACAGAAGACAGATTTTCATTGTACTCTTTGCGCAACCTAAAGGAAAATTCATTTATCATGCTTCTTGCTGAAATCAGTGGTACATTCAGCACATGCTTAGCTACTTTAGGTAGCATTTGAAAGACAATCAGCACAGAATCACGATTTAGATGAGCTCAAAATGCTACTGTCTGACAGCATTTTTCGTCTTTTGTTGCTTAGATATTTAATCAGCAAGATATAAAGTGGGTTATGAGGCTAGAATGAGGCTGATGGAGTTGTTAAAATAATTTAAAAGACTCAAAAGAACTACCATTTTCTTGGGCCCTCAGAGTCCCTGCTTGATTTAATCCTTTCAATTTGTCATCCTGCGTTCCAAGAACCAGCAATAAGCCACACAGTTTTTTTATTCTTTCCAGATTGCTAAATTGGAGCAGCTCATCCACGATATTGTAGTTGAAAGTGATCCCAGAGGAATGCAGAAAATTAATAATAGTTTAAAAGAAACAAACAGTGCAAAACAGTGCCATGTTGCATGTTTGTTTTGTATTGCAAGCAGAAATTGGAAGGTATTATTGAGTTCTGTGGAGACCACCTTACACCACAACCTTCTTTAAATAATATTATGGCATTGTCTCTTTGAGATTGGGGTCAGAGTGCAACAGTATTTGTCCTAATCTCTTTATTCTATATATTATTATATATCCATGGTCTTTCATTGTCATTTTTCTGTCTAAGCATGTGATTTAGAAGAAGATGAGTTTGTGATGAAACACATTTATCCTTATGGTGATACTGAAGAGAGAGCAACATTATACATCTATATGTGTATGCGTGCATATTTTTGCTTTCCTCGTATGAGTGTGTGTTCCCTTCAGGGACCCAGTGTACGACTAGGTTTTACCGTGCGCTAATCTGCTGTTTACAAACAAATTGATGAGTGTGTGTCCCTCTGGCTAACATGATGTGGCTGCTAATCTGTGTGTTTGTGTAAGCATGTTTGTATGAGTGCATGTAAGAGAAAAAGCCAGAAGGATATCTCCAGGAGCCGGCTATAGCATTTCTGAATTCCTGCTTCTAAAACTGTGGGAAGTGCGTGAAAGCGCAATAACGAGTCACGATCGAGCACGATATGTCCCTGCTTTGCTTCTTTAAAGAAAACAGTTGTTGGGTCAGATTTACATAACATTATAATGTAGGCCGACATTTTTGTCTTGGTCTTTTAATGTGTTCTGAGTTTGCTGTCATCGTTAGCTTTCAAATGATTTTGCGGGTCCCTGGTTTCACCAAAAGACGTGATGTAATGGCTGAGTCAGCTGAGCCCTAAAGAAGCATCGCTGAAAAAAAAGACAGCTTTTTAGAGATGGAATGTGTCGTTCTTCTGCAATTGTTTTTAAATTATTTTCCTATTTCAATTGAATAGGCAGTGAAGGCTAAAGTAATCAAGTAATTTTAATCAAGATCAAAATAGGAGAACAACCTACAATTTACTAAATTTCAAGGTCACTGCTTAGTCCTATTTGAAGTTATCCTAACAGGAGTTTAAGCACATTTCATAAATTAATTGTATTTTGAAGCACAGCATAAAAAACTTAAATTAGTTACAGTTGAGGTCAAAAGTTTACATACACCTTGCAGAATCTGCAAAATGTTAATTATTTTACCAGAATAAGAGGGATCATACAATATGCATGTTATTTTTTTTAGTACTGACCTGAATAAAATATTTTACTTAAAAGACGTTTACATATAGTCCACAAGAGAAAAGAGTTGAATTTATAAAAATTACCCTGTTCAAAAATGTACATACACTCAATTCTTAATACTGTGTTCTTACCCGAATGATCAACAGCTGTGTGTGTGTGTGTTTTGGCATAGTTGTTCATGAGTCCCTTGTTTGTCCTGAACAGTTAAAACTGCCCACTGTTCTTCAGAAAAATCCAAATTCTTTGGTTTTTCAGCATTTTTGTGTATTTGAACCTTTTCCAACAATGACTGTATGATTTTGAGATCCATCTTTACACACTGAGGACAACTGAGGGACTCATATGCAACTATTACAGAAGGTTCAAACACTCACTGATGGTTCAGAAGGAAAAACAATGCATTAAGACCCGGGGGTGAAAACTTTTGAACAGAATTAAGATGTGTACATTTTTCTTATTTTAACTAAATATCATATTTTTTAGTACTGCCCTTTAGAAGCTATGGAAGATACTTAAATGTCTCCCAAAAGACAAATTAAGTTCAATTTACCCTCTGGAGCAGGGGTCACCAGACCCGGTCCTGGAGGGCCGGTGTCCCTGCAGAGTTTTGCTCCAACCCTAATCAAACATACCTGAACAAGCTAATCAAGGTCTTACTAGGTATACTTGAAACTTACAGGCAGGTGTGTTGAGGTGTGTTGAGGTGTTTATGTGGTCATCCACATAAGACAAATACACAAGAAGACAGGATAACACAGAGACTCTCAATTGGGAATCGGTTCAACACTGCAGCTGGAATTGCTCAACAGTTCAGCGCTAAATGCTTAGCTAAGTGTTAATTGCAGGATAAAGTCACATTATGAGATATAAAGTAGCAACTGGGAGAAACAAAATTACAGTGACGAGGTAATAAGTCAAGTTGGGAGATATAAAGCCACAAGTACCCCTGAGGGTGAAACAGGCTCCCATACTATTGCCCTCCAGTCTGTGCTGGATGAGTGTTGTGAGAAATGCAAACTGCAGGGTATGGAAGTAAAAGGAAGAGCGAAGTAAAGGGCACAAACTGTTTTCTGTGTAAATAACGTGCAAAGACTCTCAGAGAACGTCAAAACATGGAGGCCAATGTTGGGGCAGCCTGTCAACGCAATTCACCATCACACATCGCCCAAGGGGGTTAGTCATGCTGTGATGCTGTGGTGCATTCTTTGTGTGTGTGTGTGTGTGGCTGTTCAGATGATGTATTTTCTTGCCAAAGTTCCTTAACGCATGGCACCATCACTTTCACTGTATAAATAGTAAGCTCTGGCCTAGGATTTCAAGCTATGCACAACACTGACAGATTCCTGGTGCACCGTTAAGAAAAGTGATGTCTCCTGATAATATTTGAAAGCATGTTTTCAGGCCGGTGAAGAGAGATTCAAATACTTTTTCCAGCTGGTGGAGGTAAGCTGAGGTCATCTTGAGCATGTTCACAGTCTGCATTTAAATTCCTCGAGTTACGACATGTAATATTTCATATGTATGTTTCGTCTCCGTCAGCACATCTGTAAAGCTCTGACTGCTATTGCATATCAGAGCATATATAGCTCTGGAAAAAATTAATAGACCACTCCAATTTTTTTCTTAAATTGGCATCTCTAAAGTAAAAGAAGAGAATAAAAAACACTGCTGTTGTCATCACTATCCTCCTGCAATAGGATCATCTGGATGGCAAAGTGCTGGTACTAACTCAAAAGTAATTGGAATCAAATAAAAGCTATTGTTCAAACCAAGAGTTGAATAAAAGTTTTGAGTGAGGAACAGAAGGGTTTGATTGTGGCTTTACTGGCAGACTGATATAGTGAGCGTCAAGTGGCTTCCATCCTTCAAATTTCCAAGACAGCGGTTCATAAGAACAAGGTCAAGCTGCAAAGCTAAAGCCCGGCAGAGGGAAAAATGGTTCTCCACTGACCAGGATGACCACCAACTCATTCAAATGTCATTCAACAACCCTAGGATGACATCAAGTGACCTACAAAAACAATGACAAACGGCAGCTAGGATGAAGTGCATGGTAAGGATGTTTTTTCTAGCAAGGTTAGAAACCTGGTCATCCTACAGTTAGATAGAGACCTAGAAAGGGCTACAAGCCATAGTGTCTTGCACCCCATGTGAAATATGGTGGAGGATCCATTATGATTTTGGCGGTGCCTTAGCAAGATTGGAATTGGGCATATTTGTCTTTGTAAAGGGTCCATGAATCAAGCCACATACAAGGTTGTCCTGGAAGAAAACCTGCTTTCTTCTGCTCTGACAATTTTCCCCAACTCAGAGGACTGGTTTGTCCACCAGGACAATGCTCCATGCCACACAACCAGGTCAATCAAGGTGTGGATGAAGGACCACTAGATCAAGACCCTGTCATGGCCAGCCCAGTCTCCACACCAGAACCCCATTAAAAACCTCTGGAATGTGATCAAGAGAAAGATGGATGGTCACAAGCCATCAAACAAAGCCAAACTACTTGAATTTTTGTACCAGGAGTGGCATAAAATTACCCAACAGCAATGTGAAAGCTGGTTAAAGGCACACCAAGACACATTCAAGCTGTGATTATAAATCAAGGTGATTCCACCATTTTTTGTGTGTGTGTTCATACCAGGAATCCTCTATCTCTGACTCGCTCTCTCTTGACACTGAGCTAAACAGGTGCATTGGGAAGTCTACCACAACCATGTCCAGACTGACAAAAAGAGAGTGTGGACAAATGAGAAGCTGACAGAGCACAATAAAATCCAGGTCTACAAGGCTTATGTGTTAAGCACGATCCTCTCCGGCAATATGTCATGGACCCTGCCTGCTCTACAAGAAAGTAGGCTCAACACCTTCCACTTGTGTTGCCTCCATTGCATTCTGGGTATTACCTGGCACGACATGGTCCCCAACTGCATAATCCTTGAGAGAGCAGCAGTGTTGTCTACAGTGCATCTGGAAAGTATTCACAGCGCTTCACTTTTTCCATATTTTGCTATTACAGCCTTATTCCAAAATGAATTAAATTTATTATTTTCCTCAAAATTCTACAAACAATACCCCATTATAGCAACGTGAAAGAAGTTTGTTTGAAATCTTTGCAAATTTGCTCAGTACTTAGTTGAAGCACCTTTGGCACCAATTACAGCCTCACGTCTTTTCGAGTATGATGCTACAAGCTTGGCACACCTATTTTGGGCAGTTTCTCCCATTCCTCTTTGCAGGACCTCTCAAGCTCCATCAGGTTGGATGGGGAGTGTCAGTGCACAGGCATTTTCAGATCTCTCTAGAGATTTTCAGACGGGTTCAAGTGTGGGCTCTGGCTGGGACACTCAAGGACATTCACAGAGTTGTCTCGTAGCCATCCCTTTGTTGTCTTGGCTCTGTGCTTAGGGTCATTGTCCTGTTGAAAGATGAACCATCGCCCCAGTCTGAGTTCCAGAGTGCTCTCAAGCAGGTTTTCATCAAGGATTTTCATCTCTGTACATTGCTACATTCGTCTTTCCCTCGGTCCTGACTAGTCTCCCAGTTCCTGAAACTGAAAAACATGCCCACAGCATGATGCTACCAGCACCATGCTTCACTGTAGGGATGGTATTAGCCAGGTGATGAGCGGTGCCTGGTTTCCTTTAGACATAATGGCTGGCATTCAGGCCAAAGATACCAGACAATTTTGTTTCTCGTGGTCTGAGAGACTTTCTGGTGGCTTTTGGCAAACTCCAGGCTTTCGTCTGGACACTCTACCATACAGGCCTGATTGGTGGAGTGCAGCAGAGATGGTTGTTCTTCTGGAAGGTTCACCTCTCTCCACAGAGAAAAGCTGGAGCTCTTTCAGAATGACCATCAGGTTCTTGGTCACCTCCCTGACTAAGAGAACTTCTCCCCTGATCACTCAGTTTGGGCTGGGTGGCCCATCCTAGGAAGAGTCCTGGTGGTTCCAAACTTCTTCCATTTACGGATGTTGGAGACCACTGTGCTTATTGGGACCTTCAATGCTGCAGATTGTTTTCTGTACCCTTCCCGTGGTCTACAGACAATTCCTTGGACTTCAGGCCTTGGTTTGTGCTCTGGCATGCACTGTAAATTGTGGGACATTATATATATACAATCGTCCAATCAACAGAATTTACCACAGGTGGACTCCAATCAAGATGTAGAAACATCTCAAGGATGATCAGTGGAAACAGGATGTACCTGTGCTCAATTTTGAGTGTTGTGGCAAAGGCTATAAATACTTATGGTGCAGTCGTGGCCTAATGGTTAGAGATTCGGACTTGTAACCCAAAGGTCACGAGTCTCAGGTCTGGCAGGGTTTGTATGTGGGGGGAGTAAAAGTCCAGCGCTCTCTTTCACCCTCAATACCACAACTGAGGTGAGACCCTTGAGCAAGGCACCGAACTCAGATTGTGCAAAACAGAACTTAGACAGATTGTGCAAAACAGTCTCTCCAACTGTAGGAAAGTAGTCCCGGGCAAAGCAGCTATGGAGGACTATCCAACCTGCCTCAGAGTTCATCTACAGATTTTGCGACAGAGACTGCCGTCACAACCTACGCTCTACTGGTGATCTTCATCCGGCATGATCTGTGGACGGATGACTATTATTGATTTCTAAACTTCCTAAGTTAAAACATTAGTATTGACTTGTTTAAAAATGAATAGAAGCCGTTTGAGGTCTGGAAAGACTACATATTTTTGTCATTTTGACCAGTTGTCATTTTCCTTAAATAAATGCTGTAAATCAGGGGTGTCAAACTCCTGTAGGGCCACAGTCCTGAGTTTAGTTCCAACCTTGCCCTAACACACAAACCATGTAGTTTTTAATTAAGCCTAAAGGACTTGGATCAGGTTAACTGATCATCTGGATCAGGTGTGTTTAATTAGGGTTAAATCTAAACTCCGTAGGGCTGTTTGAAAGAGTTTGAAACCAATGCTGTATGACTATATATTTATTTGGAATTTGTGAGAAATGTCAGTAGTTTCTAGAATAATACAAAAAAGTTCATTTTACTCAAACACATGCCTATAAATAGTAAAATCAGAGAAACCTAACATTTTGCAGTGGTCTCTTAATTTTGTCCAGAGCTGTGCATATAAAAAACATTTGGTTGTGTTTTGTGATTCACTGAAAGATAGCAAGATGGAGCAAGACAACATTGTTGTTGCAATATGTTCCTTCTACCAGGGTCCAGCAGTGATTAGAAGAAAGCTTATTGTTTAATGTAATTAACTTTCAATGTTTTTTTTTTTTGTTTTGTTTTGTTTTGTTTTGAGTGAATGCAATTGCTAAATGGTAAAGGACAGTATGTACTGGCACAAGCAAAAACCAAAAACCAGACTGGAGCATACAGTAAATGGAATGGATCAACAAACAAGCTGCCAATAATCAAAAGTGTCAGAGTTCTGTTTCATATCATTTTGTCCCAATTTAAACCGTATTTTTACAAGCATAAACACTTCCATAAACAGATGAACCATGTTTGTCCCCATCTGTGAGCTAGATAACATGTTGTTGTTGTTGATAGTAACACAATGTTCTTGGACATTTTTAAACACTGATTTCAGTGGAGAGTTACAGAGCAAATATCTAGAGCAGGCATGTTAGATTGGTTGCTCTTCTCCTTTTAATGTTCTACTGTATTTTTTTGTTCATAAAGTGTACTTCATTTGCAAGTAAGGCAAACGGGCAACAAACATTAAACATTTATCCTCACAATGAGTTTAAACTTACAGCTAAAACTACAAAGGAGTGGTGAGCTAATAAAAAGCTTAAGTAAGAGCCTTGTTAGGCATGACATTACATTAGAACAATACACTGTGTAATTTTTTTTTAATACAATATATGGCGTTTCCTCACACACATAGAGCTGCTTATCTCTCAGCATTAGAAACTGTTCGCTTCCCTGTTTTAGTTTAAACCAGACCAGCTACTGACCAATCAGCATCAAGGATCAGAACTATCCTTCATATGAATGGACGTTTTCTCATGACATTGGGGTTGGGAAAGCCCATCCACTCAGCCAATCAAATTGAAGGACCACAAAATTTGTAATACAAAAAAAAAAAAATTATTGTATATAATGTGCTGTTTAATCTTTTAAAAATCAATTTAGACCCTTTGATTTTGTGTTGTGATAGCCAGTATGCAGTAAGACATGAAAAAAAGGTCAGTGATGTGGCAGAAATGCTGATTTTCTGCCTGAGGCTTGATATTTTAGTTCTGTTGTGGTCCTAATTTACCCTCTGCTGTTGGCTTTGATTTTCCTCTCAGTGACTCTGTCCTCGAGAAATGGCAATTAGCTGTGCACAGCTAGCAGGCTGTTTAGTAGTCTGTTTAGAAAACAAAATAATGAGATTACGCTAGGTAATTAAACCCCCAGTTGTGCTGTGCACTGCGCTTATCTTTAGCATATGTGGACTGGGCTATTGGTTGGTAATGCAAGGTCATGAGGTTTGCATGCATCTGCGTTACTTCAAACACCCTGCCTTTTAAAAAAGGTCACATAAAAGATATAAAAGTGCTGTTTAGCTTAAAGGAACAGTACTCCACCAAAAAAAAAAAAATGTAAGTATGCACATGTTCCAAACTTTTTTTTCTATGGAACAGAAAAGAAGAAAGTTGGAGAAATGTGTTGTTTCTGTCCAGTTACAATGAATGTGCATGGAAACGTTCAAGTTTCAAAACACACCATAAAATCATTATAAATCTAGTCCACAATAGCTTTATAGCTTTATGTTAGGAATTCAAATAAAATAAAAACAATATTAATCATTCTTTTGAGTCAGATCTTTTCAGTGAATTACTTGATCCAATTAACAAAGTGGTTCTAAATGATTTATTCACAAATCTGACATCACATTTCAGTGACTTAAAGGGGTAGTTCACCAAAAAAAAAATCAATTGGTTTATTCTTTTTATAGTTTTTTTTTTTATTCCAACCCTGTATGATTTTTTTCTCTGGAACCTAAAAGGAGAACTCTCTTTCTCTCTTTCTCTCTTTCTCTTTCTCTCTCTCTCTCTGTCCATACTGTGGAAGTCTACGATAACAAAACATTTTGTCTTTTCCTTTCTGCAGAAGAAAGTAAATGATGACAGTTTTCATTTTTGGGCCAACAGTTGCTTCAAATATTCCTTCATTCTTTACACAAAGCTGTCATATCGCTTCAGAAGATTTGGATTGGAATGCACAAGCCATATTAACCACTTTGTGTATAGTTTTTGTTTGTATGTCGTTTTTTAGTTTAAATTATAATTGCATGGAAAAGAGTAACCTGTAAAACAACACAAGGTTGAATAAATGACAGAATTTTATATGTGAATAAATTATTCCTTTAAAAGCTTCCACTGAACAATCACTGAACAATTTCAAAATTGTTCATATTCCACGTATCATAACATACTGATGTATGTTTGAACAAGTAGCTTAGAGCTACCCATGGGGTATTACTAAATGCATCTCAAATACTGTTTTAACTTATTTTGTCTGGGCAATATTAAGGATATGCCCTTGTTGTCAAATTCAAGAAACATTCAATACACTACAAAAAAGTCAGCTCAAAAATCTCCATGTGTCCCTGTTGCCTGGAGAACCGAGGCCACTTCATTGGCAACAAGGCCAAAAAAACAATGTGATTTCCCTCATCAGTTCCTTTCTCTTGGCATTCATGAGTAATAAGCACATGAGCGTTTGCTCTCGCTAGCTATTTTAGAAGTTCAAGCTGTCTGCTCTGCATTGACAACCATTAATCAATTATGAGCCCTTCTAGTGCCCCTCATAAAGATTTACTACCTCATGTTCCTTTAATTCAGTCTGGCTGCACATTCTAACATCAGCATCCAATGAAAGCAAGAGCTCTTAGTTTTATGGCTTCTCAAGTAACTTTAAACTCTTTTCCCAAACTCAAAACAAAGCAACAGAGAAGTACCCGCTGAGTCAGGGACCATTAGAGGTTGAGATATACTAAGATATTTTTGTTTTCCATGCTTTCATACAAACAGTTTGCCATCCTGTAGAGTTTCTCATTAATGTAACAAGGTTCTTCGGTTAAATTTAATGATTGGTATCTTAAAATTTTGAAGCCTAATTTAGGTATCCTTTGGTAGAACTTGAGGTCAGCGCTAAAGCATCTCCTCAGCCCTTCACCCTTACACTGCTACACAGTCCCAGGACAGTGCAGCAATAAAACTGTAACACTCCCCTGATAGGTTTTCACGACTTCATCACTGTTCATGAGTTGGCTCTCTGTCTATCTCAAGATAAAAAGAGAGATATCATCACCACCTTGTAGTAATGCAAGCCCTGTCGACTTTCCGAAGTTCATCTTGCCCATAGTGTTTTACAGAATCTCATGCTATGCTGGGAAAGTCCAGGCCATGCCAGCTTAAGGTGGTCAAGCTGGGGTTTTGAAAATAAAAGCTGGTTTAAAGTTGGTCCAAAGTTGTCTGTCAGGTCAAAACCAGGTCCATCAGCTGGTACTTGGACCATTTAGAAACAATGTAAAGTCAGCTGTGACTTTAGAAGAACATTTCTTTTTCAAGATTCAAAGATTTTTCAAGATCAAGGAACATTTCAATATTGTTTCATTATTTACTCAACTCAATGCCGTTGTAAACTCTTGAGACTTTCTTTCTTCTGTGGATGTTAAGGAAGCGGACAGACAACGGAGTAAAGGAATATAACTGGGTTTTATTAAACAAAGGTTCTTCGCAAACTGCGGGAAAAAGGTAACTCAAAAGTACGTGGGTCCAATTCAAAACAAAGAGGATAAACAAACTGAAAGTCTTTCTTGATCTAGTGAGGAATCGTTGGAGCACACCACACCGATGGAGACCACCCCACATCACCGAGATGGAGGAGCAATAGAGAAGATCCACGAGGAGGTCACACTTGAGGCGAAGGAATACTCTGGAGGAATCACAGGAAAGTATACGGTAAGTATTTCCACAGGGAAAGAGCATAAGCAAGAGTCCACTTACGAGCAACGAGATCGGACAGAGAGTGAACTGGTGAGTGAGCTTTTATGTGGTGTGGTAATGGGTGTCAGGTGTGCTGAGCAGGTGTGGCTGGTTAATACTCCGGAGAGGGTGCTCGCTGCGTGTCTGTGAGGGTGGAGCCTGGTGTGGACGTAACACTACCCCCCCCTCCAGGCCCCCCTCCCGAGGCTGGACCTCTCCGACGTCGTGGTGGTCGACCTCTGCTTCTGGGTGCAGGACGATCTGGGTGGGTTTCATGGAATTCTCTGAGTAACGTTTCATCTAGGACATCCTCTCTAGGAACCCACGACCTTTCCTCAGGTCCGTATCCCTCCCAGTCAATAAGATATTCCAACCGCCCACCACGACGTCGGGAATTCAATATCTCCTTCACTTGATAAATGGTTCCTTCTTCGACAACCATAGGAGGAGGGGGTTCTTCAACACCAGGCTCTGTGGGAGGAAGAAGAGAGTCGTGATGAGGTTTGAGGAGGGATACGTGAAATGTTGGGTGGATTTTGTAGTGAGGTGGTAAGTGTAACTTGTAAGTAACCTGGTTGACCTGCTCCGTGATGGTGAAGGGACCAACATATCTGGGACTAAGTTTTTTGCAGGGCAGGCGCAGGCGAATGTCCCTGGTAGAGAGCCAAACCTTTTGGCCCACCTGGTAAGCAGGGGCATCAGAGCGACGACGGTCTGCGGTAGTCTTTTGCCTACGCACTGCCCTCTGAAGATGTTGGTGAGCTCTGTCCCAGACCCTCTCGCTCTCCCGGAACCAGTGGTCGACGGCAGGTACTTCGGATGGTTCACCTGACCAGGGAAAGAGTGGGGGCTGAAAGCCGAGTACGCATTGAAACGGGGTGAGGCCGGTAGTGTCTTGGCGTAGGGAGTTTTGAGCGTACTCGGCCCAGCCCAGGAACTGGTTCCAGGTGTCCTGGTGGTCATGGCAGAAGGTACGGAGGAACCGCCCCACCTCCTGGATCTTACGTTCGGTCTGTCCGTTAGTTTGCGGATGGTAGCCAGAGGAGAGGCTTACGGCCACACCTAGGAGTCGGAAAAATGCCCGCCAAACTCTGGAGATGAATTGGGGTCCTCTGTCAGATACAATGTTCTCAGGTAATCCGTAGGGACGAAACACGTGATGGAACAGGTTCTGTGCCGTCTCCCAGGCAGTTGGTAGCCCCTTTAGAGAAATGAGACGACAGAACTTGGAGAAACGATCAACTATTACGAGGATGCATGTATTACCTTCTGAGGCGGGCAAGTCCGTAATAAAGTCGACCCCTAGGTGTGACCAGGGGCGGTTAGGTGTGGGAAGAGGTACTAGCTTTCCTGCAGGTAGATGTCTTGGTGTCTTGGCCATAGCACATTCCCGACACCCTCTCACGTACCTCTGCACATCGGCTTCCATCCTGGGCCACCAGAACTGTTGTTTAAGGAGCGAGAGGGTTCTGTTGGTCCCTGGATGCCCAGTGCCCAGGGAAGTATGTGTAGTATGGATGAGGGGAATGCGTTCGTCGTCAGGGACGAATCGGAGGTTCGGCGGGCACCCCGGCGGAGGCGTTGGAGCAGGATCTGATGCGGCTGGAGGGGTCATCCATTGGATAGGGCAGGAGAACAAACTTTCAGGTAGGATGGGTTCGACTGGTTCTGGTTCTTCTTCTGGTGCATGGAGACGAGAGAGAGCATCGGCACGTACATTCTTCGCACCAGGTCTATATGAGATTGAGAACCGGAATCGGTTAAAGAACAAGGCCCATCGGGCCTGTCTCGGGTTAAGTCTTTTAGCCTCTCGTAGATAGAGCAGGTTCTTGTGGTCGGTCAATACCTGAAATGGTAAATTAGACCCTTCCAACCAATGTCTCCACTCTTCCAACGCAAGTTTGATGGCCAGGAGTTCTCTGTTACCAATGTCGTAATTCCTCTCCGCCGGGGTAAGCTTTCTGGAGAAGTATGCACACGGCTTGAGTTGAGGTGGGTTCCCCTGCTGCTGCGATAGGATAGCCCCGACTCCTGTGGTTGAGGCGTCGACTTCCACGACGAACTGCTTTGTAGGATCTGGATGACAGAGAATGGGAGCAGAAGTGAAGGCAGTCTTCAAGTGTTCGAACGCTTGGTCAGCGTCAGGCGACCAGGTAAGAGTTTTGGGTCTTCCCTTAAGCATGGAGGTGAGTGGATTAGCAAGTAGACTATACCCCTCGATGAATCGCCGGTAAAAGTTAGCGAAACCTAAGAATTTCTGCAGTTCTTTAACTGTCCTGGGTTTGGGCCATTTGGTGATCGCCTCTACCTTTCCTTGATCCATACTCACTCCAGCGGGGTCAATGTTGTATCCGAGGTACTGGGTGGATCTCTGATGGAATGAGCATTTCTCTGCTTTCAGGAATAATTGGTGTTCACGAAGTTTGGTGAGGACCTGTTTGACATGCTGGTGATGTTCTTGAATAGAGGAAGAGAAGATCAGAATGTCGTCAATGTAAATGAGTACGAACTTATCCAGAAATTCTCGGAAGATGTCATGCATGCAGTCCTGGAAGATAGAGGGGGCGTTTACTAAACCATACGGCATCACAAGATATTCGTAGTGGCCAGTAGGGGTACTAAAAGCAGTCTTCCATTCATCCCCGTGCCTTATTCTAATCAAATTATAAGCACTGCGAAGGTCCAACTTGGTAAATACCTTAGCCCCTCGTAACTTCTCCAGAGCAGCGGGAACGAGGGGTAGTGGATACTTGAATGGAATGGTTACCTTATTGAGAGTTCGATAATCAATGCATGGCCTGAGTCCTCCGTCCTTTTTTGCCACAAAGAAGAAGCTTGACGCAGCAGGGGACGTAGATGGTCGAATATAGCCGTGTGCAAGAGCTTCTTGGATATACTCCTCCATAGCCTTGGTTTCAGGGATGGAGAGAGGGTAGATCCTACCCCTGGGCAACTGAGCATCTGGGAGCAGGTTTATAGCGCAGTCCCATGGGCGGTGAGGTGGCAGACGAGCGGCTCTCCTGGGGCAGAAAACATCCTGAAAGGAATGATATTCGGGGGGAATGTCAGTAGATTGTTTCTCAACAGGACTTTCAATAGAGGTAGTACAAACCGTCAGAGAGGTTGGCGCACATAGTGGGAGTTTGGGGAAACAGGTAGGCCAACACTGGGAACCCCATTTCATAATCTCACCCGTGCCCCAGGAGAGGATGGGTTCATGTCTCGCTAGCCACGGACGTCCCAGCACGATGTCGATCGCAGATCCTTCTAGCACCAACAGTGAGATCTCCTCGTGATGGCACACCCCAAATTCGAGACTGATAGGTAGGGTGCGACGACGCACTTCCCGAGTAGAGAGGGGTTTCCCATCAATGGACTGGACCTGATATCTCTTCTCCGTAGGTTCCGTCCGTAGGCGAAGTTGGCGTACCAGGTGTCCCGCAATGAAATTGCCCGCGGATCCAGAGTCTATAAGGGCAGCCACAGAAAGGGAAACTCCCTTAGCAGTAAGAGTTACAGGGTAAGTGCAGGGGTGCATATTTTCAGTGATGTGCAGAACTTGACTCACCATCACACGAGGAAGTCGAAGGGGGCAGTTCTTGATCACATGATTGGGCTGTCCACAGTATAAGCAAAGTCCAGAGGACAGTCGCCGTTGACGTTCTATCGGTGTGAGCCGACGTCTACTAATATCCATAGGCTCCAAGGAAGGTTCGGCCTGGCCGGTGAATTTGGGTGCACAGGAGTTTTCAGTTCTTACGTGGGAGGTCGTTTGTGAATAGGCAGTAACCCGGGCAGAACATCGGAGACTGAGCTGTATGAATTTTTCCAGTCCTATAGCGTCATCATAAGGAGCCAGCATCATCCGAAGATTCGGTTCCAAACCTTGCCGGTAGGTAGTAACCAGCGCCCGCTCGTTCCATCCACTGACCGCTGCTAGAGTGCGGAATCTGATGGAATAGTCCTGTACAGTGAGGTTATTCTGACGGAAGTGGTATAATTCCTCACCAGCAGAAGCATCAGAATCAGTTCTTCCAAACACCTCTTGGAAGTGGGCAGCGAAGGCCTTGTAGGAACTGACAGCGGGTCCAGCTTGGCTCCAGATCGACTCGGCCCAACGTAGAGCTTTTCCTGACAAACAAGAGACCACATATCCAATCTTTGAATTATCCGAGTGGTATACATGAGGGTAAGTTGTGAATGTGATCGAACATTGGAGTAGGAACCCCTTGCAATCCCCCGCCTCGCCAGAGTAGGGCGTAGGTCGCACCATTGGGCATACTACCGGCGCAGGCGAAGGAGGGTTGTTTACTTCCGGGTTGCTACGTGGGGTTTGGGATAGCGAGGACGCCGTTGGAGGTAGTGTGGAAAGGATCGATTGACGGAGAGCTTCAACGAACTCCTGGAAGGGATCGGCGGTGCTCATGTTGCTCTCGTTTGTCCTTTTAGGGTCCGATCTTCTGTTAAGGAAGCGGACAGACAACGGAGTAAAGGAATATAACTGGGTTTTATTAAACAAAGGTTCTTCGCAAACTGTGGGAAAAAGGTAACTCAAAAGTACGTGGGTCCAATTCAAAACAAAGAGGATAAACAAACTGAAAGTCTTTCTTGATCTAGTGAGGAATCGTTGGAGCACACCACACCGATGGAGACCACCCCACATCACCGAGATGGAGGAGCAATAGAGAAGATCCACGAGGAGGTCACACTTGAGGCGAAGGAATACTCTGGAGGAATCACAGGAAAGTATACGGTAAGTATTTCCACAGGGAAAGAGCATAAGCAAGAGTCCACTTACGAGCAACGAGATCGGACAGAGAGTGAACTGGTGAGTGAGCTTTTATGTGGTGTGGTAATGGGTGTCAGGTGTGCTGAGCAGGTGTGGCTGGTTAATACTCCGGAGAGGGTGCTCGCTGCGTGTCTGTGAGGGTGGAGCCTGGTGTGGACGTAACAGTGGAAGAGGATTTTTAAAATATCCTGACCATTCTTTCTGACAAAAAAGCACCACAAAACTATCATAAAAGTGGCCCGTGACTCTTGAACTATTCCATGTCTTCTAAAGCGATCTGATGCTTTGATACTGACTGAAATTTAAGTTGGTAATAAGTAATTCTTTAGAATTTCTCTTCAGTGAATCATTTAATCCAGTTTACAAAACTTGACTGATTTATTCATGAATCGAATGCAGTAAATTATGTTTCTTGACTCAGTGATCTGGTCTGAACAACCCACTGCAGTGCTATATTGTCTGAAGAATGAAAGTGATCGGGTGGACCAAACCACAAGTCATAGAGAATTGAAACTTGGAGGGATGGTAGTACTCACACCATCTACAATGTCACCAAGGCTTGTCCCAATCTGCCTGACGGTGGTGCTACAGCGATCAAAAGTACCAAATCAGATTCCATCATCAACTTGGCGAAATATTCAGGTATTTTGGATATTTTGAAAAACATAGTTTTGCCCGATCAGAACCAAACCAGTGCAGAAAGATTCTCTGGAGAGTGAATATTAATAATTATCAAAAAAAAAAAAGTTGAACTTTTGACTCGCCATCACAACAGGATGTCAGAACGTTAATAAGGGGGTGGATATAGGCGTTAATATAGGCATTTACTAAAATGCCTATAACTCTTGAATGGAAAAAGATATTTTCGCCAAACTCTGAGCACTTAAGAAGAATCTCAATCTGAGGTCACAGTAAAAATAAAAAATAAACACTTGGTTTGGAGTTTGGCCACTTGGTGGTGCTATAATGGGAAAAAACCCCATAAAAACTGCTATAACTATGCAATCAATAGTCCAACTGACTTAAAAATTTGTACGCAATGTCTTTGTCCAATGTGCCACAAGGGTCTGATGACATTTGCATATCTCAAAGAACTTGGTTGCCATCGGCCAATGAATTTTGAGCACCTATCAGGTTATCAGAGGCTGACCGGAACAAATCTTGTTGGGGCTGTTTAACTCATGGCCCTAAAGGTCTGTGTGAAATTTGAAAGAAATCAGCCACTAGGTGGTGCTAACTAGTTTTACGCCTTTGTAATCACGCAGTGTTTTACACATACACACAGTGGGCCTCATTCCTGAAACACAAGCAGAATGAATTTTTGTGTAAATCGTTCATAAAGCCGTTCTTTCGAATTCACGAAAATGTTGTATTTTCGAAATGTTAGTTGGTTAGTTAGAATTTTGATGCACTGCCATAATAAATACGTATTCTAAGTTTATTTGCCCTTGCCCTCTTTATTTATTTATTTATTTATTTATCTTTTTTCTTTATAGCTGAGTTGATAACCGTAAAACATAGTGTTCATCACTGTCACTATTTACCCAGCCATAAATAAAGGAGGGGTGGGACAAATAAAGACCAACCATTCTACAATAATGGAGAAGTCAGTAGTTTTTATATTTAGTAAAATTCTTAAAAATGAGACGCTAGTAATACGTTGTCATGGATATTCCAAATCATAGCAACCAAAGCTTCTCGGCTGGAAAACCGCTGTGCCACCAAAGCATTCTCAAGCGCCACCGGCTGGCCGTTTTCAGAAGAGCGCCTGATATTTTTTGCATCTGGCTAAAAACTCTTTGGTGGACACGCATTAATTAATTAATTATTGTTAGGCATATGACCTATTAATCTTTTTTGCATTTATGCAATATACGGGAGCCAAACCTGAGAAAGTAGACCAGATATTCCACTGTGTTCCTTGACACGCATTTTGCGTAGCTGTAATTCATAGGCAGGGATTTTGCCAATTGTGAATGAGCATGCATGTGCGCCCTATTTACGAATGATTGGAATTCATTAATATACACACGTTTAACGATCAAATCGGACGTTTATGAAGTGTTTGTGAATCTGGAGGCGAGCTTTCGGGAAGATCAGTTTTACGTGCAAATTACTCAGAATTGACTCATATACTTACGCAAATTTCATGAATGAGGCTCAATATTCATGTCATAAGATAGATCTCCTCATTCTGAACAACTTTGCCTCAAGAACCACTACTGTCAATCAAATCATTCATTAGATATTCTCGATTATATTAAAAACATACTTAGTCCTACACTGTAAAAAAACAATTTGTTGAGTCAACTTTGTAACCTGGCTGCCTTAAAATTTTAAGTTCAGTCAACTCAAAAAAAGTTTATTCAACTTGAAATGTTAAATTATACTAAGTGACAACTTGGATATTTGAGTTGAATCAACTTAAAATTTTAAGGCAGCTGGGTTACTTACCTATCTGTTAAGTTTAGCAAACACAAATATCTAAGCTGTTACTTAGTACAGCTTAACATTTCAAGTTGACTAAACTTATTTTAAAATTTTAAGGCAGCAGGGTAACAAATTATTTTAAGCTGACTCAACAAATTGTTTTTTATTTTTTACAGTGTAGAGTTTTCACTCAATCTCAACAAAACCACTGCAGTGCAATTCTCTAGGTCATTAATTATCAAGAAATGTTGAACTTTACACTTTGGTTAGCTGTAACAGAGTCATTTTTAAAAGGGGTGTTGCCAAATATACCCAAAAGCCTGTGAATAAACGAGAACTTCATGAAACTAGGTGAGCCTGTGTGACATTTAACGTTTTATGGAAATCCGCCCATAGGTGGTGCTATAACAGTCATAAATGTTGAAAATTGTCTTATTTCTATGGTAAATGACCTGGATTTGCCAAAAAATGCTTTTTTTTAATCATTGATTTAGGTGGTTACCGGCTTGCTAAATAGTACGTAATGACTTTTTTCATATGTGCTTAAATGCCTTAAAGCACTTGAACACCGATAATCGCCACTTGAAGCTATATTTTTATTTTTTTCCAAAAGGGACTTTTTGACTTCTTTGCTGTGTAATAAAGGATGGCATTTCCATTTATGTGAAGGCATTAATCCTTAGTCACTGCTTCTTATTCAGTGAAATGTGTTTGACAGCTTTCTCTTCAAACCTGACCTCCTGCTCAGAAAGGAATGCCTCTGCCCTTCAAAGCAGCTCGATGCGCTTTCCCGTGTCACTCAGTTATGTCCAAACCTTTGATCCTTAATCACATCATCCACTTTCAGCAGCGGCCTGCACTGCACTGTTAAAATATATTCTCACCCATTTACTTTATTCCGCTTGATGAGATTCAATCAGTACAAAAAAAAAAAAAGCCCAACCTTTAACCACGGCAGGAGTTCGCGAGCAGTTCCTCGTTCTCTTCCTGGATCAACGCGGTCTTTGCGTAACCTTAAGTGGTAAGCCGGTCTTGGACGCTGCCTGTTTTATATGCACCTCAAACCGCCCCTCAGATCCTGCTAAATCCACTGACTTTATCCACCAAAGCACAAGGGACCTCCGGTCCAGCCCCATCTAAAGCTAATAGAGTCTTCATAAGTTTAAAGAGATACTTCACTCGGTGACCTTCTAACCTTTAAAGACAGCCGTGCAGTTCAGTGTATTTAGTCTTTTATAGATTTCCCACCCCCTCCAGAAAATCCACATTTATTAGGCATATGAATATTGAATGACCAGAGATAAATATGGTGAATAATTTAGCACGGCCGCATGGCATGCGCGCCTGATTTAGATGAACTCAGTCACTCGCTGATGAGGTTCACGACGCCCATGTGAGGTTGCTGGTAGCTGCTGAAATATTCATCCCTTCCATGAAGTGCAATTAAGTCAAGTTTCTAGATACTTATATGTTTGTGTATAAGTAATGAGATCATAAAGCCTCTTTGTTAGTCATTATTCACTATACCAGCGCACTATTTTTTAAAACATTAACATTCATTTGATCACTCTTGGTTAATTCAGTCTTTTTAAATTTACAGTGCCTTTCAATATGCATGTAATTCATGAACAAAGTATGTGATTAAATCTAGGCCAGGTTCCTGGAGACCCTTTATCTAATAACCTTAAATAAATCACAGAGCGAGATTATTTTAGGCCGCGCCACTGTAGCACGATCGGATGCATGCATTTATTGTTGGGAGAATGTTCGCATTGATAATGTGAAATTCTGACAAAATAAATGTTTAACGCTATGAATAATTTAGGCCTTTCTTATGAAGAGCTAAGTTTTTAAACACCCAGGACACAGTTATATATTTGTAATTTTAAAATGAGGAAGGGATAAGGAGCTAAAAGATAGCATGCCCGTGTGGCTTGCATAAGTTCTGACAGCTGAGAGTACTAAAACAAGAAGCCTTCTTTGAAAATCCCTGGACTGAGAATTATTTGATCACGCATAATAACTTCAGCCATAAATGGTATTAAAGCTTAAAATGCATATCCTTTGGATAGAGAACAAAGCGCGTCGAAACACAGGCGTGATAAATTATTCAGATCAAACTTGTCGAACTTTTCTCCCACCCCGTGTTTGAAAGTGCATTGTGCAGAGACGCTTCAAACTCTCGTTCTCCTCCTTTCTCTTTCTCTCAGATATAAACTGTCCACCCAATTGCACGTCATGTGGGGTGATGCACCTTGTAAACCCTAAAGAGAGCATTGTGGTTAATTGTGGTAACATGCTGAGGATCACGATTAATATATTGTGCATTTGGCCAGATGTGTATATATATAGTACAAAAATAAAACAATGCAAATATTACAAAATATGACCAAAAAAAGCACTTATATTGCTATTTTTTCAAAAATAAAACTGTTCGACAGCGGCACCAGTAGGTAAAGTTACAGCGGGAGTCAGTGTCTCTCTCGCCTCCCCTGAGCCCATTGAGTTTTAACAGACACCCTTAAGCATGCAATTGGTTTGGAGAATGAATGGGGGAAAGTCATGTGACAGGAGGCAGTGCCTCCATTGCGATATGATTGGAAATGACTGGTTACGTTCGGCTGTGATAAATGTTCATGCGATAAATCCCCTCTCTTGTTCATGCACGTTCCTATGCATTAAGAGCCGGGGGTGAAAACTTTTTGAATTTGAAGATCAAGGTAAATTGTACCTAATTTGTCTTCCGGGAAACATGCAGGTATCTTCTGTTGCTTCCAAAGGGCAGTACTTGATGGGGGAATTATATTTCAACAAAATAAGAAAAATTTGGACATCTTCCGGTTCAAAAGTTTTCACCCCCGGCTCGTAATGCATCGCGTTTCCTTCTGGAGCATCAGTGAACCTTTTTTAATAGTCCCTAAATTTGAGTCCTCAGTGTGAAAAGATGAATCTCAAAACCATACAGACACTGCTGAAAGTGTTCAAATATGCAAAAGATGCTGGAAAACTGAAGGATCTGCAGGACCTGGAGGATTTTTCTAAAGAACAGTGCTCTGTTTAACTGTTCAGAACAAACAAGGGACTCATGAACAACCATCACAAAACGTAGATCACGTCATAGATCATCCAGGTAACCACACACAGTATTAAGAACCAAGGGTTCCCAAACTTTTGAAGGGGATTATTTTAATAATTTTAGCTATTTTTTGGTCCTGTGAACTATATGTAAACATCTTTTACATAAAATATTTTACTCAGGACAGTACTAAATAAAAAATAACATACATTTTGTATGTTCTCTCTTATTTTGTTAAAATTATTCACATTTTCACATATTCTTTCATATATATATATATATATATATATTGCATTACTTATTTGGAAATTTGAATACTCTACATAAATTGGATCAGTAACATAAAATTAATATCTTCCTTGTGTGTCAGAAGCCTCTGGTTCTCTCCTACACTGAACAGCAACGGTCTTGCTAACAATTTTGTCAAGGATTAAGTGGTCCTGCTTAAGGGGATTGTGGGATTTGGCAGATTACTGCTCTGACATTTGTAAATAAACAGTGGAATTTCAGTTCTTCAGATCCTGACTTGTAATCAGCAGGATGGATTAACTAAGATGCACTAATCAATTAATTAATTAAAACATGCTGACTGGTACTTTCGTTGCCTTTTATTTTTTTAGTGCATATCCTGTTTTTAAGGCTTACTGAATAAAGACTGTGGGAAAAGTGCTGTGTACAGTATGTTGCCTTATCGTTGCATCATGGAAGCACAAGGTACAGTTGCTGTATGGGTGGTCGTCCCAGTTTTTAAGAGTTTTAGGCAAAGGATACAAACAATCTCAGGAGATACAATGCTGGCCAGCTTGACACAAAGTCCTGGGCTGATTTATAAGCTAATACAAGTACATTTGCACTTCCCTGCACCCAAATGTCTTATTGAACTGTTAGTACAAGCAAACAAACTGGGAATACAAACAGAACTCACAATGGACTCCATTAACTATATTTGGGAAATATCACATGGGACCTAGTTTTCTAATTTGCCTCTGCTAAGAGGTTTTATGAGACTTTTAGTTTTTTTTTTTTTAAACCAAGTGAGCTATGCGTTTGTTGGGTGTAACAGCTCGTGCAGTGTTTTTCACTTGCTGTTTAGAGAAGATGTGAAACATGATGGGTGTTCAGAAGATGAACATCTGGTTACGCCAACCCACCAGCAATTTGTTCAAAGGTATTTTCAGCTGCAATTTTCATCAAAATCTTTTGCACCATGCTATCTCCCAGCCTTTCATGAGACTATTGTTATATATGCAAGATAGGATTGTAAGATTGTCTGTTTCATGACCCTTTTTCGCTTGTGTGAGGGAGTTGCCTGTGGCTTTGTTACAAAGGAATCTTTTCCTGAGGATATATAAATCAGCTGTGTTTTACAAAGGCTTCGTTCTTCAAAGTCTAGAGAGCATTGGGTTGTTTTTTCTCTTTTTCCTCCTTTCTATAAGATTCAGCTGCATGCATCAAAGCCTGCCTGTTTATGATTGCACTTTATTAATTTTGCAATATAATCCATACAAAGGCTTCCTATCACTAGCATTACTGTATACAGACAGGTCACTAAATACCAAACCATTGAGGTGATGCTTCTTTTAGTGTCACATTAATGTTTAAATCTCAAGCTTTATGAAACGCTCAAGCTTGGCTCTTGTTTGCTTCTGGAAGTCTCTTCTGAAATACAGATTTGTGGATAATTGGGTTGCCAGTTCTTTTTTCTTAATCTAGAACATTATGTTTATATATTTCATATTGTGTGATTTTTTTTTTTTTAACTAATCTCATTCTTGATTTGTGAAATATTGCAGTTTAAGTACAGCTCCATAACCGCTGTTCCTTCAGTCCCTCATGACCATCTGAACTCCTTCCTGTCACTATGCTGGATGTTGTCTGATAAAACCTTCATGCTCCCAGTCCATCTGTTTTTTCTGTCTTTCCGGTGACGGATTAGCTGCACTACGATTTACAGGGTCCCTACTCTGTGTACACTGCTCCCAACACACTCAGCAGGGGGTATCTGTAGTTCACTTCACTTGACAAAAATTGTTCATTCCAGGGAATGCCCTACATCATCATCTACAGATTTAAGTAGAGGTGGGGTTTCGACTATGAAGGCATAGGCGGAGCGTTTGTAAGACTGGGCAAGGCTTAGCCTTCCCTTGGCCATGAGTTGGAAATTAATGGGGGCTTGGGACAAAAAATGCCCCTGTACAATTAAAATAAATCCATTACGGCTATTGTGAATAAAATTAAATTAAAAGATTGCAGCATCAAATTTGGATCTGCTAATGTTGCATCATATTTTATTTAACATGTTTTTTTTTTACAATGTTGTGCATTATAACCAATCACAGACGATTCTGTTGAGTTTATGAATGCAGTGACCAATCAGGAGCATCCAGGTGAGTCATCACTGAAACACAGATGTTTTGTTGTTTAGTGCGCTGAATGAATTCAGCACTCTCGCAAATTCTCTAATCATAAACAACGTGCAGATGTACAAATGATGTAAGTAAGAGATTCATTCATCAATCCAAACTGATCTCATGACAAAAAACGCACCTGTGGGAACGTTTTTGCAAGACGCGAAAGTCGTACCAATAAGTACATATCACTGCAGTTTCCAACAGAAGTGTCCATTGAGTGGCGCTGAAACATTGTTTGTTTTTTTTCCCCGGAACAGATGAACGTACATATCATATGTTTTATGTAACATTGGTTTTGTACATGTCACCGCAGTTCTGACTTGAAATGTTCGTTGAGTGGTGCTATAACGCTAATGCTCCGTGACGTTTTAAAATAACATATCATCGGCACTACACCTAAACCTACCCGATAGTATGAACAAAAGTGAATGTGACGTAAAAACACAATCATCTTTCAGCTCTTTCATCATGAGTCATGTTTTTCGCAGGATTCGTACCCAAAGATTCCACATCCTAAGTCAAATTCCATGCCGGCTAAGCTACAGAGCAAGCGTGATATGTCCGGAAAGCGAAACATAAGGAGATATAATCATAACTGTACGAAAATGATTACAAGTGCTTGCTGTTTTACTGCCTCTAATGCAGTGGTTTTTAAAACGGTCCTGGAAGCACTCCTGCCCTGCACATTTTGTATGTCTCCCATATCAGACACACCCAATTCATGCTGTGCAGCCTCTACTGGTGAGTTGATAAGCTTAATCAGGTATGTTAGATGAGGGAGACATTAAAATGTGCAAGGCAGGGGTGCTTCCAGGACCGGTTTGAAAACCACTACTCTAGTGGATATTCCTGTTGGAAACTGCAGTGATATATACCTTTTGGTACGAATTTCACATCTCACGAAAACATTCCCATAGGTGGGTTTTCTTCATGAGATCAGGTAGCATCACACAGTGTATAAACGGAACTGAGTATAACGGGAGTGGTTTTGTTTGTTTGTTTGTTTGTTTGTTTTTAAGATGCTTAAACTCACCCTAGCCTGAAGTCAGTTAATGCTAGGAAGTTCAGATCACTTTACTGACTCAGATCTTTGAATCTCATTCATCAAAATGAACCCATCTTCGTCACACTTTATTTTAAGGTCCAATCCTCACTATTAACAAACCATTAACTACGACTTTTGCCTCATTAAACTCCTAACTTCCTGCTTGTTAATAGTCAGTAAGGTAGGTATTGGGTAGGATTAGGGATGTAGAGTATGGTCATGCAGAATATGTGCTTTGTAAGTGCTAATAAACAGCCAATATGCTAGTAATATGCATGCTAATAAGTAGCTAGTTAACAGTGTAAATTGGTCACTATATTAAAGTGATACCCAAATCTTTTTTCATGTCATTTTGTTCACTTCAACAGAATATAATTAAATTGTTGCATGTTAATAGGCAAATACCCCAGCACTTCTATTTACACAATGTTGATCACATTTAGAATAAGAATAATAAACTATAATGCAGGCAAATTATGAGAAGCAGAAAAATTAATTGAGGCTATGCTGTTAGTTTACCTCACCTCCCGATCTGAGTCATTCGTTCTTTTGTCACGTTACATCTCCTTAAGATGAAGTTTGTACCGGAAACAGAATTGATTAGTTCATCTCTCGAGTCTTCGGGTTTGAGTCATTCGTTCATCCTGTGACAGCCCCATAGGCTATATGCAGTCTGTACCAGAAACTGAATCATTTGGGTACTAATATATAGCTTTAAGGTACTTATATGCACTCTTTAGGGATAAACAAGGTACACAATTGTATCTCTTGAAAGGGTACGGCTCCAGTGACAGCTTTTGTACCTCTTTTATGAGAGTTTATGCCATTTGCAGAGCCCATTTGACTAAGTGTAAATGCTCCCTGTGTTTTAAACATTCACTTAGGTTGGCCAAATTGTCTGTGAATTCCACTTTGCATGGCACATTTGAGTAAATATAACATACCTGTTGTCTTCCTGGCCCTTCATATCCAGGTTCAGGACACAAGCAGGTGGCCGAAAAGAGTTATAACAACACAGCACTGCTGGCAGTGCATAATGAAGTGCACCTGATGCTTGTTCTGCCTCGTCACCACTGCCATAAATCCAGCATTATGTCTTTTGCAAAGATTTGTTCTCCCATGTATGTCCCAGGTGTTATCAAGGTCCACATGGGCACAGTGCCACATTGGGCCCCAAAAATGAGATTTAAATATTTAAAAGCAGTTACAATAACAATAGAAAATATATTTCTGTCATGACAACTCTCTGAAGGATTGGCATGGTAATGTATGGGTGCATCTCAATAAATTAGAATGTCATGGAAAAGTTCATTTATTTCAGTAATTCAACTCAAACTGTGAAACGTGTGTATTAAATAAATTCAGTGCACACAGACTGAAGTAGTTTAAGTCTTTGGTTCTTTTAATTGTGATGATTTTGGCTCACATTTAACAAAAACCCACCAATTCACTATCTCAACAAATTAGAATATGGTGACATGCCAATCAGCTAATCAACTCAAAACACCTGCAAAGGTTTCCTGAGCCTTCAAAATGGACCCTCAGTTTGGTTCACTAGGCTACACAATCATGGGGAAGACTGTTGATCTGACAGTTGTCCAGAAGACAATCATTGACACCCTTCACAAGGAGGGTAAGCCATAAACATTCATTGCCAAAGAAGCTGACTGTTCACAGAGTGCTGTATCCAAGCATGTTAACAGGAAGTTGAGTGGAGGGAAAAAGTGTGGAAGAAAAAGATGCACAACCTACAGAGAGAACTGCAGCCTTGAGAGGCTTGTCAAGCAAAATCGATTCAAGTATATGGGTGAACTTCACAAGGAATGGACTGAGGCTGGGGTCAAGGCATCAAGAGCCACCACACACAAACGTGTCAAGGAATTTGGCTACAGTTGTCGTATTCCTCTTGTTAAGCCACTCCTGAACCACAGATAATGTCAGAAGCGTCTTACCTGGGGTAAGGAGAAGAAGAAATGGACTGTTGCCCAGTGGTCCAAAGTCCTCTTTTCAGATGAGAGCAAGTTTTGTATTTCATTTGGAAACCAAGGTCCTAGAGTCTGGAGGAAGGGTGGAGAAGCTCATAGCCCAAGTTGCTTGAAGTTTAGTGTTAAGTTTCCACAGTCTGTGATGATTTGTGGTGCAATGTCATCTGCTAGTGTTGGTCCACTGTGTTTTTTGAAAACCAGAGTCACTGCACCCATTTACCAAGAAATTTTAAAGCACTTCAAGCTTCCTTCTGCTGACCAGCTTTTTAAAGATGCTGATTTCATTTTCCAGCAGGATTTGGCACCTGCCCACACTGCCAAAAGCACCAAAAGTTGGTTAAATGACCATGATGTTGGTGTGCTTGGCTGGCCAGCAAACTCACCAGACCTGAACCCATAGAGAATCTATAGGGTATTGTCAAGGAATATGAAAAACAAGAGACCAAAAAATGCAGATGAGCTGAAGGCCACTGTCAGAGAAACCTGGGCTTCCATACAACCATAGCAGTGCCACAGACTGAAAATGTTCACTAAAAATGTTTTTTTTTTTATATATATATATATTTTATTTTTTTATTTGTCTTATGAAGTATTCTAATTTGTTGAGATTGGTTGAATTGGTGGGTTTTTGTTAAATGTGAGCCAAAATCATCACAATTAAAAGAACCAGAGATTTAAACTACTTCAAAACTTAAACTTAAACTTACTTTTCCACGACATTCTAATTTATTGAGATGCACCTGTATATGACAATGTTAATGTATTTGGTCTTGGCGGAATCTACCAAGACTTGCTACTGCCAATCCACAACATACTGCTGTGAGCATGTAAGAAATACTGCTGCTGCGCATATAACACACATGAATTATCCGTAGCAGATCTGTACAGGTGGAGCTGGGGAAGGTGGAGGATTTCTGAAGCATGCTGCAAACTACTACAGCAAGCGCTAGGCATATATATGAATGTTGAGCAGTGAGCTCATTGGCTATTGATACAGGAGAGAACTAATCAGCTGTGCCATGTGATAATGATGTCATTAGGTCAGATTGAGTTAGACTTATCGGAGTGCGCCATCTAGAGTTTCATGCCAGAATTCTATTAAATTATTTTTTATTTATAATTTTTGCTGTCCATTTATGTTTATTACCATTTTTAACTTTAACTGGGTATACTTTCACATCCTTTTACACTGATTTAGTTCCATTTCTTATTATGTATTTGCATAAAATCACTTGTATGGCCATAGCCTAAATGAAACATCCTATTTGAGAATTAATTAAGTGCAGCTTTTATCTAGAATGCCTTCTGAAAGTTGTTTGATATTTCATAACACTGAATGTTGGAATGTTTCTATTTAGAGCTTGGAATGTTTCTGGTCAAGGTAAAAACAGGTTACAGAACCCCAATGCCAAGCCTCATAAAAGAGCAATAGCTTTTCCAAGAATGCATTTTGGATGGTATATTGATGAATGAATAAAGGTTTAAAAATAGAGGGATACGACCGTTTTTAGGTTTTAAAGCATTCATGGGAGACACTGAATTTCAATGACAAACAATGGCTTTCAGAGGAATTTTATGATCTTCTAAATTATAAAATGTAAATGTAAAGGTGTTTTTTGAGGCTGAAATTTCTGAAGTATACATGATATGTATACATACACTGCAAAACTTTTTCTTTCTCAATCTTCTGTACGTACCAACCAAACAAGTTACATGACTATGATTTTAGTTGCTATAGTTACAAAACCTTCTCTGGTGAACGTGACTTCGGTTCATAAGTGTTGGCCGACAGGTAATTACTCTGACCAAATTGTTTATCATTGCTGAAATGATAGAAAACCTTACATTTTTGGTTTGACTTCTGTTATGCCGAGGGTTCTGAGCTTATTTAATTTGCACCCTGATGGAAGATCCCTGCAAGTCCTCGCATCCATATTCCATCATCTAATGGAAAGCCTTCCCAGAATCAAGGTTGTTATGGCAGCACAATGAGGACTGACTCTCTATTAATGCCAATCATTGGACGTTAGGGTGTCCACATATAGTACTTCTGGTCATATAGAGTATATCTACCTATAAAATGAGATCTGGTAAATGGGCTTATAACATTCAGAGAGTATTTGCTTGTGAAAATGCTATTTTTAGTCGGTGAGGGCAGACAGAGGCCACATTATGCTCATTACTGCATTTCTAATTTCATAAATCCTTATGTGGCTACACTTAATGGTCAGCAGCCGTGAACACAGACTGCGGGAGTTAAACCCCCCTCTACGTGGAACAGCAGTCAGGTGTGCCGGGGGAATGTGGGTATGAGCGAGAAAACATGTTCCTACAAGAAATCTCATCCGGACATGAATTGCCTTGACCTTTCAGTTGCTAGGGTGCACTGTTAATTCTAATATGTAACTATGACAACCCCCGCCTCTGCGAGCTGCTATGACGCACTGGCCAAATCGATAGCACGTTGTTCGTAAATGTGCCCTGGCCTAACCTCTGGGCTCTTCAATTTATTTTCATTCACACCGCCTCACACACACACACGGAGCCAGACAAGTCATCACTTAGCGGTGACTTGCTTTTCTACTCATCACAGACATTATCTCAAGGATGTTTTCTGCAGCAATCAGAGGCTCAGCGTGCGATTGGTTCTGTCCTATTATTGGAAGTTGCTGTAACTCACCGACACAAGTGGCTTCCTTTTATTTTTGAGAAATACTCGTACAGCCAATCAATAGGCTTTAGAGGGGGATCCATTCAGGAGCAGAAATTCCAGCCAAACTCTCGATTGTTTTTCAGTCTCATCCGACGCGTTGAAAACGAATGCACACCATTGATAGTGAGTAAAACATATGAAAGAGTGCGAGTGTTTAATATTGGAATCTTGACTGAGCCCCTTCAGTGACACAGCTTTAAAAGATCCAAATCGCTTCATGCCTTGGGGGTCACGCTGTCAACATTTCAGAAAAGACATGCTTAAATATTCCTGACACCTTTTATCCTGCAGACTAGAGTGCATCTCTATGTTCTAAAAGGCTAGCGTCAGATGCGTTACGTTGGCTTTGTGGAAACACATCGGATCTTGTCAAGTCTTGTTAATTATTCAGCTGACGAGTGAAACGGCATCATCTCGGTCCTTGTGTTTTTCTGTTCTTTGTTCTTTTTTTCCACCTTCATCCCTTTGTCACGTGAGCAAAGGTTTGTCACTTTGGTTGTTTATGTAATTAGATTTACACATGAAGTTGTTTCTCAAGTGTAGATGGAGCATTTGATGGGTTTAATTGGACATTCGCTGCTTAAAATCGACTTGGCAGCCATAAGCCCCCTGAACCCTTTGCCCTGTTAAAGTTTAATGGTGTCTCTGGGGGCGATTCTGATTTCCGTGTTGTGCTGGTTACTCGTATCCCGTGCTGGCCATGCGTGTTTGGCATGCTCCTCATCTTCATGGTAAATCATTCAGAAGCTGCATGATCAAAGACATCTGAAGATGTAGAGAGCGGTTTAGGGTTGCACAGTAAAGTGTTTCGTTCATCTCTTTTCCCAGCCGTGTGGCAGACTCCATACTTAAAAACCAATGGTGTGGATTAGCCTCTACATTACCTTGGACGTTCTGTACTTCTTTAAATTTTACTTTTTTTAACAGTCTGAAATAATTACAACTGAGGTCAAAAGTTTACATACACCTTGCAGAATCTGCAAAATGTTAATTATTTTACCAAAATACGAGGGATCATACAAAATGTATGTTATTTTTATTTAGTACTGACCTGAATAAGATATTTCACATAAAAGATGTTTCCATATAGTCCAAAAGAGAAAATAATAGTTGAATTTATAAAAATGACCCTGTTCAACATTTGTTTGATTCTTAATACTGTGTTGTTACTTGAATGATCCACAGCTGTTTTTTTTTTTGTTTTTTTTGTTTAGTGATAGTTGTTCATGAGTCCCATGTTTGTCCTGAGCAGATAAACTGCCTGCTGTTCTTCAGAAAATCCTTCAGGTTCCACAAATTCTTTGGCTTTTCATCATTTTTTTTTTTTTGTGTATTTGAACCCTTTCCAACAATGACTGTATGATTTTGAGATCCATATTTTCACACTGAGGACAACTGCAGGACTCATATGCAACTATTATAGAAGGTTCAAATGCTCACTGATGCTCCAGAAGGAAAAACGATGCATTAAGAGCCAGGGGTGTAAACTTTTGAACAGAATGAAGATGTGTACTTTTTTCTTATTTTGCCTAAATATCATATTATTTTTAATTTAATACTGCCCTTCAGAGGCTACAGAAGATGCTTACGTTTGAAAAGACGGATCTCAAAATCATACAGTCATTGTTAATGGTTCAAATACACAAAAATGCTGGAAACCCAAAGAACTTGTGGGACCTGAAGGATTTTTCTGAAGAACAGCAGGCAGTTCAACTGTTCAGGACAAACAAGGGACTCATAAACAACTATCAATAAACAAAAAACACACCTGTGGATCATTCATGTAACAACACAGCATTAAGAATCAAGTGTATGTAAACTTTTAAATGGTCATTTTTATAAATTCAACTATTATTTTCTCTTGTGGACTACATGTAAACGTATTTTATGTGAAATATCTTATTCAGGTCAGTAGTAAATAAAAAATAACATGCATTTTGTATAATCCCTCTTATTTTGGTAAAATAATTAACATTTTGCAGATTTTGCAGATTTTTTTTTTCATGCTTAAAAGATATGCCACAAATTATGCAAACTCACATTTTGTTCTGATATGTAACAACCACTTTTCTTGTTCCAACTGCATTCCCTCCCAAAAAATAAAGTAGAACTTGTTTTTTCTCCCCCTCATTGAATATTATTTCAATCTCTTCGTCTTTTCTGGAAATGCATTTAAAGGAATAATTCACCCAAAAATGAAAATTACTCACCCTCGTTCCAAACCCATAAGACCTTCATTCATCTTTGGAAGACAAATTAAGATATTTTTGATGAAATTTGAGAGCTTTCTGACCCTGCATACACTCTTAAAAATAAAGGTCCTTTAAAAGGTTCTTCACAGCGATGCCATAGAAGAACAATTTTTGGTTCCACAAAGAACCATTCAGTCAAAGATTCTTTAAAGAACCATGTCTTCACACCCTTTTTATAATCTGAAGAACCTTCTTTAGCCACAAAGAACCTTTTGTGAAACAGAAAGGATCTTTTTGGAACCAGTTAGACAAAAAGGTTCTTCTATGGCATCGTGAAGCACCTTTATTTTTAAGAGTGTAGACTGCAACGCAACTGCCACGTTCAAAGCCCAGAAAGGTAGTAAGGACATTGTTATTATAGTCTATGTGACATTAGTGGTTCAACCAAAAACAATGACTTAATTCAACAATTTCTTCTTTTCCGTGTCAGTCTCCGACACATGTTCACGAGAGTACCACGACATGTGTGTGGTGCTGCTGATGCAGGAGCCTGCATTCTGACAATGAAAGTCCATCTCTCTTGGTCCATCGTCTGGTTCTCAGTAAGGCTGGCAAAAAATTGCAAGTAATTATCTCTGTTGAAATCTTTAGACATGTTTACGAAGACTGTTTTATGTACAGCGTTCGTCTTCCTCTGCTTGTAAACAAGGTGCAGCGCATCTGGGTTCTATGTCAGAAACCGGCTCCTGCTTTAGTAGCACCAGATGCATGCATTGTGATACTCCCGTAAATACGCAGCAGAGACTGACAGGGAAGAGATTAAATTAATTGGATAAAGCCATTATTTTTGTTTATTTAAATTATGGTTGAACCACTAATCTCGCATGGACTATTTTAACGATGTCCTTACTGCCTTACTGCGTTGCTGTGTATGCAGGGTCAGAAAGCTCTTGGAACTCATCAAAAAATGTTAATTTGTGTTCCAAAGATAAACAAAGGTCTTACGGGCTTGGGGTGACATGAGGGTGAGTAATTAATGACAGAATTTTCATTTTTGGGTGAACTAACCCTTTGAGGTATGCTGTATGATGCAATATATGCCACAAATAACTTTAGAAGAAACATATCATTGGTTTCTCAAAACCACATTTAGTAATAATGTTTAGTTTGTTAGTCAGCAAGTAATTTTTCTTATTGGATATTGTGTTTCTCTCTCTTTCTCTTTTCAGGAAATGTACTTAGAAGTTACGCCACAAATAATTTTGAAGGAAATATATAATGAGTTTCCCAAGACCACAGTTAGTATTTAATTCTTACTGCATACATAGCCATTCATTTTACAGAAAGCGCAGATGTTTCACAAAAAGACAGACAAAAACATTTACAATTCTCAGCTCATGCACATAGATGTATGGAATACATCACATCTGTTCGGTGTGTAGTTGCACAAACTGAAATATTTCACCATATCCAAAGTTCCTGCATTTGCAGATGGTTGTAACTCCATGCTTACCCCCTTTTTTTCCGCTAATCCCTCAAATTGTAGACGTAAAACTGATTGCATGTGGCGATTTGCATGTCATCATTTACTTACCCTCATGTAATTTCAGAATTGTGAAACATTTATTCTGTCACTTTTTTCTTTCTTTTTTAATAAAATGAGCACCTGTGCTGTTGCACAGTCATACAGTTTTGGGATGATGTGAGGGGGAATAAAATGATGTCAGAATTTTGGGTGAACACTCTTTTCAAGTAAGCTCAAGGCACCAACTAGACATATGCACGTTTGCTTGTCTAATACAGTGATTTACTGTTTAAACCCTCATAAAACCTAATTTTGATCAAGGGTGTTTTAATGTTAAACAGCCTTTGTTTTCCCTTTACTGACATCTCATGGAAAGCTGTTGCGGAATGCTTCTGATGTGAACTCAAAGTGCCTGTTCAATGATTGGTTGTGTTTTCTGATTGAAGTTGCATTTTGTCCAACAGGATGAGAAAAGCGCTTCAGGCTCAAAGCCCGGAGGAGGATTTAAGCGAGGGGTGTATTCCAACACACGCTCGCACACGTGTAAGCCATGTACCCTGGCACCGGGCTCGTGTCTTCATTTTTGGCCTCCAACATTTTGGGAACACGCTGCGTAAATATCTTCAACTCTGCCGGAGAGTTAAAGAAAGAGAGAAAAACTGTCAGTGTTGTGGACGAGGAATGAGCTGTTGAGTAACAGTCTAAAGGTTAAAGCAATAAAGATGGAGAAATCATGCTTTCTTAATGACTCATCTTTTGTGTACAAGTTGTAAACAACACAGAATGATTTCTTTGCCAATGCATTGTTCTGTTTGTGTATGTTTAGCTGTATGTATGTTTTGTAGGTCACTGTATACCTGTTGTTATTGTCCGAGTGCTAAATTCACCCAGTTGTCCCTTTTCATGTTCCTGTGCTCAGTTCTGGCCTTGCTCCAGGGTACAACTTGTACTTGGCTTTAAACGACGGCCAAACTATGACATCTATAAAACACACACGCAAACCACGCAGCCAAAATAAAATGAGAACAGTAAGTTAAAAGAATAGTTCACCCAAGAATGAGATTTCTGTCATTGTTTAATCACCCTGATTCATCTCTTCCTCCTTCTCTTCTTTGCAACTGGCCAGAGTTGGAAGTTGGGGACAGTTTTTCAGAAGTTATGCATCACATGGTTTGTTATTCAACGCTTTAATAGCCAAGACTTCAACACTGGAATACGAATTGCATCCAGGGTCTTAACAGGGGCCAGCGCAGTGTCAAAACATGTCTTAAAAAGAGTTTATAATGTTTGTTTTTGTGGAATTCTAGTTCACCGAGTTCTTCTGTTTTCACCAAGCGAAGCGTTTCGGTAATTCTATCGCACGTAATTGTTTTACATGTAAATGTCAAATACAGAAAGCTGTCTTTCCTGTTGGATTCTTAGTCTATTTGCAGCAGACTTAATACAATTATTCCCCTGCCGTGACCTATTTAAGCCAAGACTGCTGCCAGCCATTAGTGTTATGAGAATTCACTAAGTTGCAACGTTGATGGGTTCTGAGAGGTTGTATTTTTCAAGTACACACGTAGGTGGAGGTTCAGAGACCTACTGTTTGTCATCATTTAAACTGTATTTTTTCTGTTGCTATGGAAACATGCTTCCTTTTTTACCCTTTTATGAAATGGATTTGCTGCACCTCAAAGCATCCTTGTTGCTGGATGAGAATACAGGTATGAATTAAGTCTGGTTCAGTACTTGTCCTCTGCTTTTATGCAGCATTAACTGGTTAATAGACAGCGGGAATGAAGATTAATTAACTGTTTAAGGTGGAAATGATAAACCATGGAGCTTGAACCTTGATTTAAACGATTGACTCACCTCTAACATAATAGGCCTTGATATGATACATTATCTACATTTATGTGTAGGTGTTTCTCTTTTTAATACGTCACAAAATCAAACTAAGTCTGAGTATGCAATAAAGAGTCAGTTATCCATGGAAACAGACCAGCTAACACACAATTTCAACTGTGTTCATAATTTGATTGCTCTTGCTGTAATTAGGCGGAAATTAGGGTCTCCATTTGACTGTGTGTTTACATCCTAGTGAGATTGCTCTAATTTCACAGGGCATCATTCCGTTGGCTCTCTGGAATCTTGGAATTAATAATGACTTATGCTTCAGGAAATTCCCGGTCCTTTATCTCCTCCCAAAGGGCAGAAACTGGTCAACAGATGGTTTCAAATATAGTAACATGGGCAGATTCTTGGTTTATTGCAATCATACTTTGATTTAGGCTCTGCTTTGATATCATATGACTCACATTGACTAAAAGTCACGGTAAGAAAAGAAGAAAAAGCAGTCTTGTGAATGATATTCATTGAAGAAAAAAAGCAAAGGTACACTAAACAATAGCTATACTTAAGCAATATCACAGTTATATCACACAGCCAGAGTGCTGTTTTCAATATCAGCATGTAACTAATTCAAACGAGGAGCATGGCAAGCAACAAGGTTGCTTTTATACAAAATGATTCACTTACATTGCCAATTGAGTTGTCTACTTTTGATCCGGTAATGAAAATTCCATACTAGCAATGTGAACCTTTGCATCTGTGCAACACACTGTGGTTTTTAAATCCTGAATGAATCAGTGGTTTGAACAGTGGCGTGAATGACTCATTGAGTCACTCATAAAGACTTGTCACTTATCGCCACCACTGGTGTAATGATAACTTTTAGAAAGAGTCACTGTACAATGCACAGACTGGAAGTCTGTCTGGAACACACAAACACTGACAAGCACATACAAAGAGTGAAAAGTGCACTAACTAAAAGTTTTTCCTCAATAAACATAAATCGCTGCTTATTGATAGTAAGTCGGTTAGGGAAAGTTAGAATAGGGAACACATATACTGTAAACTAAGAGTTTTTGTTTAACAAACTTCCTAATTTACTGCTTAGTATAGTTGTTGAGTTTAGTTATGGGGTAGATTTAAGGGATCTAAATTATGGTCATGCAGAGTAAGGCATTAATATGTGCTTCATACAGCTGAGGTCAAAAGTTTACACACACCATGCAGAATATACAAAATGTTAATTTTTTTACCAAAATAAGAGGGATAATACAAAATGCATGTTATTTTTTATTTAGTACTGACCTGAATAAGACATTTCACATAAAAGATATTTACATATCGTCCACAAGAGAAAATAATAGTTGAATTTTCAAAAGTTTACATACTTGATTACACACTTGATTCTTAATACTATATTGTTACCTGAATGATCCATAGCTGTTTTTGTTTGTTTGTTTGTTTGTTTGCTTTTTAGTGATAGTTGTTCATAAGTTCCTTGTTTGTTCTGAACAGTTAAACTGCCTGCTGTTCTTCAGAAAAATCCTTCAGGTTAAACAAACAAACAAAAAAAAAAAGCACAGCTGAGGATCATTTATGTAACAACACAGTTTTAAGAATCAAGTGTATGTAAACTTTTGAACAGAGTCATTTTTATAAATTCAGCTATTATTTTCTTTTGTGGACTATATGTAAACGTCTTTTATTTTTATGTGAAATATCTTTTTCAGAATAACATGCATTTTGCATGATCCCTATTATTTTGGTAAAATATTTAACGCATATGTAAACTTTTGACCTCAACTGTAAGTACTAATAAACAGCCAGTATGCTAGCAATATGCATACTAATAAGCAGCTAGTTAATAGTGAGAACTGTTCCTTAAAAAAAATGTTACCTAAGGTAGTTGTTGTGTTGGGTGTAATCTTGAGTTACGTAATCGATTACGTTTTTCAAGTTCCTTTTTCAAATAAGGAACTCCAGTTACTTGTTTTCCCATTTATTAACTGACAGCTCTCCTGTCTTTGTGTTGAGAGAAATTGAGAGTAAGTGCAGAGTAAGTTGTGTGCACTGTGTGAAAATGGTGCTTACTGTAGATCTAGACTAAGTGTCAACATACTCATCTCACTTGCACAAAAACAGATTCCATATTTCTCAAAAAAAAAAAAAAAGAGCAATAAAAAGTAATGCAATTAGTTGCTTTTTTTTTTTAGGGAGTAACGCAATTGTAATGCATTACTTGTAAAAATAGCTTTTCCCAACACTGGTTATGTTTAGTCATGGGATTCCAAGTGGACAAAAACAGTTGTGGATCAGAACTGCTGTTCTATAATGCTTATATATTTATTAAATGTTTATGCAAACTTAATTTTACCATGCAATTTGGTATGTTAAAACCTCACAGTGGACCTTATTCCTAAGACACAAGTAGGAAAGCATGTCTTTATGTTCATTTTTGTCTTTAATTAAATTTAAAACAATTTCTGTATGATAATTTTATGATATTTCCACAGAAATTTATTCTGTTTGTATTTCGTGAATAAGACAGTACCTGCAAGTCCCAGCATACGCTGCTGCTGTTGTGTTAGCGAGAGTCATGTCATTGGAAACGAACCCTTGGGGCTGTCTGTAAACACACACATGTCAGAGTTTCTAAGCCCAGAGGGGCAATGAGCCTCCCACTTTCCTGACCTGCCTGTTGAATTTACTCGTTTCACTATCAAATCACATGAGCGAGTGAGCGAGGGAAAGAAAACCAACAGGAAGCAGTCCATCTTCTTGGAGATTTCTCAAATAAGAAGCTCATTTCATGCTCGAGTCATTTAAAATGCAGTGTTACGTTACATAAGCCTACGACTGATTGCTAAATTCTTGGGGTTCTTTTTCATCTTCACATCCCGGACGTATCCGAGTCGCTCAGGTTGACAGGTTGCATTTATTAACAACAGGACTAAGAAAGAGTGAGGAGGACGGAGAAGATGGCAAGAGGTGTCATTTTTCATCGCCTGTGGTAACCTCATCGGTCAGAACAGAATCCGACAAGCATGTCAGAGCAATCTCCTCAGTGCCTATATCTCCGACTTCCCTTTTACTGCTGCCCTGCTCCGCGTCTCACTGCGCATCAGGTCCCAGAGGGCAAAAAGATGTGGAAACACAACAACAGTCAACAAACACAACCCTCGCTGGCTGATACCCTCCTTACACCTGTCACAAAACCATTCTGCCTCCTGTGATTCTTCAACGCGAGCAAAACAAGTTCTAGCTACCCAATCTGATTTCCCAAATAAACGCTCTGAACAATTTCAAGCTTTTCTCGCCTTTCTGTTCGTTTCAAGCAAACAATACACACGAATCCTAAAGGAAAAGTAGGTCACCGGAAGGTTATTTTTAGAGCCTAACGCACACTCCTTATAAATGGGCAACCGCAGATGCGGAGTTTCTGTACGAGACATCAGCCCGAATGTATCAGGCGAACATACAGAGTCGAGATTTTCAATTTACCGGCGAGTCGAGTTAGCTATTAATCCGGTTTCAAACTTTAATGCCCTCCTGCGGGGATGAGAGGCCATGTCAGAGCATAGCTTGTGTGCATGTGCGTGTGAGGGGAGAGCCGGGTGGATTGTCTTTGATGATCGAGGGACGTGTAAGGATTTGTTAAACCCTCAGTTCTAAGTGGACCCCTGTTTCATCAGCCTCTCAGCTCTTTTCCTGCTGAGGTGTTGTACTTTCACTTTGCTTTAGAAGGAGATGCTCTCAAAATGTTTGCTGTCTCGTCCAGGTTTTTAGCTGACTGATTAAGAAGGAAGCAGGTGAAAAATCGGGCTACACTGTCAAAAACATACCCTGGTCTAGTAAAGATCACTTGAACTGGAAAGCATCTGCTGTGTACAAACGTCTGACAGATGTCTGTAAGATGTCAGTTTTACAAACATTCTAAATCATAAACATCCTAAAAACATCTAATAGTTTTTAAATTTAGTTTTAAATTTGACATCTGATAGGAAACTTCCTATAAACGTATTGCAGATGAGCAAACACTCTAAAAAATGCGTCTTCCAGATGTAAATGCAGACGTCACATAGACATCTCTGTGATGTACTGTATGTATGTTACACACGTAAGATGTCTGTTAAAGATCACTTGAACTGGAAAGCATCTGCTGTGTACAAACGTCTGACAGACGTCTTTTACATACATTCTAAATCAAAAACATTTTGAAGACATCTAATAGACATCTATCTGACATCTGATAGGAAACGTCCTATGGATGTATTGCAGATGAGCAAACACTGCGAAATATGTGTGCTATCAGGGGTATAGGCTAGTCTATCCTAGGTGAGAGGATCACTTTGTTATACAGTGCAGCCCATCCAGTCATCCAGCATACTGCAACCCCAGAGTTACATACTCCAGCTCTCCAAACACATAAGAATCCCAGGCCCAGTGGAGCGGAAAGCAAGTGGGCAACCAGGCTGAAAATGTACTGTAATCCTATAGGCATTGCATGCAAAAAAAAACAAGTATCTGCTGTTAACTCCACCGAGTTCAAACCATTTGGAGAAATTCTTGGACTGCTGAGCATTTACATTTCCCATTTGGGGCTAATCCAAATGTATTGTGTCTGTGCCGACTTCCTCCTGTTTTGGGGAAATGGATGTTTGACTTTAATAAAGGAGAACATTGTTCTTTTCACCATTATTTACGCACAGATCACCTCAGATGAAGCGTGCGCGGAGAAACCTGGTTATTTGCATGTCGTTCACGTGCACTGTGAAGAGCAGGTGCAGGTATGTTTGTAGCTCGCCATTGCCGCTAGTTGTGCGCGCACACTGATGGAGTTTACCAGCGAGACAAGTGCAGAGGTGCTTGGGACCATCTGGACATAGAAAGAGGGTCAGTACGTTCAGATAACCGCAGGGTAAATAAACATCTCACAGCAGATCACCCATGAATAAAAGAGAAGTCGTTTATAAAAGAAACTTCCCTGAAAAACACGGTCGTTAATTATTCTGCACCTCGAAACTCAGTGGTTTACACCACCTGACTAGCAAAAGGGATTTTCTATTGTTTGTTTGTTTACTTCAGGCCAAAAAAGGTCAAGTGGAGAGATACTAGAGTGTGTGGGCCAGCCGGAGTGAAATGAGGCAGAAATGCAAAACCTTAAGACGGATTAGACCAGATCCGATCAGAGTTTTTGGACTTCTTGAAAAGGGTCAAGATGTCACTCCTTCACCCAGCGGTGACCTCAAAACAGGCTGGGGTTAGAGCAATGATGTGGTCTAAACAAATCAGATTTGCCGTGCAGCACAACTTTGTTTTCTTGTAGACTTCTGGGACAGATGTTCAGCACAAAGTGCACAGCCTCATAGGTCAAACCAAGCCTATGTATGATTTTAAATCAGTTTTGAGTTCGGCATTTGGAGGATGCAATTTTTCTGCCTCATCAAAGCTTATTTTCATCATCGGATATTTTTAAGGGCAGGGATTAATCATCATGGGGGATTTTCATTAGGAATGTAAAGATATGTGCTTCGTGGATAGATTTGTTTGACCCATGTCCCCCACAGCAGAGTCCATTCCAAACTTCTAATAGTAATCAGAAAAGATCAGCTCAGCGGAGGCCTGATCCATTCAGGTCAATGAGAGTCAACAGTATATTAGTAGCAGCAGCACCGTATGTCTCAGAGGCAGCTGGAGCGCTCTCTCCCCGGTGTCCGCGGGTTTCCATCAGATTAAACTTGTGAGAACACTGCCACCCTGTGCCCAATGCAGGAACTGCTCTGCTTCCTATTTAATTCGCGTTAGAATTGAGACCAGCTGCAGTTTTCTGACATTGCAAGTATTTGTCTTTGATGAGTGCTGGTTTACAGAGGTTTTGACTGGAGGTCACGGTTCAGAAAATAATAAAAAGCACGAAGGCTGAGTGCTACTTACCATTCATTTTTTCAGTCTCTATCTATGGAAATGACGAGAGAGAAAAAGTATGTCAGGGTTTTCTATTCTTTAGCAGCATAAATAGTAACAGATGGTTCTTTTAACAGCTTGATGCCTTAAAAGGAGGTTCAGTTCTGATGTGTAATATTCAAACGAATTCCTATTTATCCTATACAAATTATTTCACTTAGTGATTCTACAACACGTTGCAATCATTTTAAATCCTTTATTACCCTTGGTTAGTCTTAAGTGTATATATTAATGCATACATTAACTTTTTTACTGTATTATCAATGAATTTCGACTGAATTATGAATGAATTTGACTTACCAGGGGTACGTTTCCCAAAAGCATCGTTAGCCAACTATGGTCGAAAGTTCCGTCGTTACCAACGTACACTCTTAAAAAATAAAGATGCTTCACGGTGCCATAAAAGAACCTTTTTGTCTAAATGGTTTCATAAAGAACCTTTAACATCTGAAGAACCTTTCTGTTTCACAAAATGTTCTTTGTGGTGAAAGAAGGTTCTTCAGATTAGAAAAATGTAAGAAAGAGATGGTTCTTTAAAGAACCTTTGACGGAACCCAAAATTGTTCTTCAATGGCATCAAAGTGAAGAACCTTTTAAAGCACCTTTATTTTTTAAGAGTGTAGTTCAACGATTCGGTGTTCGGTGTGAATCATAGTTCAAACGAATATTCGCAAACAGAGTCGCAAATTTGCGTGGTTGGAACTACAACTCTCGACCTGTGGTTAGAAACTTGTTAGTAAGACCACAAAACCTGTCGGGGTCAATTTTTTGAAATTGACATTTATACATCATCTGAACGCCGAATAAATAAGCTTTCCATTGATGTATGGTTTGTGATGGGATAATATTTGTCAGAGATAAAAATATTTAAATATGGAATCTGATGGTGCAAATAAAATCTAAATATTGAGAAAATCACCTTTAAAGTTGTCCAAATAGTTCTTGGCAATGCATAGGCCTGTTACTGATCAAAAATTAAGTTTTGATATTTAGGGTACAAAATATCTTCAAGGAACTTTACTTAATATCCTAATGATTTTTGACATAAAAGAAAATTCTATAATTTTTACCCATACATTGTATTGTTGGCTATTGCTACAAATATACCCGTGCTACTTATGGTCCAGGGTCACATATGGGCTCAATAAATTATGCTCTTGGGCACAATAAGTAAGCTAACAGTCTATAGCTTCCATTCTATCTAAATATAAATGCATTGTAATCTATAAATTTTAGTGCGTCCTGTGCCGTTTTTGAATAGTGCCAGTTGTGCATAAATGCCTACGAGAACCTCGAAGTATGACGTCAGAGGGAACCCGATGTTTTGATCAAACATCAAATAAAGCGAAATGACAGGGAACAAAAAATAGTAAATTATTATCAGGTACCATGTTCATTATAGCTGTATTTGAGAGATCTATAATCAGTTAAATAGCAGAAGTTATTACTCCACCACAGCGTGTGACGTCATTAACAACGGCCCTAATATTGTGATTCAAACGACAGAAATGCGACCGTGTTCGGGAAACAGTCGTGAATATAGTTTGTTTCCAAAACAATGCATCGTACTATGGAGGTTAATCAGCGAGTCACGTCGTTGCATGGGAAACGCACCCCGGGTCAAGTCAGGTCATTTATTTATATAGCACTTTATGCAATATTGATTGTTTCAAAGCAGCTTCACATTAATAAACAGGAAAATGGCAGTGTTCATTTTTAAATATTTATAAATTATGAAACAAATTCAATTTCAGCTGTAAAACTGCTCTAAAGAAGGTAATAGAGTCATTATTCAGCTCATGTTGTCAGTGTCAGTAAAAGTTGTTTCAATTTAGTTCAATAACTGTGTTGGTGTTGCAGAGTTCATCAATTACGAAACAAGTTCAATTCAGCTAGCTATAAGCAGCTCTACAGAAGGCAGTAGTGTCATTATTCAGCTCAAGTAATTTCAGTGTTTATTCATTTCAGTCGATGTTGCAAAGTGTCATTATCCAGCTCAGTTCAAATTTTGTTCTCATCTGATAGCGTCCGTGAAGTAAAATTGCTAAAATTACTGAATATTAGTCTTCTTTTCAACCCTGACTGAGTAAGCCAAAAGCAACGAGCAATGACAATTACTTTGAATTTTAAAAAACAGATGAATGAATGCTGGTCCGTTGTTGTCCATTATTTTAAAGTGTCACCACTTTCATATTGTGAAGATTTGTTGTTCATTTGCAATCATTTGTCACAGTCTGTCATAGCACAGTAGACTAAGTGCCGTCACATCAGCTTGTGCAACATTGTTTACCTTCCTGGACATACTGGCTGACTCTAAGGAGCTGCTGTCAGGAGAGGAGCTGTCAGCAGTCATTTGGAAGAGGTCTCTCTGTACTCTCTCTGGTCAAATGTTCTGGCCCTCTATGTACAGAGATACTATACCGCTGTGCGTGGTAGCTTGTCTGCCCCTTACTTGTCTTCTGCTCTAGTGTTGATGTGATACAGTCAAGTGGAATACAGATGGATGAGCATGAAACCATATCCTCCAGACATATCAGGGCAAGGCCAAGGTGCTGAAGAGGCAGGTTACTGCACAGTCGGAGCTTTGGGAGAAGTGATAATATGGGTGAGAGTAGCCTAATTAGCTTCATTTTTCTACAGTTTTGCTCCTCTATACTCAATTTCATTGTCCTCTCTTTTGAACACGCAGGCCCAGTAGCGTATTTACCGACCAAGCAAATCATGCAATTGCATGGAGCCCTGCGATTTCTCCCGAGGGGGAACCCGAATGCGATCGTATATTATACTTTTATAATTTACAGTATATATACAGTAGTTAAAAAGCCTAGCCAGAAAGTTTGAAGCATTTTTAAAAGCTTGAAATTTGAAGGATTTCAGTTTAAAGTTAAGTTTTAATTTAGTAGTTTTAAAAGTCAGCTATCCACCTTATTTTTTAACGCGGAAGTAAACCGTTTTCTGTGAATGTGCGAGACTTCCGGTTTATTAGGAAAATAACGAGAGGAATAACAAAGTGCAGTAAACGGTAAAACTGCACAATAAACCAGTGTGTTCATAATTAAGATAATACATTAAAATAATAAGACACGCCAGACACATTCAATTTACAAATGGCCATGCCCACTCTTACAGCAAAAATAAGGTGGATATAGATAAGATAGGGATAGGTGAAATCATTAATTTAGCAAAAAATAGCAGAAAAAAAACCCACACAGCTAAAACCAGTCAATTTTACAAAAACATAAAAAAAGAGAAAACAAGTGTACTTACTGTACCTAATTTCTAATTTAATATAATATAATAAATTTTAATAATGTAAATGTCCATTGAATGCTGAGAAAAATTTCTATATAAATGCTTCATTAATCTGATGTAATACTACAGTAATACGCTTTGAGGGGGAAAAAAGGAATGAATAATCAAAATGATTAATTTTTAAATGAAAATATTTACTATTATTATTATTATTATTAAATTACATTTTTATGCAATTTCTCATGCTCACAAGCGATGAATTTATGTGATCAGCATTATACATAGATTAATAAAAAAAAGAGTAAAAAAAAAAATATTTAAAACAAGCTAAAACCATTTGATTTAAAAAAAAAAGTTCATTTAGCAAAAACCAACTAAAAGCCGACTGTGTTTACAAACTATATGTACTGTGTAAAATATTTCTTAAATATATAAATGTATGTGTGTGTATTTATATATCCATATAAGTATACACAGCACATGCATATATATTATGTTGAACTTCTTCACTCACCAGGCACTTTGGCTTCTAAACTTTTTAAATTACCGGCTATTCATAAATTCTACTATCCAAAAAATATTTAAAAAATAAAATAAATTAGCACCCGCTGGATGTGACTAAGCAAAATCACTTTGTATCAGTACGTCATAAATAGAAAGAGGCATCAGTTTACTGTCAGGGATTTGTTGTGTTGCGCGGCATCCAGTGTAGACAGCATCACTGAAAATAATGGATTCTATTGTATTTTGTTGTGCCGCACGTGTCCGGTTTAGACATGGTGTGAGTCTTAAGTCTTAAGGTTTTACCTGCAGTTGGCGGGTGTTAATGTCAAACCCTGGATGTGATTAATTGCGATTAATCGATTTGACAGCACTAAAAACTTAACTGTACTTATGTACTTACTAGTAGCACCCTGTCCTGTAGAGGCAGTTAATGCTGAATCATGTTAAAATGTACCCTCAGTTGTAAACCCATAAGGCTGTCTGAAATGAAACAGCACCTCTTAAATCATAAGAACAGGCAGAACAGGGTTTACGGGTAGAGCTGCATCAGAGAGAAAAAATGTGACGTGGACGGCTAAAGAGGAACTGTTTACTGCGTTGAGCATGGTGGTATTGCTGGATGTCATCCAGCTGAGTGATCAACTGCAAACTTAATGAGGCCTCATAACTATGTCTTTACACTCCCGCAAAACATAACAAATGGCAAGGGTCACTCTGCCTTAGAAACCCGGTACACACTAACATATCAAACAATATATACAGTCGCACAAATGCAAACAATACACATTACCACCACACTCATGCATGGCCATAGATATGCAGCAAGCTCAGTTCATTCTTGCTCACTAAACACAGCTGTGGAAGCCCTGGGGCATTTAAGGTTGTACAGCATCTGCTGATCAGGCGCACTGTCCTGAACTTCATTTAAGCTTCACTGGCATTTGGCCCAACGGAGATAAATGCAGTCGTATAATTGAATTACAGCATCTCCGCCCGTACAGGGAAGATAGAAGATTGCCACATGCTTACGTTGTGCAACGAGGCATTTGAGCAAACATTTGAACACATGGTATTTGCAGAGGTTTGTTATTGTCAAAACAGCAGTTGGGCACAGTGAACACAATATAAAAAATGCACATGCAGGGGTCATGTAATCATGCAAGTTTTTTTTTGACAGGTAAAGAGCCACATGAGAAAGGGCTTGTTTTCTGCTCGGAAAATGCACAACCTCATTTGTCTATCTCTGATCTTCTGTTCCAGTCATTTTGACCCAAATGACCCCAAAATTGCTAGTTAATTTTACTGCATTGGACTAAAACTTAGAGACGTCCCCTCAAAATTGGATAATTTTTGTACTTTTGGGGATTTTTTCACTACCTTGTAAGACATTTTGGTGTTCTCTGTCAAAAATGACCAGCTTACAAAAAATTGCTAATACAAAACCTGCTAACTGAAAGAAAACAAGGTGACCAGAAATTTAATCCAAGATATAGTATAACAATATAGCATGATTTACAGGAAATGTTTGTCCAGGAACACCAAATTAACGATTTCCAGCACAGCACAAGGGAAACACACAGCTTTTATGTAAATAATGATGCTGCAAAACTGTAGGAAAATTAACAACTGTGTTGAGCAGATGGTAAACCATGGTCGAGTGTTTTTGTTAGAGATTATTATTCAGCTGCACTGAGCCTGTTCATTTCAATTATGCTGATTTTACAATGTTTGACAGTCCAGAATGAGATGTCGCGTTTCCTCAAGTTCCCCTTTGCGTTCTGTTTAAACCGCTGTCATTTGCTCGACCAAATAAGCATAACTTACCATATTTCTCCATGGTTAATACATTTGTTTTATTCCTAGCTCCAAGCGAAATTTCATCGCTTTAGGTCAGCGAATCATACATGGTGAGATATTACGCATATGGAGAATTGTGGATACGCAAAGTATACAGGCGTTACGTTCCCAAACATCATGCTTCAGATAACATGCTATGACAAAGCAGAAGATATTAGTGTCCTACTTTTCAGTGACCCATAGGATCTGTGTTACAGAAACACAGCAAGACTTGATCTGTAGACCACAGACAATATATTGTAAGAATGCTCTGTCAGCTTTCTTCCTAGAAAGCCAGAGCCAGGTTCTATTATACTAGAGTTGTACTGACACAATATTTAGTTTGCAAGCTAATAAGAGTTCGTGACAAAGCACTTTGGGCTTGAGCTGAACGCAAAAGCTGTTCTGTGGCGGCTGAGTGTATTTACTTAGATTATGCATCTGAAAATAGGGTTTCATTGTATCAAGCGGGGGTGTGAAACAAACATTACAAAGTGTCTCTCTCGCATGCACGTAGTTAATATGCTTTTGAAAGGGAAAAAGCTTTACCATTTTGACACCTGAATGGTAAAGCTTTTGATTTATTGTAGAAGGCTCTAATGCTCGAGAAAGCAAGCCCCAAACATCCCACTCAAATAATTGTTTTTCTGAATATTTGAGGGCTTCGATCGGCTGCTTGAATTGGTATTTTTGGGAGGACGCGTCTAAGGTGGAACATAAGCGTAAAACAGGAGTAAACTGCACAATGTATCTGTGGCCAGTAGCCTATGTGTGAAAAGCACGCGGGACAAATTGTTCCCATGTTCCTTCTTGCCAGAAGATTAGGCGTAAGTGTGAAATCCTAAATGCTGTCGAGAAAAATACAGTTGCCAGTTATGTCTCATTGTGTAGCAGGAGAAATGTGGGTGGCTTGGGCTAGTTGAAGTATTGATTTCAAAGATGGGAAATTTAAAAGGGCTGCGTTCCCACAGTCTGACGGTTAGGTGACCGGAATTAGATATTGAGATTAAGAGGTTAATGAACTAATTTGTTCCACATAAAAATCGTGTTACTTGTGGTTGAAACAATGCATTTCCTATAGCCTACATACTAGCGACGCAGTTGTTGTGGTCGGTTTCATTTTCTGTTCAACGCCCACGTCTTCGTCACAGAATACCACGGAAGTAGGAAATAGGTAGGTTCTAGTGCACCTGACGCGGAGGCAAGTAAAACCGTCTAGTAAAAAACATAACAGGTTGATTTAATTCTTGCAGCCAGCGGTAAGATATTCATTTCGTGCCCGCATTTTATAATACGTTTAACTATTATAGAAACTAAAGCAGTTTGAATATGTAAAACAACATTTTGTTGTTGCAGGCTATAAGGGATGGGAATTGCAAGTATAGGCTACTGGCTAGAATTACTGGATTTGGTTGCGAATTCTCTTGACATATAGTAACGATTCTTTTAGTACTATTGAGGACGAAAAAACGTAGCGTAACTTTTAGTGCCATTTATTGTCATCAGCAGCCTGTTGCCAAACGATGAGATCATTGCAACAGAACAATCGAAACAAATGTAATACAGATTTGTGTACGTTCTGGATTGTTTAGTTTCAGACATAAAGTTGATGATGATGATGATCAAACCCCACCAACTGATTCATAAGTGTTTTGATTCATTAAAAAGAATCGGCTCATAGGAATCATTTGTTCGGCTGCTGATTAGTGCAGAAACTTTTTCAGTTTGCGGCATTTTTAAACCCTTTCTTTTAGGCCGTAATTTATTGTTTATGTTTTATGTGTGTTTTCAATGATATCATAATTTCACTGGTAACTTTGCAAACGATCTAATCTTTTTAGGTCACTATGTCAGAGAAAGATGAAGAGACATTCAAGTCTGTGGACTTGGAGCAGCAAACCGAAAAGTCTCCAGAACCGGGCATCAATCCTCAAGAATCTCCCAGTGAAATCGAAACAGATAAACCAAGCACACCTTCTACAGAAGCAAAGGCTGAAACCACCCCCTCTACACAAACTTCAACGGTCAAAGCTAAATGGACATCAACTGTGGAACAGTTTAAATTGAAGAGATTTTTTGTCCTCAGGGTAATGTCTTTGCGTTTTGAAGTTTGAGTTTTCTGGGTTGAGAACAAATTGGTATTCAACTGTGTTGGTAATAATCTACATTTCTTTTGTACGTTTGTGCAAACAAACTATGGTTGCTCTGCGGTACAATATAGTACTGCTGACAACACCTTTTGTAAATATGAATATCGTCAATCACCTATAAAGCAAACAATGACAGTCATAATACTCTTTAGTTGTCCACTGCTGCCAGTGGTCTGCCAATATTAAGTTGAACATATGTTGTTCACCTGAAGAGATCACAAAGGCTGTTTTCCTGTTTTCTATTTCCTCAGTCTACCTAAAGTTATTTGATTAACAAATAGCTTCTGTTGGCCAGCACAGAGACCAAATTTTTCTTTGTGAAAGTGGTGATGACATCACTTATGCCTTAAAACCATTTGCTTGCACTTCCATTTGCAACCAGTGTTCGCATTTTTATGACCAATCACTATATTGTATTATTACTTGTAGTGCAATCGGTAACATCTCTTGCTCTGTAATTTCTGGTGTGGCAAACCTCTATAACCAATTAATAGGTAGAATCATTTCAGTCAAACAGACCAATGACGTTTGCTTGAAAAGAAAATATGCATGACAATCTGTAGAATCTTTATGGTAGACGTTAATTAATTTATGGAATTAATTTAAATTGGAAAGCACATAGGCTTACCATTTTGGTTTAAATTATTTTCGAATATGGATCACTTTGACCATTTTAACATACACAAGAATATTATGACATGGCCAATATTTGGTCATTGTCAAACACACCTTTTTGAATAGAATTTTACTATGCAAACACTGAAAGAAAGAGGTGTGATATTCTCCATTTCATAATTCAACAGAAAAATAGATTCTGAGTCAGTACATTGTAAAAACCATCTTACAGACCGTGTTTTTGCCTCAAATCACTTTGGTAGTATATTTACATTTTAGAATTGACGGTACTGATTTCCTAGGAAACCTCATACTTTCATCATTGGTCCATGTGTGTTTATGTCATATCTGTAAATAAAGGGGGGAAAAAGGTCAGGGCACTACTATATGAAGTGGAAGTAGCTTAAAACACAACAGCTGAAAAGAGTTTGCAAGTAAAAATGGAAAGTAACAGTATCCGTAATAAAACATGAATCAACATTTGCTCTACACTGACTAGGTTCACAAAACAATATTTATGTTGGTAATAGTACCTCTTTACAGATTTTTTTTTTATTATTATTATTCCGTAAAATAAATAGATGATCTACCATTTTTTCACTATAGCACCCACCAGCAGTACACATGACACTGATTTTAATGTCTTAATAAAGATTAATTATTGTGCTTTAACATTTTAGCCTGGGACACTGGACCATGGTATTCAGGATGTTAAAGCTCTGGTGAATCCCACGGAAGATGGTGCTATCCAGAGCGTCTGGCTCATGGCTGAGTAAGTATTTTTCCTTAGTTAAAAGTACATAGTTAAGAGTACTTTCAAAAAAAATGTGAAAAATATAACAAAATATGCATAGACTGTTCTGCAAATGTGCAACGTTCACTTGAAGTAAGCAAATGTCATTCAGGTCTTTTGTCACATAGCACTCACTCCAGGACACAATCCATTATCTTACTCCATGTTCTGTAAATAAGTAAAATGTGCAGGAAATAATTCAAACAAAGTAAACAGGCAGCATAATGGAACTTCTAGAAGACATTCCGCTAAATGTGCTGGCAGATGTCAACTTCTATCTGTCTCTGAGCAGCAGGCTTACAGGAAATAGTAGAAGGTTTAAAGGCCTTGCTATATGATAATTAATAATATATATGTATATATAATATTTCCCTTGTTCCGGAATGGTACTGGTACTTTTTTTTTCCAGCAATGCTTGAGCAGTTCTGTGGTTTGAGCTTAGGCTTGAAACAAAAGATGAAGTTCATGCAATTCATGCATTTTGACTGCTATAAATTTCTTATGTGAAATGTTGTAGGAAATTGCTTTGTTCGCTGTCAAAATAAAGACACCTGAAAGGTGTAATATAGGTTAGTTGTTTTAATGTAGCTTTAAATAGTCTCATACAGCACATTTGTTCATTATCAAACATTCATATAACATTAAATACATTGTCTTGCCCTGTGCAAATATGTTCTTAGAAAATTCTAAAGTACCATGTAAACGTTTGAGTCAAAACTGATGTAAAATCACTGTTACATATTCATAATGTACGAAGCAATGCATTGTCAGTGCAGTTTTTATTTGAAGAAGATACAAAATTAACATTGAGTTTAACCACAGAATCTTGTATGTAAACAGTCATCCAACTTTTTGAAAATCTAGTAGTAAATCATCTGGCAGTAAAGGAAAACTGTAGAATTCAACAGATCTTGTGATGCCAAGGGCAACTCAGATTTGCGGTATAACATCCAAAGGCCCTACGGCACTGCTGAGAGCCACAGGGCCTGTTAGTGTGTGTGCATCTATGTGGTGTTTTTGTGGTCTTTCACACCTACTGCATACTCTCAGGCCCACATACCCAACCAAGGTGAAATGTTCCATTTGCCTACTCATAAGTTTCACAACATGTAAAAAGTACCTAACTTAAACACCAGAATGCATAAAAGCCTTGTGTTGTACTAAGGTTCCCACGTGCTGTTTTTCTCACTGTCCAAATCTGATCTGAGTAAGAGAAATGTGCAGAAACTCTCCATACATGAACTTCTCACTGGCCAGTTGAGGTGAAAGCACTGACAAATGATTTGAGCTTTGGTATTTTGAAAAACAAAACTTTACTCTTAAAAGTGGCTTATCCATCAGTTATTTATTTTCTGAATGCATGTATTTATACATATCTTTATCTGAACATAATATCTGGAATCTAAAAATGTAGGCATGCATATTTTAACAAGTATGCCAAAGGCAATTGTTGACATTTTGAAGCTTTTAGAATGTAGATGTGTAGGCCTGCATAATTGAGACCTACACGCTTTTTGCTGAAGCACTCAAAATGTAATGTATAAAATTATTATTGTAAGGCTTCAAAAGATTCCATAAGCCAGGAGTTTTCAAACTGGGATCTGTCCCATGCTAGGGGGTGCTGTTGGAATCTTGTATATATTTACAAAAATCTTGATTTATATATATTTTGTTAAAGGAAAAAAAAATAGTTGATCTCTTCTTACTTGGCTCATAATTTAAAGGGATAGTTTCCTAAAAAATTTAAATTCTGTCATTAATTACTCACCGTAACGTCATTCCAAATCTGTGGGACCTTCGTTCATTTTCAGAACACAAATTAAGATATTATTGATGAAATCTGAGAGATTTCTGACCCTTTGTAGACAGCGATGCAACTACCACGTTCAAGGCCCATGAAAGTACAGTAGTAAGAACATCGATAAAATAGTCCATGTGACATCAGTAGTTCAACTGTAATTTTTATGAAGCTTTACTTTTTGTGCGCAAAAAAAACAACAAAAATAATGACTTTTTTCAGATTTAATTTTTTAAACAGCCTAAATGGGTCTTAAAAATACAACACATTTTAGACAGGGGATCCCTTGCAAGGGAATAAACATACTTGACAAGAAAAAGCCTGCTGTAAGTTGCCATTTATAATAACTGGGATAGAAACAATACTGTGGCAAGATTGTCTGCCAATTTCTCTGTCAAACTGAAAATTAACATATGTAATATAAACTTGTTTTAGAATCCTCCTGTGCTTGATCAGAGCTGTTGAAGAATTGTGAGTGACAGATTTGTGGGAATGTAGGCCAGTTCTGGTGTAGTTATATTGATGTACTGAATGAAACACAGCAGAGGTCTGCAGTCGGGCCCAGTAGGGGACCCTTGCTAACATGTTCCAGAGAATTAAACTCATGTTAATTAAAGATGCTGTAAACGATATTAGCCACTCTGGAACTCTTGCCAGACCACAAACATACCATTGTACTGTTGAGATTTTTGAAGCAGGAGAGCAGTGGCACGTCATCTGATTGTTGTCAGTGTAATCAAAAGCAATAGCAGAATTCTTGCACAACAAACTAACAACTGCTAGCTGCTTATGAAGCTGAATGTGGTGCTTGAATTGACCATTTTTAAAACGTCCGCATAATGATAAGCCACCTCCTAAACTTCCGGTGAAGCTCATTTTATATGTGCTATATATAGTTGGAGACTCTTGAGACTCCTCTCCTATCTTGTTCTTATCAGAAACTGAGAAAAATAATAATTGCAACATTGTAAATAATGATAGCGGCATGAACATTCAGTTTCATATTATTTAACCCTTAAACGCATACCTCGGGTCTTTAGCGACCCGGGGCGTCATCTACTACCCTCTCCCTTCTTCTTTTTAAGTTTGACATCAGCTTTCTTAGTATTCCTCAATATATTCATTATTAACAATAAAACAAGAAAAAAAATAAATAAATAAATAAAATAAAAAAAATATATATATATATATAAAAGAATGTCTGTTTTCTGATACATTTTTTGTAAAAAGTGTATAGGGGCGCTAAAGACCTGAGGTGTGTAATAGTGTATTTTTTGTGTGCAAAAATATGCAAATATCTGATGACTAAATACATGCAATTCACCTTTATTCGTTTGAAAGACAATAATGATGTAATGTTTCACTCGTAATTATCGTAGGCATAAAACAAAAGAATATTATCAGCAAAAATGTAATTGGTTTGAATGGCTTTACTGCAGAGCAATTACTGTATGCAATAAAATATGGTGGTGAATGTGGTAAATAAACTGCCAGCGATCAAACTATTAATTTTGACATCAGTTTTTTTGTGAATATGGTTGAGATCGCAAAAAAGTGCTCTCTGACGATGACGGCGATGGTAAAATCATCTGCTCAAATTGAATCCTTCAAAAGTTTCAAAAGGTAACGAAATAGGCTTTATTTTATTCTTCTGTAATTGCTCTTAAAATATTAAGAGAGTTTTTTGCTATTGCAGAAGTTAGAGATTCATCTGTGTTGAATATATCCACCTTATTTTTCAATGCGGAAGTAAGCTGTTTTCTGGTAATGTGTTAGATGTCCAGTTCATAATCCGCCAGGGAAATAACGAGAAGAATATCGAAGTGCAGTAAACGGTAAAACAGTTTGAACTACAAACCAGTGTGTTCATAATTAAGATAATACATTAAAATAATATGGTAAGACGCACCAGATTGCAATATCAAGCAGCAAAACAAGCTTTTTGTGCAGCTAAAAATAGCTGGAAGTGGATGAGACTGGAAGCCAGACACAAAAAAATTACAAATGGCTGCACCCACTCTTATGGGAAAATAAGGTCTGGGTCGCTAAAGACCCGAATATGCAATAATGATTGGCGAAACAGTTATGCATTTAAGGGTTAACAACATATAAATGCCAAGCCTGGTAATTCCAGGAGAGTACCTAGACACATAGTTGTACATTTAAATGCTGACAGCTAAATACTATCATAACTGTTTAGACTATTGTTAGCTAGCTTGCGATGCCTCTCTTCAACGATATCTTAAATAGTATTCTTGATAATCAATAACTTGCCTTCATAGTCATGAACACATTTTTAAAATCTTGGAATATTTTTCAATTTTACAGCTGTGCAGTAAATTAATTCATAAAGACGACATGAAAAATGGTTTTTTCATGGAACACAATGATTTTTAAGATGAAAATGACATGAAATTACCCTTATAACCAGAAGATGGCAGCAGAGGATCACTTATTGGCTGCAGCTGCCATTTGAACCTCATAGTTTTTTCAAGTCTTGTTTTTTGATTTATTATAAAATTGCTAGTATAGCAAATTTTAGTACTTTTGCCGTACTTAAGTATATAGTACAGCAAGTGCAGAAAGTCAAATAAGTAAATAAATAAATAAGCTCAGACACAAACAGCCTATAAGGGTGAATTATTTAAATACTTTATATAGTTAACTACAGATTAAAAATGTTAAATATTATTGGTATAAGAATTAAATAATGCATTCCATATGAATCAATATGAATTTGAAATTTTGAAATTGAACTGTAAAAGCTATTACATAGTCTATAGTCAGCCAACACAAACTTGTTGCTGCTGTAGTTTTGTTACTCTGAACTTAGTCTGAATCATTTAATGCACAGCTCTATTTTTGACATCGGCTTGTCAGATGTTTCGGTTGGTCATTACTCACTTAAAATAGTTGGGTTAAAAATGACCAAACAGATAACCCAATGGTGGGTTACTATAACACCTACCTAATGTTGGGTTATTTTAACCCAATGGATTGGGTAGTGAGTTTTACCCAATGCATTGGGTCATAAAATAACTAATTTGTTTGGTTATTTGCCCAAAATGTTGCTTTAACCATTCTGGTATTATTATTATTATTGTTATTATTATTATTATCATTGTTGTTGTTGTTGCTATGTAATTAAAAAATAATATACAGTATACAAATATTTTGAAAACACTTTACTTCCATTACATTTAAAGTTGCAAGTACTTCTATTAAATTAAATTACTGGTTGACACTGTGTTATTAATCACTTCCTGCAATTGTATCAGTTTACAAGATAAATATAAATTCACAAATAAACAAACAGAACAGCTAGTACAGACAATGCAATAACAGTGGCAATAGGTTTGGGAGAGTCAGTGTTCAAAATGTAAAATAACTGAAAGCATGTATCAACTGCTTGTAAAAGATGGTCTTGCTTTAGTGCCATTTCTCCCACAATAATGAAGACTTGATTTTATCCCAAAACTGCAGGACATGAGGGAATTGCCTTTGTTGCTCCTCCTCCTTCAAATACAGAATGAAATTTGTTCCAACCTTTAAACTAAAAATTTAAATGGTAAATATGTACACATCCATTGGATCAAATAACACCAAAAAATAAAAAAAATAAAATATTATTATATATGTCGTAATATCATATGTAATAAATGATGCACTTACCCACTTTGTATGGCAATGTAGGGAGGATATCTGGCAGGGTTTTAATGCAACTTTGTTGCAATCTCCAAGACCATCTTAAATAGAAAGAACAATGGATTAATCTCCAAACAAGAATGGAAAAAAATCTGCACTTTTTAAAGCCATGGTAGCAGTCTTTCATTTGACTTCTTACTGTTGTAATAATGGATTAATGTCTGTTATATATCAATTTGATTAGCCAGGTTACAAGAGTGGAGTTTGTATCATTGTATACAGGTGTGGGGATTTTTGAACTCATTCTGCGTGTTACATTGTTATGCTAGTTAGTGGTAATGTGTGTGTATCAATGTATGAGTTACGTAAAAGCTATATCACACTCGTAATTGTGCCGTTAGACTCTGTAAAAGCAGGCTGTAGTTATCTGTGGACTCATGCCCTGATCTAGACTGATCTAGAATCTAATGCCAAATTCACATTTCAAAGATGGTAAAGAAGCATTTTTGAAAGTAGCATATATGTGTCTTTACATACTGTTTAATGCTGCTCTGAATGACATAAATGGATTTACCGAGCAATTACAAGTGCATACTCAGATTCTGAAACGGGTCAGAGCTGGAAGTTAGTCTACCTTTTATGCTGCATAGCATCTATACATCTATACACCTTAATTCAGCAATGTAAAGACACCTTTGCAGTACTCTTGTTTGTGTGATATTTGCTCACCCAAATCAATGTCATTATTTACTCATCCTCAGGTTGTTCCAAACCTATTTCGAGTTTCTGTCTTCTGTTGAACACAAAAGAAGACTTTGAAGAATGTGTTTTTATTCATACTATTAAAAGTAAAGTATAATTTGTAATCAGTAGAAAAAAAAGAACAGAGATGTGAAACAACATGAGAATGAATAAATGATAACAAAAGTTTATTTTTTATTGGGGGTGAATTAACACTTTGTGTAGGTGTGCGGTTTTAATACAGTACACCAACAATCACACTATGAAAAATATTAGACAAATCATTCCAAATAGCAAACAGATCAAAACAGTACTACATTATAACAAGATTATGACTTCACACAATCGCATACAAAATTAAACATGAGAACATGATAAATAAAATAAATATCAGTTACTATATGAATATTTTAAACCCATTTTTATTGTACTTAATATTTTCTTTTTCACAAACTGTTACATACCGTGTATATATTACAAACTTTTTGAACTTTTCAAAAAGTTTTTTATGTTTGTGCTCTTGGAAATGGATCTTTAATTAGCCTTATTATTTTGCATTTAAGCTGCTCTTTAAGCATAAATGTAATTACATTCTAAAAAAAGGAATTGTTGCATGTAAATTATTTTGCTTCATTATCATTTAAACCATAACATGGTGTACTTTCACCGACGTGTTATAGTTAAGACGTGTATGGGGATTTGACACTGGAACATTCAGGAACGTGTAAAATTTAGCAATCCAGTTCAGACCCTATTATATAGTAGATACAAACAGTAATAATTTAATTTTTACATGAACAGCTGGTATGTCACAATACCTTGAAACCGATAATGGTGTCTTTTTATAATTGATGATAATAATGCTCCGTTCTTCGTGGCTGAAGTAGCGGCGTGTAATCAGTGTAAGTTTGCACCGATCGACCGTTGGAATTTAAATTTTAACCCAACTGGTTGCGTTGTTATAGAAATAACCCAACAAAGTGACCCAACATATTTAACCCAGATATGGGGTACAGTAAATAACCCAACGTTTTTTAGAGTGTACTGTCAATCATAGCAATGACTCCCGCATATTTAGCAGATTTACTTGTGTAATTTTTTTAACTCGCGGTTGTCATTCTTGAAACGGTATACATGGAAGCTTGATCCGCTTAGACAAACAAAACTTTTTTTTTCAAATAGTGAATGGATTATGTAGAGAAAATGAGCAAAGGATGCTCCTATTACTGCACAGTACAGTTGATGACTGAGCTGGCTTGTCTAAAACAAGGAAGTAAACCATGCATATGGTCAATTATATGGGACATTTATCAGTTATTGACCATTGAACATTATGAAGTTAATGTCAGGCTATAGAATTAGCCAGAGTTATTTATTTAGCTGCAATGTGTACATTGGCCAGAATTTCTTTTTATAGTGCATCTTTACAACTAATATCAATATTTTTAATACTCTCTCCATTTTTCTGTTTATGTGTAGGGTTGATCATTGGAACAATGAGAAGGAGCGTTTGGTGCTTATCACAGAGAATACCCTCCTCATCTTCAAATATGACTTTGTCATGCTTAACTGTGAGCAGGTTCAGAAAATTCCACTCAACTTTATCGACCGCATCTGCCATGGTACCTTCTGCTTTCCACCACGTTCCCTTCTTACGTGAGTAACATCATTTCTTTCATCAGCATTAGTTCATTAACTGCTGAAAAGGCCACATCTCACTAGTGCAACAAAAAGTCACTGAACATTCTTCATTTGCCAGCACTTCCTCATCTTTTAACCACCCATCTGATATTTATAGTGTTTGCTCAGCTGTGAACATGAAAACCGAAATCACAAGCACAAAAAGTTCTCTACGCAACGCTGATTGTTTCTGTACCACCTGTTGCCATGTGTAATGAAGCCTTGTACATTCAAGAACTCTCTGAACTTATTTTTTCTAAGAAACATCTTCCACACTGGCTTAATGCCAGTTCTGCAAATCAGTTACAATTCCTCAACACTTTTTGCATGTCATGCCTAACTGCATGATAAGAGGAAAGTCTGTCTCAGCACTGCTCTCTACGTAGATGACAGTCTGGCAGGGCTTCTCGAGAATGAGAGATAGACTCATGTTCTGCTTCAGTAACGACATTGTGTTTGTGATAACCGTATGTAAATACAAGTAGCCAGTGTTACCGTAACTGCAAGGTGGTCTTGATAATAGCTGGACACCTGGTTGAAGAAAGCAGTGGCATCTGCTGTGGAAAGATACAAAAGAAGATACTATTTATGGATTTATTCTTTCATTCACAAGGGTGCATTGAATTGATATTTACATTGCTTTAAATAAAATATCAAATAAAATGCTGTTCTTTTAAACTTTGTTTTTAAAAAACTAGCACAAATTTAATTTCGATAGTACAGTATTAGAAATGTTTCTTGAGCACCAAATCAACATTTTTGAATGATTTCTGATGGGTCACATGACACTGAAGACTAGAGCAATGCCATGACAGGAATAAATTAAAATGTATAAAAAATTTTCAAGTAGAAAACAGTTATTTTAAAAATATTTTACAATATTACTATGTGCTGTATTTTTTTTTATCAAATAACTGCAGCATTGGCAAATATAAGACAGTTACTATTAAAACTATTACGTCTTATTATATTATATTATATTATATTAAGTTCATTTGCAAAAAAACATGTTTTTAAATTGTGCATTCCAGTTAAACTCAATCAAACTGCTGCTGGGTTATTTTGATTAAGTAAAAATAACTAAAAAAAAAACAAAAACACTAACAAAAACTAACAAAATAAAACACAATAAAAACATGATAACGTAATAAAAAAAAAAAATAAAAAAAAAACGAAGTTATCTGTTTTTGCAAATAAACTCTTCATTTGTTATTGTAACCCAGGGTTTTTGGACACATTTGAAGTGAAATGTCCAGGGAGTGGCACTTAAAAGCAGCATCAGTTTTATTTGAAATAGTTAAATGTGAATGTAGCAGCATTTTTTTTTATATTGGTTGTTGTTTGCCTCAAAGCAGTTTGGAAATGTAATGTCCAATGTGACTTAAAAGTTTAAAGATGTGTTTGTGTTTGAAAATATTAATGTACCACTAGGGCTGGATTATATGGCCAACATTTATATCACAATCTCTTCATTTCGGTCAATACGATATAATTCCGATATTGATACGAACATTATTCTAAAAAGTCTGAAAAACTGCCAAGAACACCAAAATGATGTCTGTACCAACAAACTTATGAAAAATGAATTTGCCATGACTGTGACACCTCCTCCTATAAAACTATGTAGTATTTTAGAAATAAAAATGGTACAAATTAATGTTCACCTTTTATTTGTATTTAGCCTTCATACAAACAAGAAATGTGACTCACTGTATTAGTATTAATATATTTAACTTTAAACTGTAACATAAAAAGAGAGAGAGAGAAAAAAAGAGTGAGCAACAACAAAAACATGTTGCTGGAGGGCCTTATTAAAAAAAATGAATTTATTCTCTGCCAGCAGGAGGCACTTTTGGAGTGTCAGAGACAGTGTTTTCCCTGGTAACGGCTGTACACAAAGCAACACTTCACTCATAAATACTACTTTATCAGATAAAATGAAAATGACATTGAAACTTTTCTGAAGACAGTCAGATTCCTTCAAAGATGCACTCATATAAAACCTCCACTCCACACCGCATTCTGATTTTGAAAGTGCTCATGTTTATTTAACAAAGCTGTATATAGAAATATTGGAAATGTGTTTAAAAAATATATCAACGTTATTGAAAAAATAAAATCGCGATATAGGCCTATATTGACATTGAACAATTGTCCAGCCCTATGTACCACCTACACTAAGCCCTACCATGCCAATGACTCAGACATGACTCACAATAAAAGAGCTGAGAGATTGAAACGGCGTGCTTGAGATTTTGTTTTTTACGTCACATTTGCTTTTGTTTATACTATCGGTTTAGGTGTAATGCAGATTCGTTAATTTAAAATATTACGGAGCATTAGAGTTATTCCGCCACTCAACAGACATTTCCAGTCAGAACTGCGGTGACACATACAAAACCATTGTCACATAAAATGTACCATATGTACATTCATTTGTTCTGGGGAAAAAACAAACACTCTTTTAGCACCACTCAGTGGACATTTCTGTTGGAAACTGCAGTGATATGTACTGGTACGTATTTCGCGTCTTGCGAAAACATTCCCACAGGTGCGTTTTCGTCATCAATCTGCATCAAAAGTGCAGTGCTGCACCAGGTGAGCTATTAAACAAGTTTACAATGTTAAAAAATCCACACATATGGAGCTGGCTGCACATCAACTAAGTATTAGTCAATAAGAAGAGGCTTTGTCCAACTAAAATTTTAATTAGTCAGAGAGAGTTGTAGAAAAAAATCTGTTTGTGTCCATGAGGGACAGATTGTTAATGTCTGGTCCTTGAGGAAATGACAGTATATTGGACAGGAAATCCTAACGTTCGCTTATCATTCTTCTACTAGGGCTGTTGTGATAACCGCAATATCAGAATACCACACTAGTGATGAGGATAACCACAGAGGAATGCAGCAACCACAATATTTGTGTGTTTTCATTTTTCATAAGGTTATGCCCTTCTCGTTTTACACTTCGTGCATGTGTACTGAATATTAAATATATATGGCGATAATACAGCATATTGCGCTATTAAGCCACTCAGATTTATCGCAAGGAAAATTCCTTCACCGCGACAGCACTATCATCTACCTCAAAGGCTTATTATTGAAAGGCTTATCATTGCCTTAGATAAATATGCATTATTAGGTGATATCCATATGTTTGTGCAGAGTGTGCATGGAAGCTATGGCATTTTTGCCAAATTTTTTTCTAATAACAGTGGAAACAACTTAAAATACGCCGTCATTTTTGCTCATGCAGATGATAATAATACATCATTTGAAACCTACTTTTATTTTGTACACTGTAAAAAATGGCCGTGAATTTAACGGTAAAAGACTGTAAAATGCTACAGTAAAAACCTGTTAAATGGTTAACAGTAAGTTCAACTACTATATATGGCGGTGAAAAACTGTATTGGACATTTTACGGTAGTATACCGTTTTTGGAAGTGAAAAAAACGTAAAATTTACAGTGAATAACTGTAAGTTGACATTGCCAAACTATGTTTCTTCTTAGTTTTTTTAAAATCAGTTTGTGCATTAGGGTTGTATGTTACGTCTGATGTTGTTAAATTAATGTTTATTGCATTATTTCAGTTTTATGTGTGTTACCATGATGGTGTTTAGTGTTCGTGTGAATCACACTGTGCACCTTCCATATATGTTAATATTTAAAAGCTGCTTGTGATGGGCTTTGGTTTACCATGTGACTTTTTTATCACCACCTTTTGGTGGTTATCAGTGTATTACAAAGGTACAAAACAGATTTCAGTACTTCAGTAGGTTGAGGTATATTAACATTATATCAGTTAATGAAATTATGGTATTTAAATGTAAATTGAAGTTAAAACCTTAAAACTTAAAACATTCCTACTGTATTTTTTTTTACTTATTTTATGGCATTTTTAATGTAAATTTTACAGAATTTTGTACAGTGTATACACTTGCAATATCAACAAAATGTTGTGCTTTTGTGAAGTAAAGAAAGCATAACGCATGCGCTTTCTGCTGTCTCAGTCTCTGTGAACTGGAGCAGTCATGGAGAACTAAAACTCAGACTCTAGGCTACTGGTCTCACAGACATGAAAAATATATCTATAGAAAGCTTGAAATGTCTACTTTAAAATGAAACAAAGGCTCTCTGATTATATAATCCACATAAAAGGTGCATTTCTCTCTGAAGGCACATCCTGTACTGTTGAGATGGTGAGTCAGCATCATCAGCTTCGTCTTGGTAGCGGACTATGACTCAAAGTTTAACACAAAATAAACAAAGTTTATTAATGAATAATTAACGTATCTCTTTGCTATTTTTCCCAACACATCATTACTTTTGCTGCTGCTTTGTGGCAAGCTTTATGCATACACTTGAGAGTGGAATAGGCTATAAATTAAAGGCTCATATGGTTTAGTTCCACCTTTCTGGGCCTTGAATGTGGTAGCTGCGCTGCTGTCTATTCAGGGTCAGAAAGCGGATTTCATCAAAAATATCTTAATTTGTGTTCTGAAGATGAAAGAAGGTCTTGTGGGTTTGTAACGACATGAGGGTTAGTAATTAATGACAGAATTTAAATTTTTTGGTAACTATCCTGTTAATATAAATGTGTGCTTAGTCAAGAGCACTGCATGTTTGACTACTAGTCGGCTAGAAAAATTAGTTGGGGGCAGCCATAATGAATGAATTACTAAATTAATTAGTGAATTTATGTCAGTAACATTGTCTTTAGATTGTGACCAGGTGTTCCAACTTGTATCAGTAACCTATAATATGTTCACAGTAAAGTAGTTTGTATGTTCGGGAAATGTTTTATGCAGCGGCTTCGGACTCTCATTCATTCCTGTAATTTTCTCCATCCTCAGTGTGCTGCTTAAAGCCTTAAACAGACAAATGAGGAAAATCTGAGACCATGAGTCATTTTTCCTAACCGTATTAGCAGTTTTTACAGGGCGATAATACCCACAATGCAGCAGGATTTAACAAATGGTATCAGAGGGGAAGGAGGCCAGAGCCTCTTTTCTTCTCTTAATTTTTGTGTGGAGGGATTATGTGAATGGAAATGGGATGTAAGGAGGACTTTATAACACAGGGAGGAGAGAACTGTCAGTACAGCTCTTGTGTAACCGATTAGTGGTAGAAATTAATGTAGTCCTTTCATCCAAACCTTTTAAAGCTGGCTCAAGGGACACCAACCCAAGTAAAACTAATTTGATGAATAAAACGTAATGCGGCGTGAAGTGCTTAGGAGAGGCAGGCCGTATTGGGCTGACTTTATCTCCCCACATTACATTCAATTATAAATAAAACGCCACTGAAAACCACCCTAGAGTGCTGGAGGAAAAAGGCAAGCTTTAAAGCGCTCTCTTTCTTTTTCCTTTTTCTTCCCTCTTTTACTTAATAATTTCTTTCCATCTCCCTCCTCATTTTTTCTTGTCTCTCTCTCAATCTCATGCTCAAGCTGTCTACACTTGTTTCTTTTAAATGACTGTACATGCAGTTCTCTGCTTATGTTATCCTTTTAACTCACAACACGCCTCTTGAATGTTATTCTTATTGATCTCCAGGCTGTCATTTGCACTTCATTTCTTTTGTGTCGTTGACTTTAATCACTCCAATGATGAGCCCTTCATTCTGTTATGGTTAGTCACCTCAGATGACAAAACTGATTTTTTTTTTTTTTTGAGAACCTCACTTACAGTACAGTAGTGGGACAGTAGAATACAGAATAGTAGAATACTACAGTAAAATCGCAAACCTCACTTACTACTTAACACTGTTGTGCAGCATCAGTCCAATGAATTATTGAACAAATGGAACGTCTTAGGGCTCTGTGACAAACATGAAGTATTATCTTCATGTCAGCATGTATAAATTGTGATGCCCCAGTGTTATTGTTGCAGGCATTTGTGTATAAGAAAGCTTAGTGTGCAGCTTTTAGTCTTTGTTTGTGTTGTTGCTTTGAGCTATCAGAAGTTGACTCTGGGGAGTTATTTGGTAATTAGTTTATCAGGATTATTAGCCATATAATAATTGGGAAAATTTAGCAGCCGAATATTATTAATATATCCCAGTCAGTGTAAACAGGACCCCAACAAGCACGGGGATCTTGTATCATCTTGAAGGCATCAACATTTGCAGATACGACTTGGGAGTATCGTACTGGAATATATTGGCTAATATAAATGTTTTTTTGTTTTTTTTATTCATTTATCAGTATCAGTTATAATTACATACACTAACATTCAAAAGTTTGGGGACGGTAAGATTTTTCATGTTTTAAAAGATGTCTGCTCACCAAGTAATATTGTGAAGCATTATTTTAAATAACTGTTTCATTTTAATATATTTTAAAACCTAAATGTGATGACAAAGCTACATTTTCAGCAGCCAGAAATCAGAAATCATTTTTAGATGCTGAATATCCATTTTTCATAACATACGTTATAAAGTTGTGATGCCTAATTTCAACTGTAGCATTTAAAACTATTAATTTTATTGTAGCGTGTATTATTTTTTACATTTCTTAAGCCAAAAATGAAAATAAATAAATAAATAAAAAATGTACTCATCCTCAAGCCATCGTAGGTGTATATGACTTTCTTCTTTCAAACAAATGCAATTGGAGTTATGTTAAAAAAAAATGTCCTGGCTCTTCCAAGCTTTATAATGGCAGTAAATGGCTGTTGAGATTTTGAAGTCTAATAAAGTGCATCCATCCATCATAAAAAGTATTCCACACAGCTCTGTGGGGTTAATAAAGGCCTTCTGAAGTAAACTGATGCGTTTGGGTAAGAATATCCGTAATTAAAACTTTATAAACCGCAATCTCTCACTTCCGCTAACTGATGTACGCGTGTACTCAAGACAGTGGCATGTAGGTGAAAGTTGTGATGAATTAGAAGTACAAAATGAGAGTTTGTGAAGAAAAATGTTGGAGGATTTCTATATAAGCCAAGAGGAGATTGATTTTCCTTAGCTGTAAACAAAACGTGGTTCTCACAGGACTAGCATTTTCTCACTGGAGCTTACACTACGCCTACGTCCTAACAGCCATTCACTGCCATTGTAAGCTTGGAAGAGCCAGGACATTTTTTTAATATAACTCTGATTGTATTTGTCTGAAAGAAGAAAGGCATATGCACCTAGGATGGCTTGAGAGTGAGTAAATCATAGGGTAATTTTCATTTTTGGCTTAACTATCCTTTTAAACGGTTCAAACGATCCCAAATGCAGCTGTAAACAGTCGATCAAAGGGTGTTTGATCTTCCTTGCATGTTCACTTTGCATAGACTGGATTGGAACTTCTGCAGTGATGTAGGATGATTTTGAAATGATTTTTGAAGTTGAGGGAGAAAATACGATTTTTTCGACATACCCTAACTATCTTGAACCAGAATACACAGCATTCAGAATACACAGAGAGAGCAAGACAAGACGAGCATTTGAGATTAAAAGTATTTAAATTTTATTATTTTAATGAAAATAACCGATCGTTTTGCTAGATAAGACCCTTCTTCCTTGGCTGGGATCGTTTGAGGCTGCATTTAAACTGCATTTTGAAAGTTCAAACTCAGGGCACCATAGAAGTCCATTATATGGAGAAAATGCTGAAATGTTTTCCTTTAAAAAACATAATTTCTTTACGACTGAAGAAAGAAAGACATCTTAGATGACAAGGGGGTGAGTACATTATATGTGAATCTTCACTCTAAAAACTGCTGGGTTAAATACAACCCAGCGCTGGGTAAACTATGGACAAACTACAAAATATGGTTGTTTTTAACCCAGCAGTTTTTAGAGTGTTTGTTTTGAAAATGGACGACTTCTTTAACAGCATATCAGCATCAACCAAAATTTTAATATTGTGCATTTCTAGTACTTTCAGCTCTGTCCAAAACATTTTGTCATATTTAAAATCTTTCCATAGATTTACACAGAATTATCAAACTGTCAGTGCAGGACATGTGAAAAAAAAGTGTGATTGGACTATTGGCTTTACTAAAGACAATAGAGACCTGTAACTCTTTCTACCCGTTCTGTTTTTAATTCTGAAACTTTGACTGTACACCTCTTAAGAAAGAGCATTCGATGAGTATTCAGTCAAGCAGGGATTTTTTTCAGATGATAATGATTTGTATTTACTGTATAGCCAGTGGTTACATCATGGCTGAGTTTTATCATGGGTTATGGTAGGGGTTTGCTCCAGATGTCTGTATGGCTACTGATAAATTCTCTTAACTGCTGGGATAATGGTTTATGGTAGATTTAAATGAGTCTTGGCCCCAGTGTGGTGCAAAGAGAGTTCATTCACTGTGGCTGGTTGAAGGAGTGTGCAGTGTTTTCAAAAAGTACTTTTCGAACCAGACTGTCTAGACAAGGTAATTACCCATCTACCCTGCACATCACTCATGTGTTCTCCACAGCTCGTGCTGACAAGAGCTTTTTTTGAACGTTTTACGGAATGTTTCTATAAAAAATATATTCTGCAAGTCAAGTGTAAAAAGGATGTTTATGAAACATCAAAATGTGTCAGACTTGGGGTCTGATTTCAGCTAACTGTCCAATGAAAGCATATACAGAATGAAATTTGCAATTAAGCACAGAAGAGTGCCATTAGAAAACATTGATAGACAAAGAAGCTATTTCCACAGAGAAGACAGAGAGTAACTGTCTTCTGTTTATATATTTTAAAATGTAATTTATTAATGTGATATCAAAGCTGAATTCTCAGCAGCCGTCACTCTGGTCTTCTGCATCACGTTCTAATATGCTGAAGGTTACATACACATTGCAGGATCATCAAAATGTTAATTATTTTACCAAAATAAGAGGGATCATACAAAATGCATGTCGTTTTTTGTTTAGTACTGACCTGAATAAGATATTTCACATAAACCATGCTTACATTTAGTCCACAAGAGAAATTAATAGTAAATTTATAAAGATGACCCCGTTCAACAGTTTACATACTTGATTCTTACTTTGTTGTTACCTAAATGATCCATAGCTATGTTTTTTTTTTTTTTTTTGTGATAGTTGTTCATGAGGCCCTTGTTTGTTGAATTGCCTGCTGTTCTTCAGAAAAGTCCTTCAGGTCCCACAGTTTTTTTGGGTTTTCAAATTTGTGGAGAATTTTTCTGAAGAGCAGCAGGCGGTTTAACTGTTCAGGACAAACAAGAGACTCAAGAGCAGCTATCACTGTTAAACACACACACACACAGCTTTGATCATTCAGGTAACAACACTTTTTATTAAGAATAAAGTGTATGTAAACGTTTGAACATTTTTATGAATTCAATTATTATTTTCTCTTGTGGACTATATGTAAACGTCTATGTGAAATACCTTATTCAGGTCAGCACTAAATAAAAAATAACATTCATTTTATATGATCCCTCTTATTTTGGTAAAATAATTTTGCAGATTCTGCAAGGTGTATGTAAACTTTTGACCTCAACTGTATGTGAAATGCACGTTCAATATCTAAAGTAATCCTCCACATAACATTAATAAACACTTGCTTATGAATCATTCAGATTTGCGGTTTGGTCAGCAGAGGGGGCAATTTCTCACATTTAGAGCAGCATCCACATATAGTATAGTACATGTCCTCTTAAAATGGCACTGTATCCCAAACCACCTTGCACATATTACCTGATTAAGAACCAGGCTGCCAATATAACTGCTGAATCTCTTTAAGCTTTTTAGTTTTGTATATACCTTGCAAACGATCTGAGCTGTTTCCATTTAGTTCTCTGGGTGGGGTATAAACTGCACAAATAAAAGAACTGTATTGCAGCGTTCATTGTGATTGACTTCCTGAGTTGGATTAGCTAAAGTTTACATAGGGATTTGTTAACCATTTCTTAACTATGTGTCAACATGCTAGTGCTTGTCAGGTCATTCACTGTATTGGCTGTGTCCACTGCACTCATGTAGATTAATGTGTCAGCATTGTTTGGACCTGAGAGACTCTGGGCTGATTTGTCATTGTCAGGAAGCATAACACTAAATCTCTAAATCTCATGGAGGGCGCTGATTTATTCATGATTGCTGTAACCTTTGGAATTGGTTAGTTTTCTGCATTAATTGGTCATAAAATGTCATCTGATCTGCTAACAATACAAAAACAATAATCTTTCATGTCTTTATTGAAAACATCCCATTAAGCATCCACAGTGGTGTGGTAAAAGTAATAGAATTTTACCTTGTTACCTGGAGGACCTTTTTTTTTTTAAATTAGTTGTTCATGAGTCCCTTGTTTGTTCTGAACAGTTAAACTGCTCACTGTTATTCAGAAAAATTCTTTCAGGGCCCTCACATTCTTTATTTTTCCAGCATTTTCTGCATGTTTGACCCCTTTACAAGGGTGACTGTGTGATTTTTGAGATCTCAAAGATTACAAAGGGTGAAAACATTCACTGATATTTAAGAAGAAAAAAAAAACACATTAAGAGGGATGTAAACTTTTGGGGAATTGCACTTATTTTGTATTCTCAGTAACATGTAAGTCTTCTGTAGCTTTTAAAAGGGCAGTACTAAATGAAAAATATGGTATTTAAAAAAAATACACGATTGTCCTATTCAGAAAGTTCAAAAAAGTAAAAAAAAAAAAACAAAAAAAAACAACAACAAAAAAAGTTAAAATTCAGTGATTCACATACTTTTTCTTGCTACTGTATATTACACAGAAAGATCTAGATCTTTACCTGCTGTAAGGAAATTAGTCACAGGATGGAATAAGGCCCCACCTTGTATTTTTTTTTCTCTCACCTTCCTCTCTATTGCTCTAAAATTTGTGACCCTGGACCACAAAACCAGTCATAAGCATACTTTTTTTTAAATAAATAAGCTTTCCATGGATGTGTAGTTATTTTTAAAAATCTGGAATCTGAGGGTGCAAAAAAATCAAAATATTGAGAAAAGCACCTTTAAAGTTGTCCAAATGAAGTTCTTAGCAATGTATATTACTAATTAAAAAGGAAATGTATAAAATATCTTCATGGAAAATGATCTTTACTTAATATCCTAATGATTTTTGGCATAAAAGAAAAATCGATAATTTTGACCTGTATAATGTATTGTTGGATATTGCTACAAATATACCCATGCTTCTTATGACTGGTTTTGTGGTCCATGGTCACATTTGTGCTTGAATTCTCTGTATCTGTTTTTCAATCATGTAGTTCTCAGGTCAAGTAAAGTGGCTCATGTACTGTACATCCCTATGTAGTGAGTGTTGTAAAATCTGGCCGTGCTTCTGAATTGTAGAATCTATTGAGCAATCTGAGGATTTGTTTGTTGGCTCTGGCACTCTGCGACCCACTTGCCCTGACAGCTGTAGCAGACCTTTGATATTCATCTAGTGTGTTGACTAACCAGTCCTCAGTCATACAAAGTGCAGTCGACCGCTACAGGAATTTCAAGACGCTGTACCAAAGCTTAACTAAGAATACACTGGAGTGTGTGTTTCTAGTTGTGTTTATTTTTGAGTCATTCTACAATTGTGGTAACATTTCTGTTTGGAAATTGTTACAAAAAATGAAACTCATCAACCCTGCATAAACTTTCCCAAGCTACTGTACATGAATTATATATTATTGTATATCTTCTTTCTCACGTCAGGTTAGGTTACCATGGAAGCCTGTTTCCACCACTGAATAAACTTTATTAAAAAAGTAATTGTGACTTTTTATCTCACAATTCTGACTTTTTTTTTCTCAGAACTGCATGATACAAACTCGCAATTCTGACTTTTTTCTCAGAATTGTAAGATATAAACTCACGATTCTAAGAAATAAACGCACAATTCTGAGATAAAAACTTGAAATTCTGACTTTTTCTCAGAATTGCATGATATAAACTCGCAATTGCAAGTTATAAGCCAGATTTGTGAGACCCAAACTCACAATTCTGAGGAAAAAAGTTGCAATTCTAAGAAATAAAGTCAGAATAGCAAGATGTAAACTCACAGTTCTGACTTCTTTTCTCAGAATTGAGATAAATATAGCAAGTTATTAAATCAGAATTGTGAGATATAAACTTGCAATTCTGAGAACATATCAGTCTTTTTTCTCCCTCAAAATTAGACTTTATATATTTCAATAGTGAGAATTGCGTGTTTATATCTCACAATTCTGAGAAAAAAGTCAGAATTACGTGTTTAAATTTCACAATTCTGAGGAAAAATTCAGAATTACATGTTTATATCTCACAATTCTGAGAAAAAAGTCAAAATAGCATGTTTATATCTCACAATTCAAAGACAAAAGTCAGAATTGCATGTTTATAGCTTATAATTTTGAGAAAAAAGTCAGAATTACGTGTTTATATTTCACAATTCTGGGAAAAAAGCCCTTATTATGTGTTTATATTTCACAATTCTGAGAAAAAAGTCAGAATAGCGTGTTTATATCTCTCAATTCAAAGAAAAAACGTCAGAATTGCGAGTTTATGTCTCACAATTCAAAAGAAAAAAGGTCAGAATTGTGAGTTTGTATCACGCAATTGTGAGGGGAAAAAGCCAGAACTGTGAGATAAAATGTCACAATAACCTTTTTTTTATTAAGTGGGGGAAACGGGCTTCAGTAGGTTAAACTAAGTGATTGTAAGAACAAAAAAAACTAATTTCCATGTTTGTTAGTGATGCTGCTCCTCAGTAAATCTAATGGAAACAGTAACACTCGTGTGTTTACGCAAAAATATGTAACAATATGTAACGTATTCAGTCAGTGGCACTGGCATGGCATTTAGTCTATGAAATGTGAAGTGTTTTTCCATAAAGGTCATTTTGGTGTTTATGTATTTCAGTACACTAGATGACAAATGACAAAATGGCATTGGAAAACTTCTCCAGTGATCCAAACAAGCACCTTGTAAGCCAATCATATAATGGCCCTGATGTCACTAAATCACTTTCAGATATTTACGTCAGCCAGTCACCATTTGCAGATACCATAGAAATCATAGAGTGGTGGTGTAAAATAAATCACAGCTGTTGCATAAGTGTCCAAGATCTCTCGAAAAACAGCTGTTTTTTGACATGCAAACATAATTATAACATGACAATCTTTTTTTTTTTTCAAAAGCAATTTGTTAAGGAATTTTATTTTGACATCTTCCCCTTGGGAATGGACTCTGACACTACTAATATGAAAATACACTACATTTTAGCATTAAATCAGGAAATGTCTCCACTGATTCACACGAGTACCCGGTAACCCAATCATATAATAATGTCACTGCGTCATTTTCAAAAATTTACCTCAGTCAGTCACAATTTGCATATACCATAGAAATCAATGAGTAGTGGTGAAAAATGAATCACAACTGTTGCTTAAGTGTTTAAGGGCACTTAATAAACAGCTGTTTCTTCGGTAATAGATATCAGAAGGGAAAAAAATGCACTAGGGGCATTTCCTTTGAGGAGGCAAGGGAGGCTGTCAAGAAATGGGATGAGAAAAAAAATCGTAGTATACAAATGAAAACAACGCAAATATTGCAAAAATATGACATAAAAAAGCATATAAATCACTTGTTTTTCTAAAGTAAAATTGTGCAACATTGAAGCTAACAGATAAAGTGCAACTATAAAAACAAAAAATTTAGTAGCACCATGTGCGAGTGTCCCGATCAACATATTTGTGTTTGCGCTTCAAAGGATTCTATGTGTTTTTACAACGTTGAGTAATGTATCACAGACATCTCACAAATCGTTTCATAAACAAAGTGTAGATAGAGTGTAAATAAGAGATTGACTGTGCAGTGTAGAGAGCTTCATTGATTATAATGGAACTTTGTGAGATTGCGATGAACTAATATGAGTGACAGCTTTTAATGATTTTTAGGGGAGTTTGTAAATGAGATATTGATTTAATACAACAGTTAAATAAACATGAAGTTAATATTAGGTGACTTACATTGTCTGACTATAACACTATTGCCTGATTTTGCTCTATTTTGTCATCAAAAATAGTCTGAAACAAGTCACAACTGAGCCGCTGCGCATCTCCATTCAAACACAGCGGTGTTTTGTTTATGAAAGAACGTGCTTTTTTTAATGAATCTAGTGAGTCAGTGAATCAGTTTCCCATTCATAAAGACAGTCACTTGCTTTATTCCTGAATGAATCCGCAAAAGAATCAAATGAATGATTCAGTAATTAAATCTGTGACTTGCTGCCACCTACTGACAGCTTTAGTTTAATTTTTAAAGTATCTTTTCAGTTATTTTAATCATGTAATATTTCTATATTCAACATTTTATATTTAAAACATTAATCTCATCATGAGTTTATGAATCTGATTGCACTCATGCCACCTCTGAGTCTCATTAAACATATGAAAATACACCTACAAGCCACTTTTGTGTTCTGTGTGTAGTACAAATTAATATTGTTATTACTTATTTCATATGATTGGTAACTTATTCTTATTTCACATGTTCTTATTCTCTTGTTTTAATTTGAATTTTTAAAAAGCTTTAAAAATATTAAAAATATTGAAAATCTGACAAAAGATACTTTTAATAAAGTCAGAAAACCGCCATTACAAAGGTAAAAACAAAATTCCACTGTAAATCACTTTAAGGAGTCAAATATCACCTCGTAATGGGAAGGCTAATTTTTTGATCAGATTTTTTGATTATTGATTAAAAGGTGCTCCTGAAATTTTGACTGTGCTCCTAAATTATTTAAGAGAAAAAGAGAAAAGTAAGTGTAAATCGTGATAAATCGTGTTTCTTGTGTTTGTGCATGTTCCACATTCGCAAATCAGTCTGAATGAACAATATAATGGCGTTAACGGGAAGACTAACTTAGTTAGTACACAATTTACACACTCATATATCACTGTAAAGTCAAAGTCAAATTGGAAATGGCTTGAAAAAATGATCTGTTGTTTTTTTTTAGTGAGCTTGTTGAAATTAAAGATACATCTGGGCTCTGATGACTGATGATCCGAAAATAAGTATGTTATGAAAAACAATAGTTGAACATCAGTTCATTAATAAAACATAAATTGTTTAAATAAATTATTTAAATAATATAAAATGCTTTAAAAACACTAAACTGATGAGATTTCTACTTGGTTTTAAAGAAGAAGTCCACTTCCAGAACAACAATTAACAAATAATTTACTCACCCCCTTGTCATCCAAGATATTCATGTCTTTCTGTCTTCAGTCGTAAAGAAATTATGGTTTTTGAGGAAAACATTTCAGCATTTTTCTCCATATAATGGACTTCAATTGTGCCCCCGATTTTGAACTTCCAAAATGTAGTTTAAATGCAGCTTCAAAGGGCTCTAAATGATCCCAGGCGAGAAAGAAGGGTCTTATATAGCAAAACGATCGGTCATTTTTTTTGAAAAATACAAATTTGTGTACTTTTTAAGCACAAAAGCTTGCGTAGCACAAGCTCTCGGGTGCGCGTCCATGGGTCGTTCTTGAACGATTCGTTCATTTTGAACAAATCTTTAATGTGACTCGGGAAGAACGAGTCATCTCGGGGAGTGATTCGTTCAGTCACGCATGCGCAACATCCTATTAGGTTCTGGAATTAGTTCACCTGTTTCGAGTCTTCGGGTTTTTCGAGTCGTTCGTTCATCTTATGGGGCTGTCACGTGATGCTGAATTTGCTAAAATGAATGAAATGACTCTAAAAAAGATTTGTTCATTTTGCTGAACGAGACTCAAAGGTCCAAGTCGGTAAAATGATCCGAACTTCCCATTACTACTACGAATCATGTCTAAGTTCATCATCTGTGTACTCCAGCTAAAAAGGTAGAGTATGGCAAAAAACTCCATCTTATTTTCTCATACGACTTCAAAATCGTCTGACACGTTGTACCTTTTTGTTTGTAAACAGTGTTTGACTTACTTGCTCTTTCTTTGCGCATTCGATTTGTAAACACTGGGTCTGCGGTTTCGCCTACATTCGGTGTGACCTTTTGACATGATTCAATAGTACGTAGCATTGTGAACGCACATGCCAGAACCTGTGCTACACAACCTTTTGTGCTTAAAAAGTATAAGCATTTTTTTCAGGAAAAAAATGACCGATCGTTTCACTAGATAAGACCCTTCTTCCTCGACTTGGATCGTTTAGAGCCCTTTGAAGCTGCATTTAAACTACATGTTGGAAGTTCAAAATTGGGGGCACAATTGAAGTCCATTATATGAAGAAAAATCCTGAAATGCTTTCCTCAAAAAACATAATTTCTTTACGACTGAAGACAGAAAGACATGATGTAACAGTGGGATGAGAGACGAGCGGATCCATCTGCATACTTTTATTATTGGGACGAGACATAGACATGGTCAGGCAGGCAGGGTCAGACAATGGCAAACAGGTGTATGGATGGCGAGACAAGAGTAATCCGTGACAGGCGAGGGTCAATCCAGGGGCGAACGTAATCCGTGTGGGCGAGGCAGTAGAGTGGTCAGACAGGCGAGAGTTCCGATAGGCAGACAACGAGACAGACTTAACGAAACAACAAGGCAAAACAAGAAAACTAGACAGGGTAACACGGAGAAACGCTTTGTAAGAATGCTAGAACAATTCAATACTCGGCCATGTGTGACAGGAAGACCGGGGCTTAAATACTGTCTCTAATTGGGCTCAGGTGATAGGAGCAGTGGCTGATGGGGAATGTAGTCCGGGGTGTAGTGCGACAGTCCGTGTGTGCAAATGGAGTGAGAGCGACATCTGGTGGTGAGTGGTCTGCGGCTCACCGACCAGATCCGTAACACATGAACATCTTGGATGACAAGGGGGTGAGTAAATTATTTGTGAATTGTTGTTCTGGAAGTGGACTTCTCCTTTAATAAATAGAATAGCTTATTAATTACATTGTTAATGTAAAAAAAAACAAAAAAAAAAAACAATATAGATTTTTATTCGGGTAGTGTATGCAATGTTTATTTAATCAAGAAAGTGTGACTAGAAATCTACATTTAATTAAAAAAAATTTGAGGACTTTGCCACCTCATTCCTCATTTCATATATGTGTGTGTGTGTGTGTACTGTTCCACTATTGTTTTTTGTAATTGTAAAACTGAGTAACAGCTTTGTATGTATTGTATGCAGCTTTATATTTGAAAAATGTTCCTTTAAAAACTGTATAAAAACATAATTTAAATTTTATGGCCAGCAGGAAACATTAAATTTAGTGTGACTTTATTTCTAGGAATGCACTCCTGTGTGTAAAGCGTCTCGAGGAAGCTTGTGCGTCATGCATGACAGATCTTAGCATTCATTTTTTACCTTTTCTTTTTCACCTATTCTTTTCATCCCTCCCTTTCCCTCCCCTGCTCAATCTTTCTCAATCATGTAGAGTGATGGAATGAAATAGTCTGTGTGTGTGTGTGTGTGTGTGTGTGACAGAGAGAGAGAGAGAGAGAGAGACTCGTGGCAATGATCAGTGAAAGCTCAAGCCTGTACCATAAACAGTGAATGTCCCAGCCCGCTGGCTGCTGCGGCCCAGCCCTCTGCCTGTCTCAACTGGCCCTCGCGTACTGATAGCTTACCTCTGGAATCATCTGCAATCAACACACACACACACACACGCAGAGTAAAACACACAATTGCTTTACCACAAACAATGTATGCATGTGTGCTTGCTCATGTACACATTTTACGCTTTTGAGCAAACATACAAAAACCTTATATAGTCAACAAACAGTCAAATTTTCAGCCTTTTCTCTGAGTCAGGCTTTATGCCGCCCCATAATCACCTTTCCTCTCTTCTTCTCTCAACACAACAGTTTATTCAGCAGGGTGTAGCCAGCGAGACCTCAGCAGCCATTGTCAAGGTCTGAAAGTGTTAGTGTAAACATAGGCAGCACCGGGAGAGCTAGAGACACAGCCTTGCCCTGTAGTTATGATTTTTTTTTCTATCTAAAGAGTCCCTCTTTCTCTGTAGCTTTAAGGTATGTGTGTTTGGCAGGAACTGGTCGTGCTTAAGGTGTGTTCTAGAGTCTGACAGTTTTGCCAAAGTACGACACACCTGAAAATACAACATGCTTATTTTTCAGCAATTGTGCACATGGTCAAATCTATTGTCTTGTGTTGAAGATGGGGTTATGTATTCATAAAAGGCTTTGTGTATTTATGATTCTGAATTTTTCAACATTTATTTTACTCAATATTTTAGTCATTATTTATCCACTTCTTCTCTTCTTTTAATAATTCTTATGATAGTGTTGTAGTCTTTACAATAGGTTTATGTGAAGAACAGATAGGCTGGCTTTGTTTTGTGTCATGACCAAACACAATGTGCCAGTTTGAAGTTGAAAAGTAGTAGAGTAGTAGAAAAAAATTAAATTGGCTCATCATTTGCTTTCCCTCATGTTGTTCCAAACCCGTATGCTGTCATCCATGCAACACCAAATAAGAATAAAAGCATAAACAACATTATGTACAAAAAACTACTTTAAACATTTAAGATAAATGCATTGACATACAGTTAAGTTCAGAAGTTTACATCTGTAAAATGTTAATTATTTTACCAAAATAAGAGGGATTAAACAAAATGCATGTTATTTTTATTTAACATGATAGATGTTTACATATAGTCCACAAGAAAAAAATAATAGTTGAATTCATAAAAATGACCCTGTTCAAAAGTTTACATACACTTGATTCTTAATACTGTGTTGTTACCTAAATAATTCAAAGCTGTGTTTTTTTTTTGTAGTCATAGTTGTCCATGAGTCCCTTGTTTGTCCTAAACAGTTAAGCTGCCTGCTGTTCCTCAGAAAAATCCTTCAGGTCCCACAAATTCTTTGGTTTATCAGCATTTTTGTGTATTTGAACCCTTTCCAACAAGACTGTATGATTCTGAGATCCGTCTCACTGATGCTACAGAAGGAAACACAATGCATTAAGAGCCAGGGGGTGAAAACTTTTGAATTTGTAGTTCAGGGTAAATTTAATATATTTTGCCTTCTGGGAAACATGTAAGTATCTTTTGTAGTTACTAAAGGGCAGTACCAGATGAACAACAACAACAAAAAAGATATTAGACAAAATAAGACAAATATACAAATCTTTATTCTGTTCAGAAGTTTTCACCCCCTGGCTCTTAATGCATTGTGTTTCCTTCTGAAGTATCAGTAAATGTTTGAACCTTCTGTTGCATATGAGTCCCTCAGTTGTCCTAAATTTGAAAGATGGATCTCAAAATCATACAGTCATTGTTGGAGAGGGTTCAATACACAAAAATGTTGAAAAACCAAAGAATTTGCTGGACCTGAGGGTTTTTTCTAAAGAACAGCGGCAGTACAGTATTAAAGGTGCAATAGGAGATCTTGGAAAATGCTAACTTTAGCCTGATAGCACAGAAAGCGAATGTCCCACCCTTCCTGCAAATCGCTGTCCAAAGCCACGCCTCCCGAACGCATGAACGCACACAGACTAGATGACCAGAGACAACACTACTACAATACACTGTAACACCCATTTGAAATGTTCAACAGCCCAGATAGGGAAACTGTGTGCTGCTAATAGTGCACAGGAGATGAGAAGATGCCGGATTTTCCCCGAGTTTAATAAAACGTCTCATGCGTCGATACACTCATCCACATACTTGGGATTCGAGCAAGGAAAAATGTACACAAGCATGCATCCAACTCAGGTCACAACCAGAAAGGAAATAAATTAAATAAAGAGAGACAGATGTCAGTAGAGCGAGCCATCTCTTCACCTTTCCAGAACGTACAAAGACACATTATGCACATCCGCAGTTATCAGCCTGCCACAAAACTACCGTAAATGCTCTAGTGGCCATTACAACATCATATGCCATTAACCCTGATAGTTAATAAAAAATTTTACAATACCAAGAAGGAAGATCAGGTTGTTGACTTTTGCCTGCCATTCTCGCTCTGTCTGCGCAGCGTACACGAACGCGCTGATGACGTGTGCTGTCTGCGCGAACAGGGTGCGCAGAGGTATGCAAATACACATGTTGACAGGCAGGTACGTCAGCCTATCGTAATGTTCAGACCAAACATTTTGATTGGACGAACATTTCTTGGTCCTACGCCTTTCACAGAATATATAAATATATATAAATACATTTAGACCACTTAACTTAATGATTCCTGTTGGGAAGAGACTTTCAACCAGCATAACAAAACATGTTTCTGAAAACAATCACCTATTGCACCTTTAAGAATTAAGCGTATGCAAGCTTTTGAATGGGATCATTTATATAAATTCAACTATTGTTTTTTCTTGTGGATTATATGTGCATATTTTAAGTGATCTTATTCAGGTCAGTATTAATTAAAAAAGACCATGTATTTTGTATGATCCCTCTTATTCCGGTAAAAAAAAAAAAAATAACATTTTGCAGATTCTGCAAAGGTGTATGTAAACTTTTGACCTTAACTGTATATGACATACAGCATTAGAGTCTTTATAATGAGTTATGTTGTGAGTTTTGTTTGTATAAATTTCTTTATTTAGGTTGATTGAAAGATATTAATATTTTGAGCTTTAATTAAACCAGTTGATTTAGATGTAACCATTTTAGGTAAACTTTTTTTTCTTCAGTGTATACAAACTATGTCACAACTTTGAAATATATATTTTGTGACAAATGCAGGGAAATAGTAAATAAGTGAACAGTGTTGAGAAAAAAAAAAGAAAAGTATACAGTGAATGGAGAGAAAAGGAATCAGTTGTTTCAACCCTCAGGCTAAATGTATCCATCTGTCAGCTCAGAAAAACAAAAAGGACAGTTAAAACCACCTGCAGCTAAACACTGAATGCTTTGTAGTGATTACAGTAAAGGCTTGACTTTACCTGGAGCCCAGTCTGTCTGTATGACCGCTAGGTCTACCATGGTGTTGTGCTGAAGGGCACATCAATCTCCGCAAGACACACGAAAAGTGTTTTTCTCAGGACACACGTTTATCAAATGTCAGTAGTGAAATATAACTTCTTTTACTTCTATTTTAAAATCTCTACACTCTTGAAAATAAAGTTCACTATTTACTATTCTCTGAAATGTTCTTTGGCGAACCAGAAGTGGTTCTTCAATGGCATTGCTGCAAAAACAACGTTTTGTCAGATTTCCCAGATCTCTCTGGTAGCTGAACATTTTGAAAACAAATAAAAAATGTGAAACCTTTTTTTTTATATTTCTTAAGTCTGTATACTGTAAACAGGCACGATGCAACAGGTTTCTGGTAAAAATGCAAAAACGCAGTTTGATGCGGCACAGTACCAACCAATCAGAACATATTCAGTGTTTAATTATGCATGATTTTAAACCAATGGTATTTCACTGTGGGTGGGACTGCCTGACGCAATAACATGGAAATTGAAACCAAGTGGTCAATAAGCAAGACCAAAACTCAAATTAACTTTAAGACATTTGATTGCTTTTCAGTTTATTTTATTTTATACATTCCTCAGTTTATTCAGTTTATTATTATGCACCAATACATGATGCAATACTTGCAAATTGGTTTTAAATAAAGAAAGCTGATAGCTTGATTCAACTGGATGGACAATTGTAAAAATCACAGCCTTTCATACCATGACTGATGGAGAGTCAATTGTGAAAGATGCTTGTAAAATATGGAATGGTGCCAACACATTTCAAAGAGCAAATGTTTTGAGGTTTTAAAGCCTTGTGTTTGCTGCCAGGCTCTCTCTTGTCTTCTGAGGTTTCATCAGCCTGGAAAATAAAGACATCCCCTCTAGGCTTTTCATTAAAATCTATTTACTTAAAATGGCAAAAGAGAAAGACAGGGGGAGTAAAAGAAAATCTGATGAGCGGAGGGAATTGCCTCTAAGCTTAGCAAACATTACATTGGCTTGTGCATAAAGGAGGCGACCTAAAGAAAAATGGTGGCAGTTTTTGGCAGGGAGCGAAGCTGGGGGGTCTGGGGTCAATGGCGTGAAATTGTGAATCACTGAGCAGATAATGCACTTAGTAAGGGTTTGCAGATGTAGAAACAAAAGATGTGTCACTTCCTGTTTTTGTACAGTTGAGTGATTTTTGTGCATGCTTTCGCAAACTGCATTTCCTAGTCTTTTTCTTTGCTTTGAGTTTATTACATTATTTTACTTATTGCCCCCATTATTTTTTCTCAGCTTTTCTGTTCACCATCCACCCTATTTTTCAATGCGGAAGTAAGATGTTTTCTGGTAATGTGTTAGACGTCCGGTTCATAATCCGCCATAGGGAAATAATGAGAAGAATATCGAAGTGCAGTAAACGGTAAAACAGTTTGCACTACAAACCACTGTGTTCATAATTAAGATAATACATTAAAATAATATGGTAAGACACACCAGTTTGCAATATCAAGCAGTAAAACAAGCTTTTTGTGCAGCTAAAAATAGCTGGAAGTGGATGAGACCGGAAGCCAGACACAAAAAAATGTAAAAATGGCTGCACCCATTCTTATGGGAAAAATAAGGTGAATAGCATTCCCTAGTAGATTCCCCTGTAGAGTCTAATATGTATTTCTCTAGAAATGTTATCATTTATCTGTCACTGTTTTCCTCCATACAAGCATTACGTTATTGTGTGTGTGTGTGTGTGTGTTTTGCAGGAGAGAAGGTGAGGGTGTGCGGGTGTTTTGGGACAAACTCAGAGAACCGTCTTTCACTTCCCGTTGGAATCCTTTTTCTGTTGACTATCCTTTCGCTACATTCACCTATCACCCTGTCAAGAGTGCCAATGAGGAGCTGGGCCGCCTCTGTGATGTAAGTATTACAATGCAACACAGAACACTTTTATCACAGTCAGGTCTCACGCTGTACCTTTGACTTCTTTTTAGACTTAGTAACGACAAAACCCAACTATTGTATGAGATCACTTAGCCATTCTCAAATGCTGTTACTGACAAGTATTACAGAGGCACTGATAGAGTTCTCGCAGAGGTTGAGTAAGAATCTACAGTTTCTTGAAAGTCGACTTTGAAAGAAATGACGCGTTCAGTTAACACGCATGGTGCGATATTTATTTCACTACACGGTAAAGAAAGCACAGAGGCTGAGGCAAGGTTACTTAAGGCAGCGTTTCTCCATCTGGGTTTCGTTCCAAAGCCATGGGGTCAGGAGAAATTTCCTGAATTAATCTTAAAACCAAAAACCATGGCATGAAAACTATTGACTTAAGTTATTGATTGAAAGGCTTACAAAGAGGCTTAGCAATGCACTGGCAGTGGAAGGTTAAACAAGTTGAATTTCAAGTTTATAGTTTATCTGAGTACATACATACATGTAATTTCCTGCCAATAAAAACACTCAGGTTGTAAAGGGCCAAGCACTGAAAGTTGTTAATTTAGATGTAACAATGATTATAGTTTACTGTATATGCCATTGGCAAAAACTAAGTCTATTATCAATTTTTTTTTCATCATTTTCTTATGTGTGCAGGTTTCTTCTTTGTATGCATAAAAGGAACCTTCTTTGTTATTTATATCTGTATTCCTCTTGAGAAACAGAAATGTTTTAAAAAGAGTACTTATGGAAATATTATACTTTAAAAGAATATACTTAAGTGTGAACTGAATGTAATGTTTTCAGACTTGTGAATTGCAACTAAATGAAAATGCATTATCATTTAAATGTATGGTAAATTCAATTAGCTGAACATTAGAGTGATTTTTTTTTTTTTTTACCCGTAAGTAGTTTATCCTTACATATATTTATATATAATATATATGTAATCTTTTGACTACTTCTGTTGTCTTTTAAATATTTTGTATTGCTAAATGTACTGAGTATTTATGGTAAACTAAAATATAAATATTACATAATGTCATTTTTATTGTTATGTATTTGTATATCTATGATCCTGGACCACAAAATCAGTCTTAAGTAGCACGGGTATATTTGTAGCAATAGCCAAAAATATGGGTCAAAATTATAGATTTTTCTTTTATGGCAAAAATCATTAGGATATTAAGTAATGATCATGTTCCATTAAAATTTCCTACCATAAATATATCAAAACTTATTCTTTGATCAGTAATATGCATTGCTAAAAACTATATTTGGGTAACGTTTAAGGCGATTTTCTCAATATTTAAATTTTTTTGCATCCTCAGATTCCAGACTTTCATATAGTTGTATCTTGGCCAAATCAATAGAAAGCTTATTTATTCAGCTTTCAGATGATGTATAAATCTTAATTAAAAAAAAAGACCCTTATGACTGGTTTTATGGTCACATATATTTGTATTTATGCATGTTTATAATGATCAGGTTGCGATTTAGTACATTTAAATACATTTAGTGCATTTTATTATTGCATTTAAATGTATTATTGAATAAGACACTACAGCTAAAATTATGATCAAGTACTTTACATAGAATATAAGTCATGATATTAGAAGAATATTAGTCGACATATCAAAATAAGTGTATATAATTTAAAATGCACTGTGAAGTGCATAACAACGTATTACTAAAACTATAATTTAAAATGTACTTTAAAAGTGTACTTAAGCAAGTAAAAAAAAACATTATCTGCAAACATTATCTTATGTTATGATGATCTTTTTGGAGTTGGGGGCCCCAAGGACAATTTTATGCTATGATAGTATTCACTGTTTTAGAAAAAGACTTAAACGCTGATTTAAGGCCATATTATTTAATTGCAGTATTATTAAATAATTAGTAGTAAATAAAGTAGTATTTTAGGCATCTGTATAGATCACATTCAAATAATCTGAGCTGCAAAATCTTGCAATTATATATTTTTTTGTCCCTGGCTCACTTATTGTGGCCATGGGGTCCAGGACAATCTGCTGTCCTTTAAGTATGCATGTAGTTCAAGATGTGAGCGAGGGATCTTATGCAGGTGACCACACAGATCGCATAACCAGTCATTTGGACTTTGGGGGTGTCTAATCCCACAGTCACATTCCCATTCCTCACATTCCACCCCGCCTACAGAGGTCCACAGCAGGTTCAACAAAAATGAAGAACGGTAGATAAAAAAAGAGAAAACATAAACATGAATGTTTTGACAAGCAGAAACCGGCAACCTGACAAACATGAGTTGAGTCAAATAAGTTTCCAAAAGATGCTTTTGCTGTGTTTTAGTATTGAATAAATGACTTTTCCATATTTTCCTTCATCGTTTAGATTCAAAACTTCAGGGAGCAGCTGAATTTGGCAGCACAGAAAGCCCACAGCAAGAATCCTGTGCCTGGGAAAGCCAACGGGGTTCTTGTGCTGAATCAACCCATCCTAATCGAAGCATACGTGGGTCTGATGTCTGTCATAGGCAACCAAAACAAGCTGGGCTATTGCTTGGCACGAGGCAATATTGGTTTCTGAGTTTTCCAATGAAGGTTAACACTAAGTCAATCTCTTATACCAGCTGAGCGTGTGTAATTTATACTTCTATAAGATTCTGTAAGGAAATTTTAAATCAAGGGAAATGTATCCTAAAACACATCAAACCATTTAGTCTCATCTAGTTATATTGCCCCAAAATCTTTTAAATAACAATGTCAATCAGTCATTTGCTTTGGGCTGTGTCATAACATACAAAGTATGTTCTCCCTCCTCCTACGACTTCCTGTAGAAATCTTGCTTTTCGTTTTCTGTTTTAGTTATTACTCTTCAGAAACTGATTCATCGCTGTGTCATTTGTACAGTGCCTTTCCTTTCTTTCTGTATTTATGCTGATATTCTACCTCGTCGCAAGGCTTCTTACAGGGCAATTGATGCATGAAGGTACTCAAGTCATATTTGTTTGAAGGGTTAGGGTTTATTATTACAGTAAGACACAGTGCTGGATTTTCCCTCATTGTGTAATTATGACATTCACTCAGTCGTCTTGATTTGTTTCTACAGCAGAATGTCAAACATGTTGTGAAGTCTTTTTAAAAATAAATGCTAATACAGAAACTTGGCTCATTAGTGCTGAATACAATATATTTTCATGAACTACAATTAGGAGTAATTCAAACAAAAGTGCGCCTGATGTGTGCTTCATTTATCTGAATAGTCCACACTGTTTTGATTTATGGGGCATTTCTAAGGTGGGGCAAGTGGCCAATGTAACAATGTATTGTTAAAAATACATGTACATTTTCAAAATGTACTGCATTTGTGTAAATTATACATTTAACGTAATGTATATTGTCCCCTTGTGGTGTGTGCACACCAAAAGCGAATTTTAACGCATTCGATACATACAAAGTCAATCCTAAGTGAACGTGCGATATAGGCCTACACTGTAAAAAAACAATTTGTTGAGCCAACTTAAAATATTTTGTTACCTGGCTGCCTCAAAATTGTAATCTCAGTCAACTCAAAAGAGTTTAGTCAACTTGAAATGTTAAGTTGTACTAAGTGGCAACTTAGATATTTGAGTTGATTCAACTTAAAATTTTAAGGCAGCTGGGTAATAAACCCAGCTTTTAAGTTTAACAAACTAATTTTTTTGTTTAGTCAACTCAAATATCTAAGTTGTCACTTAGTACAACTTAACATTTCAAGTTGACTAAACCTATTTGAGTTGACTGAACTTAAAATTTTAAGGCAGCAGGGTAACAAATTATTTTAGGTTGACTCAACAAATTATGTTTTTTTGTTTTTTACAGTGTACGCCTCAATCACGTCTTCTGCGCAAATTGAAAAAAATCAACTTGAGTGAAAAATTCACAAGCCAATCAGCGAAGAGCTTTTATGGTTTGACGTTCGGTTGTATCAGAATTTTTTTTTTTCTCAGAACTGCTTGATATAAACTCAGAATTCTGACTTTTTTTCAGAATTGTGAGATATAAACTTCCAATTCTGAGAAGTAAACTCCCAATTTTGAGAAATGGTCGCATTTCTGAGAAAAAATTGCGAGGTAAGTCAGAATTGTAAGTTATAAGGTCAGGACTGCAAAACGTAAACTCGCAATGCTGAGAAAGAGCCACAATTCTTAGAAATAAAGTCAGAATTGTGAGATATAAACTCACTATTCTGACTTTTTTCTCAGAATTGCAAGATTATATCTCGCAGTTGCCCCTTTTTATTTAGAATTGCAAGTTTTTAAATTCACAATTTTTAGAAATAAAATCAGAATTGCAAATTTTTTCTCAGAATTGCGAGTTTATATCTTGCAGTTGTGACTTTTTTTCTGAGAATTGTGAGTTTATATCTCGCAATTCTGACTTTATGAAACAGTTGCCAGTTATTTAGTCAGAATTGTGAGTTATAATGTCAGAATTGCAAGATGTAAACTCGCAATTCTGACAAATAAACTCACAATTCTAAAAAATAAAGTCAAAATTGCAAGATATAAACTCACAATTCTCTTTTTTCTCAGAATTGCAACTATTTCTCAGAATTTGAGGTTTATTTCTCAGCATTGTTAAATTATTTCTCAATTTTGACTATAAAATATTCGAATCCTTAAGTCAGAATTGTAAGAAAAAAAACTTGCAATTGTGAGAAAAAGTCAGAATTGTGAGTTCGTATCATGCAATTCTGAAAAAAAAAGAGTCAAAACTGTGTTTATATCCAGCAATTCTGACTGTATAACTCATAATTGCGATTTTGTATCTTTTTAGTGTATATGTAGCTTTAAAAACCAGACTTGTAAGAAAATTTGTATTCATTTACTATTATTATTTTAATTATTTTAGTTTTTTTATACATTAATCTGCATTGCTTTAAGTGAATATATAAACCTTATTTAGGTGATAAAATATAAGGTAAGATGAGAGCTGAAATTACAGATCCTTTCAGAAAGCAGCACAAAAAAAAAAAAAACAGAACTAAATAATAGACACATGCAAAAATAAAAATCTAAGTTTGAAATGATACAATGTGCAATTAGTTGCATTAAATTACTGTCTTGCATTGTGAACACTGGATTGTGCAAAAGAACATGCAAAATACCCTTTGAATAAATGGAACAATTTGTACATACAGCAAATACATGTGAATGATTTTATTCATTATAGGTATGCATTTAAATGTGTATTGTTTATTACCTTTCTGCAGCACCCTCTGTAAAGCAAATCCTTACCCATGGCCAGCGTTTAGAATGCATATTTAAAGAATGTACACCATAACTCTGGTCTGGCGAACGTTATGTGTTAATCTCTTGTTTATCTGATTACATTTCTGTAGGCTGCACAATGGCTCAGTGTGTGCTGCTACCAGATCTCAAACCAGAAGCTCTGTGAATATATACATTCTTTCCATTCATCAACCTCCCACAATATCGATTTACAGCAGAACAAGCTTACGGCTTGTTTACTCAACCTTTTAGCTACACTACCCTGTTAGTTTTGTACATGATAGCAACCATGAAGGTTTGTATTTTTGTCTTTAAGGACTCAAAGGGTTAATGCTTTTCCAACGAAAGTGGGGACGTGTCTCGCAATCCAGAATCAGGCACTGCTGTCCCCCCAGGCCATGGCTTCTCCACCTCTGCTCGTAAAAGATCTACAGAATAAACCTTGGATCATATGCCAGACAAACTAAGGCTGTTTAAAAAGAGATAGAATAAAACAGAGTGATGACACTGTTCTGCGTAAGTGAACTGGATTTCACAAGAGGATAAGTGAAAGATAAATAATATTGCACTTTTTTAAATGGGAGTGTCCATATTAGCAATGAACCTTGTTATTATTGTTGTCATAGTGGCAAGACATATCACTTTAATTTCAATGAAGTGACGGAATCTTGGTTCCACTTGAGAATGGTAAGATAAAGCAGAAAGACCAGTTAATGTATCATATCTATTTTCAAAAGTGACATTTTCATATGACAATAGTGAATTAGGCTCTTTGTTGACTGCTTTCACGTTTTTCCTCGTGCGTTTTGTGAGCACACTGATGTCATCCCGGTAATTGTGCTGTTGTGTGTTGTAGAGCAGCGTTTCCATGGAGGCTTGACAGTAATTGCTCTCTTCCAGCTGCTCATCTTTTGTAAAAATTTGCCCAATAAACCAGAGCAGAACATGTATCGCCCACAAGATTCAAAATATATAGTTTAAGTTATAACCTGTTGCATAATCTAGGCTAATCACGTAGTGTATTATTCTACATGCATTAAAATGGTGTGATTATTTATATTTCTTTTTTATATTTATTATATCTGTATGCAGTTTTGTGTATTTTGCAATTCGGGAGGGAGCTTGGAAAAGAAAGTCAGTGTGTATCATCAGAATGATTTTGGATTGTTGTTTCAAGATAACGTGTAAATAAGTCTGGATTTTTAAACTGTTATGTCTCTTAAAGACATTTGACAAACAAATTACTGTACAAATTCTAACCTGAGGCCATCAGTGTAGCCCTTGACCTCATATAACAGCTGCCTTATAATGGAGTGATATATGTGTTTGAATAAATATAGAATGATAGTTTTGGGAAGTCGATATGCTGTACTGCATATATAAACATTCACAGTAATCCCAGTGCTTAGGTGTGGGGTACTTTATGGGTAACATGTAGCACACAGAGTTCCTCAGTTAATCATCATGAGGTTTCATAATGAGAGAGGTTAAAGCTACATTCTTCTGTGAAAAGGTAAGACGTAGCCCATGGCTATAGAATATGAGTTTTCTTCCCTTTTTCTTTTTTTCTTTTTAATTTAAACTGAGGCACAGCCTCCGACAAACTGACATTATTTTGTTTTTTTCCATGTTTATTAAATGGGTGAAAGTTGACATGAAAGGCTGTATATGGCTTTTTCTTTGCCTTGAGTCCCAATTACAATCCTAATCACTCTTTCCCCATGTCCCAGTAGCGTTTTTGCATAACCATTAGTAGCCGTATTTGAAAGTGCATGTTAATTTCGATCAAATAATTGCAGCGGATGAAACGTCTTATAAAAGCATTAAAATATTTCAGGAGTTAAGTCATTAAACTCTAGGTGGCGCTTTTTTGTGATTCTTAATGCAACGTGCTAGCAGTCACGTCATCACTACATGGCACAAGCTGATTGGTCTCTGTTGCATCTGCAACCAATGAGGTTGCTGCATAACGTTTAAATCGTTTGTTTCTGTGTTTGCTGTAAGTGTTGTAGCATTTATCAGAGCTTCTGTGGAATTCAACATCGTAAGATAAGTGAACTGGCCTGCATTCTGTTCCTAAACTAAGCAAACCATACACAAGGTACACGAAGTCATGCTGATATTAAAGCAACTGTATGTAGGCTTATGTCACCCTACATTTGAGCGAAATTCACTGTTAAGGCATTTTCACACTAAGCGAAAAAGCGAAACGAATATCCCACGCAATGACGCGCTGGAATAAAACAACAGGTTCCTATGGATGCTTCCACATAGACCGAGAACATTCGCGCACAGAAAAAGCGAATGCTTTTTTCGAATCTTTTCAGTTTCGCGAGAGATGACGACGCAGTTATCATCGTATCTGAGAACAGGTGGTTATTCTCACATTTTCTTAATATCATTTCTATGAATTCTCCACTGAATTATGTGATATGCACTGTCCGTTTGCTTCCACGTGCCCAAGTGTTACAGTAGATCGTTGTAGAGTACAACGGGGCTAAAGGTACACCCTAAAATGTGCTTTTCACTGCGACCAAAGTATATGACTGCAGAAGAATATATACGATTGTATTGAACATTTATGGAGCAACAGATTTTGTGTGAAAATAAATCATACAAGTCATTTATTTTGATTAGAAAATCTTTTACTTTACACTTGGGGTAAAAGGCACACAGTAATGCTACAAATACTTTAGCTAAAATAATGTTTTTTTTTTTTGTTTTTTTTTTAATTATGTCCAAGTTAATACTTTTTCAAAACAGACACTTTAGCAAAGTTTATACTATTTTCTGTTTATTTTGATAAATAAAATAATTAGTTTTCATTCAATAAATATACTGTCATTAAAATTGTTGATGTTGATGTAAATCATATATTTTAAAATACAAACAAAATCATTCTAAAATGAAAGATTCTGAAAGCATTGAAGGAGAATCCCATAGTAATTGACAATAGATTTACAGTAGTAACAACAAATTATATTTTATTATATGATATGATTAATATGTTTTTAAATATGATGGTTTATTCTAAACATGGTGATTATCTCCAAGATGGACACCCAGCATAATATATGATGTTTACCATTTGAATCTGGCAAGTCAGCCTTCTATTAATTATCATGTTAATTATTGTGCCTTTTAGCCCCAACAGCAGGGGTGTTTTTACCCCAAATACCATATTTTTACATATTCTTTCATTATTTAAAAACTGCTGCTTTAAATATCTTAAACAAAACTGAAAATCATTAAGTAGACCTTTGTCTTAAGATATATTCAGAATTTTTATCGATTCTCATTTGTTACTTAAATCTACACCATTTTTAAAAACACCAAATATTAGATCAAGCAAGCACAGAATCGACTTTGCGCTACTGCCTGCGATCGTTTCAAAGATCAGGCAAATTTGCACTTCTGTCTTGAAAAGTGGATGTTTTGGAAAATGCTACACCATGTTTTTCTGCCATCTAGTTGTTTAAAGGAAAATATCATCAAATGCCTTTAGCCCCGTTGTAACCTACGTGTGCATCGGTTGCTGCCATTAAGTAATCCGCTCTATTCGTAGTATTTCGTACCAGATCACCAAAATTGGAGCATGAAAAAGAAACAAAAAGCCATTCGCCTTATTTAAAGTCAGAGTACCGTCAGAATGATTTTGAAACTGATACTACAAGGTAATAAAAGTTTACATACAGTTGCTTTAACAAGTTGTGTATGTGATGCAAGAACTGAATAATAGCATATAAATAAAGTTTAATATGCATTTTGAGTCAACAGTAACAGCAGGTTACAGTCTAGCAATGCTCGCATGAGAACATGTTGTTTCACACAAGTGAAAACAGGCATTTACACTAGTTAGTAAGAGATCATGCAGCGAATCTGTATGTATTTGTATAATGTAAACGATGCTAAACGTCAGATGTGCTTTTGCATGCAAAAATGGAAGGAGTGAATTAAAGGACATGCTTTTTCCGTTCAATAACATAACTAGCAGGACGATGTTGTTATTATTTGTAAGAAAATGGCGATTAAGCTTTGCTTGAATGAGAACCTGTTAAAAGTGAAATCGGCTTTAGCATGTGCTAGTAAGGGAAAGCAACAGGATTGTTCATGCAGTGTGATTTGCATGGCCGTCAGATATGCTTTGCATATCATTTCAGTGTCAGGCTGAACCATGTAAAGAGCAAGAGTATGTGTTTGACCTTAAACAATTTACAGATAATGTACTCTGTAACCCCTTGTCATCCAAGATGTTCATGTCTTTCTTTCTTCAATTGTAAAGAAGTTGTGTTTTTTTTAAGGAAAGCATTTCAGGACTTTTCTCCATATAATGGACTGATATGGTGACCTGATTTTGATCTTCCAAAATGCAGTTTAAATGCGGTTGTAAATGATCCCAAATGCAGTTGTAAACAATCCCAGCCGAGGAAGAAGGGTCTTATCTAGCGAAACGATCGGTTTATTTCATTAAAAAAAATACAGTTTAAATACTTTTTAGTTTCAAACGCTCATCTTGTCTTGCTCTCCCTGAACTCTGTGTATTGTGAGTCAAGACAGTTAGGGTATGTCGAAAGACAATCATATTTTCTCCCTCAACTTCAAAAGTTCAAAATCATCCCACATCGCTGCAGAAGTTCCGACCCAGTCTTTGCAAAGTGAACATGCAAAAAAGATCAAACATCCTTAACAAAAAAAGGTAAAACAGCGATGTAGGGCGATTTTGAAGTTGAGGGATGTCTTGTCACCCTAGCATAGACAGCAATGCAGCCACCATGTTGGCCCAGAAATGTAGTAAGAACTTTGTTAAAATAGTCTGTGTGACATCAGTGGTTTGATTGTAATTTCATGAAGCTACAAGAATACTTTTTGTGTGCAAAGAAAACAAAAATAACGACTTCACCAAACCATAACAGCCCCATAATATGAACAAACGACTCGAAAAAGGTGAACTAATTCCACTACAGAACGTAATAGGATGTTGCACATGCGCGACTGAACGAATCACTCCCCGAGATGACTCGTTCTTCCCGAGTCACATTAAAGATTTGTTCAGAATGAAAGAATTGTTCAAGAACAATCACTAATTCGTAGCATTGTGGATTTGCATCCCAGAGACTGTGCTACACAAGCTTTTGTGCTTAAAAAGTATACAAATTTTTGTTTTTTTAAAAAAAAAAAAAAATGGCAGATCGTTTCCCTTCATCCTCGGCTGGGATCATTTAGAGCCCTTTGAAGCTGCGTTTAAACTGCATTTTGGAAGTTCGAAATGGGGGCACCAATGAAGTCCATTATATGGAGAAAAGTCCTGAAATGCTGTCCTCAAAAGCCATAATTTCTTTACGACTGAAGACAGAAAGACATGAACATTTTGGACGACAAGGAGATGAGTAAGTTATTGTAAATTGTTGTTCTGGAAGTGGACTTCTCCTTTAACAGCGATGCCTTTTTTCAGGATTATTTATTTATTTATTAGAAAGTTCAAAATAACAGCGTTTATGTGGTGATATGGATTTTTTTGTAACAATTTGTAAGTGTTTACTGGCACTTTTGATCAATTTAATGCATTCAAGCTCAGTACAAGTATTAGTTTCTTTAAAAAAAAAACAACAAAAAATCCTGTTTGCCCTGAACGTGTGTACATATATCATGGTGCGTTTGAGTGGCGTACGTATTGCCTTTGAGGGTTTTGTGTCTTCTCATAGGTCAAGCTTTAGCGGAAAGGCAAATCGTGTCCTCTAGACAGGCGCTTCAAGTTTTTGTTGTGATATGAAAAGAGACTCCCTATTGCCCTTGAGTGGAATTTGATTGGCAAAGTGGCCGAGGGTGGAGAAGAGTTGAGAAACTTTCAAGGCACCCATGACCCTACATGACCCGTCTAACACCAGCGCAACATAGCATGCCTGGAGCGAGTAATACTATACAAACAGTCAATCGCCAGTCTGACGTGACACATAACCTGTATCCTGCCAATCTCCAACAAACACTTACTGGAGTCATCTCTGAGGTTCCAGAAAAGAAACTGTATGTGTTTTTAAATTATAATAAAGACACCGGTGAATAGAGTAAAACTTTTGGAGCGATAGCAGTACATACTTTCCCCAGTTGATTAGTCACAGTAAATGAAGACAGTTGTTTTGTATTTAAAGTTTTATGAATGCATTTAATGGTTAAATATGCAAATGATGTATTGTATACTAATTTGCATAAATCTCCAAAACAGAAATCTGAACATTGGATAAAGCCAGGTTTGAAATTATCCATTGTTGACACATGAGAATTAATCTACACTGTGTTTTTAGATCTATTTTTAGATCTAAAATGGGAATTTTAGATTAACAGTGACAGTTAATCTACCTGTAGTCTCTCGCCTTATGTAAAATTCAGTTTCAGAAAAACAGCAGAGCAGCCACTCATTTCTGTATGGAAGGTAGTTTCCATAAGATTTAAAGTCACAGTGCTAAGTGTTCTAAGACGCTGTGTGTAGCGGACCTCAGGTCAGATCAGTGCCATTCCGTCTCAGTGTCTCTGAGCATTGCTTGTTTGTTCAGTAAACACGAGGCACCTGTTTGCGGAATTCGGGTTGCCAACTAGACCGGTCCAGTGGTATTTATTATGCCTTATGACCCCAGGCACCTTTTCCTTTTCGCTTTCTACTCTTTCCATCTGTCAGCCATACAGCTGTGTGTTAGCATGTACCGGGGCAGGCGACATAGATAGGGATACTTTGTTTTTATTTATCTCGTCCTCACCACCCCCCCACCCCGTTTTCGCCTCAGCTGTCAGTGTTGTGTCTGGAGTGTGGTGTCAAACGTAGCGGGGAATGGGACACTTGGAAAAGACTCAACTTCGCTAGCCCTCTCAGCTATGCAGAATGTAGAGGGGAGAGAGGAGCACGCCCTGGATTCAGATCATGGAAAACAATAGCTATGACAAAAATGTTAGGACGCCATTGCTGAGTTCCTGGTTTGGCGTCATCACCTCAAAAGACCAGCCCCTTGTCATTTTGTTTACAACTGTGAATTATTTTTTATTAAATCATTTTTTAATATTTAGATATTAGGTTTTCATTCCAGATTTTAAAAAACAGGTTTTTGTATTGGTGTTTTTTTTATTACCTCTTGACCAAGATCGCAAATGGCCCCATGTTTGTTTGTTTTCTATAAAGACTACCCTATAAAGTGTAGTTATAGGGTTTCAAACTTGTGCGACTGTCTGTATTCTGTGGAACACAAAAGGTGGCATTTTATTTTATCTCCAAGTATACTGAAAGTGAAGAACTAGAACTGTGAATGTCCAAAATGGCATAAAAAACAAAAGTATCTTTAAATTGGTCCACTTTACTTGAACAATAATCATTTTATGGCTTCTGAAGCCATGCTGTAGTTTTATGTGAGAATCCAGAAGTAGCAATTTTCTGATTTATCAGAAAGGGAAATTTTTTTCCTAGCTTGATATTATCAGTAAATCAAATGACCCAGTTCAAAAAAAAAAAAAAAACTGAATGTGACTAATGTTTTTCTAGTTAAACTCACTAACTCACTAAGTGATTTGGTCACAGCAGTTAATAGTCCACTATAGAGAGAGATTTTCAGTGAATGACTAAAATTCAAAGTGGCATACAAATGAGAAAATTACCATTTTAATTAAGCTGAGAATAAATCCTTTAACAAACAAAGAAAAAACTAATCTAAGATTTTGGGAATAAAGTTTATATATTCCGTGAATAAAGTTGAAATATCTTGACAATAGTCAAAATTATGAGAATAAAGTCAAAATATTTTGAGAATAAAGTCAGTGTTTCCAGAATAAAGTCAAAATATTTCCAGAATAAAGTCAAAATTATGAGAATTAATTAGAAGCAGTTACGAGATTAAAGGAATTTTTCACATGGAAAACTGTATAAATTAATTAAACAAATGTCTCATTGTAATCGAAAAGACGATTGCTTCACATGAATACAGCGATCTGTCCTGCCACTTGATAGAACATGAAAAACACATTATTGCAAGACACATTGTTTGTATTTTGCTATAAAACTGACAGATTTTGAAAGCTGAGACTTTGTTTTATGTTAAAAGTACCAAAAGCACAAAGCTTATTGCTATTATTGGGTGGCTGTCACACTACAAATAGGCCTAATGAATGCAATCAAAGACGTGAAATATTACTACTTAGCATACCATCCCTGCGAATATAACACATGGTATGATTTCTGCTAATAATCCCACATACATTCAAATAAATTCCGGTGGCCTGGCAACCTCCCAGTGCTCCCAATCTGGGCAATTTGCATGCACAGGCTATACTCTTAAAATATTATAACTTTAATTGCTATGATTTAATTCTCGTAATTTCTCGTAAACTGTGTTCTCAAAACATTTAGTTTATTCTCAAAATTTTGACTTTATTCTCAAAACTTTTCTACTTTATTCTCACAATTTAGACTTTATTCTCATAATTTCTACTTTATTCGTGTAATTTTGACTTAATTCTCAAAACATGTCGACTTTATTCTCAAAACATGTCGACTTTATTTTATACAAAACTTTTCAACTTTCTCATAATTTGGACTTTACTCTCTAAAATTCAACTTGGTTTTCAAAACATTTCCACTTTATTCTCGTAATTTTGACTTTATTCTCAAAACATTTCCACTTTATTCTCGTAATTTCAATCTTATTCTCAAAATTTTGACTTTATTCTTAACATTTTGACTTTATTCTTGAAACATTTTAACTTTAGTCTCATAATTTCGACTTTATTCTTGAAATGTCGACTTTATTCTCAACATTTTGAATTCATTTTTGCAATTTCAACTTTATTTTCGAAATATTGTGACTTTAATCTCATAATTTTGACTTTTTTTTAAATATTTCAACTTTATTCTCAAAATATTATAACTTTCATCTCATCATTTTAGATTTTTATTAGATTTTATTTTTTAGCGTGACACTAAAACAGTTGTATAAAAAAGGCCTTTTTCTCTCAAACTCTAATCCTGAGGAGGCTTTATCACAAATGACCCTGCCAGATAAGGGAAACAGACATGAAAATTGCACATCAACAGCCTATTAAAGTGTCACACTTATTCACAACTGCACTAAAAAAAATAATGGTGTAGGGTTTCATTTGCAGTCAGTAATTACAAAGAATGGTATGTAATACATTGAATTAAAAATTACATTTTGTAATTTTTCAGGTACTCGTAAAACGTATTACTTCAATAATCTGTTTTATTTGCAACTTCACAGAAATCATGTTGTAATCAATACGTGTGAGGGGAAGACCCACTCCATGAATAATGGCTACTTGCGCAACTTGTTATCTTAGCAAGAAGAGGAAAAGAGGAAAGAAAAACAACACACCATGATATGATAAAGATCTTTGATCCAGAAAGGCATTAGTCACTGCGTTTACAAGAAGGCGACAAATGAGGCTTTTCTTCTGTGATTTTTCTCATGAAGATGCCCACATATATTATAGTCCCCTTAAAGTGCCCTAAGCCTTTTTTTTTTTTTTTAAAGTGTTCTTGGGACAAGGAAAGCTTGTCATTAATAGAGATAACATGTTTCTTTCCTCAAGCAAAACCCCTAGGTGCGTATCTTAGATTTTTGAACGAATAAATCATTGATTTGGCACTTTTTATTGCTTATTGCACTTGAATTCCAAGTAATTTACAAACTGTCATTTTGCAATAGATTAATACAAACCTTTGATATTTGTCTCTATCAAAACTGTTGCTAGGCCACGCAGCTACCGAGACTGCAGGGGGCCAGCGCGAGGCCTGCTGACAGGCACTTTAAGGGAGCAGATCAGTAAGAGAAAGAGCAGACGCTGTTCTGGGGCCCACCCTAAGCCCTGAAGGTGCGTTAGTGCACACTCCATCCCTCTTGTGACTCCCAGCAATCTCAATCTTTATGCCCCCCAGTGTAACCGAAGCCCCAAAAATGCACCCACCAAAAACCCCTACGTGCCTCACTGGTTTGAGCGTTTAGGATACCACAGCTAACGAGCGGCTGCAATGCAAACGCATTCCACCGCAATCTCAAACATTTTTTGCTGAATTTCTATGTGGTAAATATAGGGAATTGTAGAATTGAAAACATGAGATTTAATTACCTCTTGTTCTGTCATGCAATGCACCTGCATGCTTGTATGACATTGATGCCATTCGTCAGCTGTTTTTATCGCACTTGAAGTCTAGCATGCCACATTTAAATTTCATATGTGATTCTTTGCCAACAGGGGGCAATGCATGCCTTTATCCAGTGTAATGCAATCCAGTGCAATACTATTGTGGCAGGTTTGTCACAGAAAACCAAGCAGGTAGTTCAGTGAATGACACTTAAAAATAAAAGTTAAAAAGAGCAGGCTTTTAAATTTCTGTGTTAAAATCAGATTCATGGGAGATATTCATAAATTAATAAGTCACAGTGAGCTGCTCTAATGTCGTAATAAGAAAAAAAAAACCATTTAAAAAATTGTATTACAAAAATAATACAAAATTAGAAAATAGTACTGTATACACTCTCAGAAAAAGGTACAACAGCTGTCACTGGGGCAGTACCTTTTCAAAAGATTCTAAAATGTACCATTTAGGTATAAATATGTACAATTTAGGTACAAATATGTGACCCTGAACCATAAAACCAGTCATAAGGGTCAATTTTTTGAAAGTGAGATTTAAATATCATTTATATATCCGCTGATTAAATAGCTTTTTTTTTTTTTTCATTGATGTATGGTTTGTTAGGATAGAACAATATTTGGTTGAAATATAACTATTTGAAAATCAGGAATCTGAGGCTGCAAAAAAAAAAAAAAATCGCCTTTAAAGTTGTCCAAATGAAGTTCTTAGCAGTGCAATTTACCAATTAAAAATTACATTTTGATATATTTATTATAGGAAAATACAAAATATCTTGATGAAACATGATCTTTACTTTATTTCCTATTCACGATTTTTGACACAAAATAAAAATTGATCATTTTGACCCATACTATGTATTGTTAGCTGTTGCAACAAATATACTCATGCTACTTGCGACTGGTTTTGTGGTCCAGGGTCACATATGTACCTTTAAGGTACTAAATTGCACCATTTAGGGTTAAATAAAGTACAAATGTGTACCTTTTGAATGGGTACCATCCAAGTGACCGCTTTTGTACCTTTTTATTCTCAGCGTACAGAACCTTGTGACTGTGTGGGAAAAATATGAGATCAGGTAAAATTTAATTTGGTGCAACTTTCCCTAAAAAGTCTAAGTATGTTTATGAACCAATAACGTGACGCATCATGTCATGAGTAAATTTTGTAGAAGTTTGCAGTATATTTGTAAGTTTGTAGTTCTTCAGGTCGTTCCACCCTTATGCAGCTTACAATTTTCTAAGAAGTCTCAAAAAGAAGCATGTCATTCTGTCATGTTGATTGTTTACTTTACTCTGCTAAGCATTCACTTCAGTAGAAATGCTTTCCTCCAGCAGCCTCACATGCTTTATAGTCTAAGTATGCTTGATTAAAAAAATAGAAATAAATACCCATAAACTCATAAATATTGCACATAAAACATGAGCCAGCTAAAGCTCAGGTATTTACGTTCAGGCTGCGTTTTGGTGACCTGAGCTAGAGCAATGGCTATCCCCTGTGGCCCTTAAGCCTCAAACCCCTCTTGACAAGTGGGAGAGTTTATGAGCCGGGTTAAGATGTCAGCGGGTGCACGAGTTCAAGGAACGCTAACGCCCAAAGTGCACACCACCATATCCCGCACCCAAGCTCTTGTGTGCATCCATCCCCCGTACCCTGAAGCTTTTCTCTTCTTGACCTCCATTGTGATTGAGACCTCTGTGAACGAGAATCACAAGATCTCATTTCTTAACTGCAGACTGTGTTTTGTGTGCTTGCTCACTCGCTTACTCGCTCACGCTACTACCATTTCTCTACCGCTGTGTCCCCAACAACCCCTTGCAAATCATGCAAATATGTCCTCCTTGAAATGGTTGGCATGCCACTCGCAGATGTCCGTGCGGTGGGAGATAAATTCGAGTGAGTAGATGAGAGCGACAGCTGGGGGGTTACAGTTTCACCAGATGTCCACTGGGTGCTAACCCTCGGTCAGACATGAGCCGCTCTGGACCCTCCTCCCCTTTGCGCTCTGGATGTATTTGGGATACACTGTAAATATTTTTTCTGCACTGAATGACAGGGGGAGGAACGGATGGGAGGAGATGCGAGACTCGCATGGCTTGACGCATTGCAGACTGAAATGATGGACAGTAGTCTCATAATTGACATTAATAACCTGGGTGGTGCCGAGAGACTGGGGTGCCTTGTTTAAGTAGATTCACATCTGTAGCTTTGATACTGGGCATCACTGTCTGGCATAGTGTTTATCTGTCAACTTTATCCAAGAATTTTCCCATTAATGACACAGTGATATCAACTAGTGTATTATATATATATATATATATATATATAAATATATAAATATATATATATATATGCACACACACACACACATATATATACATATACTTTTTTACTTTTTAACAGTAAAAGTGCTGAACTGTGTGGAAGCATATTTCTACTTTGGAGCCTTGTTTATTTATTCATTTATTTATTCATTTATTCATTTATTCATTTATTTCTCATAATTTTAGCTTTTTAACTCTCAGTACAACTTTAGCATATTTAGCTATCACTACTTTGGCATAAATGTATTTACACAATATGGCTTTCTATCTCACAGTTGCAGCTTTGCTTTTTGTGGTGGTTTTTAACCCATACTGTGACTTAATATCACTTATAAATCTGATTTTCTAAATTTTAATTTAAAATAAGCTATTACTAATTTGTGATTATTATTTTATTATTATTATTATTATTATTATTATTATTATTTTATTCACTTGTTTCACAAGATTTTTATTTATGTTTGTAAGTATTTATTTATTTGGTAACACTTTACAATAAGGTGTCTTTTTTAACATTAGTTGATGTATTAACTCAGTTGAACGGACAATGAACAATACATTTATTACACTCTTTATTAATCTTTGTTAATGTTAATTAATAAAAAGACAGTCATTCAGTGTTCATGTTAGTTCACAGTGCATTAGCTAAAGTTAACAAACAACTTGTGATTTTAATAATGCATTAGTAACTGGTGAAATGAACATTAAGATCAATACATTTTGCAGAAGTATTGTTCATTCTTAGATCGTTAACCAATGTTGTTAACCAATGTTAACTATAGAACCTTATTGTAAAGTTTTACCATTTATTTATTTATTTATTTAGTTAAGTTGCATAAAATTATTTATACAACTTTTCTTTTTTTTTTTTTTTTTTTTTTTTTTTAGAGAGTATGATACACCACTAAGAAGAAATATATTTTCATTACCAAAAGACTGTTAGAGACACACCTGTATGTGTTTTCTATAATCAAAGACCAGGAAGAACCACACCATACATCACGTGTATACGTTGATTCCAGGTTCTGGTTAATGTCATGTGACCTTTTGTTGATTGACTTGTTTTTAATCTATGAGCAAAGTTAATGCACTTCATTACTAAGAGTGCAGCTGCGGTGCTGGTAATGATGACACATCCTCTGACTCCTAGCTGACACAGTTTTTAATGGAAAAAGCTATACAGAGCATGAAAATTAGAAAACTGCTTGTCCATTACTAATGTTTTAATGATGGCTATATATGGTGTATGTACAGTATGGGTGGTGTTGTCCAATATAATTTTGTGTTTTAGTTGTGCTTGATGTTGAATCGATGGGTAAAGTCTAGCATACGGAACACGAAACTAATACTAATTTTAATCTGCTTCAGAATGTTTTTTGCAATTTACATACAATTTAACTGTATAAATTTTTTTCTCATTCTTTTTAGTACCAGTTCATTGACAATTAGATTAGATTTTCATACATACTCATGCATTCCCAGCAGTCGTCCTTGCTATGTCACTAATTCTGTGGAAGCTAGTAGTGGGTAAAGTGTTTGTGTCTGTAGATTTTTTGTCTTCTGTGGTAGGTTGGTCTCCAGTAAGCTGTATTTGCCCTGTGGGTGCACAGCCCGTAAAAAAGACCCAGGTCAACCTGTTTTGCAGCTCATCTCTTTTAAATGAACATTCTGTGTTCTCTCCTGCAAGTGACGCACTGACACACATACACTTATATGTACATTAAACCCACAGGGATATAGCCGCAGGTCGCTCCCACAGATCTTAGGGTGCTACCAGCAGTAATCATATATTTCTACCGCAGTTGTAGTATTCTATTCAACCCGCCTGACTTTGCAAGTTAAGAACTAGGACACTGAATGAATCAGCATCAACTTTCATGTCATTTCCTGCTCTTTGATCTTCCACCCTTTATATTTCCAGTAGTGTAATGCTAATTTAATGACGTATTACATCTAACTTTTAACCAAAACAGATTTATCTGTTAATCCAGGTAATGAAATGTTTTGTACCTGTGTGTCCAGGTGTCTAGTTAACATCTAAATCCAAAAAAAAGAGGTGTAGTTAGCACATTATCTCATGGTAAGGCTAACCATCAGACAGATCAAGTACATGGTGACCCAGACTGGTGTAAATCCAGCTGCTGACGTGTTTATCACCCTGAACTCTGTATCTATCATATCTTATTAAGGAGTGCGCCTCAACTCCCAATCTGCTACCCTAGAGGTTTAGCCTTTTGAAAACCAATCAGTGCTAGCATCAACATGCATCATTGCTTAACACATGATAGTTTTTCATTAAGGAAAAGTCATTTGAAAGAAATGATGTGATTGGGTTCTTAGAGCCCAATGATTTCCATAATGCAGAAAATGTGGACTGTATCAGGGAATCCAGTCATAAAAATGGAATTATCTGTATAACGCGAAATGTCACCGAAATAATCAAATGTAAGTCATTACACTTAAATCAAAATGCAATATAGACTAGTGTTTGTGAATATTAATCTGCAAAAATACTATATAAATATGAATATGAATGTGTGTCTCTGTGTGAATGAATGGCGCAGACACGCGCTTTCGTTTACTACACACGTACTAAAACATGTATGATTCTCCGCCTCTGATTTCAGCCTCTGCCACCTCAAAATATGAATACATTTACAGAAAAACAATCTTTAAAACTGCTCTGCGAGTCACTTCATGAGCATTTTACTGTTTCTTTTTAGAAAAACTATCGTCATATCATATATACAAACAAAAACTTAAAGGGGTCATTGGATACAAAGTTCACTTTTACCTGTTGTTCGAACATTAATGTGTGTTGGCAATGTATGTACACATCTACCCTATAATGATAAAAATCCATGCAGTGGTTTTTAATTAATCTGTAAAAATAATATCCCCTTTTTCAAATCGAGCCATTCTCAGACGCCTGGCGGTGTGACGTCACACCGACAGAGGCCGCTCCCACCATAGTTGATTGACATGAGCATCTTACCTCAGACCCGCCCTAAATCAGCTGTAACAGTCCGACCTCCATTGTTTTGATGCCGGAGCAGGGATGTAAGTTCTACAAGAATATCTCAGATCGAGCGATTGAGGTGTTGTGTTGCTGGATATAATAATGAACATAGTGGTCGCCATCTATTCCCGACATCTGAGCCACTGAAGATGTAGTGGATTAATGTTACATTTGTTTGTGAAGGGAATGCGCCTCCCGATCTACATAAATGCGTCTATGTTCACGCAAATCATTCGTGATCCAGCTTCACCTACAGCAGAAGTGAGTATAAGCTTTTATTTTATGAATCTCTGCAATCACCTTTCCTAAAAAGTCCTAGTTAGCAAGTTTCACGGCTAAACACGGCTAAAGTAAACAATCTCTCAGAGCACAGCTCGTCACTCCACAGCGAGAAGAGAGAGGTGGGTCGAGCAGAGCTCATTTGCATTTAAAGGAACAATCCATCAGAATGGGTTGATTGTTGCAGAGATCATTTTCGACAAGGTAAAAAGTGAGATGTTTATTATAGACTTTTAAGTAAATTATAGACTTTTCATTAAGACCCTAAAGAATCATATCAACTTGTGGAAAATAGGCATCCGATGACCCCTTTAAAGGTCTTCACAGCAACCTGTCAAAATAAAAGTTTGGTTTAACTCGAAGAAACTGCGACAAATATATTAATGTAATGGTAGTACTACTACTAATTATTATTAAAACATTATTTTTAAGGATTATTTTCAAGAAAAATCATTTACCAGAATTTATTTCTAAGGAAAAAGTAAATACACAACACCATATTTCTGAAAATTAATTAATTAGACATGCTTTTGATTATTAAAATTTAATGAAACTATTCAAATGGAATTGTGGAAATTAATGGAAAACACTAACTCTTTTGAGAATAAAGTCGAAATGTTTTGAGAATAAAGTCATAGCAATTAAAAGATTAAAGTTATAATATTTTGAGAGTATATTCTAGCCTATTGCACATGCAAATAGCCCAGATTGGGAGCACCGGGAGACATTTCAAAGTCTTAGCTTTCAAATTCTGTCAGTTTTATAGTGAAATACAAACAACATGTCTATTACAATCATGTGTTTTGCACGCTCTTTAATGGGATGTTTTGTTGTTTGTGAGGAATGAAAGGTTGGACTCCACAGACGTTTTTGTATAGTAGATGGTGGAATTTTCACCAGGAAAACCAATTTAATGAATTGATTCACATGAATACAGCGATCTGTCACGCCACATTAAAGAGCTTGAAAAACATTATTGTAAGACAAATTGTTTGTATTTTGCTATAAAACTGATTTTGAAAGCTGAGACTTTGTTTTATATTAAAAGTAACGAAAGCACAAAGCCTATTGCTATTATTGTGTAGCTGGCGCACTACAAATAACGAATGCAATCACAGACATGAAATATTATTTCCAAGCATACTGTCCTCGTGAGCATGACACATGGTATGATTTCTGCTAATAATCCCACATATATTCAAATAAATTCCGGTGGCCTGGCAGCTTCTCCCGGTGTTCCCAATCTGGGCCATTTGCATGCGCAATATAGGCTATACTCTCAAAATATTATAGTTTTAATTTCTACGTTTTAATTCTCAAAGCATTTCTACTACATTCTGATAATTTCTACCTTATTCTCAAAATATTTTGACTTTATTCTCAAAACCTTCTGACTTTATTCTCAAAATATTATGACTGTAATCTCGTCTTTTTTTTTCTTCTTCTTCTTCTTTTTTTGTTTTTTTGTTTGTTGTTCTTTTAAACGTGGCACTAAAATGCTGTTGTGATACGGAGTATAGAAAAATTAAAACAAACAAAAAATGGAGTCTAGAAAAATTTAATTGGGGAAAGAAAATGGAATTTGGGGGAAAAATAAAACTGATTGCATAGGGACCTAGGTTCTTTTTATCATTTATATAAGAAATGTATAAGCCTTAGAACAATAGATAGCCTTCACAACCCCTCCTGTGTCCCTTGGAAACATCCATACACACACACACTCCAGCAGCTGGTTGTCCTGATTGGCAGGTGACGTTATCTCATAGGAACCTGGCCCACCTTACAGTGTGTGTTCATGTACACAGACATGCACACCATTACCTCCCTCTCACCCAGATCGGCTTTCATTCTCTTCCACGGCAATGTAAATTCCTTGAGCCAATCCAATTAGAAAAACAGATTATATGGCCTTTGAGCCCATGACTCTCTATTACATGTATGAAAAGATTGTTACAGTTGAGAGGCAATGGAAACACAGTTATTGTTAAACACCGTCACATCAGCAAGCTTTCTTAGAGATGACTCACAATGGAAGTTTAACAAAGTGAACTGAATGGCTTTAACTGTAAAGTAGCCATTGGGCATCAATCCATCTATCGGCATATGTGTTCATGTGGATACAGGCCAACACATCTGCCAAAGGCAGCAGCTAGAACCAATGTTTGGCTCTTATTTAATGAAGCCTGTTGCCATAACAACTCAAAATATGTGGATCTGGCCTTAATGGTCATGTAGAGTCGATGACTTTGCCATTTTCACATGATGCCTGACTTGTAGCTATCAGCTAACTCTTGAGCCCAGTAAGATCTATTTGCAAGCATTAAAGCAGCCCTTTACATCATTTCACCCCGTTTTATTTTTAAAGCCTATCCGGTGACAAAAGACACCTTAGAGCCTCACTCAAATTACGCACGAATATGTGGTATCTCATGGACCCAGGATAAGATGTCATTGAGATGCCACATTATGTACTACGCATACATTCATTTTAATGGTTTGACGGGGGAACCAATCACACTTGTCAGTCGGTTGCCTGGATACCAATCTCCTGGTTGCTAAACACCAGGCCATAAGTTTTACATCATGAGCTATTTTTCTGAAAGTTAGAATATCAAAGATAAGGTTACCTCACAGAAGTGCTGAGACAGAGACACCTGCTCAGATGTGTACAAGGGCTGTTAAAAGAGGTCTCTCTTTACACGACCCCTAACTGCACCAACGCGTATACACGTTAACTCTGTCAGCAGTCCCAGTCACTTATTTTATATGGTTAATTGCGCCAACATTTAAAATCAAAATTTCAGACTTGACAAAGGCCAACAGGTCACCATGTAATCAAAATGGACAGTTCTAACTTTTTAATGTAATATTGCAGTGTGTATTATAAATTCTTGATCTGCGCACAGGATTTTTGAATGTTTTATTTTATTTATTTATTATTTTTTTGACAGTCACTCACATCAATCAAATAATCAATTCAGTTCACAATAGACAAAATCAAGTCCCTTTCAAATTTTTTTTGTTCTCATTCGAGTTGATATACATTTGAGTTTGATATACATTCTGATATACATCACAATAGGCAAGAAAGGGTGATTGGTGCTCATTCCATTTCATTCTGACTTTCAATAGTTCAGTAATTTCAATTAATTACACCCATACATAAATCAATGTTGTCAAGATTTAGGTAGATATTGGTGCAGTGCCCTTGTGGTCTGTGTGAGTTCTCTGACATATTGAGCTGTCATGTTTATACAAGCACTGAGTTTGGATCCATCCCTGGCCATGTTCCTATCCTGGTCTCGCTCTCTCACCCATTGACTTCCTGTTTCTCTGCTGCTGTGTCTATTAAAGGAATGGGTCTTCCAAAAGTGAAAAATGGCTGAAAATTTACTCAGTCCTCAGGCCATCCAATATGTGGATGAGTTTAATTCTTTATTGGAATCTATTTGGACAAATTTAGCATTGCATCAATTGCTTATAAGTGGATCCTTTGCAGCAAATGGCTGCTGTGAAAATGAAAGTTCAAACAGCTGATAAAAACATTGCAATAATACACAAGTAATCCCAACCCAATCTCATGGCAATATGTACATATTTTATGAGGTGGCAAATTCATATGAATGACTACCCCTAAACCTATCCCTCACAGAAAACGTACAAAATCGTTTCAGTAAGGTCATACAAATTTGCACAGCTTAAGCCCACACTTTATTTTTGTAGCGTACGCATACAGTCGAACACGTAACCTCCATGTCTAGTGTCTGCTCTATATTCTCCTATAAGTTATGACCGATAACAAATATCTCTGAACTCCTTTAAACCAAATCTGAGCTGTCTCATATTCTCACTCACAAGTGCTTGTCAATGTGAGCATCTGTTATTGTTGCAGTCTCCACTATTTTGTTGTTGTTCCGTCTCTTTAGTTTCGTTTTCGACTGTGAAATAACAACCCAGGACAGTGTTGCCACCCTGTGGAATAACTGATTACTGCAAAATATCTTCAATGCGCATGTGCAACCTACGCGTACAAAGTATGCACGGTTACAAAATCAGAGTGGTGCACGTACAGTGCACGCATACTATTCTGATTATCTATTATGAGTATCTATACTATTATCTTAATTTTAAACGCACTGGTTTGTAGCGCAAACAGTTTTACCATTTACTGCACGTCGTTATTCTCTCGTTATTTAACCAAATCTGACAAGAACTGCCTCATAAATATTGTTCGTTATGCTTCAATAGCATTTAAAAAAGCTTATTTTTCAGGCTAGATCAGCCAGTGCTCATGCGCAGTACTGAGTGCGCGTTTCAGAACGCTGACTGTTTCTCTAGCAACAGGGACTTCTAACGGCAGCTGCAGAGATACGCAGACTTTACTAGTGACAAGTCTTGGGTATTCTATAGTCTTTGGGGGATAGATCAATAGGCTATGATGCAGTTCAAATGTACGCATCTAACCACCTAACCACGCAGCAGATTCGTTCTTGATAAGTTTTTCCCAAATATCCCTCCCTAACATTTTCATCTCGTTTTTATTAGTTGACGAATAAAATGGCATAGTTTTTGTCATTCAAAACAAGTTTTGGTTTCGTTATTGTCTCAAAAAATGTTGTTTGCGAAAATTTACAAATTATTCATCAACTAAGTTAACACTGAGTGACAGGACAAAATTGCTGAGAGGAAGATAACATGCAATAGCAACCATGACTCAGATTCTCATCTATAACTATGAGGGCAAAAACATAAAAAAATAATAATAATAGAAATAAAAAATACAAAGTAATCTGCACTGAAAAAAAAAAATAATAATAATAAGTAAGATTTACTTAATTTTCTTTTGCAAGTTTTTGCACACATACATTTTAAGTTATTGAATTAAGTAAAATCTATATAACTAAGTTAGGTAAAATTAGCAAATATGTCCATTCAAGAGAATTATTACCCAAATTTAATTTGTTAATTTGGGTAATAATTCTCTTGAGTGGACATATTACTTACATGTTTGTAAGTGATATACATACTTTAACAGCATGCTTTTTTGTGCTACATTAAGTAGATATTATAAACTGACTGAGTGAAATGTACTTGAGTGTTAACTTAAAATAATTAAGTAGAAATTACTCATCAAAATCTAACCAGCCAGTTTAAATGTACTCATTTCCTTTGCTAATTTTACCTAACTTAGTTATGTAGGTTTTACTTAATTCAATTAATTTTACCTAAAATTTATGTGTGCAAAAAACTAGCAAAAGAAAATTAAATATAAAACGGTGTAAATACAACTCAAAACAGTGAAAAATGTGAAAACTTTTTTATTTATTCATGCCCCAGTGCATGACGGGAAAAACGGGATCATAACTTTGATATTTACTTAAAGAATCCTTGTAAACATAACCAACAATTCCAAGTAAAATATAAGTTCTTCAAGCTTTAATTGAGTACTAATATAGAATTTACATTTAATTTTTATTCTAGCCTGCACTAAATTATTTAATGTAGAAACTACACTTGTTTTTAATGCAGAATTTACTTAACCACAAAATCATTTTTATCAGTGTGTGAGTGAGGCAAAACATTTAGTTAATCAAGACTTTAATTTTTGTTCATATCATCCAGTCCTTCTATATGGTCCAGTCGACAAGCTGCATCTTTACTGTTTACACGTGAAACCCCTTCAAACCAGGAACTGTGTAGCCTCCATCGTTTCCAAAATTTTTAACGTGCCAGAAATTCATCCGTCCATCCAATTCCTGGTTGGGAGAGGCTAATCACCTCATGTTACCCCACTGTGCACTGCACATAAAAAGATGCATGACAAAGCTGAAATTTGTTCTGACTCAAAAAGAGTTGTATGACTCAGAAATCTGCTCAAAATTGTACTGTGTGTGTCCGGTCCTACACTTGCGCATTGAATGCAGAGCACCATAATGCTTTTGTTGATTCTTGCCTTTAATATTATGCATTATGCACTGGTGCATTTTATTTACATGCTCCTTCCTTCAAGAATTTACATTTTTAGTGGCATATAAACTGACCTGATGACATCTCAGCAGTGATGTTCATTAACATTACTAGAGAAACCAGTGCAGCGACTAGCAACGTTCAGCGATGCTGGCAGTGTGAACAAGGCTAGAGATCTGAGGCTTGAAATGACTGTTGTTGTTTTGGAGAACTTTGCTGTTATGAACTTTGTCATGTTTACCGAGTATTTTCAGTCTGTAAATGAAAGGATTCTAATGGAGAGGTAAAGGAAAAAAAAACAAAGTCCAGAAAAACCTGTTTAAACAAGAACGGTGGCTTACCCATGTCAGTGTACGCTCCATTTTTTTTTTTTAATACGATCAGAGGAAAGGTGTTCTTCTTTGTTACCTTTAACATTTCATAACTAATAATTATTATTTTACGATGAATAGCTTAGATAACCTCTGGATATTGTCTGGGATCCATTCTTTTCTTAACCTTTGCAGCATTAACTGAACTTTTTGAAATTAAACTGGCACATGCACAAGAAAAAAGGTAAAGGTGAAGAAAGCCAGACACCAGAAAGAACAGCACTATTAAGCAGTTCAGGAAGGGTTACATGGTTTGCAGCTGTGCAACATGAATAACAAAACAAATCATTTGTTTTGTTTGTAGACTAACAGCTTTTACTAGATGTGAATAATATTATTCAGCAATAATCCTAAACCTGTTTGTCATTAATAATGCAACAGAGGATATAAAAAAAAAAAGTGGTTCCCACCAAAAGCTGTCCTACTGGATGATTCAAATTTGGCATTTCGCCTTTTACTCCTTGCCACCAGCAACATGAATTTTCCCATGAATGGTGACACAACTGATTTTAGGTGGGGAAGTCACTGTGACAAAAGTGAGCTAAGGGTAGTATAGTGTGATTCACAACGTGGGAAAGTATTTGTCTTTGTCTACAGTTTTATACTTACAACAATAACAAGGTGTAGGAACTAGTATTATCTCTTTAATGACCTATGTGTGAAGTGGAGTGTTTTGTTTTTGTGTGTGTGTGTGTGTGGGTGGGTGATATTTTACTGTTCCAGAAATATAAGTCTTCTGTTACTTTTCTGGTATGATTAAAAAATGCAGTTTATTTATAAAATAGCATGAATATACCCAGTGAGAATGTTTTAGTTACTAAATTAAAATTATATATTTTTATTTTGGGCACAGGCGACCAAATCACATACTCTCACTTGATATGTACACTAAAAAAAAACAAAAAAACACAATTTGTTGAGTCAACATAAAATAATTTTTTACCCTGCTGCCTTTAAAATTTTAGGTTCAGTCAACTCAAATAAGTTTAATCAACTTGAAAGTTGTACAACTTAAATATTTGAGTTGACTAAACCAAAAAGTTGGTTTGTTAAACTTTAAAGTTGGGCTTGTTACCAGGCTGCCTTAAAATTTTAAGTTGAATCAACTCTTATCTAAGTTGTCACTTACTACAGTTTAACATTGACTAAACTTTTTTGAGTTGACTGACCTTAAAATTTTAAGGCAGTCGGGTAACAAATTTTAAGTTGACTCAACATATAGTTTTTTACAGTGTACTTTTCTGAACAAGTAATTACTTTGTGACAACAAAAAAAGTATGTTCTATATACTATGAATGTAATCAGTGTCAATGTCAAATGACATACCAGCATCAGTTGCATGGTGCTTCATTCATAAACCCCTCCCGTGGCCTCATGGGATAGTAAAGTGTCCATCCTATGCACACTTTAGAATCACACCGGAAGTATGTTTGTCACACTGTTATTCACCTGCTATATAGTAGGGAAGTATGCAATTTCGGATGCACCCAGCGTGATGAAATTTAACGTAAAATTTGAATATCTCAAAATACATTTGCGAATAAGCACCATTTCCATCCAACGTTATTAACCCCCCCATCCCCCCAAATCGATTGTTTCTGATGTGATGCTTCAAAATGTCTAAGAAAACCTTATTGACTCTATAATGAGCTGGTTCTGGTTGTTTTTTAATTAATGTAGTTTAAAGAAAAGATACCATGAAAGACATCATTTCAATAATATGCTTAAAAATAATGAAGATGAACACTTATATTCATGAGGTAATAAAAGTGTTACTTGTTTATATTTGATGGTTATACCATGTAAAATTTTGGAGTAATAATAACATAACATTTATTCCCTCTATAGAGCCAATGCGAATAAATTAATCAAATAGATTAAGTAGCTGTATACAAGGAAATTGTTTTTATTAATGCCGCATTGTGATCTTGTATCAGTCGTGTCTAACTAGGCAGCAGGTGGATTATTTCACCCTTTTTGTTCTTAAAAGGAATGATCCCACTTCATATTTAATGTGACAGGCTCATGTAAACACTGGTGAGTTGCCGGGCAGTTTTGGAGTTGTTCAGAAGCCTCTGTACTCCATGAATTATCACCTCTCAAACACTGCACTGGACACCAGTCTCTCTGACTCATATGGATACCCCCACCATTAGTCACAGCGGGGAATACAGACACATACGCATACGCTTGACCCCTGCACAGAGTGGCCAGCGTGTGTTCGTCCCACGCAGTGTACGCTTGACCTCATGTTGAAGACCGTCCTCACCAGCTGCCCCCGACAACTGCTTAGTGGCGTATGCAAGGGCAGGACAGTTATAGGCGTGTGAACTGCCGCACCATGAAGCATAAAGGAAGATAAAGGCATGAAGATGAATTAAGGGGGATGATGTACTTAAAGTTGCATGTGCTGCAGTCATTGCCTTATAAACAACTACTTTTAACCCATCTATGCAAGCGCAGATTAACATGGGCTTAACCCTGCAGACCAAGCCAGCGACACTCTGTGAGCTACACTGTAAAGAGATAATCAGCGCATTAGAGATGTGGGATTGGACACAGGCCACATAGCCCACTGTAGAGACTGACGTAATCACTAGGGCCCTAAATGAGGATGTGTATTTCATATGAAGTAATGGAGATGGAGTGACTAACATTCAGTGTCTGCATTTTAAAAGCAATTAACACTGCAGTGATGTAAGGGTTTCATGTGTCATCTCTAATATCACCTGAACTCACCCAGAGATCATATTAGTAATGTTATTTTGTCATCGCTTGGAGAACAGGGGTGGTAATCACTACAGAGCTTAGTCCAAGGTTGAACAATTTGTCCAAATATAAATGTTTATGGTGGAAACGCTATATAACTTACACAAGATCTTTTCATAGACAGATTTTGGACACTTACTGTAAGTCATAAAAAATGTACAAATTGCATTTCATTTAATATATAAAAAAGCGTGGCTTCTGTAAACTTCTACTGCTGGAGTTTTTCCTCAGGACAAATGTTACTTTTCTTAGCTGCTTTTTAAATGACTTTAACCCACTGGTTTGAAGGTGATTTTTAGTGGTGAGTCAGTTTGTCCAAAGTCAGTTGTTCAAAGTAACTACAGTCAAAATGTATAGTTTATCACATTAACTTAGTGGCCACTAAGTTTTATAACCGGAGGTTAGCCAAATTAGTTTAGTCTGTTTTAAATTGCAATTAAATTATTCAACCCCCTTGACCTGCATGACATTCTGTTGCCGTGAAAATGATTGAACCAAGACATCAGAATCACCATTTACATACTTAGTCCATATTGTCACTAATTGGTGGTTGAGCAAATAATTTTTTAATCGTTTTGTTAAATCTCTAATCTTAAACCACTAAATAAAAACACAAAATGATAATTTCAACTTTTTAATATATATATATCAAGTTTATATCTCACAATTCTGACTTTATAACACAATTACAAGTCAGAATTGCGAAATAAAAACTTTCTATTCCGAGAAAATATCAGGGTTTTTTTTCCCTCAGAATTGTGTATTCTAACTCGAAATTGCATGTTTATATCTCACAATTCTGAGAAGAAAAAAAGTGAAATTATGAGATGAACTTGCAATTGCAAGAAAAAAGTCGGAATTACGAGATACAAACTCGCAGTTCTGAGTTGTTTTTTTATTTTCTTGCAACTGCAAGTTTATATCATCCAATTCTGAGGAAAAAAAGTCAGAATTCCGAGTTTATATTACAGTTTTCAGAAACAGTCACAATAACTTTTTTTTATTATTATTTTATTCGGTAGCAGAAACGGGCTTCCATATTTAATCAGTGAGAATAAGAATTATATTGTCGGTTTTATGCTAATTATATTAAGACATGTTTTTATTATAGAAATACATTATAGAAAACGTCCTGTTGCACAAAGAAAAAAGTTTGAATGCAGATCAATTTGTGAGATGACGCTAAAATCTAATAAATATATTAGGATAAAATAAATATTACCTTGTTGAAATAGTGCTTTAATTAATATATTGATATAACAAATTATATATGCAGTTGTGCTCATAAGTTTACATACCCCTTGCAGAATATGCAAAATGTTAATAATTTTAACAAAATAAGAGGGATCATGATTTTTTTTTTGTTTGTTTGTTTTTAGTTGTTTACTGTCCTGAATAAGCTATTTCGCATAAGAGATGTTTATATATACTCCACAAGACAAAAGAGCCCTGCAGAGTTCAGCTCCAACCCTAATTAAAACTCACCTGCCTGCTTTCTAGTAACCCTTCAGACCTTGATTAGCTTGTTCAGGTGCGTTTGATTAGGGTTGAAGCAAAACTATGCTGGGCTGCGGCTCTCCAGGACCAACGTTCATCACTCCTGCCCTAGAATCTTAATACTGTTTGTTGTTTCCTGGATGATCCATGTTGTGATGTGTTGTTTGTCCTGAGCAGTTCAGCTGCATGCTGTTCTTCAGAAAAGTCCTTTAGCTCCTGCATATTCTTTAGTTTTCCAGCAGCATCTGCATATTTGAACCCTTTCCAAAAGTGAATGCATGATTTTGAGATCTATCTTTTCACACTAAGGACAATTTAGGGACTCATACATAACTATTACAAAAGACGAAAACATTCACTGATGCTTAAGAAAGCAACACAATGCATTAAGAGCCAGGGGGTGTAAACTTTTTTTCAAATTAGATTATCAGGGTAAATTGTACTTATATTGTCTTCTGGGAGACATGTAAATGTTTATGTAGTTTCTGAAGTGCAATACTAAATGTAAAAAAAAAAAAAAATAAATCTGTAAACAAAATAAGAAAAATGTACACGTCATCATCCTGTTTAAAAGTTTACACCCCCTGGCTCTTAATGCATTTTGCCTTAAGCATCAGTAAATGTTTTCACTTTTTGTAATAGTTATGTATGAGTTCCTCAGTTGTTCTCAGTGTGGAAAGATGGATCTCAAAATCATACAGTCACTTTTTGAAAAAAAGCATTCAAATATGCAGAAGATGCTGGAAAAACCAAACAATGTGCAGGAACTGGAGGACTTTTCTGAAGAACAGCAGGCAGATGAACTGCTTAGGACAAACAAGGGACTCATGAACAACTATCACAAAAGATAAAAACAGTCGTGGATTATCCAGGAAATGACACACAGTATTAAGATTCAAGAATATGTAAACTTTTGAATGGAGTCATTTATATAAATTCAGTTATTTGTCTTGTGGAGTATATATCTGTTATGTTAAATAGTTTATTCAGGACAGTGCTAAATAAAAAATAGCACCATTTTCATGATTCCTCTCATTTTGTTAAAATGATTAACAATTAGCATATTCTGCAAGGGGTATGTACATTTATGAGTACAACTGTATATAAATGCTTTATCCATGACCGTTGGAATCTCAATAATAGGTCACACATGCACTAATAACTCTCGAGTAAACTAACCCTGTAACTTGACCTGCTTTGGAGGTTATGTTGCAGTGACTACTTACATACCTTGAAAGTTACCTCTGGTTTTGGAACCGAAAGCTGAGTTTATCCTCGTACTTACCCTTAAACTACCCTTATGTCACATAACCTGATTTCTGGAATACCCCTCCTGCAGACTTCAGTTCCAACCCTGCTTCGACACACCTTCCTGTAATTATCAAGTAACCCTGTACACCTTGATTAGCTGGTTCAGGTGTGTTTGATTAGGGTTGAAATCTGATTTTGGCTGAAATCTGCAGGATGGTAGCTATCCAGGAGCAGGATATGAAACCCCATGCTCTAACGTCAATTGAAAAACTACCAGATGACTGATGATCTTTGGTTTTTTTATTGCCACTGCTTTCTTCAAATTCCTCCAAATATTTTGAATGATCTGAACAGGCCCCGCTGGAACATTCTATGAACCAAGCTTCAGAAGAAGCTTTGGGATGATTGCCCTGCTGGAAAGTCCAATGATGATCAGCCTCAGTCCATGCACCACAATCACAATCTTGGAATCACAATCTTGGTTAAATTGACCAGACACTTCAAAAAATCCATTATGTCCTTCCCGTTCCCGTAAAAGCAAAGCATCCCCATAATAAGACTGGTCTACCCCCATGTTTGCATGTTACTTAAGATAATTTTAAGATCATCTAAATGACTCAACATGGCTATTGTGGGACACCATGAATATGAACTAAAATGTGCTTTTAACATACTATCTGTATTAAAAAAATGTTTTTAGTTACCACTTGTAGTACACTTGAGTGTACTAGTGTATGAAAGATGGGTTCAAGTGTATTACAAGTGGTAACTAAATCCTTTTATTTTTTTAAATACAGAAGTTGTAAGTTAAAAGCACATTTTAGTTCATATTCATGGTGTCCACTTGGATCAGAGGTCACCAAACTTGATCCTGGAGGGCCGGTGTCCTGCAGAGTTTAGCTCCAACTTGCCTCAACACACCTGCCTGGACGTTTCAAGTATACCCATTAAGACCTTGATTAGCTGGTTCAGGTGTGTTTGATTAAGGTTGGAGCTAAACTCTGTAGGACACCGGCCCTCCAGGACTGAGTGTGGTGACCCCTGACTTAGATGTTCTTTTTAAGTTTATCTTAATTTTTAGTATATTAAGTACTAAATTAGTGTGTGAAAATAGAGCACTTTAAGTACATTATGGAAGTGCATAATGTTTTTCGACCTGGGGTTCTTCAGCTTGTCTTGCCTTTTTTGCAGCAGACATACTGGTTCAAAAAGTTCCAGTTTGTTCACATCACTCCAAAAATATATAAATAAATAAAAATAATTTGTCCAGAAATTGTACACCATCTCAAAATGAAATAAGACATTCTCAATCTTTGACACGCACAAAGCAGAAAAAAATAACTCTTTATTGTGAAACTTCACACGCACACACATCAGAACTAAATTATACAGTAAGAATCCCACTAATTAGAGGGGCATTCATATTACTCATTGAGCAGCATGTCAAGACTGTGTTGTAAACCGTGACATTTTCACGACGAAACTGAGAGAAAAAAAAAAAAGTTTTGCCCACAACCAAATATGTATTATGCAGTGTGAGAAATGGTAACATACGGTGTCCTGAGAAAAATAAAATTTGTTAAATATGTTTGCAGTGAGATTTCCATGTTTCCGGATTTTTCTGTAGTTTATATTAGCAGTTTGGCATATTAGCATTTCATGTTTTGATTCCGTCACTGGGTGTATCTAGTTGATAAATACTGTATTGTATTTACACAAGAGTACTCTGGGGATTGCAATTGTGTTGGGAAAAATGATGTGATTCTGCAACTCCTTAAGAAAATATTTAGTATGTAACCTGCTGACACTGGCAGAATAATTCAAATCTTTGATCATTACCTCAAACCAATTTGTTGACATATGTTATTATCTTGGTAAACACGCACATACCTGTCTTTGATTTACACAGCTGGTCTTTAATGGGAGTCCTTGTCCACCTTTCAGTGGGTATATAGTATATATATTACGCCAATTCGAGTTTCACAACCTTATGTACACAAATCTTACTTCATTTTGAAACAGACAAGTAATTGAAGTTTAGTCAGTGAGTCAGAAGTGGATTCAGTTACTGCTCTGACAGATTCAACAAGTTCATCCAGTAAAGGATTCATCATTCTGATTCAGACAGGTAGCTCATGAGTTGAATGATTCATAAAAAGAACTAGTTTGTTTCTGAATTTGACTACATGTCACTCACGTTTCTTTTTTTGCTTACAGCCCTCAAGGTAAACTCAACAGAAAGGAATCAGATTGGAAAGACATTCACAACCCGGGTTTGGTTTTGTCTTGCTGAGCAATGAAAGATTCTGGCTTCTAAAGGAGGTGCAGGAAATTACTTCTCTAATGCATTTAGTTATCTAATATTTATCCAGTTTGCAGCAGAAGTCTATAGTAGCTAGGATTGTATCAGTTGATAATTAAGTTTAAAGTGTTTTCACTTCAGTTGTGGATATGTGGGAATCTGTCACCCCCAATCAACTAAAGCCAAGTACAGCAGAGCAAAACATGTAGTTTAAGTTGGATTCTGTTCAGGAATGGCAAAATGAGGACCCACAATTTGCAGATGTTTGTAAAGTTATCTGCCTGGGTGTGTGCAGTGTATGCTTAACTGTGTGTTGGGTGTGTGTAGGGGGGTTGGTCTAAAATAACTTGCTGCTTTGGCATGTGTGAGGAAAGACATATCAAAAGACATAAGATTGGATGATTGCTTAGTTAGTTTAAAAAGGATATTAGGTTAATGTGAAGTTAAAGTTTTAATATATTTTAGTCACCTAGGTTTTAATGAATGGAGCAGACAAGCAGTTTTGTTTACTACACACACTGAAGCGCGCGTGACGCTCACAGTGATTTCAGCGCCTGTCGTCTCACTAAATGAGGACATAAATACATGAACAATATCTGCTGAGAGTCACTTCATGAGCATTTGACCGTTCCATTTTAGGAAAACTAGCATTATATCATATACACACAGAAATGTAAAGGTAGACAACCCGTCAAAATAAAAGTCTGGTTTAACTTGGAAGACATTGTGCCAGATATTACTACTGTTACTACTACTACTACTAAAATGAAACAACCATTTTTTAGGGTATAATCATACAACAGTTCTTCCATGTTTTAATTTTAATAGCAAATTCCACTTTGTTTGCCAAAAAAAGTTTGCTTAATTTTTTTAATAATTAAAAGATAAATTAAATTGTTTTATGCCTTCATTTGATAACCAGAACATTTTAAATACATAACATAAATTGTGAAATTGTATAAGATTCATGATTTTAATTAATTAGACATGCTGTTTAATTAATAAAATTTAATTTAACCATTAAAAAGGAATTGAGAAAAATTTCGGAATTTGGGGAGGGCCTAGTTTCCCTTTATGGTGCATTATGGGTGGTGGCATAGGATAGACGAAGGATGACATTTGACTGAGGCTCTCTCTAAAGGTACAAAAGTCCGGCACACCAGATCGTGTTCCCTGGATACCCAGCATCTATTTATTATCCTTCTCCCCTCTGTGACCTCCCCTTTATTTTAAACCTCTGATTCATCTGCAATTCAACCCCTAAAAACCGCAAAACACCTCTAAGTTTACAGCCTCTGGACGATACCGTCAGCGAGCGTAAATGAAGTGAGATTTTTCAACAATTTCTGTGTGGTGCCTTTATTTTTGGAATCCCACCATATGTTGCGTTTGGAGAACCCTGAAGGGCATACAGTAGCAGTTCTAATTTAATTCGCCATGTAGAATGGTACCTAGCAAGCAACAAGTTGGTTTTTTTCAATGACAGCAGGAATCTGCCAATTAAGATTAGCCTGTCATGTTACAGGTGCTCGCTCTGCATGTCAGCAGATGAAGGAACGGTGGGTGATAAACTTCTAACAGGGAGTTTCAGCCCTATTGACAGGTCAGGAAACCACCGTGGTCACTGAGGGCTATTTGATGTGACATCTTTTTCACCTGTTCGGGTCAAAAGAGAACTTAGCGCCTGGTGTGATGCAATCACCACGCGTGGCTGAAAGCTCCTGGGGCTGTGGATAGAAATCGCAGCCAGTGAAGGGACGGTGGAATGTGCTTTTCAGGTTAGTGCTTAGACAGACATCGCTGGGGACATGGACTAGAAATGGAATGGGTGGGGGTTGTTGCCTAATATCTATATCCTAGCAACTGAAGGGGTATGATACCATGTCCAGTTGTTGTCAGGGATTGGTCAGCATGTTGGCATTGACGCCGCCCCTTTGCTTGTGGGCTGTAGAAAGATTAAACCAAAATTAAAACATCCTCCACACTTGATTCACTCCTGTGCACTTGACCTTCTAGCACTTTAATCTGCCTCACAGTTTCTGTTTTGTTTATGTTTTTCATGTTTTTCGTTTATTTATAACTCCAGATCTGCTGTAATACATGTGCTTGGGCCACTTGCCGATAACCTTGACGACCTCAGTAAAGACCCCAGTCTGGCAGTATGACCTCTCCTTACGCAGCAGTGCAGTTCTGCCCAGAGCGAGCCTTTCAACGGTAAGACAGAGAAGAGTTACTGTTTGTGCCAGTTCTGAAAGCCATTTGTAAGGTCGCTAGGTTTATCTTGACCACTCACTTGGGCATGCACACATGGTGCATGTGGTTTTATTTAGTTACTTCATTTGTAAATAGATACGACCACATATTGCAAAGCGGCTCATGCCGGTTCCTATGATCCAGAACACTGTGTTTGTACTTATTCTCCTCATTAGAGAGTTTCCGTCTAGACTTAAACATGTTGGAGGTGCTAACAGTTGTGTCTGGTTCTCCGGCTGCTGCCTGGCTATGATATTTATAGGTGTGGTGGTGTTATGGCATTTTGTGCAGTTTAAGGTGTACTGTCTGGATACTCAATCCTCAGCCTGCTTGTTTGTTAGTCTTCATGCACTTGCTACTGGACATTTGTTTTTGTGGATCTGAACAGTTCAACTCTAAATTAAGCTGTATTAATAGCTAGGGATTCAATTTTCATGCTTGTATTCTTAATGATGTTCTAATGCGGTATTTCGTTTCAATGGAGTATTGGCACCTCTTTAAAAAAGCAATTGAAATAGTAGTTTAACTACATGCATTTTAAACACCAGCTTTCCTTAGCTGCTCTGAATATAAGTTTCTCAAAGTATGGTGAAACATTAACAATGGCTTATTTTATATGATGAGAGCTTTAGTATGGTTACAATCACAGGGTAATATGGAAAAAGTAAATGCTTTTTAATCTTCATGTCAGGTTATTCAGTTATTCTGATCTGTAAAATTCTCCAAAAAAATGTTTAAGTGTACTTCAAAAGGTTTTTACCATGCATTTCAAATGAAAGCTGTGCAACTAGTATAGTCAGGAAAAAGTAATTTGCTGCTAATTTTCACTTTCTGTATAGGTAAGTAATGTAAAGTTTTGGCTATTAAAAATAGAAGGAAAAAACGTCTTTTCAAACCTACAGGTTGCTAAAGAAAAGATGCAATTAATTTGAGGCAAGTTGTCACACAGGAACCTGCCCCTACACATTATTTATTTATTTTTTTTTGGCTTTTTGGCTAAATTACAGTTAAAAATTATAATTCATTTAAACAAAAATCTAAAATAAATTCATATACACTCTTAAAAATAAAGGTCCTTGATAATGCCATAGAAGAACCTTTTTTTGGTTTAAATGGTTCCATAAAGAACCTTTAACATCTGAAGAACTTTTCTGTTTCAGAAAAGGTTCTCTGTAGCGAAAGGTTCTTCAGAATATAATAAGGTAAGAAAGAGATGGTTCTTTAAAGAACCTTTGACTGAATGGTTCTTTGTGGAACCAAAAATGGGTCTTCTACAGCATCGTTGTGAAGAACCTTCTGAAGCACCTTTATTTTTAAGAGTGTATAAAAAAAAAAATTGGAAAGCAGAAAATGGACTTAATAAATTGCATAAATGTATCAAATTTAGAATACGTGACAGCTTAATAAATGTTTGGTCACACAGTTCAACATTTCAAATAAAATCTACCTTAATTATATTTTTGACCCTTGTCTGAATGCTAGTGTGGTTTTACTGCATTTTTTTGTTTAATCAACAGCTGAGGCAGGAAATGACAAAGTTGGATTTTTACTTAAAGATAACATTTACAAAAACAATTCTAATGTAAAGTTTTAAAGCAACTTACAAACCCACTGTTAGAGAAGACATACATGAGTGTAACTGATGTAAAACCTTATCGTTACTGTAATACATCAGTCGGCCTTGCTTACCACTATGTTGTTAGATCTTAACCTATGAGCAGATGTGGGTATACCAGCAGAGACAGTTGTTTTTGTGACTAAGCCAGCTGCTATCAGTAGGTTAAATCTACACCACAAAACAAAGAGAAACAGACGTGTAAAGAGTAAAAATAACATCTAAGGTTCTCAAAATAAAACGAACATGCATTGTCTTTGATGTAAAATACTCTGTCTTTTTTTAAACCAGAATCCTACAAAATTAAACTGTCTTGGAAAGTAAGTAATGAAGTGGGTGAAAATGCTAAGTAGATTTTGTGATTTGAGTAATATTTAGTTGCCAGACAGCGTGTACTACATCTGTTCTGTTAGGAAAAAGCATACTTCACATATTTACTTGATTTAGCTTCACATATTTATCTGATTGTGTATTCCTTACAACAGACAGTGAGCGTTTATTATAATTTTAAAATTAAATAATACAATATTTTTAAAAAAACAAAACAAAAAAAAAAGCAATGCAGGACTTGTCATCAAAAGATGTTCATGTTTTTCTTTCTTCTGTCATAAAGAAATTATTTTTTGAGGGTAACATTTCAGGATTTTTCTCCATATAGTGGACTTCAATGGTGCCCCTGATTTTGAACTTCCAAAATGTAGTTTAAATGCAGCTTCAAAGAGCTCTAAATAATCCCAGCCAAGGAAGAAGGGTCTTATATAGTGAAATCAAGCAAAAAAATGACAATTTATATACTTTTAACCTCAAATGCTTGTCTTGTCTAGTTCTGTATGAACTCCAACCCAGTGTTTACAAAGTGAACATGCAAAGAAGATCAAACGCTCTTTATAAAAAAAATTAACACAACAATGTAGGGCGATTTTAAAGTTGGAGAATAAAATGAGATGGGAGTTCTTTGACATACCTTAACTGTCTTGAACTGGAATACACAGAGTACACGCAGAGGTTTTTTAGAAAATAACCGATCGTTTCCCTAGATAATACCCTTTTTCCTCGACTGGTATCGTTTAGAGCCCTTTGAAGCTGCATTGAAACTGCATTTTGGAAACTCGCAGGCACCATAGAAGTTCACTGTATGGAGAGAAATCCTGAAAGTTTTCCTCTAACAATTTCTTTATGACTGAAGAAAGAAAGTTCTGAACATTTTGCATGACAAGGGGATGAGTAAATTATCTGTACATTTTTGTTCTGGTAGTGAACTTCTCCTTTAACTTTTTAAGTACTTCTGAAAACGAATAAATGAAAGAGAAGAATAGAATAGAATAGTAGAATAAGTCCACAAGAAATTGTCTAACTTTGGGACAGTTTACTCCTTTGCCACATTCGATAGAATCTGGAGTCATTCACAGTGAAAGCACTCGTCTAAATAGAGGAGAAAAAAAAAAAAAAATCATGGGCCCCACTATTCTTTTGTCTGAGCCACCATGTCCATCCTGCAGCCACGGGTTTGAGGGATGAGGGAAGGGTCGGCAGATCCCTTTGAACGTTCCCTGGTCTCTGATTAATGAAGATAGTGGAGAAGCCCCTCTCACTTGTCTCCCCAGATTGCAGGGCTCTGTTTGTTTTGATTGCATTTTCATCGCTGGATGTGCCCAACCTGTCAGGAGACAATGGGCAGCCCTGTTAAGCTGCGACTTTTGACCCCGTCCTGTCTGCGAGGGGCCTGGTCTATGTTTAAGTGGACGCAGCGTAGCCTCTCCCTCAGGCAGAATGCATAACTCCCCCAGTAACCAGACACCCACCCACAGCTTCCAAAGAAGCTACCACTAGAGATGAAACCCAGCCTACACAAACCCACAATGAAAAACTACAGTTGACTCCAAGAAGTGTATGCCATTTTTAGAGGAATCAAAAACTGAAGTTAAAGTGTTCAATTTGTCTTACGATTTTTATTACCAGGAAAAGAAACATCATTTCTTGGCTAAATTGGAGGATGTGATGACTGATTTGAGGTAATGACAGATGTGGCAGCCACGGTGCTAAAGCGGAATTCAGAGGAAATCTGAGCATGTTTAGGCTTTAGTATTAAACTGACTTGAGAATGACAGTCTTCCTTGGCTGCGTTACTCACTGTCAAGTTGCAGTTACTCACTGTCAGGTTGCACCATTTGGTTTTATCAGGTTTTGTTAGTGCTATTATGTTTGATCCAATTAATAAGTGACCATAAATTATCTAGATGTTTAACTGATGAAACCGATGTCCACAAACTTCACCTGTCATTTCCGTGGGTGTAAATCAAAGCTGGATATTTTCACGCATGGGCGCTGCACCTTTTGTGGGACCGTGATGTCATTCTTGGCTGAAAATGTCAACCATATTGTATTTCTATCTGCTGTCTAACATCCGTCCGTCCTTCGTTTTCTGACCTTTTGCCGAGTTTGCATCCTCACTCGACTTTAATTGGATAATTCCCCTGGCACAGGTTTGATGACGACGATGACGATGATGATGTCATGACACCAGGGCTGTCAGCCTAGCTCTCAGTTCTCAGCCAGGGATCTGAAACATGTCCTGTTGCAATGTGTGACCTGAGACAGTGGCCACTCAGCACCTGCTGAAGACCTATATAGTCCTCATGCTCTCACCAACCTGTAATGTTGACAATATTAAATGCAATAACATATCAATGAGAGACAGAGAGAGACATGTAATCCCTATACAGAGAGCTGCTGAACCTTGTGTAAGTTATTAACCACTGCATTCTCTGACATGAGAGAACCAGGATCTTGTTTTGTGGTTTTGTAGAGTGATAGCAAAAGCTAAATCTAAGCGTACTCTCAATTGTAGAGCCATTTAGCACTCTCAGAGAACTATAAATGAACCGGTCTTCCATGATATGTGATCTAGATGGCACATCCCTATGACATAAACACTTCGCTTAAGTTGCTTCCGCTGGTTTATTGACCATCACGTCTTAGAGTTGTTTATGAGCTTTTTACTTTTTACTTTTATTTCAAAATGTATTGCTTCCATAATCCCAATTAGAATTTGTAAAAACACATGCAAAACCTATCAATCATCTTAATGTTATACCCAGTTTATCTCTGCAAAATCCCGCCCATTTTATAAAATTGACATCCAATAAATAAGTACCTATTGTTCTCCATAGCACCATTATCTTTGATTGTGCTTGCAATGGGTGACTGATTTGTTAATATAACTAATTGTATGAATGGCTGTCAGTAAGTTAGGCCCAAGCTTTTATTTGTGTTTGCTTACTCCCTTAAAAGCCAAAGGTTGTTCATGTTCACAGTGTAAAATGCAGTGGGGTTTAGATTTGTATCTTACAATGAGACGTAGGAATGCTGAGGTATGGACCTGTGGACACACCGTGACAATTGACGCATTGGGCTTGGCATTTGTGCGTCTTCCAGTGTGCCAAATGACAATATCTATGAGGCTTAAAGTAAACATTAGGGTTGAAAAAGCTTTTATCCCCAGTGACAGGCCTGGCAGCACACCGTTGTCCCGGTAATTCAACTCTAGCATTCACTTTGTGCCACACCTCTTCAGCTGAACAAAGACAAAAAGAGTATATACGCTGCTTTTCTTCTGAAGAGCTGTGTTTAGGGAACCCAGGGAGAAAAAAAAAAAAGGAAAAGAGGAATTTTTCATGGTATTGAAGCTGAATTCCAAATGCAGCTTTTGCACCTCCCATTTTCCTCCTTTAGGAAATGGGCGTAGTTTTAATTGGTATTATTACATTGTTAAAAGTGAACATGCATTTTGTCCCTTAAAGGGATAGTTCAACCAAAAAATGAAATTCTGTTTAGAGCTTAAAGCCTTATCATGTCATTGCAAATCTGTATGCATTTCTTACTTCTCCACAAATGATGTTAAGAAGACATTGGAGTTAAAACCCATTGACCCCAATTGTTTCCAAAAATTGCATGCAGAAATGTTTTTAGTTTTTGGTGAAATATCATGTTTTAAAAACACAAGGGCTATTATGTGATTGTTTATCCAAAAATGAAACATTTTGGCACTCACTTTCAAAAACCAGTATGCATTTCTTTTTTCTGCTGAACTCAAAAGGAGACATTTTGAAAAACGTGGGTAACCAAACAGTTGATGGTAGTCATTCACTTCCAGAGTTTTTTTTTTTCCCCCAGACTATGAAAGTCAATGGCTCTGTTTAATGTTTGGGTACCCACATTCTACAAAATATTTTCTTTTGTGTTCAACGAACACACTCATACCGGTTTGGAACAACACGGGGGTAATGGCAATTTTCATTTTTGGGTGACCTGTCCCTCTAACTAACTTTAAACCTTTAATAGTTTGTCTCATCGAACTCAATAAATTCATTATGTAATAAATCTTGACCCAAAAGTGAAATTGTCATTTACTCTGCCTCAAATTGTTCCAAATTGACTTACATAGTATTTTTCAGTATTGTGAAAAGGCACCGGGACCAGTAACTTATTTTAATTTTATTTTATTTTATTTTATTTTATTTTATTGTATTTTATTATATATATATATATATATATATATATATATATATATATATATATTTTTATTTATTTATTTATTTATTTTTCAAGAGACAAAAACTCGAAGGTTTGGCACGACTTGAAAGGATAGTTCACCCAAAAATTAAAATTAGCCCATTATTTACTCACCCTCCAGGCATCCTAGCTGTATATATTTTCTTTCTTTCAGTTATAGTAAAAATTATCCTGGCTGTCCCTAGCTCTGTCATGGCAATTGGCGGGTGTTTCTCTTCAACAGTCCAAAACAAGTCTAATAAAGTGCATCCATCAATAATAAAAAGGGGGGGTGAATAAAGGCCTCCTGTAGCGAATCAATGCGTTATTGTAAAAAACACATCCGTATTTAAAACATAATCACTTTAATCTAGCTTGTGCCAACTGGTCGTACACGGAAGCAGCTCTGGGCAGATGACGTAGGACGTTGGCGTTGCGCATGCGCCTGTGAGTCTCATGAAAACCAGTATTTTGTTTTGTACCAATATTTGCTTACGGGGCAAAGGAAGCAAAGTTTCCTTACTTTGGCAAAGGAAAACCAGACCCCCACTGGTTTATATCAAAATCCTCTGTCATTTTTCTTTACATATCCTTGTTTCGTACTGTAATTCGGTACTTCTAATGTTGTGGTTCGCCACGGTGCGTTCATGTTCTCGTATCTCACCGGCGCAACACAAACATCATACAGTACGTTATCCGGAGCTGCTTCTGTGTACGACCAGTTGGCGCAAGCTAGATTAAAGTGATTATTACGTTTTAAATATGGATATTTAAAAAGACTTTTTATTGTGGATGGATGCACTTTATTGGACTTGTTTTGGACTGTTGAATAGAAACATCTGCCCATCGCCATGATAGAGCTTGGGAGAGCCAGGATCATTTTTTTAATATAACTCAGATTGCGTTTGTCTAAAAGAATAAAGGATGCCCAGAGGGTAAGTAAATAATGAGATAATTTTCATTTTTGGGTGAACTAGCCCTTTAAGGGTGGAGAAATGAGAACATAGTTTTCATTTTTGGATGAACTTTCCCTTTAAATACTATAAACTGAAGTTTATCTTCAAAGGCTGGTATGGAAGTGTCACTTTACAGTGATATCAAAGACTAGTGTTGCTTTGTGTATTTGTCTAGGATACAGTAATCTGACATCCTTCGACCTTAAAGCATTCAGCATTTATTAGGCATGCCTGCATAGCTTAGTATATTAATATCTCCCCACCTCACAGAATGTAGGGGAATTCCGGCCCCACACCCGAGTGCCAACGTTAGATTATGGGTTGACACCCCAACTCCCAGACGCTCACACACGCATACATACATTTACTACCTTCAACCCCCATCCACAGCCAAGCCCAGTTCAGCCACACACATTCCGAATGCTGCATAGCGGTGGTGTTGCTATCATATAGACAGCGAAGGGGAATTCCGCTCTGCTTGGTCGTCAGCGTGTGCTGCTTCTCAGCAGGAACAATGAGACGCTGGGCTCTGGCTTGGTGTCATGTTTCAGATGGAGAGGGTCATCGTGTTTTCACTGACAGTCTTATTCTCTCTGCTGCTCCTAAATGTCATGTTAACACTGGTTATTGGTGTTGCATTAGACGGGAACAGAGCATGGCCTTTGTGGGGGGAGAGGCAATTAAGAATGGGTTGTGTTTTTACATTCCAAATGGGTGCAGTGCCTTCTTTCCACTATTAACGCGGTAATGAATACTGTATCAGTTTACTAAATGAGATTGAAGTTCAAGTCGGTTGTTACTGTAATTAGCGGTGATTGCAACGCACATCACTATTACTATTTCTCATAGTCAGGGTAAGTGTTTTTCATAATTTGTCCTACACCACTGGTGTGAAAGATATGGATCATTTTTCTAAAAATGATTTTGTTCTTAAAGGAGTGACAAAAATATAGATTTGGGGTAATACTCTTAAGCCAGTATGCAGGGTTATTATAGAACTTCTATATTTAAGAACAACTTTGTTACTTGAAATAAACGTTAAGTAAAATAAAATTAAAATTTGTTTAAAATAACTAAACTTATTTTATTTCAGCTAACTGCCAAGGCAGCATTTCTCATTTTTTTTATTTAGTGTAATTTGATTTACAATACAAAAATAACTAAACCTGAAATAAAAGTGAATACAAAATATTTAGACAGTCCTTATAGTTATAAAAGTAACAATTTACAAAAACTAAAACTATTAAAAATGACAAACACACAAAGTTACTAAAATTGGAATGAAAACATTAAAATATTAAATATATATTCAAATTAGTAATAAAAACTATGATAGTATCTCAGATACTAAAATAACACAGCCAATAAGTAACTACCTGGAGCTACTATCTAAAATTAATTACTCTGGCAAAAACCTGGCAACACCCTTAGAAACCATTCAGAAAACCATAGCAATCGTAATATTAACACCCTGGAAACCACCCACAACACCGTCATAAACCTTTGAAGTGATTTTGCATCGCAAAACCTTTCTTCAGTTCATTTGTTTTCCAATACAATACTTGCAGTTTTGGAAATTTGGTAACACTTTACAACAAGGTTCATTGGTTAACGGTAGTTAACTACGTTAGTTAACATGAACTAAGAATGATCAATACTTCTACAGCATAAATTAATCTTAATGTTAATTTCAGCATTTACTAATGCATTATTAAAATCACAAATTGTTTTTGTTTACATTAGTAGCACTGTGAATTAACATGACTAACAATGAACAACTGTATTTTTAATAACTAACATTAACAAAGATTAATAAATTGTTTAATAAATGTATTGTTCATTGTTCATTTATATTAGTTAATTGATTAACTAATGTTAACAAATGATTCCTTATTGTAAAGTGTTTTATTGATTTGATTTGATTTGATTTGATTTGATTTATCAAAATACTGTTAACCTGAGATACATTTATTACAGTATTTGTTAATCCTTGTTAATTTTAGTTAATGCAAATACAGTCATTTGTTTGTTCATGTTGGTTCACAGTGCAGTAACGAATTTTAACAAGCACAACTTCTGCTTTTAATAATGTGTGAGTAAATGTTGAAATTGACATTAACTTAGATGAATAAATGCTAGTTCATGTTAACTAGAGTAGTTAACTAATGTTAACTAATGAACCTTATTGTGAAGTGTTACCGAAACATTTTATGTAATAATTCAGTTGTATCTTGACAATTTCTGACCTAAATTTTGTTTCCATCTCTTTAGATTGAGAGAACCAGCAGCATGTCTCTCGTGGGCTGAAGGTTCTTTCCTGGCCTCCATGTCACAGGGCCAGGGCTCTCAGGGTACGGATATCCTCGGACAAGACGTTCTCAACCAGCTGCTGGAGATGCTGGACCAGTGAGTTATGAAGTATCTTACAAATTCACTTGTATGTGACCCTGGACAACAAAACCAGTCATAAAGGTCAATTTTTTGAAATTGTGTTTTTATATATCATCTGAAATCTAAATAAATAATCTTTCCATTGATGTATGTTTTGTTAAGATAGGACAATATTTGACCAAGATACAACTGAAAATCTGGAATCTGAAGGTGCAAAAAATAACAGACAAAAGCAAAATATTGTGAAAATTGCCTTTAGGGTTGTCCAAATTAAGTTCTTAGCAATGCATATTACTAAACAAAAATTAGGTTTTGGTATATTTACAGTAGGAAATTTACAAAATATTTTCATGGAACATGATCTATACTTAATATCTTAATGATTTTTGGCATAAAAGAAAAATTTATCTTTTTGACCCATACAATGTATTGTTGGCTATTGCTACTAATATACCAGTGCTACTGGTTTTGTGGTCCAGGGTCACATATTTTAATAAATATTTAAATAAGCCCAAACTGTTGTAAATTACTGAAGTGTGTTTTACAAGAAAATGCAACTTCAGTCTTTTTACTTTCATGTTCGGTTCAATTTGTTACTTGCTGTTTCTATATAACTATTTGTGAAATTTACTTTCAGCTTAAGAATAAAAGTTATTTCACCACCATTTATCAATCCCTAAGGAGTCACCCATTTATTGGATGACATTTTATTTAAAGCTGTATTTTTTATTTTTTACAATTTATATAAATTTACAAAAGCGACTGGTTCTGGTAGGAAACACTGCATAGTAGCCCAGTACCTCCATGATTAGTCATAGACATAAACAGAGAGAAGTAGCTCTGGCTACTATGTTTTTCTACTATGTTGTTTAAGCAGTTCTGTTCATTACCAGCTAGAGCACCAAAAGTTATGGACTGCAATTTAACAAAAGCTTTAAATTATTTTACTTTATCAACTTGGAATAAAAACACGTAAGTGTAAATAAATAACAAAACAATGGCTTTAAGTCAAGTTACTGGTTTCTGTTCTAGGTCTGCGCTACATTCAATGCAGCCGATCGAGCTCAACTTTTCTGAGGGCTCTGCAGTCGGATCAGCATCCAACACCATACAGATTAGTATGGACTGCATCACAATGCGTGGGCATGAGGAGCCCCTCACAGTGAGTAACTTTTTTCGCTAAACCTTGTTTTCACATTTTAAAAACTGCACCAAAAGTGCAACAATGTCGGATATTGTAGTGTCATTAAGATCTGAGAAGTCACTGTGGTACTGTTCTTGACACATTTCAAAACAGCAGATTATGCAAAATGCGAGTTTTGACCTTTTTGAATGTATGAATAATCATCAAATATTAATTTTAGTTAGGTTTCATTTAGAAAGCGTCAAAGCAAATTGCAGATAACAAGTTATTGACTCAAATTATCTCCCAAGTAATGTAGTGATACTGGTGTATGCATATAAATGTATGCATAAACATAAACATATGCATATAAAAAGCCCTCTAGACTGTTTTATAAATGTGCCATTACTGTAACTTCACATAGCCACATACTGCAACGTGAACAAAAGCAATTAATACAAAATATTTCTTAAAACTTTACAATAAGGTTCATTAGTTTACATTAGTTAAGTACATTAGTTAACATGAACTGAGAATGAACTACTGCTAGTACAACAGCATTTATTAATCTTAATGTTAATTTCAGCATTTACTAATGCATTATTAAAATCACTAGTTGTGTTTAACATTAGGTAATACACTGTGAACTAACAAACAATGAACGACTGTATTTAAAAACTAACATTAACAAAGATTAATAAACACTGTGATGTATTGTGCATTGTTAGTTAATACATTAACTATGATTAACAAATGACACCGTATTGTGAAGTGTCTCTGAGTTTCCTACTGCTTGCCATTTTCAAGCATTTAATTGTTGAATTCTGTCAAAATCCCCTGCAAAGTTTAAAGCAAATGTACATGGGGATTTTTTTTAAACCTCCCACAGAATGGTCTCAGACGGGCTGTTTTACTGATGGTATCAGTAGATAATTTGATTTTGAATAGAATAAGAATCTTTCGAATTTCTGTAATATTTTTTTTTCCAGTTGTTCTAATACTTTGTTTTTTTTTTTTTAATTGTTGCTTGTCTAATTTGCTTTGAAATATTGAACAGCAGCTAAACATTTTTCAACGTGAGAAATTTGTAAGTAAAGTACTACAATTACTTTATCGTTTATGAAACTTGGTTTTGTTTAGAGTGATCACTCAAGTGAATAATTTCAGTAGTGGGGAATTTAGTGGTAAGCCCCAGCAAAAACAGTTACGTGGGAGTGTTACTGTTTATTGGGGGTGTTTATGGGTTTTCCCTGGTCATTCTGGATAGTTTTGGTACCGACAAAGTGAAAAGGTATGTCCAGGTCCGGGTGAACACACTAAATATAAATCGTGATGACGATAGCCTTGCTTTGCGACAATGGAACATCCTATCTGAAGTGCTTTGGATGTAGCATTGTGTCATGCAAGAAAAAGATTCTAAAAAACTAAGGGACTGAAGTGGATCAATGAATTATGAAGATGGAGATTTACAACAATACTGTGCAGCAGACAATTTCTTCTTTGATGTAAGTCAGCATTTTTCTCTTCTATACTCTGAACAGTACGCAAGTTTGCTTGTAAAAAATGAGTTCTTGTGTTCGTTTGCTTAAATTTGATGTAGGTCGTGCAAAATCTGTGTATCCCTTGGGCAGATTCTATCAACACGTATAGTTCTGGCATTGTTTATACACAACAGAAGAGCAATGGAAAGTTTGACATTAAATTCATGACCTGTGGCTGACGCTGAGGCCTTGTAGGTTTTTTCTGGGTGCGCAGGAGAATTAGGTGGTTGTCGCTCCCCTCCCAGCAGAGGAATGCAGTTGTCCGGTAGTAAAGATGAGGAAAAAAAAGGGAGAGACTGAGCAGCGCTTTGCTTCTCTGGCCCTGAGGGATTATCTTTTCTCTTGATCTGGTGATTAATACCCCCCATACAACACCACCCGCCCCCATCTTCCTCGCAGTAAAGATCGGGCGTGGTGCGCAACATGGCACGCTAATACTCCGTCCCTTGCCAGCTAGCATTCGTGTTGATTGAAAACCTGGAAACTGTGGCTACCTGCCAAATGTTTGCTGCAGTGATGCTCATTAAACTTTGAAGAACAAACTTTTAATGGGTATGGTTGCCATCCTATTAAAAGAATAGTTCACCTGAGTGTAAAAAAAATGGTCCGTTTACTCACCCTCATGTCGTTCCGAACCTGTATGACCTTCTTCCTCTGTAGGAATGTTGGGGTTCAGATATTATTGGACATATGTACAGAAAAAAAAAAATACTGAGACAGAATTTTCCTTTACGAGCTAAACTGCTGATCTCCTAATAACCAGCTTATGAGTGATCGGTGAACTCCTTCACCAAAAGAAAGAGAATTAAGAAAAAGGTTTGCCGCCTCCATTAATTATTGGATGATATGCGCTGTTTGGCGCCCTCAGGGTCCTCTGTTTGTATTGTGCAGGGGTGTTGTGTTTTAATCTGAAATTGCTCTTTCTTGGGTAGGTGTGCTTTCTCTGTAGCTGCAGGGCAACAATTTAGAGCAGCACCTGCCGCTGTGACTGACTGAGGCTTGCGTCCTGTTCTGTTTGTGTGAGATCGGGGATGGGGGAGGAGAAAGAGAGGTGTGGAGTCAGGTAGAATAGAGGAATGTGACCGAGGAAAGATTGTGTCCTGACATCAAACAGCCCAGCTGATATCATGGTGAGATGGAGCGGTTAAATTTGAAGTAACAGATGTGTTGTTTTACATCTCTGCAGTTTAAAAGTTTTAGGGTTTTTTGTATATATGCAGCCTTATATAATTTAGTGTGGATGAGACCAACCCATATGAAGACTCCAGACAGAGGTGGATTTAAGCCCCATGGCTTTACTTGTACACTCACACATTTCCACAGCATTTCTTCAGTTTATTTCCTCCCAACTAAATGAAGTGAAACAATAAACGATTTAGTATTTAGCAAACCGTTTCAATTAAAAATAGGTATTGACAGATTCATGAGAGATTGATGAGAGAAAACGGCTGTCCGTTGACATTTTTTGATTTAGGGTGTTGCTGAGTAGAAAGAATTCAACATTATGTCCCTTGAATACATTGAAGGTGGTGAGGCAATGGTTTGTTTAGGCTGTGTTGTGCCCTAGCCCTTGATTAGTCATTTGTAGTCTTCTTTTCAAGTAGAGCCTGACTCAGCATTAGGCAGGAACACATAATTAAGGCGTGCTTCCTTACCGCCATCCATTCATTCTGTAGCTACTGTTCGTCATATATTTTATTTTAAAAGTTCTTGTGAATTATTTAACATTTTGTGATTGATTTAATGCAATGAATCTCTTACGCTGCTTAGCATTTCTTTTTAATGCTTAGCATTTGTTTTTCCGTGCAAATGTAAAGGTTTTCATAGTGCTGATGCATTTTTAGATCAAATCACCAGAGCTGCTAAAAAAAAATCTTATTTAAAGAAAATGAAAACAAAACAAAACTTTATACACAATCCTCTCCGACTTTTGATTTTGAGATTTAACTCCGCCGTTTAAATCACGACTGCTAAATCACTGCTGACTCTTCACCCCACCAGTTTGCCTCAAGCGAAATGAAACAGTACTGGCAAGGTACAGAGCAATCCATCTAAACATTTACCTCTTTTATTCTCTCTCTCTTTCTTTTTTGTCTCTCTTTCCTTTCCTCCACTCTCTTCCTTTTCCACCAACACTGTTTTCTCTTAAACATCAAGGTTTTAGGATGTTTTAAGTATTTGTAAAAACTAGACGACTCTGTATAAATAGCCCATATCTCTAAATAAAGGCAAATTACAGCGGTGACCTTTGACCTGGTATGCTTGAAAGGCTCTGCATTGTGGTATGATTGTGTAGGAGTTGTTCATTTTTTAAAATTTGTCTTGCAAATGTTTGTACTTGTACAAATGTATGTGTTTTCCGGTCAGTGGCTAAAAGGATGCAGTTTATTCAGGTCAGACATCATGATGATTTGAAACGGATCACTTTTAATGTAACAGAACGCAACCATTCCTCGAAGACTAGACGAGGATCAAAACAGGATAGTGAGGACTGGTGCCAATTATGCTGTAAAACAGTTTTAAAGTTCAGAGTACAGGTGTTGACTTTTGCTCTCTGATGTCCACAGGTGTTTAGTCTTTGACATCACAAACAGCTTATTATCCTGAGCTATAGCACTGTTAGCCATCAGCTAGTGAACTCCGTTAAAGCAGATCGCCACATAGATGGATTTTCAAAAGTAAATGCGCTGATGAAAACAAAATTAATAAATTAAATAATACTTAAATAAAAATTATTTTTTAATCTAAGCACCACAGTACAATAGGGAATTATGTATTGGGTCATTTAAAGGAGAAGTCCACTTCCAGAACAAAAAGTTTACAGATAATGTACTCACCCCTTGTCATCCAAGATGTTCATGTCTGTTTGGTCTTCAGCCGTAAAGAAATAGTTTTTTGAGGGGAACATTTATTCGTTTTTTGACTAATATGGTGCCCCGATTTTGAACTTCCAGGAAGAAGAATGATCGGTTATTTTCATAAAAATAATACAATTTATTTACTTTTAGTCAAACGCTCATCTTGTCTTGCTCTGCCTGAACTTTTTTCTTTGTTTTGTTTTGTTTTCGGTTCATGACAGTTAGGGTATTTTGAAAAATTCCCATCTCGTTCTCCCTCAACCTCAAAATCGTCCTGTTTTACCTTTTTTGTTAAGGGTGTTTGATCTTCTTTGCATGTTCAAGACTAGGTCGGTACTTCTACAGCAATGTTGGATGATTTTGAAATTATTTTTGTTGTTAAGTTGAGGGAGAAAATACAATTGGAGTTTTTCAACATACATAACATATCTTGAACCAGAATACACAGAGTTCAGGGAGAGCAAGACAAGACGAGCGTTTGAGATTAAAAATTATTTAAATTGTATTTTTTTTTTTTTAATGAAAATAATCGATTGTTTTGCTAGATAAGACCCTTCTTCCTTGGCTGGGATCGTTTGAAGACGCATTTAAACTGCATTTTTGAGGTTCAAAATCAGGGCACCATACCAGTCCATTATATGGAGAAAAATCCTGAAATGTTTCCCTCAAAAAACATAATTTCTTTGTGACTGAAGAAAGAAAGACATGAACATCTTGGATGACAAGGGGGTGAGTACATATCTGTAAATTTTTGTTTTGGAAGTGGACTTCTCCTTTATCCAGAAAAATATCTTTATATATCTAAACCGTTCTTTATTTCTCACTCCTGCAGATTTTTTTGAACAGGTGTCACTTAAAACACTAGAAATCAATAAATAAATGAGCTTCTCACCTGTTTTTATTTCTCTCTCCTCTATTAAAGGGGTGATGCAGAGTTTTGTGAACAGGTGTCTCTCAAAACACTAGCCACCTGACACATGACACCTCACTAATCCGAGAGTTGTAAGCCCAAACAGTCCTTTAAGTGTCCATATAGATCTAAGTGCTGCATCCTTTGTCTGAGCCACCGGGAAGCTTCAGTCAGGTTCACCACCTTTTTGCAGAGCCTGACAACAGTTGCCTAATTTAGCCTAATTGTTTTACATGTGTGCATGAATATATTCATCTTGCAGATAGGTGTTGACAAGTAGAATATTTATTCGGATTGGTTTGCATAGGTTTTAATAACAGTGGATAGAACAATAAATAAATGAAAAAGAAGGCCACACCATTGTCAATTTAGAATCCAAGATTCTTTGAGATGCATGCAGTCTCATATACAGTTGATAAGTAGGCAAATCAGCCATTTGGCAAGTGAGCAAATACAATCTGCATATTCTGTTTTATGAATGGTCGTGCTTCCCTAAAGCAAAACCTTTTTAAGGGGCTTACTGCTTCTGACTGCAGACTGTGGTATAATTTGTGATTGTTAGGTGGGTCAGGTTTAGGGGTCCAGCCCTTTGTGCACTGTGACTATTGTCACCTGAGGCTGTCCCTTAATTCTGTCACCTCTGACCCTTACGGGACACGTAAATAACTTCTTGACCAGGAGTAGCCTTTCAAGGCAGTGCAATAAACGCTTTAAAAACATTTTAAGTATTAACATTGGTTAATAAAACTAACAGATACTACAGACAATTTTACAGATTTCAATATAGGATTAATGAAAGTACAAATATTGTAAAATTTCAACAAAGTCTCATATTTTCACAAGTCTGCATTTATTCGATCAGAAATACAGTGTAAAATAATGTTTTGATATTTCAATTTAACATACCTGCTTTCTATTTTAATATATTTTAAAATAGAATTTATTCCTGTGATGGCAAAGCTGAATTATTATTATTATTTTATTATTATTATTTTTTTTTTTTGGTGCTCAAGAAGCATTAGCAATAAACATTAGCAATGTTGAAAAAAAATTTGCTTGTGTTTTTCAGCATTCTTTGAATAAAGTTCAAATGAACAAAATTTAATAGAATTTTTGTGATAATATAAATTATAATTAATTGATATTTTGTAATATTTTAAAACATTCTAAATTTTTGGTTAATTGTGTGCTGTCACTTCTTGTTCAATTTAATGCACACTTGCTGTATTTTTTTTTTTTTTTTTTTTTTAAAGAAGTCTCTTATGCTCATCAAGACTGCATTTGTTTGATCAAAAATACAGGAAAAAATAATACTGCAAAATGTTATTACAATATAAAATAATGGTTTTTATTTTAATAAATTTTAAAATATAATTTATTCCTGTGATGCAAAGCTGTTACTTCAGTCTTAAGTGTCACATGATCCTTCAGAAATCATTCTAATATACTGATTTATTAGTAGAATTATCAATGTTGGAAACAGTTGTGCTGCCAAATATTTTTTGGAACCTGTGATTCTTTTTTTCAGGATTATTTGAATAACAAGTTAAAAATAACAGCATTTATTCAAAATAAAAATCTTTTCAAACAATGTGAATCTGTGCTATCACTTTTTATTAATTTAACACAACCTTGTGAATAAAAGTATTAATTTCTTTCAAAATATATATTGTATATATAGTGTATATTGTTAGAAAAGATTTCTATTTTAAATAAATGCTGTTCTTTTTAACTTTTTATTCATCAAACAATTCTGAAAAAAAGTATCACAGGTTCCAAAAAAATATTAAGCAACACATAATAAATCAGTATATTAGAATGATTTCTGAAAGATCATTTGATGCTTAAGACTGGAGTAACAGCTGATGAAAATTCAGCTTTACAACAAAGGAATAAATTATATTTTACAGTATATATATATTGTAATAAAATTGCAGTATTGTTTTTTTTCTGTGTTTTTGATCAAATAAATGCAGTCTTGATGAGCATAAGAGACTTAAAAAAAAAAACTGATCCCATAAGAAAAAAAAAAAAAACTGATCCCAAACTTTTGAGCGGCAGTGTATACATAATGTTGATTCTTAAAGATTTCTGTTAAATTAATGGAGCTCTACAGCTTTGCTTCTAGGATTTTTAGTTATAAGGTGTTGTTATTTTCCATTTGAGGTCATTGCATAATTAATAGCAAATGTAATATAGATGCTGCATAATAAATTCTGCAAGCATAGAATGTTTAGCTCTGGTGATTTCAGACTTTTGCAAGAGTTCAGCTCCATTCGGCTAAATTAATCACAACACCTCAGCTGAGTTGATAGCAGTATCCCACAGTGATTTCAGTGCTACTGCAGTGAGCACTTTAACCCCGTTGTAGATTGCAGCCAGTGTTTTTCTAAAGTAATTAGAAGTTTGTTTTGCTAACTCTAATTGCCCCCCATTAAAAGTGCTCTGAATAACAACTACCCCCAAGAGGCTATGAGCTACTGTTTTGAATAATTTTAAAGCCTTCTCTGTATAGGTGGCAAAAGTTAAAATGAGTTTTTATGCTCATTTAGTGCCATATACTGTAAAAGTATATGACTCATAGTGCATTAATATTAAGTCTGCCAATTTCAGAGATGACTAAGTGGCGTGAGATTGCTGTACATGGGGATGGGACTGCTAACCTTAGGAATACATAAAAGTGAACAATTTTCTCTTAAGTCAGTCTGGTTAATGGTCTCAATTTAGCACATTTGGTTGGTAGAATTAAGTTAGTAAGTTGTGAAAAGATGGTGTTGAATCAATCACTGAAATAACTGAACTGGACAAATTTCATAAATGAGATGTGGAGTGTAGAGTAGCTTTTTAACAAATTTCCTGAATGGTCATCTTGCATTTATGTAGTGCGTGAAAGTACGCTGGTACCTCGAGCTGAAAAGGGATAGAATGGCCTTTCTTCTGTATAATCTGATGAATCTAACATGAATACATTTAAATATTAACAAAGAACTGGGCTGGTTCAGCCCTATGTAAAACAACATTAGTGTATTCAAAACAAATCTACACCAGTCATCTCTGATAGATACAAGCTGTCAACTGTAGTCCCATTGTTTCTCATGAGACTCTCATAGGACAGTGCTAGAGGGTCTTTGGCTGGTGGGGAGGGACTCATTCTTATGCAAACAGGGGCTATGGATGCTACTACTGAACAGAATTTAGTGCTCTAAGGTCATTGTAGAACGATAAAGAGGATTCCCTCCAAAAGCAAGAGGTATGTCTGGAGGCTCCATGTTTCAGTGCAAAGTCATGTACTGTGTCTCACAATTTTATCCATCATATTTGGTTTTCCCCTTACAGTTTATAATGTCATCAAATACTGAAATCATTAAAGTTTTTCATCTTGTTAATAAATAAATCTAGTTTATAGATCATTTATTTGATTTTAATTACAAGTATGCGTCACTATTTAATTAAAATAAGTGAGTTAAATAGCTGACCTGAGATAATTCCTTCTGACTAATATCTTTTAAGTGCTAGACCCATTTCATTGGATATTCACATTTGCACAGATTATTATTATTTTTTTTATTTATTTTTTTTTTTAAATAAGTGTTTTATTCACATTTACTTGTTTTAAAAACTGAAACGTTTAAGTAAAATAAAATCACTTCATACATAAAAAATTAACTTATTTACATAAATAATATGCGCACACGCACAAAAAAACTATAGCAATTAAATAGTTGCACTGGAAAATATCTAGGTCTAGTGCTTCGCAGCTCCTTAGGGTTAAATCTTAAAGGAAGAGCTAGAAGACGGGCGACACCTTCCCAAAAGTAGGGTGTGGTATTGGACTCAGGTATTGGACAGGTAATTTCTCAGGACCTCCCTCTTCGTCCCTGGTATATATGGCAATCCCATTGAATTCCTATAGAGACTTTAAGCCTGTCCCGTTCACCTCTGTAGCCCACATCACACTTTTAGGGGATAAAAGAAGAAAAATAAGGGGTAAGAATCCTGGAGCCTGTGGAGCAAACAGCGGCTGCACTGCTCAACCTCAGCGCCAATATGTTGTACCTCGAGACCAATCCTCCCACATCATACAGTGAGGTAAGGCCCGTGCGATACCACTGCCCATCTGGAGATTGAGTTGGTCCCAATACTAAATTCTGGGTTCTCAAGGAACCCTCTGGAGTGACTGGCAAGAGTGGCATCGATAGTAGGCCTCGTAAAGGCTTTGGGATATATATCGCGTACCGTTTTTGTTTTTTTTCCTCTCTCTTTCTCTTTAAACATTTAATGGGAAGCTGTTACGAAAATGTTGTGATTTGTGGTCTCAGTCCGACACTTCACATTTGAATTTCTGTGTGTGTGTGTTATTATTATTGTGTTTTTTTTTTTTTTTTTTTTTGTTTTGTTTTGTTTTTTTTTTTTTTAAATGCATGTTCACCAATGTTGTTGTTGTTGTTGTTGTTTAAATATCAGCACTTTAGAAAGTAAAATGTTTGCTTTTAATAGTCATAAAATTGGTTTGAACTATGATAATGCGTTTTACAATAGTATGTAAGTGTGAAAAATAAGTGCGCCTATACTGATAAAAATCAACATTTATTTCTTTAATGGTTTGCCTAGCTGCTGTTTTGTCTACGGTGTTTGGCGCTCTTGGGTTGAGCCAAGGTATTTGGCAACTAATGGATTTGTGTGGGACGGTGAGACTGATAATCTTGTTTGCATAGAACAATGGGCTGCGATTGGGCCGTTTGCTTTGAGAAAGTACTAATGGAGTCTACTTTTACTTAAGCTAAATATCACTCATTGAGTGTTTTACTGTATTTACAAACTGTTGCAGCACGTTTTTTGTGTGTATACAGTTACTTTTTTCTTTAGCTTAAAATCTGCAGTTGCAGTAAAGCGTTAAGTTTAATTTGTGTAATTGCAAGTCATTTCAAGTCATTGCATTGCTATATCAGGAAAGGAAAAAACAATTAATAATACTTTAAGCCCATTTAATTGAGTGAGTTGACAGAAGGATCATGATTTCTCAGCTCAGCTTGAATTTCGTGTCAGGTTGCTAATGTGTTTTCAAATTATCATGGATGATAGTTATCAAATTTCTGGGTGTATTTTGTTGAACGACAGTAATTTGCCAACATTGATATATGGGAAGAACATTTAATCATGCCGTCCAAAATTATACTGTTTTGATTCTTTTTAATTAGTGCGTGCTTTTTTTTTAATGATTAAAAAAATCTTCTGTTGAATACATCAGAATGTTCAGTATAATGTATGATTTCAGTATAATGCAACTTGAGTTTATAACTTCTAAGCCATCTAAGATAGCGGCCGGATCTGTGTTTGTTGTCTAAAAGCACCTCCATTCCTTCCTGACAGGTGGTAATTCAGACTGTGATTTCAGTGCTGCCATTCTCTTGCACAAAGCTGTTGTCAACACAACACCGTTAGCTCAGAGACAAACCTGTTGGTAGAAACACAGTCCAGTTTTCTCCCCACCTCTCCTTGTGCTTTTAAAACTGGCTTTAAGTAACCAATCCACTGCCCACACAGCTTTGATTAATGCTTTTAAATGCTCCGTTTCTCGCTGTCTTTAATCATGGTAGGGGTTACGTGTCCGTAGACATGCATGTTTTGTGTTGTAAACGGAGACATGGAGGTGCAAGGAATTTGAGAAATAAGATACTACTGTTTATTTACCGCAAATATTTTAAATCATGGTTTAAATAGATCAATTTGATAATTCAGTTGGATCTTAAGCTACGTTTTTTAACTTTTAGTTTAAGGTTTGGTTTTGCTCTTTGACAGCCGGTTGTTTCTTAATATGCCTCCGTCTTTCTGTCATCGAAAGGGCTTCAGGTTAAACTCGTGCTCGTCTGAGTGATAGATTGCGGAGCCGCTTTGAAGAATGTGTGCGTCAAAGTGATCCTGAGAAGACTAGGAATTGTAATTGTTTTAACTGTGGTGCATACAGATACAATCATCTGCTCTGCCCACCCCACTGGGTATGAAGTGCGAAGAAAATAAGAGCACTCCCACCTAACCCCAACCCCCCCTCCTCAATTTAGTGCTTAATGCTTTCTACCCCTGTGGTCACTCATCAAGGCCTCACAGATGTTCTCAACACCCATCCCAGGTTACAAACTACCCAGGTCACTGGAACACACCCAGGAATGGCAGCCATTTCACCCCCCCAGGCCAGGGCAGCCTCATCTCCTGTCACTGCTCTTGAGTTAGGAGCCCTCATTTTGCTCTCAAACTCTAGACTTAAGTAGTTGTTAGAATGAAGTAGTAATTTAGCGGTTTTGGCCATTAGGATTCATCTTGTGGAAACAAAGATAGGTAGCATTCGGGGCTGGGAATCAACTGTAATGCTGGCACTGCTGACATCTGTCAACAGCACATTGTTAGAATGCATTGTTAAAAGATGCAACTGCAGTTCTTGGTTCTACTCTGGAATTCATTGGTGACTCTTAAATCTAGAACAGAAATTAAAATATTTTGCTGTAATAAAAGAAACTGATAAACATTAAACTTTAAGATTGCCTTAAAAAAAATGTGCATTTGACACGGGTAGCCACGAAGTGGGTTTTGCTTGTAAACAAAACACATTTGTATATGCTATTATAGTATTACAATTATGCATTTGGCAGACATTTTTATCCAAAACAGCTTGCGTTGCATTTATAAGTCATGCAATCCCTCAGAATCAAACCCATGACCTTGGTGTTGATGGTGTCATGATGTACTGTTTGAGCTTGTTTTATAATACAATGTAATTTTTTTGGTTTCATTTTAAATTTAAACTCTGAAAGATAGAACTACAGGAGAAGGACTGAGCATTCGCACTGTATATAAATGTGTAATAATTGTATAAACTCAAACTGAAAAATACCAAGTTCATGGATATCAACATATATTGTGGTGTTTCAAAAAGCATCTTGTAATTGGAGATTATACCTGCATTATTATAATTACTACACTTACACTGGTACTATAAATGACAGATGCATCATGGTCATCTGATTTATGGTTCTGTTTAAACGTCTTGACATCCCAGAGGCTCACTCTCCGAGGAGGCTATAAACAGGCTGGTATTTTAAAGAGCAGCTAAAGCAGTTGTTATATTGTTGTTGCATTGTCAAGGAGTAGTATTTGATTAAGTGATGTTAGAGAAAATCACCGTAAGATCAAAAACGTGGACTAAATAATAAAAGTTGTTGTACTGGATGTTTTTGTCTACACAAACTTGAATTACAATTTAGTATGTCTTTGTATTTAGCATAGTTGATGAACTTTCACCTCACTTTATCATCAGTGCAACCTTCAACTCTGAGTAACTCTTACGCGTCTTAGAAATTAGGAAGTTTAGGTAGTTTCACAGATGTGTCTTGTATGTAAAAATAGCTCACAAAGTGCAATTGCGTGGAATTGATTAGAATTTTTGTAAATGCTACATGAAACCAGCTTTTGGGCTTAAACTATATATGAATAGGTAAAGATGTTATTTCACCAGTGCATTCCATTATATAATTTACGATCTCTACTTTTTTTTTGTTAATAGCTGTATTACTTTTTCCCCTTTGCATTTTTACAGTTTACAGACTTGTGCAGAAGTTTAAAATCTCTGTGAAAGCCCGACTTTAATTGTAATTTCAAATAAATGATAATGTACTGCTAATGGCTTTAAGTAGACGGCGCACTGCCTTACTACACCTCAGTGGGATCAGGAACACAGACTGACTTGCGTGGCCTTACTGTCTCTAAAAGATTCCATTATGTCCTAATTGCTTCATTGTAAGGGACGTGTGTGTTTGAGAAGCGCTGTTGAGGCTGGAGGGTACAGCTCTAGTGTTTAGGCCCTTTTTGTGTGGGTATGTGTGTCTGCTCTGCAATACGCTTCTTTTCATACACCAGTAGACCTGGTCTATTGTTTCCTCAGACAGGCTCTTAAAAGCCTGAGACTCATTGTTTCCAGGAGGCTGAGCAGACTCGTGGCACACACACACACTATGACCCTTGTCTGTACGTTGCAAATGACACTTCTTTTTTTCTTATGCCCTACGGCACCGTTAGGGAAGTATGATGAGGTCAGTGGTTTGACCCACTCTCAGGTGTGTCAGTGTACAAAATACATAATTATCTAAAACCTCTTTAATCTTTTAAGACTTTAAATAAATTTCAGGTTTTTTCCAACCGTTTCTTTGAAGGCAAAAATGAATGTATTTTCAACATGAATTAGTCATATTGTATCCGAGCCACCAGCAGCACCAGGAGATTTTTGTGTGATAGAGCGAAAGAGACAAGAAAAGGGAGTAAGCGTGCAAGCTGGACAGCTGTCTCAATCCATGCCTGAAATAAACAAGGGACTCGGTTGAGATTAATGACGGTCTAAAGAGCCATACAACCATGGCACCTCATCCAGGAATGTGGCGTGTATAAATGGAAAGGAATGGACTGGAGGAGTGGGGCTGGAAAAGGCTGGCTTACCTCCAGAACATTCTTCCTTCTCTCAAATGACAGTCATTTTAATTCCTCTCTGCGCCTTCACTGGAACAAGGCAATAGGAGCCGTGTGAACTGTGTATCGCCCATTTACTGCCGACCCCCCATCCCCCCCACCTTGCTGTACCCACCTTCCTTTGTTATTACTGCATCTTCCAGTTCATTTAGAGTCTTCTTCATTCTTACGAACATCACCAACAACCTTAAAGCAGTTAAGGCGGGTTAAAGACTTAATTGGTTCTAAATATGTCGGTTGTTTACATTGTAAACAATTGCAGTTTCACACCTATTGAATAAAAATGACTGGGGTAAACAAAGTCTTAACTGACACTCAGAATTAGTTAATTCTAAATTTTAAGTCACTGTTAGATGTTAGGCTATGTGAAATTTTTTGGATCATCACGTACTGAATCATGGCTTGGATTTATTTCCAATACTTTGGATAGTGTTAGTTTCTAGACAAATCTCTTGGGAATCAATGATCGCATAACTGAACATTTACATTCTGTAAATGATTCCTTTTTACATAATGTGTCACTATCCTTTGGTAATCCTCCTCATCTGTCATGGTTGGCATATCTGCGGTTTAATAGAAAGACATTTACTGCTTTTCTTTACACAGGTACACAGACAGGGCTATTTGATGAAGAGCATAACCTTTTAGGTCATAATTCTTTCTGACTTGCATATACTGTACAAAGACTTATTTGAGTCTGCCAAGTGCTGGCTGTTATGCACATCATCTGTTTCTTAAAGCCCACCATTACGTCATAGCCTGATGTATTAACATCAAAAGAAGCTTTATTGTGGCAACAGCTCATTAATGTTTTGATGAATATTGCGTCTTTGTTCGGATGACACTTCTAATACCATAAACACTTGAAAAGATTTTATACTGATAAAAATACTCTCTGTTTTTCCTCTAGCCACAGTATACAAGCCTGGGGCTTCTCAACAGCATGGATCAAAATGGTGGCTCCACATCCACCAGCCCGTACAACAACGAGCACGCTCAGAACAATGTAACGGCACCATCACCCTACGCCCAACCCAGTTCCACCTTCGAGGCCCTGTCTCCATCACCTGCCATCCCATCCAACACAGACTATGCTGGCCCACACACCTTTGATGTGTCCTTCCAGCAGTCAAGCACAGCCAAATCAGCCACCTGGACGGTAAGACATTAAATACTGTTAGTAAATTACAAACAAAACCCATTTAAACCTATTTATGGGATAAGGTATTGGTGCCAAACCAATATGGGAGCATGGAGAGGAGAACATGTTGTCCCTTCAGTCTATATTGGGGTTAAGTGTTTGAAGTGTTGGGGTTAAGCAACAATGAGATATTTCCTAGTGCAGAAATTGGACCTCCTGCCCTCTGGTCACAAATCACTCATAACCATTCATCCCATATGTGGCATTTGTCTGCGAATTGAGTGTTTTGTTGTATCATGACAATGCATTGTGGTTCTACGTTATACAAAGATCAACACACTGTGATGTGCTCATTAAAGCAGTTAATTTCTGCTGTCAAGGTTTCTTCTCCTCCAAGAGGAGTAAAGTTTCTACCTGCCTGATCTCAGCTTTAGGCACTCCTGTGATCTATATGAAAGTTTTCAGTTGCAAATCTCCACCTGGCCAAGAAAAAACGCATAGGGTTGAATGGTCTGGTTTACTACACCTGAGAATTTTTTTTTTTTTTTTTGACTATTTGCACAAAATTAGTTGAAATAGTTGAAAAAATAATTAATCAATGAAATGTGTTCACTGGCTAATAATTGTAGGCATTAACTAAATAGTTTTAAAAATTGACGAAGAACGGCAAAAAGAAAGTTCTATCCAAACCGGGACATGACTGACCCCTACTGGTGAGGTTTTCGATGGCGCATTATATCTTTGTCATAAACCGCTATGTGCACATAGCGGAAACAATGCGCATCAGTGAGCATTGCATTAGCTGTGTCACTGTCACTTTGTTTTGCATAGATAGGTGTCACTCCTTCATAATCAAACCAACTAAACTCGCTAGGCTAGTTGTAGTAACACAGGAACAAGGAGCTGTTGTCTGTCAACCAAAAAGTGGATTTCAGTTGGACAGCGCACCCTACCGGTTACTAGCTAGTTATAGCTACTTATGGTATTAAATCTTTACACCTTTTCGCAGTACTCTATTTTAGCAGTGACAGTTATGTCATTTTGCGCTAAATGTGACACGCTAGCTTGAGAGCTTCAGTGGAAGTTCACCATCAATCACCAACATTGAATGAGATAAATATCTATGATTATTTTACACTAATTGATCCCAGCCATTATGAACCAATGTCTCATTAATCTTGAATTTGGCAGATTGTGGTCTTGAAAAACCAGTGAGTCAGTTGAGGTAATGCCGTCTCACATCTTTGGGTAAACAAGTTGAGCGGAGATTGGTTTGTGAGTTGCTCAGTGCTCATTGGCTGCAGTGCTGTGTGGGATTGTGACATTTACCCTATTCCCACAACAGCCCTTGTCATCCTCACTCCTTGGCTTCACCAATACAGCAGTTGTTGTCAGACACCTCACTGTACTTAGAGCAGACTTCTGGGTGTGAGAAAGACACCACACCCTTGGTTGGCTCATTTAAGATGTCCCTACTCATTCACATTTCCGTTTCTCACAAGTACATGGAACATTGGGAGGAATATCCTTTCCTTTAATTAATTTAATAACAGTTTAGCCAAACGAAAGGCATGTTTGTGATTTACATTAAATGTAACCCTCAGTTGTTCTTCATACGCAGCTTAATCTATCCTGCGTATAGCTTCCATGTCACACACACCCACACACATTTCCTGGCATTGCATCCTACCGCTCCTCATTTACGGGAAATCTTTTGCAATCCTGCTTTTTTGTTGATGTCAATGATAAGACAAACCATACATGAGCCTTTTATGTTCGTTTTCAATTTTCAGAGGAAACCCATCCCCTCTATCATTTTCAGTTCACTTTTTTGGCTCTGTGTTTGTTTTGTTTGATGTTTTTTAGAGCAGAGCCTCCATTTGCATTTTCCTGTCAACCTATCAACAGCGCATCCAACGGTACAGCACTGTTTTGTTTGCCGATTGGTTCACCTGTATAGAACGCCGTGACCGAAGGAATGCGACCACTGGAGTTGTTGTCTCAAGACGTGAGCTAGGGATTAGAAGAATGGGTCAGTAATACTCGTGTAAATACACCATGCCTTCCTCCTGAACCCTGCAGTGCCGAAGGGGCTGTTCCTTGCTCAATGAGTAAAGCTTGTCGACTGCGTCTCGCATAATGCCGCAGGACAAGGAGATGAGAACGAGGATAGAAGTTGGGGGAGGACAGAAGCGCTCAAAGAGACGAGTGTTCCAGCGAAAGGTGGCAAGATACGACTTGTCCATGGAACATCTGCAGGCCCGTCCCACGCCTCGTGAGATGGAGCTGAGACTTGTTTGTGTCAACGAGCCTGTCGAGACTCGTCTGACATTGCCACGTAAAGCCCTAAAACCTAGAGCAAGCAGAGGAAGAAGAAAGAAAAGGAGGGAGAGGTTAATTTACGCAAAAAAAAAAAAATCTGGGGTTGAAAAGATTTTCATGATAGGGAAATGATTTCTAAGAAAGGCGTATCTGGAAAAGCCCACTTCTCTGACAGGTTCTGTTTGGAGATCTGTTGTTCTTGTTGTTTTGTGTCTTCGAACAATGAAAGCTTACCTTTGCTTTTAAAGACCATGCAAGAGGCAGAGCTGGACTGAGTCAAAGAGAAGATCAGTCTGTCATCGCCGGTATAGCCGCCACGTCTGCTTTAGCTCACTTGCGCGATCATAATCTCCATCTTCTCATGTAGTCGAGATGCCATAGCGCTACCTGAAAAGGTCCGGCATCTACTTAATAGACGTGACCTTAAATCCCACCTTTTGTGCAATGCCTTCATAGTGTAATTGAACGAGAACAGAAATGCAAACACCTTCATTTTCAGCAAAGGAAGAAATAAAGGTAGCTGTAAGGAAAGAATTTGGCAGCACTCAGGGCGACCATTGAGCAAAACGAGGGGAAATCCAGCATAATTACACCAAAGCTTGTCACACGTTTTCTGGGAAAGATCACATTTCCAAAGCATATAATTTAATCACAGGGCATTAGCTAGTGCCAGGAAGCATGGGGGCATTTGTTTACATCACTAGAGAAAGTATGAATCTGATGAGGGTTGGTTGCATTGATGATATCCCTCCAAATGCACTACAAACATGACGAGTTATTGATGTCTGAAAACCAGTTGCATTGATATTTATCTTCATCCTTTTGTGCATATTTTTCACTTTGGAATCAAGTGAAGTATATATGCATGAACACCGTGCAACGTTTTCAGGCATGACGAGCAACATCATGGCTGTTGACTCGCAATTCAAAACTAAGTGGTGCAAACATGCACCGTTCCAGTGTAAAGAGCATGCAGTCGTGAGTTAGCTGCTTAGCCCAAAAAAAATATTAAGCAATAATGTTATAGTTTTTGCACCCTACTCTCAAATAGTGTTTTATTTCAAATGTTTTGCTTTCCAAACTCAGCAAACAGGTTTTTTTTTTTTTAATCACTGCGCCAAAGAGGGGAAAAAACATTTTATTTCTTTCCCAATGAAACAGGTTTTGGGAGAAGCAACAGGCGTGATGGTACATGTCAGGTATGAGGTGGGACAAGACCAGAGGCGCCAGAGCGTTGGGCCAACCCGCCCCGCCATGCTGAGACACGAATACAGCCTTAGCCTGCAGCCCTGTTCTGTTCAAACACACACACACTACAGCTGCAAACTTGTCACAACACGTACAACACCGTATGTGTGTGCGTTTGTTGTTGGTGTGACTGCGGTTTTACTGTGTGTGCACAAATCTCTGTAGGTGTAGAAATCTGTTCAAGAAACTGATTTACACTGCTATTCAAGCTTTCATTGCTAATCAAGGCTGCATTTGTTTGATCAAAAATACAGAAAAACAATACTGTGAAATATTGCAATTTAAAATAATGGTTTAAATTTGAATACTTTAAGATATTTATTCCTGTGATGCAAAGTTGTCATGTGACACTGAATAGGTGTAATGAGGTAATGGCTGATGAAAATTCAGCTTTGCACCACAGGAAAAAACTTATAGTTTACAGTGTGTTAAAATGGAACGCGATTAATTGTAGTAATCCATTTTTTCCTGTAGTTTGGATCAAATGATGAGCAGACGAGAGAAAAAAAAAAACTTTAAAATTAAAAATTAAAAATCGTACTAATCCCAAGCTTTTGAATGGCAGTGTATACGTTTAAATGTAAACCTCAAATAGGGTGTTGCATTACAATAATACGTAAAATAGAGCAGATCCTGCACATTTCATTAAGGCTGATTGTCAAACTGCAGAAGTGGTCTGCAAGAAGTCAAATATTTAAATGGCTTTAAAAGTCCCACTACCTTTGATATCAAACTCTATTATAGAGTTCTCTGTAAAATTTTACAGTAAGGTTAAATTTGCTGACGTTTGTAAACGTGTTAGGTGGTTTACCTCATTTTCAGTGTTGATTAGTAATTTATAAGTATACCAATACATCAGTGTTATTACCTGTTTGATTGATGTTAACTGAACTAAAAAAAAATTGAAGTACTAAAATCACAAACTAAAACTGAAATAAAATAGGCTAAACAGATAAAATGAAACATGATAACTAATAATAATGACAAAACCTCAACAAAACTACTCAAACTAAACTTAAAAACTTAAAGCTTAATGTATTGCAGTATTTTTAGTATTATGTATGAGTGAACCTGAAATAACAATGAACAATCTAGATTTATAAATGAAACAAATTTATATTAACAAATGCATTAAAAGTTTATTTATTATTAGTTTATGATATGTAATAGACAAATTAAACATTATTGTAAAATATCACTGTTGTTCTCATCCTAGACTGTCACTCTCTCAAATCCCCTTTTTCTTTTCAAACAGCTACTCTAACCTTTTGTGTGTGTGTGTGTGTGCGTGTGTAATTCACATTCATGTAGCTCATGACTGGAACATAATTACACGTTAACACCACCGTGCCCCTTCCTGTAAAACAGCCAATGCCTCCAATTCATCAGATCATTTTGTGGCCACACCCTTCATGTATCCATGTGTGTGTTTTTTGTGTGTGTGTGTGTGTGTTTTTTTTTTTTTTCTCCCCTGTCAGAAGCAGTTCATTTGGCCTGAAGCAAACACAGCAGCCTCCACATATTTGCATTCTCAAAATTTGTTGCTTTAGGGCTAGAATTGGTACATCAACTGCTTTGTTTATGTGGTAAGATTTGTAGGTTGGAGTACGATGTTACAAAATATGTTTGTTGTCAGTATGTCAAGCTTCTGTCATTTATATCTGTCTCTGGCTTTTTTGCTGGGCCTCCGTGTGACTGACCCTTTGGCATTCATGTCTACAAGTCTCTCTTTGGTCCTAGAGATCTTTTCTCTCTCCTTCTCTCTCTCACTCACCTCATTTAACTGAATGACAGGAGCACACAGAGGCGTATCAGGTTGGGAGCAGAGGGGCAATTGCAGTTATTTATCTTTCGTTTTTTTATAGAACACCTTTCAAAAAAAGCGTTCAGTTCACGCACAAAACGCCTTCATCATCCACCGGTGAAAGCGCCCTGGCGCTAAATTAGTCAGAGCTAAAATGGGTCAAGTCAGTTCTGACACTGCAGGTGATGAGTGTAGATGCTTCATGCTGCTGATATTCTGATGAAGACATCATCAGCAAGCCATATGACAGAACAGAAGCCAAAAATATGGACTGTTCAAATCTATTTTCAGTTTAGCTGACAAAATGTGAACAAAAAAAATCGAAATTAAATTAATCATAAACTAACAATAGTTAATACAGTCTAATACAGTTAAACCGTAAGGTAAAGCTTTGGTACAGTTTTTTCTTTTTCAATTTGTTCTACCAGTTCCTTTAGGAAATGGCCAGGATTTGTGTGTGTGTTTGTTCTTGTCAAGATTGTGTAATGCTCTAAAAGCTCACAAGCAGGTGTTGGGACGGGCTCAGCTCATTGGAACACTTCATATCAAAAGTTAATAGAGCTGGAATTTAATGTGGCATTGTTCTTCAAAACAGCCCCTGGCAACATTCGCAGCCCTTTTTTTTCCTTCTTTCTTCTTCTTCACCTTTTCAAATGAACTTGAGAGGAAAGTTTTCTTCACAGTTATTTTCCATGTACTTGATACGCTGCTTTCAGCGCAAGACTTCGTTTAAAAAGTATGGCCTGTGCTATTTTTCTTAAAAAAGAAGTGATGTGCAACCAGCCATTATCTACAATACAAAATCCGTGGCATACCATTAGTTTTTTGCAACATTGGTGGCTGAGTGATGATTTACAGTTGTCACAATGTTGGCGGTCACGCTTTGCGAGACTGTTTAATCACGTAGATCTTTCTTTTGGACTTATTGTGTATGGTTAGACAGTATTTTAAACACCTGATGATGCTGTAGGTATGAGTAACACCTGAGTGCTAGCCTGTGGTGATAAGGATGATTCAAGCACACGGTGTGATGCAATTGTGATTTTTGTGGTCAGTGACACCCTGAACATCAAGCTGTCATCAATGATGAAGAGGATGTTGGGAAATGCAGTCGAGATTACGTCATATAATTTGTATTTAATAATATGTATATCAATTTATTTTAGAATGGTATTATCGAAGATTTGTATACTTGGTTCTCAACCAAGCAAGCTAAAGAAACAAAACAAAAATAATATATTTATTAATTAAATTTACCCCCAAACTGGAATTCTACGATTTCATTTTTTAGAATTTTAGGTACTGGGAGGTCAAAAATGTTAAATGTTGAAAACCACTGATATAGGCTATGTTTACACGACAACAATGTAGTCGAAAATGGAAACATTTCTCCCTTGCGTTTTTAAAAAGTTTCACGTATACACGTTTTTAAAACGATTTGCATTTACATATATCCATGAAAACTGCTAAAAACGCTGTATTACGAATGCCAGGTGAGTAGTTAGCTGGGTTGCCAGGTTTTCACAACAAAATTGATTTACTCAATTGCTACTCAAAAGCATTCCGGGGGGGGTAAAATATAAGTTTTTCTTGGTAGGGTTCCCCTGGTAAAAATAGCATTCCAGGGGCTAAATATTACGTTATTGAGGGTCACTTCAACCCCCAGACATGAAAGATAACCCGTGGCAACAGTCTTAAAGTGGCCCAATTCCGCAGAAAAAAAATGCTCTTGGCAACACTGGTAGTTAGTGCTTGCCTTTAAAATTGACACATACTGCACGTCTACATACCTAAAACATCACTGCGCATGATGTCACTGTTTTTTAAATATTCCCGTATGTTGCAGAGTCCACAGATTTTCTGTGGAATTGAGCTACTTTAACACTGTTGCCGCTTGTTGTTTTTGTTATCCGTGGATTGAAGCGACCCCAGTAACGTCATAATTAGCCTCTTCAAAAAACCTGTACTTAGAAACCAGTTTTCAGCTGTTGTTGTGTAAACGAACAGGCAAAATGCATAAGTTTCCCGTTTTTGGCTGAAAGCGTTGTCGTGTAAATGGCCCCTTAGATTTAGTTATATATTTGCTTTGCTCATTTTATGAATGAGGCCTATTAAGGACATTCAAGGGCAAGTCTAAGCTTTTCATCGCTCAACACTAGAAATATCACATCAGGGCAATAATTTTTTTAAATCACATTTCTGTGTCAAAATGGTCATGACGGCTTCATAGATGAATTATGCTTCAGGTGATTTGGAAAGCACATTTCAGAGTGTGTCCTTAATCATAGGTATATCTTAACCCGTGACAGCTGTAGGGCACGAACCAGAAGTCCTGCCGCCTACAATCCAGATGCTCTTCCCTTTTAAAACTGTTATATGGCACTTGCTCCGCTAGTTGCTAAACTGCAGATGCTTTGTCTCTACGTTGCCTGTGTTTGTAAAAAAAAAAAAAAAAGCCTTCTTTCCTAGATTAGATAAAGAAATTAAGAAACATTAAGAACATTTTACAAAAGCACTCAAAGCAAAAACACTTTAGTAATACAGATTCAAATGTGCTTATATGTGACCCTAGACCACAAAACCAGTCATAAGGGTCAATTTTTTGTAATTGAGATTTATACATTATCTGAAAGCTGAATAAATAAGCTTTCAATTTATGTAAGTTAGGATAGGACAATATTTGGCTGAGATACAACTATTTGAAAATCTGGAATCTGAGGGTGCAAAAAAATATATTGAGAAAATCGCCTTTAAAGTTGTCCAAATTAAGTTCTTAGCAAATTAAGTTCTTAGTTTTGATATATTTACGGTAGCAAATTTACAAAATATCTTCATGGACATGATCTTTACTTAATATCTTAATGATTTTTGGCATAAAAGAAAAATTGATAATTTTGACCCATACAATGCATTGCTGGCAGGTCACATATTGTTAAAGTAGGAGTGCAGTGATATTATAGAAGCATAATGTGGCAGTTACTAACCAAACTCTTTTCTCTTTTCTTTAGTACTCCACGGAACTGAAGAAGCTGTACTGTCAGATCGCCAAAACATGTCCCATTCAAATCAAGGTCCTTACTAACCCACCCCAGGGTGCAGTCATACGGGCCATGCCTGTCTATAAGAAAGCTGAGCATGTTACCGAGGTGGTCAAACGATGCCCGAACCACGAATTGAGCCGAGAGTTCAATGACGGTATATCACATCTCTAAATTTGTAGTCTAGAAATCTGATTAAACATGTTTTTAATCTTCGGATTAGTGATATAATCAACTGACTTTTGTGTTTAATAGGCCAAATAGCCCCACCTAGTCACCTGATTAGGGTTGAGGGGAACAGTCATGCTCAGTACGTGGAGGATTCCATTACTGGGCGCCAGAGTGTGCTGGTGCCTTACGAGCCCCCTCAGGTAAACACACACTCGCACACATTTTAGAAAAACCTGGCTGTCCCTATACACTGCACACCTGAAATCATTCCCAACAGATGTTTATTTAACATAACGGCTTATGTAGAGAAAAGAACAATGGTGAGCAGTGTATGACACAACTGTTCTCTATTAACAGGTGGGCACAGAGTTCACAACCATCCTGTACAATTTCATGTGCAACTCCAGCTGCGTTGGTGGAATGAACAGACGTCCTATCCTCATAATCGTCACTTTGGAAACCAGAGAGTAAGACCATCACTGGATTGTATTGAATAAAACATCCCTAATAGGAAATCTGTGTTAACTGCTTGATCGGATTCTCCAGTGGTCAGGTTTTGGGCCGACGGTGTTTTGAGGCTCGTATCTGCGCGTGCCCTGGACGTGACCGCAAAGCTGACGAAGACAGCATCCGCAAACAGCACGTCAGCGATGGCACAAAGAGCAGTGAGGGTACGAAACGCCGTAAGTAGTGCTGGGGGCTGGTGACTGGGCTTCATCTAACGCAAACACATTTGCATTGCATGTTTCTTATACCTAGGTAGTTCTTACTGTACCTCCATACATACTGCATGCCCTCTTGTACAAACGCACAAACTCTGCAACTTTTCCACCTGTTCTGTGCTTTAGCTCTGCGTCTTGTGCTGTAAGATCTTCTATTACAGGTGTTTCACTTCCCCTATCTCCGTTTTCCACAGCTTTCCGTCAGGCCTCTCATCTCTCTCAGCTAAACTCCATCAAGAAGCGAAGATCCACCGATGAGGAAGTGTTTTGTCTGCCTGTGAGTATCTCAAATCTGTCTGCTATATTCCAGAATCAGATTTGTAGTTGTTGATGTGAAATTAAATACCTATTATATAGACTTAGGAGCTTAGACCGGATTTTCTAAATGTTTTTTTGGAAAATCCACTTTTAAAGGTGTGAAACCTGCTTTGTGTTTCATTCTGTTGTTCTTTAATTAATTTAACACACAATAATGATTTCTATGTTAATCATCCATTACTTGATGAGGTGGTGTTGGTAAAAAAAAATGTTATGCATTGTTGGTATTGTTGAATTGTTCATAACTGTTATTCATAATAACAATCCTCAAAGAAAGGTCCAATTCATTTGTTAACATTAGTTAATGCATTAGGTGTACTAAAAATAAATGACCATTAAAATATTTTGCAGCATTTATTCATTTAGGTTGATTTTTACATATTTCAAATGGTGTATGAACCGTATGTATTACAAATTAACATTAACCTAAATGAATGAATGAATGATGAATCCCTTTACAACTCATTTAAAATTCTTTTACATTTAAATGTATGTTTAGGCTTTATAGAAAGTGTTATAGAACTGTTTGAACATCTGATAGACATTCATATTTAAAGTTAAGAATTGAGCATAATTTAGGAGTTTTGACATCCAGGCTTACCCGTTCTCTCTCCTCCTTTGTGCTTCAGATTAAAGGCCGTGAAATCTATGAGATTTTGGTGAAAATCAAAGAGTCTTTGGAACTTATGCAGTTCCTCCCTCAGCAGACTATTGAGTCATACAGACAGCAGCAGCAGAACCTACTGCAGAAACAGTGAGTACCTTACAAATGCAGGAGAATCCCCCAATAAAAATGGAGTGATTCTACCTCATTTGAAAATTATACCAAAAAAATGGAGAATTGTTCCTCATCTCTTCATTTTTATAATGTGACTAGCCACAGGCAAACTATAGGCACATACTACACTGTGTTAGCAAGGTCCACCCACAGATTGATATTTGTGTGTCAGTGTTTTAATAACTTGATCAACTTTATTGCTTGGTTTTAACGCTGATGGATTTGATTGTGCTTGCTCATTGACTGACTGTGAACTGACTTTGTCAATAAAGTATCTGGTGTATTTGTTCAGCCATTGATTTTGGTCCCATCTGAGAGTTTGTAGAGTGCAAACACTAAACTTAACGTGGCAGTTTAATTCTCTCACACTGCTGATATAATCTTGGCTACAGCATGAAAGTATGAGTTTGGATTGCATCTTGCATGAGATTTGTGTTGTGCATGATCGATGCTGTTAAAATATTAGCCCTTAAACCAACGCTGCTGTTTTTGATTGACATAAAATCACATAGTATTAATAACTTTGTTTTACATTTTGCTTGGCTTCTCATTAAGGGTGTACCTTGCTGAGACTGTGCTTTGATTTATTACCCCAGATTACCACAGAACTGCATCTCAGTCAAACAAGTTTAAACCCTGCCTACAAATTGATATTGGTCTTCATGGTAAATGCAAATGGTAGCCACTTCATGGTAAATGCAAATTTAGTCTGCTGTCAGCCTTTAGCATAGTTTTCTCAGAAATACGTCCTGCTGTAATAGTGTATCTGCTGTGAGAGTGCTCAACAGAGGGGAAGGGAGAGACCAGTAAATTATGAATGTTTTTGTCAGCTTGTATCATTAAGGAACAACTGGTTTCTGACTATATGTTGGATATGTAGTACATACACTGGGATTTGGATGTCATTGCTTTTCTTTCTGTAAATTTCCTTAAGACAGCTTAAACCATCCACACCCAACTGAGCTGTTTAGTCATGATGTCAGTTTGTAGGTCAACTGGATTCACTATGGATTCCCTAGGGAAGTTCTAATGGGTTTTTAGAATAGCCTGTTTTTAATTATAAAATTAAGGATTTTGGTTACATAATCACACATATATTTTGGCAGTTGAAGTCATTACGTTAGCAATTATTGTAGAACAGAATGTGAAAACCCTTCAATATTATTATCCACAGACCATGTTATGCTTTTAAATTCAAAAAGCTATTCTTAAAAACCCATAGATGTTCCCAAGGGAACCCATTGCTCACAAATGCTAATTCCCTACTGGGTTTTAGGACTATAACTGCTCAAACAACTCAAAGTGCTCTGTTTAGTGTGAGAAACGGTAGAGAGGCTGTTGATTTTAGGGTTCATTTGACCTTCTCAGGCTTTGGTCTGAGGTAAATGACTAGGTGTAAATGACCAGGTAGCCATTATCTTTAAAACCATCCCATGTGGGACAAAGACAGAATGTACATGCTGTGAAATGTGCATTCTTTGACTCTATCATGCTCTAGTATAGCATGTTAATGCAGTACACCTTAGGGCTCAAGGATCCTTGCTCTGATTTATGGTAGATTGCAAATGTGGTTTGGTCAATTTCAGCATTGTCTGCAAGCTGTTACTTTTCTCCTCATTCATAAATCTGTTTTTCTAACTATTTTTTCTTCCTTTTCAATAAAGCTCCTTCTGCCTTAGATTCAGTGGGTTGGGTGTTTTATTTTGTTGATTTTCTTCTCTTTCTCACTTTCTACAGTTCAAACGTTGAAATTAATTTCTCAGTTGCAGCATACTGCCACCTTGTGGAGAAATTGTGCACATTGCTAAAAGATGAAAAATTGTGCATCTCATTTCATTACTCATTGTTTGAGATTTGTAATAATTTTTAATAATTGACTTAACAAATTTTTTAACACATTTTAATCCAATAATGTCATTTTAGTCAAATAATTGAGGCTTGAAAGATTTGTATATGCCCAATTTTACAACATGCCACATTTAATTTAGGCAAATGCTTAATTTGATTTGCCCATAATTTAAGTAAAAATAAAAATAAAGGTGCTTTTTTTTGTCTAAATGGTTCCATAAAGAACATTTAACATCTGAAGAACCTTTCTGTTTCGCAAAAGGTTGTTTGTGGTGAAAGAAGGTCCTTCGGTTTTTAAAGAACCTTTGACTGAATGATTCTTTGTGGAACCAAAAGTGGTTCTTCTAAGGCATCGCTGTGAAGAACCTTTCAAAGCACCTTAATTTTTAAGAGTGTATCGCTGTGGTCTCTCTCTTTTTATTATTTCACGATACGGTACTGTCTTTCTCACTTCTCTCCTCACATCTGCCTGCATTTTCCACTCTTTATATTTCTCACTTTCTATCTTTGACTCTTTCCTACAGCCTGTTAAGGGCCCGTTTGCGCTCTGAGCTTCTGGACCCAATAGGTGAGCAGAAGAGGCGCTTCAGTGCTTCCTGAAAGTAGGAATCACATTCCTCCTCCCTCAGAACATCCCTCGCTCATCTCTCTCCATCTCTTCTTCATCTCATCCTCTACCCCTCAAAGGGGGGCTCCCAGTGCTTCTCCAAACTGTCACCTGTGGTAACTCCTAGACTTTTTCTGTGCCACAAATAGGTTGAACACAGAGCTTTGTTTCTACCACCTGAACACCTCGTTTTTAAATATGTGAGCTGTCAAGTGAAGTCATTCTAGATATTTTTGGAAAGTTCATTGCATGATTTTTGTCCCTCCAAAGTGTATTATCTAAACTATGGCGCTCGTTTATCAATTGAAATGATCCATTTGTGTGTTAAATTTGCTTATGGTCATCTTACGCTCGGATGTAGTCGCATTAGTATTCTTGTTCAATAATCTGAAGTGTCAAGTTTCTTAAAACATTTCATTGTGTCCGTACTTTTTTAAAAAAAATGTTTCTTAAAGGGCCCTTGTGACTGAGGCGGCTTGTTTCCTCAGCATTTATGATGTTTGTTGGACTGATCTGCTGGTATTGCACAGAAACCCATTGCACATAAACAGTATAGCAACTTCTCAGCTGACCACCTTACTTCTCTCTTTCTCTCTCTTATTTCCATCTGTTTTTCTTCTATCTATCTAAATAATCCTGAATGTCGAAACTGACCAGGAACCAAGCACACATCTTTTTTTATGGGACTCATAGTTTTTCGTTAAGATCTTGATGATGGTTCATCTTAAAGAGTTTTTTGTTTTTGCCTCCGTCTTCATTTTATTATTGGAGCTGGACTCATTGAGTTGTCTATAAATGTGGGGGGATAGACTTTATCGATGACTGAATTTTGATAATGCTGGTCATGTTTTGTAAAGTGCACTGCTGGGCAGTAATTTGAGTGTTTTGTCTTGATTATTTGTTCATTTTCTTAAAGATGTATTTTCTGCTGTGTACTTGGCAGTTAAGAGACAAGGAAATGAATGCTATGGTGTTGACAGATTCTTTTGTTGTTTCATATGAAATGAATGGTTGTTGTATTCTCAATGGCTCTTGCACTTTTGTCAGTTACTACTATTCAATAAATGACTTCTCCGCTTTTGTGTTCCTATCCCTGCTCTTCCTCTTTATTCTCTTTTCTTTATTTCTCAACTCTTCTTTTTACTCGATTTGTCAGGGGCTTTCAGTCAGAGTATTTCAAAATATCAGTGAACCGAAACACTTTGTATTTTTATTATATGTAAACAAAGAAAGTTACATTCAAGTTCAGAATGATGGGACTTTTTCTTCTGTGGAGTATAAGAGATATTTCGAAGAATGTAGATAACCAGACCACTTGACTTCCATTGTATGGATGGGAAAAAACTAATTTCTCAAAATATCTATCGTTATGTTCATCAGAAGGAGGAAATCACACTAACATGAGGATGAGTAAATGATGGAACCGTCCCTATTATAGCTCATGTAAATTAAAAATAAATCTATTCATTTCTCATTTCTGTTATTTACGCTTAGAGCACTATATGAATATATTTTGTGACCCTGGACCACAAAACCAGTCTTAAGTAGCACAGGTATATTTGTAGCAACAGCCAAAAAATACATTCTATGGGTCAAAATTATCAATTTTTCTTTTATGCCAAAAATCATTATATCAGGATATTAAGTAAAGATCATGTCCATGAAGATATTTTGTAAATTTCCTACTGTAAATATATCACAACTTAATTTTTGATTAGTAATATGCATTGTTAAGAACATCATTTGGACAACTTCAAAGGCAATTTTCTCAATATTTTGGTTCATTTTTTTTTTTTCTCAGATTCCAAATTTTCAAGTAATTGTATCTCTGTCAAATATTGTCCTATTCTACCATCCATACATCAGCGGAAAGCTTATTTATTCAGATTTCAGGTGATGTATAAATCTCAATTTCAGAAAATTGACCTTTATGACTGGTTTTGTGGTCCAGGTTCACATTTATGTTTATACTTCTTTGTTGAGAATTACAGAACAGCAATGTTCCCTTGTTCCACAAACTGTCCGAAGATTAATAGTAAACGTTTAGGCAAGACAAAAGTTGCACATTTCCTTAATATCTTTATATAGAACTATGAGAAGAGACTTGGCTTCGGTAATACAGAACCTGTTTTATCTCCTCTCCCTCAGGAGCTCTCTGCCACCCCAGCCTACATTTGGTTCCAGCTCACCAACCCTTGGCAAGAACAAACTGCCATCAGTCAGTCAGCTTATCAACCCACAACAACGCAACACACTCACCCCATCCAGCATGGCTGGAGGACTGACAGACAGTAAGGCTTCTTTAAAATCTATTTATATTATAGTGTAATATTCATATTCATAGTCTATCTGTGTTAGGAATAACAAAATATCTTATAATCGACATAAAGTCATTTCGGATTTAGATTTTACATGAAGAAAGGGTCTCAGAATGCTTTCTCCCAAGCGAAAAAGATCCTGTCTGGGCTTGAGAAACTCGGTTCTCAATGTCAATCTGACAGTTTCCTTTTAAAATTGAACTAGATCTTTGTGGGACAATCTCTCTTCCCTTCGGCACACTTCGGCACTGTCAAAATGTACTTAAACATGACAAATATGCATTCTCCTTTGGCCTGCTGAATGAAGTGTGCCTCAGGTTTCATATGTTCTGAAATGACCTAATCCAAATTTAGTGCCCTCGGGTGTTTCAGTTTAAGACTTGACAGTTTATGGACCACAAAACCAGTCTTAGGTAGCAGGGGTATATTTGTAGCGATAGCCAAAAATACATGGTATAGGTCAGTTTTTTTTTTACTTTTATGCCAAAAATCATAATATTATATTAAGATCATGTTCCATGAAGATATTTTGTAAATTTCCTACCATCAAAACTTTAATTTTTGATTAGTAATATGCATTAAGAACTTCATTTGGACAACTTCAAAGGTGATTTTCTCAATACTGTGATCTTTTTGCACCCTCAGATTCCAGATGTTCAAATAGTTGTATCTCAGCCAAATATTGTCACATCCATAACATAACAAACCATACATCAATTGAAAGCTTATTTATTCAAAGCTTGATGTATAAATGTCAATATCAGAAAATTGACCCTTATGACTGGTTTTGTGGTCCAGGGTCACACATATATTAATTGTGTGTGTGTGTGTGTGTATATATAATATATAGTATAATAATATAATAAATGCAGGCAGGTTGGGGATATAGAAAATATTGCATGATTTTATTTTATTGGTAACACGTTACAGTAACGATAAACATTAGTTAATGCATTTGGTATCATGAACAAACAATGAATAATACAATTTAATTTTCCATATTGGTCAAAAGTTTGGAATCATTAAGATTTTTTTTTTTTTGTTTTTGAAATTTCTTATGCTGCATTTATTTGATAAATATAGTAATATTGTGAATATTACAATTTTCAAAAAACAGTTTTAACCGTAATCATTTTTTTTTTAAGATTCTTTAATAAATAGACAGTTCAGTTTTTGAAAATCTTACTCATGCCAAACTTTTGAATGATAATGCATAACGTTTTCCAAAAATATATATATATATATATATATATATATATATATATATATATATATATATATATATATATATATATAAAGCAGCAACTGTTAAAAATGTTTCTTGAGCACCAAATCAGCATATTAAAATTATTTCTGAAGAATAATTTGACACTAAAAGCAGGGGTAATGGCTGCTAAATTTCAGCATTTCTATCACCAAAATAATAAAATGTTAAAATATATTAAAATAGAAAGCAGATTTAACAAAAAAAAAATGCAGCCTTTGAGAGCATTTGAGTCTTCCAAACTTTTGACTTGGAGTGTATATGTTCTTCATTGTTTTTCTCATGTTTTTTCATTATAGTCTGTATAAATCACTATGAAGTATTATGCTGTAAAAGTTTATTTCCTGATACCTAATGCATTACCTGATGTTAACACCTTGAACTGTATTGTAAAGTGTTACCATTTTATTTCCCTTTTTTTGAGGTTTATTACAGTCTCAACCCTTTCCCCTCCCTTCAGTGACCCCTCCCATGATGGGTGGTCCTGTTCCCATGAACACAGACATGAGCGCCTTGAGCCCCACCAACCCTCTGCAGCCTCAGTTACAAATGGTACCATCCTCCCACTGCACACCTCCACCACCCTACCCCATGGACAACAGCATTTCCAGGTACACAAATACACTTACAGTAAGTCTCCCTGAAACGGCACGCAGGTGTAAGTGTAATAGTGTTACCGTAATCATGTTTTAAAGCTTCATCTGTCAATTGCAGCTTCCTGTTGAGGCTGGGCTGCTCAGCCTGTTTGGACTATTTCACAGCCCAAGGATTGACCAATATCTACCAGATTGAGAACTACAACTTAGAGGTGAGGAATTTGCCTTTCTCCTTAAGGTTTTTCCATAAAAGTTCATATTTAGCAGGTGTGTGTTAACAAGAGTGGTTCATGTAAAAAGCTGAAAATGTACTCGCCTTGGATACTCTGCAGTGAATGGGTGCCGTCAGAATGAGTTCAAACAGCTGATAACAACATAACACAAATCACTTAACATCTTGTGATCTGAAATGAATCCATCAAGACATTTTTAACTTGAAAAATTTCCTGAATCATGAGAGAAATATGCATAGATCATGCACTAAAACAAACAAAAACGGTGGATAACGGTGGATAGACGTTTTCATGGTGAAGCGTTTTTATGGGTTATGGAATCATTTTGTTAGTTTAAAGATCTGATCAATTTGATTCCTTACAAACAAGCAGCTTTTCACTTCACAAGACCTTAAAGGGATAGTTCACCCAATAATGAAAATTCTGTCATTAATTACTCATCGTCATGTTGTTCCAAACCCGTAAGACTTTCGTTCATCTTCGGAAAACACAAATTGAGATGAAATCTTTGATGAAATCTGACGCTTTCTGACTCAGGGGTCCTACCACATTTAAGGCCCAGAAAGTTACTAAAAACAGAGACAAAATAGTCAGTGAGACATCAGTGGTTCAACCGTTATTTTTTGGGGTTTTTGGCACACAACTTCATAAAATTATGGTTAAACCACTGATGTCACATGGACTATTTTGTTGATGTTCTTGGTACCTTTCTGGGCCTTGAACTTGGTGGGACCCTTGCTGTCTATGGAGGGTCAGAAAACACTTTTCCATCAAAAATATCTTACATTTTTGTTCAGAAGCGTTTGCAACAACATGACAGTGAGTAATTAAAGACAAAATTTTCATTTTTGGGTAAACTATCCTGGAATTTTGTGAATTATTTGTGGATTATTATTATTTTGAACTCATTCTGACGGCACCCATTTACTGCAGAGGATCCATATCAAAATACAGGGTCTCTTGTGTCGAATCGGTCATAAGTTTGGAATCTTTAAGATTTTTTTAAAAAGTTTTTGAAATTAGTTTATTATGCTGCATTTATTTTATTTAAAAATACAGTAAAAATAGTAATATTAACTGGAAATAGTAATTAAAAAAAAAAAATAGGTTTAACTGTAATACATTTTTTCAGGATTGATTTATTTATTTATTTTTTATAAATAGTTCAGTTTTTGAAAATCTTACTCACCCCAAACTTTGGAATGATAATTTATAACGTTTTCCACAAAAACTTTTTTTTATATATATATATATATATATAAAGTGTTAATCGTTGATGTTTCTTGAGCACCAAATCAGCATATTAGATTGATTTCTGAAGAATATTACACTGAAAACTGGGGTGATGGTAAAATTCAACTTTAATATCACAGAAAAATGTATATTTATATATATGTATATGTGTATTTTATTCCATAAAATGGAAAGCAGCTTTTACAGTATTTTGGATTAAATAAATGCAGCCTTGGTGAGCATTTGAGACCTCACGAACATTAAAAAAAAATAAATACACTTCCGAACTTTTGACTGGCAGCGTCTTCATTGTTTTTCTCATTACAGCAGTGGTTCTCAACTCCAGTCCTTGAGGCCCACTGCTCTGCACATTTTGTATGTCTCCCTCATTTAACACACCTGATTCAGATCATCGCCTTGTGAGGAGAAGGAACCATGAACTGAGTGTGTCAGATTCAGAAATATACAAAATGTGCAGGGCAGTGAGCCCCGAGGACTTGAGTTGAGAACCACTGCATTACAGTTTATAGAAATTACTATGAACAAGTATTATGTTTTGAACTCTCATGCTGACGGCACCTGTTCACTGTCAAAGTGATAGTGTCTCTTGTGTCTGGTTTGATGGAGAGATCAGAGCAGTGGCTACTGTATTCATGAGCTCTGTGGTATATCTATCCACAGGACTTGTCCAGACTGAAGATTCCCACAGAATTCCAGCACATCATCTGGAAAGGAATCATGGAGTACCGGCAGACCATGGAGTTTTCTCCCCCTCCCCACATCTTGCGCACCTCTAGCGGCACATCCACCGTCAGCGTGGGCTCCACCGAAGCCCGAGGCGAGCGCGTGATCGACGCAGTGCGTTTCACTCTCCGTCAGACCATTTCCTTTCCTCCGCGAGATGACTGGACCGATTTCTCTTTCGACCTGGCTCCGGATTCTCGCCGCAACAAGCAACAGCGCATCAAGGAGGAGGGAGAATGAATGCTGTGCATTACGTATGCGTACATCAATGTCAACAGTGCACATTTACTGTATACACACACTCACGCGCTCTGTTTTATGTTGAAATTAACACTTGGTGTTGGTCCAGATCGTTTCACAGTTTTCCTCTGCAAGTGATGATTACAATAAAACTGTGAGCCTCATAGTCTAGTTCACTTAAACTTAAATGGGCAGATAAAATGCACTTAACGTCCTTTATGGTTTCATTTTTTTTTCTTCTGGTGGATTGTCATTTCAAACCCCTTTTTTGAACGCAAACTAGCTGAGGGGAAATGGTGCTTTGCTAAATTGTCAATTTTACTGTTTCTTGAGACAAAGCACTTAAGAAATGCTGAAATACTGTTACTACTCGCAAAATACACACTCAACTTGGGGTTTCTTTTTTGTTACATGGCCAAAGGTATATTTCTCTGTCTTTTTTGTATAAAAAACATTTTCCTCCCAGCAGGAGCTTTAGCGTTACTTGTATTCTTTGTGACGATCATTCCTTCCGGTTGAACAATGTCCTTTTTTTTTTTTTGTGAAACATTGACGTTTGTCAGCTTTGATTGTATGTATTTCAAATCGCACATGGTTCTTTATTCTCACAGAAAGTGTTATTCATCCATTTTCATTTGTGGTGTAAGACTGATGTTGTCATGTAGCCTTTACGTAATACTGTAAACCCTTCTTTGTATCTTTTATTTGTGAGTCGCAAACACTGATACTATTGACTTGCAGTGTGTAAGTATTCTGACAGTTGTGATAATGCGTAGACATGCTGTTTACTGGCCTCTAAAAGTATGAAAGTGATTTACATTGGTACATTGGCCAATGTGTTTATACATTGCCAATGTAATATGGCTTCAGTATTTTTTTTAAACAAATTTCCGATTCACTTGACGCGTGTTATTAGCCTTTTGTGGCAATATTGTACAGAGTTTTTTTTTTTTTATTACGCTTTCATGTGACAACTGAACGATTCTTTATCAAACTATTAAGGAATTATTGTAAATACGTTGCAATGTACTTATTTTGATATAAACAAAATAAAACAAATATCATGTAACAGTGATTGCATTAATTATACAAAAACAAGTTTTATTTAAATAGAACAGTCAGACATAGTGGACCTCATTTTGATTTATTTAAATAGGAGATTTTATCAATAGCATTCTGTGGTTTAACAGACAATAAACTAAGGTTAAAAAGTTGAGCACTGGAGGGGGGCACGATCCTCTGATCTTTTAATGTACGGGACAGGAGGAAATCTAATTTAAGACTTTCAAATGTAGCTTTTAGAACTTGCATAGTGTGACAAACTGACAAGACTAGCTTCAAAAATGTTATGCATCACCCTTAATGTTACCTTTGTCTTCCTTACATTCACAAGCCATTTTTCTTTAGTGCTTCAGCATCAATACTTGTATTACTGAATAGCTATTCTCAACTAGCATCCTAAAGTTCTCAACACATTCGCTGGTAAACTTGGCCATCACATAGAGAAGAACCATATTACTTTAACTCTCACCAACCAGTTCCCTTTCATCTTCAAAGCTGCGATCACAAAACAACTTTATGGAACTATCAACTGACAAACGTTCTATTAATTTCAGGTCGTTTTAGTTGAGCAGCAGAGTTGTATGGAAGTATTTATGTGTCACACTGGTGCAGCCACTTGTGCAAGCACATCCTGTAAGGGTAGCGTACTTTCCAAATATGAAAATTAAGTATATTTATTCACCACGATGCTTGTGATGAGGTTTCTGGTGTAAAAACACTGCTTTTGATAAATACATCAAACTCCTCTCATATACGAGTATGCAGCAATATATGAAGTTTACATCTTCAAATGGCTAAAGAATTAGTGACCTCAAACACTGAAGCAGAAAAAGCGCAATGAAGTTCCTTGATTGAGGTTCCAAACCGTTTCTCATCCAGAGGACCTGTTTGAGACTCATATAAAAAGCTACAGCTCATTAAGGCTCGAGACAGATAAAGGAGAAATCATAAATCTTGCTTAATTAGGTCAGTTTCTCAAAATCACAAAGCAAAAATGAACAAAATAACCATTTCTTATCTCAACATCTCCAAGCCCAAAGTTTTAGAACTTCTGTCAATCAGAATGGCAACATGCCCAAAGAGTCACGACAGAACTCCAGTCAGTGTTGCCTAGGGAGGAGGTGGGGGGATGATGATGGAAAAAAAGAGTGTGGGAATGCTCTACTCCCTCCTTCCCCTTCAGGCGGTTTTGGTTGGAGCTGTGGTTGTCTCCTGGATGACCAGAATGCAGCATCTTCGATGTTTCTGTCATTAAGAGCTCTCCATTGCATCCAAAACTTTCATGATTTGCTGTTTGATGACTTTAGTGGCGTCACCCGCATTTGGAATTAAATACCTTGCGAAAAGAAGATGAGAAATATCAGAACACTGACATTAATAGGTTACCTAAAATAAGAATCACATTATCATATTGACTGTTCGGTTTAATTTTGAGTATTTAGTCTAAAGTAAAAAGACTGTATATGCTATTAGTTATTTAGATTTATCATGAACAAATTATTAAAAACATCTGTTCACTGAAATAAAAGGTAACACATTCACCATCACCATGGATGACTTTTCCTTCAATAAATTCCTAATTTGGTGCTTATTATTAGTTATTGGTGCTTATTAATAGTTAGTAAGGTAGTTTAGGTTTAGGTATTGGGTAGGATTAGGGATGTAGAATAAGGTCATGTAGATTAAGGCATTAATACGTGATTATATATAATAAATAGCTCTAGTAATATGCATACTAACAAGCAACTAGTTAAGAAACCGTAAATAAAGTGTTACCAAATAAGATTTTTAGATTATAAACTTTAACAAAAACCTCTACAGCATTTATTAATGTTATTTTTTTTATTTACTAATGCATTATTAATCACAATGCCTGACTGTACTTTTATTAACTAACATTAACAAAGATTAATAAAAAGTTAAATTGTATCATTGCTCATGTCCATTAACTAATAGTAACAAATGACACCTTATTGTAAATTGTCACCAAATTATTTAATGGACCTGAGCTAACATGAACTAACAATTTACAGTTCTCATGATAAATATGAATTCATACTTAATGTATCACTCATTGTTAAAAATTGTACAATAATGCATTAACTAATCCTTGCTAATGGGAACTTTTAGAAACAAAATGAAAACTGAAATGCATAAACCAAAAGCTAATAAAAAAAAAACAACAACAACAACAAAAAAAAACCTACAATAATATATAACTAATACTAAAGTAACACTGATATATAGTATACAAAGACTAGGAGATCATGTGAAATAAAAGTTCAATTAAACTAAAAAATAATAATACATTGATGTCCTGTTGTCAGTTACCGTACCTCTCCACAGCCACTATCTCCACTCCTGCAGCACTGTTGTTGCCAAACTTAAAAGTGATAAGTTCTGGATGCTTCTTCTTGGAGGTGATCTTCACCACAGAGTTTAGGGCCTGCCTGGACTGGATGTAAGCAAAACCTTTTCGGGCCGCAATCTCTCTCAAACAGTACATGTGTGTTGCGGTGATTAGCAGATGACTGTGGATGACATAAAAATGGAATTATCCACCACTACTCAACCCACCATCCACCAGCTGGGGCAGCCTAGTATCTAATGGGCTGAAGTATGATCATAACAGTTTTTCATATGCAACGGTATTATTTTACTGACTACCTTGGCTAACATATAATATTGTTACATTTATGGGGAAATCTTTTTTTGACTTATGTTGTGTTCTGCAATGTGTTCCGATGGGTAGCCTCACCTCGGGAACATGTGTCCAGTCTCTTTAACTTCATTGCATGGAATATGGTGCTTCACATCTGGTTTGTTGATCCAAGTCTGAATATTGACAATCTCTTTCCTGTCATCATCTGATATTGATGAGCTGTCAATCTCATCTGAAAAGAGGGAAGGAAATCAGAAAACAATAAGGAAAAACACAGGGACCCAGATATGAGACGATGGAGCACACCAAATGTTGAATTTAGAAATATCTAAAATAGCAAAAGTTTAATACAGCAGTTCTCAACCAGGGGGCTGCGCCCTTGTTTTTTTTTTTCCTTTTCTCAGTTATATTTAGTCCGTTGAAAAGCCTGCATGCTCAAAACATCACAACGTCTTTTATTCAATTTTTGTATTTTTGGATCTTAGGTGTGCCAACTTTTTGCTGTTTTTACTGAGTGACATTAATAATCTTCAGAAAGAGAAAGAAAGAAAGAAACAACAACATTAAACTGCTATTATATTTTTGAGTATATTTAATTACAGCTAAAGTACCAGAGGTACATATACACTTGGACAGAAGGGCCTTCAAATACTGTCTTATAATATTTGTTAGGGGTGTAAAGGTACACAGATGTCACTGTTCGATACGATTTCAGTACAACAGAAAAAACAAACAAACAAAAAATAAGTCTACTATGCTTGCAATGCTAAGTTTCTTTTCATTTATTTTGAACAGACAGTGGTATAAATTACAATTTTTTTCCACCTAGATGTGAAAATACTAATTATATCAAATTATAATTAATGTTTTTTATATATATATATATATAAAAAAAAATTGCAGTATATATACACACAAGGAATAAATATTGAAATATATTTGATTTAGTTAACAGATAAAGGGGGCTGACACGTAACGTAGCCTATATTTGCTGAGTTTCAGTTCATTTTCGTGACAGAAAGGACAAATGGCAGAAAGCGACATCCTATTTGTTTACTTTAATTTACAAAAGACCTTTTACAGTAATGCATTATTAATAAGACAATAAATGACAATGTTTTGAGGTGATTTTGCTGGTATGAGGAAACAGTTTAAGTAATCACGCCGGCACACACACAATAATCAAAACATATCAGTTCCAGGCATCCAGTATTGCTAACTTGACAGAGCAGTTGGTACTTTATCAAAATAAAATACAGTGAACCAAACGTACAGTTCTGCTGCTGGCGGTTATCAAACAGCGGGTCCCCCCTTTCTGGATTGAGGGTGAATTGCGTGTATTTGTTGTTAGGCCTCATGCTGAACAGAGACGTCTGTACTGTGACTGTTTGATACAATTACATGTATGTAATAGTATGTGATAGTATTCACTCATCAACTCTCAACCAGGGGGCTAGGCCCTTGTTTTTTTTATCTTTTCTCAGTTATATTCAGTCTGTTGAAAAGCCTTCATGCTCAAAACATCACAACGTCTTTTATTCAATTTCTGTATTTTTGGATCTTAGGTGTGCCAACTTTTTGCTATTTTTACTGAGTTACATTAATAATCTTCAGAAAGAGAAAGAAAGAAAGAAAGAAAGGAACAACAACAAAACAAAACTGCTATTACATTTTTAAATATATTTAATTACAGCTAAAGTACCAGATCTTAGGAACATACTATAGTATCCATTCAATACTCATTTTTACATTTTCCATTTTTATTCAAAATTGTATTTAAAAGTTATTAATATTTTTATCTGACTTTTTTTTAAATTTCTTGTTTAGTTTCATGCAGTTTTTCCCCTCATTTTAGTTTGTTTACCACATCAACTTTTTAACACCTGCAAAACACTTAGAATAAACATTATTATTATTATTATTATTATTAAAAGTGTTCAACTTTTTTTTCTTTAATTTTTATGTTCCAAAAAAGGTCATATGGCTTTTGAAAAACAAGAATCAGTAAATAACCAAAATTTCACACCGATTTTTTTTTTTTTTTGGTAAACCACCCCATTAATCAATATTGAGATTAAATGCAAATAATTATTTTAATCAACTGACATACCCAATATAATGACAGAAGACTTTTGAGTATTTAGATCAAACTTACCTCTGCACCTGAAACTTGAAGACCTGGATTAACTGGCTCAGGTCAGTGTTATTTTAGCATAGATCGTATTCACTCATCCATTTATTACTATAGTATCCATTCAATATTAATTTTTACATTTTTCATTTTCATTCAAAATTGTATTTAAAAGTTTTTAATATTTTTATTTGACTTTAGTTCCTGTTTAGTTTCATGCAGTTTTTCCCCATTTTAGTTTGTTTACCGCATCAACTTAACCTTACAAAACTTAGTTTAAGTTAGTTGCCACAGAAACATTCCTATTTATTCATTTCTTTTATTTTATTTTGAACTTTTTATATTTATATGTTATTTCAGCTTTAATTTAATTACCAATAATAATAATAATAATAATAATAATAATTATATATATTCTATTCTATTCTATTATATTATATTATGTTATGTGTATATATGAAATAATTGTTTGTTATAGATAACGAAAATACCTGGCGCAGGTGTGTATGTTCTAATGCTGCAGGAACCTGCTAGTTGAGTACTCCAGTCAGGCTGAATGTCTGATTTAAATCTGTATCTTTACCTGTATCATACTCTTCCTCATCACCAATGCTGAAGACAGGCTTCACACCCCTGTATGGCTTCCCCACCCGATCGCTGCTGCTGACGTGCCTGTGGGGGAAAAAAAGAAAAAGCATCAGAGACCCACTAAAGGAATAAAGGTTTGTCCTTCAAACCAACATTGTTTTTCTTGTCCTAATACAGGCATTCTAAGAGCATGGCGGTGAGATGAGGTATCCTCTAAGATTAAAAAGGTGAGTACTGTTAGTTGGAAGAAAGGCAAGTTAACATATTTGCATTTACCAGAGATGAGAATCAAAGTGTGGAATGCCAAGCACTTCACGAAAGTGAATGTTTAAAGTCCATTTTACTGTAAAACTGTACAACTTTAACATTTAATCACAACTGCCCAAGACTTCCACAGCTGTGATCAAATCTGCATAAAAACAATGAAGGACTGCAGTCCCCCTGCACACAAGTTAAGAACATATAAGAGGACCCAGATAGCAGAGATCAAACTTTAGACTGCAGAGACAGAAACCGCTGGCGTAAAACAAAGAAAGGCACAGAGTCAAAACAGCCAACACTGTCAGAAAGTGTCAAGACCTGTGGTTCACAGCTTCCACCATTCTGAGTGGTATTTGTGAATTCTACTACACATGCGTGTAAATGTCTGGTAGTGGATGAAAAGTAGCAAATTCTAGAATGTTACTCTACACTGATGATATTCTCTGAAGTGTAGCAGGAAACAGAAGATTCAAAAGGATGAAAAGGACATTTGTACTATAGATGCAGGTGATGCAGATGCATATGGTGTTAGAGCATACATGAGTGCTGCCATTTAAACAGGGTTTTTAAAACCCCTACTATGAGCTAAAGCTGACAGCGCCACCTTGAGAGGGCATGTTGCGGAAACTCGATGCACGCTGGTGGGGGCACAGACAAACATTAATAAAAGTCTTACCGATCCAGTATTCCCTTGTCTGGCCAGGGTAGATTGAAAGATATTCTAGTGTGAAATAACAGGGCATAGTTCGGGAGGATGATTAAAACAGAAAGAAAATCAATCACTTTAAATAAAGTCCTCTACATAATAACACTTAAAAAAAAAATTAAAGTGGGGATGGACAAAAAAAAAAAAACAGCAACAATGACATAGGCTTAACATAGAAGCAAAGTTTTTGCAACTGGCCCCTGATTATTAAAAAAACCCTCATTCTTTCTTTCTTTAATTAATAGAAGAACATATGTGACCCTGGACCACAAAACCAGTCTTAAGTCGCTGGGGTATATTTGTAGCAATAGCCAAAAATACATGGTATGGGTCAAAATTATTGATTTTTCTTTTATGGCATCATATAAAATCATTAGGATTTTAAGTAAAGATCATGTTTCGTGAAGATATTTTGTAAAATTCCTACTGTAAATGTATGAAAACTCAATTTTTGATTAGTCATATACATTGTTAAGAACATTATTTGAAGAACTTTAAAGGCAATTTTCTCAATATTTAGATTTTTTTTTGCACCCTCAGATTCCTGATATTTAAATAGTGGTATCTCTGCTAAATGTTGTCCCATCCTAACAAACTATACATTAATGAAAAGCTTATTTATCCAGCTTTCATATGATGTATAAATCTCAATTTTGAAAAAAATGACCCTTATGACTGGTTTTGTGATCCAGGGTCACATATTTGGAAAGAAAGATGTAAAAGAATGCCTGAGATTAAAGAATTAAAAGATTAAATTTGAAAAAAGATTAAAGATTAAATTAAAAGATTAAAGATGCTCACCTGTCCACCGGTGTGGAAGTGTTTTCAATGAAGCTGATCACCTTCTCTTTTACATTAACTGACTTTGACTTGAGTGCAAAGGTCATTTTGTTGACAAGTGATTTAACTCCTTTGCCATCTGCGCCGTTCAGTTCCCCCTGTATCAATATAAGACACAGGCTTAAAACCTTCCAAAAGTAAATTAATCCAAGACCAGAGGTATTTGCTTATCACAACAGGAGTTGAAGCATTTAATGGCACTTGCTTTACTTGCAATGTCCACAAGATGGCATTAAAAGCCACACAGAAAACGAAAGGAATATGCTATGTATCCACATATTCTTACAGTGCGGAAATAAGCCATTTCCTAGGAATGCGCCGAACCTCATTAACCACAATAAGAAGATAACTAGAAGAATAAAAGTACAACGAACCAATGTGTTTAATATTATAAATACCAGTCTGCGACATCAAGCAGTGAAACACACTTTTTTTGTACAGTTCACACAGGACATTATAAGTAATAATAAACAGCCAATATCCCAGTAATATGCACGCTAATAACCAACTAGCTAATAGTGAGAATTGGACAATAAGGTGTTACCAATATTCTTATTAACTCAAAGTATTTAAAGTGAGAAGGGTACATAAAAAGCCTGCATTTTAAGGTTAGGCTTTAAATTTTGATGTTAAATTTTGATTGTAAATGTTCTACAGTACAACCCTTAACTTTACTTTTTCAAGGGAAAAGTAATTCAATTAAATTAACTAATTACTACTAACTAGTTACACCCAACATTGCTTTCTGCTCTGATTTACAACCTTTACAGAGCCTTAAATTGTGAAGGGACAAATTAAGACTTTAAGACTTTAAGACTTCAAGATGAAACCCTGTTGACAATGGATTAAGAAAATTGATTAGAACATAGACCACAAAAGAAAGGTTTGCAGGCTACATGCTGAGTAATGAGTAGCACTCTTTTAATACATGTAAAGTGCATCGCATCACACAAACACACACACTAAACTCACGTCAGCTGAGCTGAGGCTGCTGTGGGATCCTGAGGTGCTCACAATCCAGTGAACATAAACATTATCTGGCCCTTCAACATTAATATCTGCCAGGTGCTGCTGCAATGCTGAGCATTAAAGAAAAATAAATTTATTATACACATATGCACACAATCATTTTCATTAGCACAATGTATGTGCTGATCACATTATTTTTTGTTAGTATACGAATACATTATATTTAATTATTTATAATTGATTACATTTTGCCTCAAATTTGGCCAGACACTACAATAAATAGATGATCAAAAGCATTATTCATTTTGCAACAGAAAACCGAACTTACCCATAAATCCACCTTTTGCTATGCTCACAAACTCTTTATTTTTCTAGACAAAAAAACAAACAGATTTACCACTTAGATTCTGTACAGTTGTCAAATGATTTCAATAATAATTAACATAATTCAATATGTAGCACCAGATGCAGTACTAACCTGTAGAAAGTGGGCAAGCACCATGTTCATGTACATGTCCTCTTCCTCCCGTCCACTGCCCATAAAGCACAGATGCTCTCCGCTTGCCACAGAGCCTGATTCCAGAGACTGCTTCTGTGCCTCCAGAAGAGACTTCACTGATAGGGCAAACTCAGAGGGATTATGAAGCATCTGTAAATCAATACCAAATCATTATAGTTTCAAGGGTCACTGACAGAGGTGCATAGAGTTGTGTGCAATTACTCTGTGAGGCAGCTACACATATTAAAAACTGTATTTTTAAGGAAGCAAAGTCTTTCCAAAGGAATCTCCGTTATGAACAAATGCTGTGTTCTCTGCTTGCAAAAATTCTTACCAGGTCAGAGTCCAGGTGAAAGGCAGTGGAGAGGTGACCAGCATTGTACTGCTCCGCAGGACGGCAGTCAACTACAAAAAACCTCACGCCCTCCTAAACAGCATGCAAATTGCAAGAACATACATTTAAATAAGAATAACAACACTGGAAAACAGTGAAACTCATCTGTTGGTGATTCTTGTGCACAGGGGTCATAAAATAATAAATTTAAAAGAGAAGTTCACTTTAAGAACAAAAAGATGTTCAAGATGTTCATGTCTTTCTTTCTTCAGTCGTAAAGAAATTATGTTTTTTGAGGAAAACATTTCAGGATTTGTCTCCATATAGTGGACTTTAGTGGTGCCCGTGATTTTGAATTTCCAAAATGCAGTTTCACTGCAGCTTTAAAGGGCTCTAAACGATCCCAGCCAAGGAAGAAGGGTCTTATCTAATTGTAAAAAATTACAATTTAAAACTTTTTAACCTCAAATGCTCGTCTAGCTCTGCATGACCTCTGTGTATTCTGGTTCATGACAGTAAGGGTAGCTTAAAAAAAAAACAAAAAAACTCCCATCTCATTTTTTCCTCCAACTTCAAAATCATTGCCGTTTTTTGTAAAGGGTGTTTGATCTTCTTTGTATGTTTACTTTGTAAGCACTGTGTTGGTACTTTGGCAGCAATGTAGGACAATTTTGAAGTTGGAGGAGAAAATGAGATGGGAGTTTTTCAACCTACCCTAGACAAGCTAGACAAGGTTCTCCATTTGGGGTTAAAAAGTAAATAAATTGTCTTTTTTTTTAGAAAATAATCATTTGTTTGTGCTAGATAAGAACTTTCTTCCTTGGCAGCAAACATTTTGAGCCCTTTGAAGCCACATTTAAACTGCATTTTGGAAGTTCAAACTCCCACCCACCATCTCCACTATAAGGAGAGAGATCCTGAAATAAATTTTTTGTTCTGGAAGTGAACTTCTCCTTTAAAGAATCTATTTTCAACATCAGATACAGTGTAAATTAAAAGTAGGTGTTTTTATTATTAATTTTTTTTTTTTTTGGCAAATTACATAAATCAAGTGCAAAATATTTTGGCCAAAAGCTCAGAAGTGTGTGCTTCACTCATATATGATAAATGTGCTATAACAATCAATCAATCTTGTCTCCTTGGATTAAACCATTTGTCTTATATGGATTACTTCTACAATGCTTTTTGAAGAATAGCGATATAATGTTAAAAATACCTCCACTTTACTGAACATGAACAAAGTCTTACTGGTATACAAAGATTAGTGGGTGAGTAAATGATAAAGAAAAAAAAAAAATTCTTAGTGAACAACCCGCTCTGCTCATCAACATTAAGAAATATGAAAGTTATCTTGGGAGTGGGAACTCACAGGTTGTAGCTGGTTGGCTTGAAGAATCTCTGGGACTGATACAGGCAAACAGAGAGCCTGACTCAGGTCCATGTCTTCTTCCTTTAGAGCCACCAGACTGCTGCCAAACAGATTATGGTTCTCCTGCACACACATACACTACATAATTAATATGTAATAACTGCTACACTGTTATTATGATACACCACGATTCTATCCTGATGCATCTATTGTTTTTATTAAGAGGAAGCTGCTTATACCCAGCCCAAAGAACACAGATATATAACGCTTACCTTTCTGAGAGATAGAGGCGTCTTGCTATTGTAATACTGTGCTAAAGAAAACAAGTCTTCAAGATCCTCTACATCAAGGAATTCTGGTGAATGCTGCAGCACACCTGAGAAAAAAGAAAAAAGTCACAGCTGTCACTTTGGTCACACAGGACAATGCAACAGATGTAAATTTGTAATTCATTGTTTTAATAAATAATAATAAATAAATCATGAAAGAATTTACTGATAATTTGCTCTCTGCTATCTCCTTCGTGGACAAAGATGCCATCTCTGAACATTAGAAAACAAAGAAAAATGTGTTTTTACTTGATCTCATGAACATGAAATTCAATAATCAGTTGAGTTCATTGAACAGTCTAAACTCTCACATACTTGGCATTAACAAGGATGATGAGCATGAGGAAGAAGATGAGAAAAGGGTCAGCCTGTTGGAGATAAACATCCCATAAGGCCTGTGACACCTCAGGGAGACAGCTGCTAGAAAAGAGACTGCCCAGCTGTAGGAAAATAACATTTAAAAAAAAAAAAAGGATTCTTTAGCGTAAAATAATTAATTTGATTCATTTTTCGGAATATGACCATAACACTTTTTCAGAATTGATTCATAGTGTGTATAAATTAAGTACAATTTTTATACTAAGCCCCGGGGGTTCCAATACTGCTCCTGGTTGGACACTGTCCTACAGAATGAAAGCTTCATCCTCAATTAAACACACCTGAAACTACTTTTCAAGGTCTTGAAAATTGTACTAGAACCTTCCAGGAAGGTGTGTTGTGGCAAGTTGGAGCAGGATTGGACAGCCCTATACTTAGCCAAATACTTTATAAAATATTCAAACAGGCCAGAGATCGACTGACCCAGCTGATGGCGTAGGAATCAGGAGTGATCTTTTTTGTGTCCAGGAATGAGCAGAATTCAGGCTCATGGTACTGCAGTAGGAGTCTGAAGAGGTGAAATGGTCTTCCATTTGCAACGCAGTCTCTGCAAAAGGCAAATAATATGACCCTACATCAAGAAAACTGATACAAAGACCTCTGATACTCTGCCAACCAAACATCGTCTCAATTGACCTTTTTTGCCACAGAAGACAGCATTTAAACACCTTTAACAAAACCGATACTTTCTTTCAGTTTAAATCGATTCAAGGATGCAATATTTATTTATTTATCTAAATCAAGTTACCTCAAATTTTAGAAAAATTCAAAGTAAACCACAGACAGACATATGAACACCCCTACCGTGGGATGTATTTATTCATGATGGCGTAGAAGCAGTTGTAGAGGTCTTTGCGGGACAGCTGTAAGCCCAGGAGTGGTTTGAGAATGTGTGGCCAACTAAGATCTGGAGTGAAAGTGACATTTCTGGACTTGCAGTAAAAGGTGATCACTGACTCCACATCTGATACCAGGTCCCGCCCTTCCTCCGCTGGTAACCCTAGCTCATCTGTACGCAAAGACAAAAACAGCGTTATAATATAGGAAATTCCACTATTTCATATTCATGTTTTTCCATAGCAGATTTTTTTAGTAAACGGGATTGCGCACAGAACTTAAATAAATGCAAGAATTTATCATGACTCTGGGAGCATCCTGTTGGTTTATTAATTAACACGACATGACTGATCATGTGATAGAACCAATTTTTTGTTAGAGGCTTGAAGGGATAGTTCACTCAAAAACGAAAATTCTGTCATTAATTACTCACCCTTTTGTTGCTCCAAACTTGCGAGACCTTTGTTCATTATTGGACTACAAATTAAGATATTTTTGATGAAATCCAAGAGCTTTCTGACCCTCCATAGACAGCAAGGGTCCTGCCATGGTCAAGGCCCAGAAACATGGTACGGATGTCGTTAAAATAGTTAATGTGACATCAGTGGTTTAACCGTAATTTTACGAAGTTTGTGCACAAAACAAAAATAACAACTCTAGACATTCTGCCTCCATTATTGAGAGTCAACACGTACCACGACGCATTGGACTATTTTAACAATGTCCTTACAACCTTTCTGTGCCTTGACCATGGTAGGACCCTTGCTGTCGGAGACAACTCGCTGATTTCATCAACATTATCTTAATTTGTGCTCCGAAGATGAACGAAGGTCTTACAGATTTGGAACAACATAATTAATGACAGAATTTTCATTTTGGGGTGAACTATCCCTTTAATTTCATCTGAGTGTACATTGCCAAAAACATCATTTCCTTAAGTGTACAAACTTAATTTTAAAATGAAAACTGACAGTCTGCATTTGAGCTCTAATTTTTATAGGGTTGATTTCACAACACTGTATGCTTTTAGTGGGGGAACTGATTGGATTTTGTGATGTGGGCATTGCACTCAAACATTAATGAGTTTGTAGTCGATTGTGAAGGGGTGGGTTTAAGTAGATTACATGACTGGAGAAATTCAGCATGTCACCAGAGATCTGTAGTTTACCCTGGAAGATTTATAATATTTCACAAAACATTATGAGGACAAAAAAAATAGAAAAAAGAAAATAAATATACATGAATGAATTAACATTAATGTCTCTACTATGCCTTACATAACAGATCAAATTTCATGCAGACTTCAAACATTACTAAACAAATTGTCCAAAGAACCTTCTTAGAACCTAAATGCATTACAAATTATATTAAAACAATATGTCTAACAGATAACGAAGGAGCTCCTGATCCAAAAATAAATTGCTTGTTTACTTTCAAGCATGCAGACGTACATAAACAAATAAAGTTTTGCCAACACGTAACTGTGTGTAGAACACACAATATGTCACAGGATGTTTTGAATAACCAGTAGGCTTATAATGTAGAGTGTCTGACTCTACATTCATAGAACTGATATGCTATAAACGTGTAGTGCATAGCTACACATAAATGGCACAATGAAAATGAGGTGAGGTATGCAAAGGTTATTCACCAATGATCTGCTGACTGCGGCTGTGAATGAGCGTCTGTTCTGGTAGGTCCAAAGCCCCATCCCATGAGGAGAGACTATCTCCTTTACCAGACACGTTCAAAGCAATCTGTTAACACAAACACGTTCATCAGAGCTATAGACTAAAAAAATAGGGGGAAAAGATATGGGAAAGGGAACAGTGAAAGCAACTGTAGTTCAACAAGCCTCCAAATACAATGTGCGATATAAGCTAATGCCATCCCCATGGGGTGTACTTTTAAACGGTCCTACACTTCAAGACTACAGTTTCCTTAATGGCCATCTGATCGATACAGAGGCTCTCTAAAGCCCTTTGGGACCCATTGACTCTAGGAAACCCTTTAAAACTCAGCTCTGCATGGACCTCTTATGTATTCTGTCATAAGCAAGAAAGTTTTTTTCGGTCTCTCTCATCAACACACAGCATGTACAATCTTTTCAAAGCTTTTTTCATAATCCAAATAGTCAATATTTCCACATAATGCTATTTTGTCTTCAGACACACACAAACCACATATATACCTACCATCCATAACTTGGCCCGCTGTTGTGGGGGTAGGTTCCGGACCTGGATAACACCATCCTGGTTAGTGTCCAGATCACATTCTGCCGTGTCAAGAGCGTCAGCCAGATCATGCGACCTTCAGAAAACACAAACACAATCAATGCACACATGACACACTGTGATCAGATCACTTGAGCTTCATTTAGAAGAGGTCAAGGACAGATTCAAATATGTTTGATTTATCTACACAGAACTATGAAACACAAACAGAATGGTACCAACAACAGTCTTTAATAATTCTACATTATTCTATATTTTTATTATTATTAAAATGTATCATTTTTATTTTAATATAATGGAAAATGTAATTCACTCCTGTAAATGCAAAGCTGAATTTTCAACAGGCATCATTTAAGTCTTCAGTATCACATGATCTGTCTAAAATGATGATTTGGCACTCAAGGAATGTTTCTTTTTCTGTTACCATCAAGATTGAAAACAGCTGTGTAATATATAAACAGCTGTGTTTAATATTTGTGAGCAAAGCATGAAACATTGCATTCAGGGTTTTTGATTAATAAAATGTTCACAAGGACAGTGTTTATTTAACATTTACAATGTCAATCTTTCGTCACACTATAAATGTCTTTACTTTCGATCTATTTAATTCACCCTTGCTGAATAAAATGTTATTTATCATTTCGTTAAAAAAAACAATTTTACTGAGCTCAAACATTTGAACGGTAGTGTAAATATCTCTAAATATAAAGTGAGTGTAATGAATACTGCAACATGATCTAATTAACTAGTACCAGAATTAAGGGGAAAAAAATTATCAATCATATCTTTATCCCTTAAATGTAGTCCAAATCGAAGAAATTAAGTAATTAAGTAATTTAAAAAAAAAAAAAAAAAACAACTTCACATGAGGGGAAAAAAGGATTTCAACAAAATAAAGATAATTTAATTGCAAGTGCAAGTGCAACATTAAATCAAAAGCAAAGATCTATTTGAACTTGCTAAAATTTTATTTTTTTAGGTGACTGATCACTGTTTGCACTCCAACTGGTTGTCACGGGCCTTGAAAAAATATATGTATTAAATAAGAATAACAACAATCTGTCATAAACAATTATTTAAGAAAAAAAAAAAGCAAAAGGCATCCGGTGAGCAACAGCCTTTGACATGAATCATTTATGAGCAATATGCTTAGCAGCTCTACAGAAAGGAATATTGCCACAACAAACAAGGTGTGTTTGTGCACACCAACTGACATGTCTGTGCAATTAACACACATTATTGAGAATTCAACAGCAGGAAAAGATTCCACCTAACGCAAAAGCACAAGAAAAGAACAGATGCTCAGGCTCTCTAAACTCCACTCTCCTCCATGGTTTCTCTCAAAGGTACTACAAACTCCAGACACTAGCAAAACAAGCTAAGAACTTGGTATGGGGATTTTCAGGAAGAAAAAAAAAGCCCTTGACTTGCACTAAATTGCATTTTTAGCTGAGGTAAAAGAGACCAAAATCCTCCAAGGCCTCTTTACCATCTGCTATACCGCCATGAAAAAAAACCCCAAACAAATCTCAGACAAAGCCCCACTCTCAACACGATACTGCTGAAAACAACTGGGCTGGAATCAAACAATGCATATCACTTTGCAAATGCTCCAATTTCTTAATGCACATAGCAGCAGCTGCTGCTAAAACCCACATGATGCATTACAAAATAAACTTTTTTCAGAGCAATAATTTACAATTACAAAAACACCAAACACTTAATGTGAAACCTGCAATTTAGCACTTAACAACAAACAGTTTTTCTTTTTTGGTGTAATTTTTAACCCATTCAACTGATTATTCTGATACATTCTTGCAATTTCTACAAAACCTCATGTTTTCCACCCTAAGCATTATCATGGTGACACATTTATTTACATCAACTGAAATGGTTTAATACATCAATAAATCTAAAACGCTGTGTAAAAGTGTAGTTAAGCTGATTATTGATGATTAGATGATGGGTTCCACAGTTATTCTAAAGTTCTGACATACTTTTAGGAAAGAAGCGAAAGCTGTCTAACAACCAGCCATACCAAGCATTCCAGATTGGGGTGAGAAAAATGTGCCACATTCAGATATTTTGCTGAATGCCTTATAATGAAATAGGAAACTTAAGACACAACTAATTCTTTTTGATGTGAAACAGGAGCTAAAGAATATGTGAAGCGCTATCTGTGGTTAACAACGGACTTTGATATTACAGACTGAAATATACACCACCCTCACACTTTGCTCTATTTATCTCTCATATGGAATCATTTGTCTTTGTGGTCATTGTCTGTGAAAACAGGAAGGTCCATATTCAGCAGAAGAGGAAGATGACACAAATGCTCACAAAAAGAGGTGTGCCTTTGTGATTTCTATGTGTGAACCTCTCCTTTTGTAGAAGAACCACAAAACTATTTAGAAAACTATAACAGTATCAGTATATTATTTAAAAAAAAAAAGAGTGCTTTGCAGATATAGAATATTTTACAAATAGCTGCTGCATCAAGGTTCAAAATGCTTTTTCTGAATAGTTCTGTTGAACTAAACTATGCAAAAACATGCCTACATAGACAATAAAGCACAAAAATGTTGACGTCAATAAGCTGTCAGTTTAGTTGGGCTGTTAAAAGAAAACATACTTTTCACATTTAAAACCTAGGAGTAGCCTGATAGCGACATAGCTGAACATGCGACAAGACAACTGGAACGGTCATAAACCGTAAAACCCACTCTCATTCAAAGGAATCACTACAAAAAGTATTTTTCAAAAATCACAGTAAAGTAACACACCATTCCGTTTTCTTTGTTCCATTACTGCCAGTATTTTGAACCACAGAGGACAAAAGTCACAAAAGTTAGTAATACTGTTTCTGTACCAATTATAGGATCACAGAGCTTCGGAAAACCACTATAGCTATTAAAGATGTAAGTTATTACACATCTAAACAGAAGAATTCACACGCTGAGAAGCGTAAACTAAAACCATAGATAACATGTGAGGTTAAAATTGCCATAGTGGTAACGAACACTATGATTATATGATAATCATTACAACTCTATTGTGTTCAAAGCTACGCTAACATCTAGCTAAAGGTGTTTTAACAAACAGCTTCTACGAAAGCACAAGTGATGTTTAATCGCTTAAAACAGGTTTTATACAGATCACAATATGAATAAAATGACAACGTCAAACTGCTGAGAAGATCTGGAAAACAGCTGGAGTCTCCAAACAATACACTGTCTTCTGTGGCTAACCAAACTAACGTTAGCTGTTTAGCACAGCATCGCTGTCTACCTGCCGCTCGGACGGCTGTCTGGAAAAAGCTACAATATTAAATAGCCTTTCTTCAACGGATTTCAAGTTCCAAGTGACAATATCAGTCTGGGAACCGTAAAGCGTTCCACGGTAAAACAGATCAGCGGTGTTTTCTTACCAGCTGCCTTCAAGCACTTCCCCTACAGCATCCGCCATTGCTGTGGTGACGGTCCACGTCAGACTGTGTCGTAAATGCCAGCGTCTTGTCGCTACGATCGCGACGCAAGACGTAGAACGCGATAATCAGCGGAACTGTCTATCTCACAAGCGCGAGATTTTAGCTTTGATGAATAAAGAAAGAGCGTTCTAGAACCCCTTGGTTTCGACATGGCATGACAGCCTGCATGTAGCCTTGTCCACCAACTGTGGAATCGATTTGGAAAAATTGTAAATTATATATATATATATATTTTTTTTTTCTAACGGTGCATCTCATTGTTCTCATTGTATGATGTATGTAATTTGTAACGTGTAATTAAATAAAATAATGATATAAAGTTTTTAATTGATAAACGTCATTTTTGTGTATAAATAGACTATAAATCAGTCAAAAGTTTTTGAACAGTAAGATTTTTAATATTTTTTAAAGATTTCTTTCCTGTTCACCAAACCTGCATTTAAAATAAAAGCAGTAATTTTGTGAAATATGTTTAATATTTAAAGTAACTGCTCTCTATTTGAATACATAATTTATTCCTGTAATCAAAGCTAAATTTTCAGCATCATTACTCCAGTCATCAGTGTCAAATGATCTTTCAGAAATCATTCAAATATGCTGATTTGCTGTTCAAAAAATATTTTATTATTATCAATATTACAAACAGTTGAGTACATTTTTCGGGATTCTGTGATGAATAGAAAGATCCAAAGATTAGCATTTATTTGAAATAAAAAGCTTTTGAATCATTATACACTATTCAGAAGATTGAAGTCGGTATACATTTTTTAAATTATTATTATTATTATTATTATTATTATTTAGCAAGGATGTTTTAAATTGATCAAAAGTGATGATGAAGACAGATTTCTATTTCAGATAAATGCTGTTCTTCTGAACTTTCTGTTCATCAAAGAAACCTGGAAAAAAAATCAACTGTTTTCAACATAATAATAGTAATAAATGTTTTTGAGCAGCAAATCAGAATATTAGAATGATTTCTGAAGGATCATGTGACAAAAAATTCAGCTTTTAAAAAACAGGAATAAATTACATTTTAAAATAAATTTAAATAGAATACAGTTATTTTAAATAGTAAAAATATTTCGAAATGTTACTGTTTTTGCTGTGCTTTAGATCAAATGAATGGATGTTTTGTGAGCAGAAGAAAATTCTTCAAAAACATAAAAAATCCTACTGTTTAAAAACTTTGACTAGTAGTGTATATATATATATATATATATATATTTTTTTTTTTTTACCTATCTATCTATCTATAAATATAAATAAAACAAAATGTCTGTTGCCTGGAGTCGCCGTCACAAGGAGAAGTCAAGACGAGAATTACTACATCACCCTGGCTCTGTAGGTGCTTTTGACTTTTCAAAATGTGCTTTGTTTTAATTATAGCCTATCATATGACAATGCTTTTCACAACTTCTACACTTGCAGACTGAAAGATAGATGCTGGCAAGTAACACCTGATTTAAAGACCACAATTGTTAAATAAGTGTTTTATGTTTTTAATGTCAAGGTTTGCTTGCAAATGCCCATTTACTCATTTGATTTTTTTACCCTGGTAAAAAGAGAGGAGGCATGCCATTCTCAGGAACTCACAGAAAGCACTTGTGCCACCTCCACAACATTTGGGAAATTAGCTCGGAAAAGTCCATACCAATAGAGCACAGAAGTATTGGTCAGTGCCTTTTGTCTGTTATGTTCACTTTCAATTATTCAGAAATTGAAACTCTGACCTTTAAGATGTATAATAAAATATAATAAGAAGAATACTTTTATTAAGAACAATACACATTAATATTGGAGATGTATAATTCTGCCAGTTTAAGACAAAATTGGTTATTTTTTAATCTGTTTAACTAAAAAGCACATTTAATAAGCATTAAATAAAAATAATTACAGATAAAACTAATCAAAACACAGACCCAAGCTAGCTTTATGAATAAGTGTGGGCAACGCATTTTTATTTGATATTATCATACATTAATATTACACAGGTAAACTTTACCAACATCACATTTTCCTCTCTTATGTGTTTATTTTTACTTGAGGCATTTTTTATTTATTTTTTATTTTTTGCACAGCTACTTTCAACAGATCAAGCACAACAAATTCATTTTTTAACCGTTAGGTGGTGCCACTTAGCTTGCATTGCAAAGTGTATTTTAAACAATCAGTTATGGTCTTCAAACATGCAGCAGTCTTCAATGATTTGTTCCCTCAGAATTGGTCTGTAATCCATTACTACTAATTGATCAAGCTGGAAAAGAAATAAGCAAACATATGTAAACATTTACATATTAGGCAATGCTTAATAATCAGTGTTATACATGCATAGGGAGATGATCACATCCTATTTTTGTAAACTAGTTCTGGTAAGGTTAAAGGCCAAGCCCTGTACCCTGTTACACATTCAGTCAACAATGGTTTAAAAATAGAGCTACAATAAGAGAAAATATATCAAACCATATTTGAAAAACAGTAATCCCACTTTGTTGTTTTTGACGTTGAAGACATACAGTAAACTTAAAGGAGGTAAATAATATAAAATGAACTTTCTTTAAAAAGACGGACGAATGAATGTAGTGAAGTAGTCGTCGCTGCAATAGTTAAGAAAAAAAAAATCTATTATTTTATTAAAAAAAGATCAAGAACATTCTTGAATGAAATGAAAACAGGGATTTATAACCACTGCCAAACTATTCATTTTTATTGTATTATATATGCATATATTTACAACTAATTAGGCTTCTATAGAACTGTCCTCCATAGACACAGATATACAGTATGTATTTAAGGGCATGCCACTTCAACTTTAAAAGTACCTCAATATCTCAAGACTACACAAATGAAAGCAAAATTTGAACAAAAGACCAGGGAGAAAAAACTTAGTTCCTACATGTAAGATGATTGTTTTATTTTCTTGCATTGAGATTTATAAAGAAGGGAACCATTCTTCAAAAATACGCCTCAATGACATTTTTATTTCACAGAGAAACTAAAAATAAAATCAGATATGTGCAGTTTGAAAGATAAAACGAGGAATGTAATTTTGGTGATTCATAATATTTTTTTTTTCTAGGCTCAATCATGTTTTTTCACAAAAAATGTTTCTCACAGCTACGTTTTTAACATTTAACACTTAAGTGCCTCAGTTTAAAGAGATGGGCAAATAAAGAGATAGCCTTGTTACACATCAAAATTCTTGTATAGGGCTAAGAGAGCTTTAAATTAGTTGTATTACCTTTTACAACATTAAATAATGTGCAATTTGTCTTGATTTTGATTTTTTGGAATATGCTGATGCTTGTATTTCTTCTATAGGACATTACTTTCTAATTTGTATTGGCATGTATTATTAAATGCTGCACAGAATGTTAAAAAAAAGAACTTCCAAAACTCAAGGTAAAAATAAACACAAAAATGAATAACTGTATGGCCAAATTTCGTATTGAACCTCAATATAATCCCCTTCTTATAAACACAGTGTCATCACAGCAGTGACACATCAAGAACAGATTTGTAACACAAAAAAACATCTCAACTAAAACTTTAATCCTTCACTTCCCATTCAACAAAGAATGTAAATAGGGTTGCTTGCATGTGACAGTGAAAGGACAAAACTTATGGACGTTACAGCATCAAACCATGAATCCATAATGCAGTCCTGCTGATGGTATACACTGGTATAAACTTACTGAATCTGGTGTCTTGGATGGAAAGAAAAAAAAAAAATAACAAAAACAAAAGTAAAAAGTACTGATTATAGACCCCATTGTCCATAGTTGACCATTAAATTAAGATTATATAATCAGAAAGATTCACATTTGTCACACCAAATTGGCAGGGGAGGCTGAACATGAACAAATAAGCACTGTTGCAAGATAGCCTAAGCCATACTTAAATGAGGGAGGATGCGTGAGCTATGCCACTGATGATTTGATATCAAAGCAGCCATCAGTCTTTTTCACTCGCTTGCTTTTCGCTTTAGCTTGTTTCCTTTTGTGGCACCTCCACCCTTTCCAGTGCCACCTTCCAGTACTCAAATAAAAACTGGTGTAAACATGTGGTAGCAGAACCTGTTCGGCCTTCCTTTTCATTGATAATGATCATCTTTATAATGAAGTACAAAAAAAAAAAAAAAATTGGGGTTACGGGATGTGTACTGTAGCCCGGCAGTAGAGAGTGGCGAATGGAGGCAAGAGTTATAGCGTGGGAGGCTTGAGCCCGTACTTCTTGGCCACCTCCGTTTGGGCATACGCAGCATCACAGAGAGAGTAGAGATGGGCCATCTCCATCTCTGACTTGGCCAGGTTAATGGCCTTGTTGAACATGTCTATAGCCTTGTCTAGATTGCCTCTGTGGAAAAGAAAATTAAAATGTTAGTTTTAAAAAAATTTTGTTCTTTAAAGTTTTGCCTGAAGATAAACCAGGTTCTAACAGTCACAAATGTTTCAATATAATCAATGAGTTGCAAATTAGGAATAGAAAAGTACAGAAAAAAGGGGAAGCAATGTAACATCACAAACCTTTGGACTTCAATGGTTCCCATAGTTTCGTAAGCAAAGTCACATTTATTGTCAATTTCAATGGCTTTGCTAATAAGTTCAAGGCCCATTTCCAGATCCTGTTTCCACTGAAGCTGCAACAGACTGCAAAACAACCCCCAAAACTGATTAGTATTTTATTTGCTGAACTTTAATGGATAAACAGGATTCAAAACAGATCTAACTAACCCTTTGTGGACATATGTTGTGGCGTTGTCAGGTTCTAGCTCAATACATTTGTCGTACATTTCATCCGCCTTACCAAACTGTTGCTGGTCTGTTAGTGCCTATCATAAGAAAGAAAGAAAAGAAAAAGACAATACATTAGTTAAGTAAAGACTGATAAAGTAGCAAACAATGATAAGTTTATAAATCGTTTTATGCAATCAAGGAAAGCAATACCTGTGCATACAGAGCATAGCCCTCAGCACACTTTGGAAACCTCCTAATGACGTCCTCAAAACCATCCATAGCTTTCTGAACCTGGGAGGGGTTGTTTCCAGTGTAGGCCTGTCGGTACTATGAGGGAAAAAAAATGGTTATAAAAGTAATACTACTTTTACAATGAGTAAAATTCAGAATTGATCATATCAGGTTGTTTTGGTTCAAAGTCAGAAGTAGACCACATCCATTAAGCAAAGGTATCATCTCATTCTAACATCTTCATGAACAGTACCAGCATAAAGCTAGAAAATACCCAAGCAGCACCCTCCTGTGGTACTTACCAGTGCAAAACACTTCTGGGCCTGGGCAAGTGCAGAGTCTGGTCGAAGCTTTATACACTCATCAAAATCTCCCACAGCCTCCTCTACCTGATCCAGCAGAATCTTCAACTGAGAAATTAAGATATTACCAATAGGTTATCAAGGTTATCAATAGGTTATCAAGACTTTAACAAGGTTGATGTTGCTAATAAATAGGGGTGGGAGAAAATAGAGATTCTATGATGCATCGCGATCCTCTCCAACGATTCTGAACTTGTTTTTTTCCCCGCATATGGCACGTGTACACTAGAAACAATCACGGCAGGCTTCATTGCACAGGATATGCACTGTGAGACACGCAAGCATTGCTTGAGAGTGTGAGCTTCCACCTGTCATTATTTTAGCATTCAGATATGCTTTCATTTATGTTGTTTGGAATGCAGTACATATTGGATGCATGAAACTCACATACAAACAGATTTCCATGTGCGCTTTGTGTTTGTCCTGAAGCTGCACTTGTATCTCTGAATACTTTTATGTTACGAAATTGATGTAAACACAGTCAGTCATCTTAAAACATACGATATGTCAAAACAGATCTGTCCATTAGTGTGAATGCAGCCTATTAAAGTTGCCGCTGTTTATGATGTCATCCATAATCCAATAATCAAACAGCAATGGTGAGGAAAAATACTTTCAGTAACTTGAAGCACTCTCAGATACTGAAAGTACTTTTTGTTTAATCACTTGCCTTTTCACCCCTTTATTACTTCATATTTGTTGTATGTTTTTAAGTTTTATTTAGTTGGTTAAATTCTTAACAATAGTTTAGTATTTTAATTAATTTGTAATTATTTTAAAAAGTAGCCTGCTTATATAATTTAATTAAAATGCACAAAATTCATTTGAAAAATGTAGCCATGCGTCGTAATGTTGAAATTTGAGTATGCAACGCATCGTGATATCAAACTGATTCAAATCATTGACACGATCCTAGCCTTCCTAGATTCTGGGGGGTTATAGTGGGAATGAATGAATGAATGAATGAATGAATGAATGAATGAATGTATGTATGTATGAGCATTTGTCCACATTTCACTCCTTCTCGATTCACGCTCACGGAAAACGCTTGAGAAACACTGTCTCTTTCACGGCCCAGTAATACGCTTTTAGCTCGTTTTTTTAGTCTCGAGCAAGAAGCTAACTGACATTGACGTTACATGATTTGACTGATTTTTACGTAGAAATGGCGACAAAGCACCACATTAAAAGAAATGAACATTTTCTTTCTTAACAGCTGACCAAATTCAAAAACGAAACTAAACTTGAATCATCTTGTGTTTCGGGGGCCCTACGCAGCTTGCGTATTTTGCGTACAGGGAGGCTCGGTTCTGCGTTGATAATTGTAATTGAATCGAGTCAAGACACCAGTGAAGATTCACACCCTTACTAATTAACAGATGCTGGGGAATGTTGCAGAGCAACAAAGCAAACTGTAAGCAAGCACTATAGTAAAAGAAAAAGAGCATCATAAATTCCATACAGTCGCTAAGGTAAACTGGTGAATGCCATTTCAAGAATGTAACAGACAAAAACAATTCAGATTGCCCAGAAGCACATCCAAGTAACTAGCAATTCTAACTATTCTAACTATTTTCACAGGGAATTTGTCACCTAATGATTTTTTTGATTGAAGATGCCCATCAAACCGACTGATTGATGCCACAGTCAATCTAGACCTTGAGCATGCATCAGTCAAGATATGACATCATATGACAAATAATAATAAATGCAATGTGTAAAAACACATTCTGTCCCATTTTACCGCAATGCTTTCAAGTTTGCACTCTTTTAATTCAGCTAAGTGGTCATGCTGTGACAAATCAATCTTCTGTTGGCCATACGTGTTCATTTGATACAAATTTGCAGTTTAAAGTTCACTAAACGTTGGAATTCAACAAAAATCACATGAACTATACATATTAATGAAAGTCACTGGAGCAAAAAGCATTACCCTATAAGAAACCCCAATTAAACACACCTAAACCAACTAAATCAAGCTCTTACTAGGCATACTAGAAACTTCCAGACAGGTGTGTTGATTCAAGTTGTAGCTAAACTCTGCAGGACACCAGCCCTCCAGGACCGAGTTTGGACACCCCTGACATAGGATTTTGAGTAGTCAGTTCTTCAACGCAAGCACTTCCCAACAATCTCCTCTACTGAGAATTTGTATTTTCAGAAATGTATTTTCTGAGGTGACAAGGCCATTAACTTGGCAGGGTCATGAACTCAACAGGGATTGAGTTGCTATTGCAGTAACAACAGCACCTGTTTCATCAAAAACCACAAATGAAGATTACAGCTGAAAATATTAATATCATGAACATCCTACATAAGGGCTTGCTTTTAAGCATTTCTCTAGATGAAAATTCCATAATGTACATAAAGTCATCATACCTGTCCCCTGTGGTGGTAAACATCCGCATTACGGGGGTCAATCTCTGCAGCCATGTTGAAATCTTGCGTGGAGAGCTGGGGCTGCTGCTGCTGCATGTACATGCTTCCACGTTTAATGAGTGCATTAGCACGTAACTGAAACACAACAAAAGTATGCTTTAACACCAACAGTATGAATAAGATACACTACAAATATCCTTAATATAAATATAAACCAAATGTTTTAATTTTTGAAAAAACTAGATATGTTGCAAAACAGTTAGAGGCTGGTAAAACCAAGAGTTGGGGGGAAAAAAAAAGTACACAAACAGTATACATTTCTTCTGTTTTTTTGGTAGATGATGGTAGTAAGCGAAGGTTTCTCTTGATCCTAATCCATTTACCTTGACACTGGCATCATCCATGTTGATGACACGGTCAAGATCAGGCTGTGCAGCTGTAGCGTTGCCAATCAGAAGGTAGAAAGTGGCTCTCAGCAGAAGAGCTTCGGCTGTGTATCTGCCTCCAGACTCAATCTCCTTTGTGCACTCACTGATGATCTTATCGTAGTTTTCCTCCTCCATATACTGCTTAGCCTTTAGGTAGCCTGAGCTGAGGAAAAAGTAGTTCAATATTGTATTTAGTTAACAGTCATTGAATCTCATATATATATATATATATATATATATATATATATTTTTTTTTTCCTTTTAATTTAGGAAACTATTTAGATTCAAATGAGGGAAAAAACAGAATGTAACACTCTGAACATTTTCGAATTTAAAAGCAATAAAACCTCACCTTCCTTTAACCTCTGAGGCTTCACCCTCTTTGTCTTTATCCTCATCTTTCTTTTCCCCCTTCTGTAGAGGCTGTGAAATTATGTCATCAGTAAAGGAGCTGAAGTAGGACTTGATGAACTGAGGAGACGGCATAAGGGGCTCCCGGTTCTGAGAAAGCAAAAAAGAGAGAGATGCTATAAATATATGACACAGTTTGTTTAAATCTTAGATTTGCACCTTTTAGTCACATTCTCACCTTGTATTTTTCTTTGGCCTTCTCTTTTCCCAGCTGTTTCAGAACCTTGTCTGCCAGTAGCATGCTCTGCTGGTTCTGGAAAACCTCTAGAATACATACTGCTGTCACATCTACAAAAAAAAAAAAATCATGACAACTTGATAGCTAATACCAGTGATTGTGACAGCAGGTTGTTTAGTAATTAAACACAACATACATAACTTTAAAATCTTCCACAGAAACCAAAAATTTGAGTAATTTTCAAATGACAAAAACACAAATTAAAAACCAGCAATAATGCTAACCTTCTAAACACTCCTTCTTGTTACCCAGTTTTTCCAGTGCTTTGGCACGCCTAAAAAGGGCTTTTACATAGCAAGGATTTAGCTCGACTGCCTGAGAGCAATCCTGTATCACTTCTGTCCATTTCATCTACAACACAAAAATAAACAAAGTAATCATTCAGACATGTAACATTTTGTAGATGACACTACAAATGACCATCTGACAGAGACAAACCTGTTGCTCGTAGGCTGCAGCTCTATTCTGGAAGAAGGTGGACAGATCTCCTTTCTGTTCTTTGGGACATAGGCTGATGGCCTCTGTGTAGCACTGGATCGCCTGGTCATATTTGCCAGCCTTAAAGTATTTGTTGCCCTTATTCTTAGCAGACTGTGCTCTGTCAAGGGGACTCTGGATGGACAAACACAATTATTCAAATGACATATACAGTAAATTCAAACACAAAGTGTATCATTGCCATATAGAAAATGTGTAAATTGTATATTCTGGCTACACACACACCAAAAAAGCTATTACATTTTCAGAAGACAGGCTACATATAAGAAGTTGTCAAATCTGATATGACATCAGCAGACAGACCAGCAGATAAAGGTTCATTTAATCATGTCTGCCAAGTTCTCTGTTGTAAGCTCAGTCAATGTTCGCCCCAAAAGAAGCTACTGATTAGCTGGTATTGCAACAGTAAGCTCAACATGGTGATTCTGTTTGTGTGTCTAATGCCCAAAGCATGTCTTTCCCTAATCTACAAAGGAAAACACTGACTCTTTTTTTCCATGTCGCTGTTCCTGCTGAGCTTGTAAAATGTTAATAAAAAGACCTATATGAATTGAAAATGAAACTTTAGACTCATTCACCTTCACCTGCCAATATACAATCCAAAAACACCTTTAACCGCATAAAAATCAAACTCTCTACCTAAGACTCCTCCTCCTGTCTGGCCACGGCCAAATCCCCCCACCCCACGGCTGTCTGTCTGTCTGTCTGTCTAATCCTCAGAGCTTACAAACAGAGAGGTGATCTTCCTATTGAGAATGAAGTTTAATTAGATCACAAATAGTACAAAATAAGCGTATGCATTCTCAAATTGGAAATACTAATTAAAGTATCTACGCATTTTCTTGCACCTTTAACTAGATATTGTCATGCCATTTGTCAACACATTTTAATAGCTCAATAACTCAACAACTCAACAAAATGTAAAACACACAGAAGCATTATTCACATGTCCTTTTCAGAGTTTCAGCACATTAGTAATCATACAAACAGGGAAGCATTCTGCTAAACTGTCCTTAACCTATATTATGCATGAAAAGAAAAATGAACAATCAAAAAGGAACACCTACTATTTGCCGTACAACTGACATATACTGAAAGATATAATGCACCTATTAAATCATATATGCATCTATCATTCATTATCTGATCTTTAAATCTAAACATGACTTCAAGATCATTTAAAGGTGCAGGTAAGACAGATGGTTGGAAGCAGCAACTACATGCTTCTCTTCATTTTTCTTTGTCAGAGCAAGCTTATAATAGATGAAATGCAGCTGCTGTATCACATTCATGCATGGCATTATATATAACTGTTACCATGCACATAAATATCACATATAACTGTAACTTCAGCAATTTCCACTGCCCCAATCATTTATATTTTAAATGAATAATTTCTGTGTATTTAATGCACACGTGATTAGAAGCGGCCAAGGATACCTACACTTTTTGACTAATTACTTTCCATGACCTTTCCAGTCATTTGATATTATTGTTTAAGAATTTTGATTCAGGCTAATTCACAAACTAATCTGACCAAAAAGAATTAAGTCAAAGAGTTCACAATCAAACACAGGTTTGCCTTGACCGGAACCATGTGAACTGAGGGATGAACCGCACAATTTGACCCTGACTGTGCAACTGAACCTATTCTGTATCATATATGCTAAGCATGCATACGTCCATGTAATTACGACAAAGTGTTTAGGCTTAACTATCGTTAAAATATAGGCGACGCTGTCATATGAAGTGCAAGCATACAATAATTAAATAGATACATGAGTAATAATTTACAAGGAAACTGTCACATGTGGATTTGCCCCGCTCTAACTGCCTCCCCGCCCTCGTATATCACACACACCACCAGAATTTTTATACATATAAAAAATCTGAACCATTAGAGGTGGAATCAAAATACACCTGCATTATAAAGGGTTATAAAACCAAGAGAATATTACAGTTTTAGCAGACTACAGAGAATACAGCCACAAATGTGGTTTAGAATCTCAGGTTTAGAAGCTAACAGGCTAATACACTTTCGCTAACATGGGCTAGTTTGTCAAGCAGTGTCCTTGACTGAGAATGCGGTAATGTTAGGGTGTCAAGAAAAGATTTGCAGGCAAAATAGCAGGTTCAAATATATAAATGAAGTGTATTAAAAACGTGGACAGTTTGGCTTTATAATAGCGCTCATTACCATGTTCTCCAGCTCTGGATTGGTCGCACCGTGCTGGCCCTGGACAGGGCTAGCGCTTCCTTCGGGAGTTTTCCTCTCCCCATTCCTTTTCCCTTGCTTTTCCTTGCCGCGACTTCGGTTCCACAGGTAAACAGCTCCAACACCAAGGACGATCGGAGTCCCTACCAGGAGTGCTAGCTGCCAACGGGGGAGACCACTCCCGGACTGAGGCTCTACGGGCTTCGACGCAGCCATCATCCACGCAGCAGCACTCAGCTAACGCGCAAACTCACAGACTAACGTGCTCACGCAACAGCGAACCACCTCCTTTACAGAAGCTACTCTGAGGTCGCCGCGCTGAGCACTCAGCAGGTGGTATCATGGGATACTTCTTCTTCTTCTTCTTTGGTGTTTAATGGCGGTTGGCAAACCAACTTGTAGGTGCATTACCGCCACCGACTGGACTGGAGTGTGGACAGGATACATGCTTATAGGATTAACATACTACGATACATGTATGGAAAGAAGAAAAAAAAAAATAAATAAATAAATAAATAAAAAAATAAAAAAAACATGGTTAAATTCTTTTACTTAATTTCGTTTCTTTAATAAACTTAATAATATTATCATATATAGCTTTTTCCTTTAGTATACCTATTATAGAAAAATCTTTATGCTCAGCTTTAATTAGTGACTGAATAAAATGACATCTTTCATTGTTGTATTTCCTGCAGTGAAGTATTACATGTTCAACTGTTTCTTGCTGACTACAATGAATACATTCCCCAGTTGGGTGCTTGCCAATTTTAAACAGTGTACTATTCAATCCTGTATGGCCTATTCTCAGACGGGTTATAATATTCTCTTCATTTCTGTTCCTGCTCTCTTTCCTCCCAGCACCAACTTGTTGTTGAATATTATATAAGTGTCTTCCTGTTTCAATACCATCCCAGTGTACCTGCCATACCGATTGTGCATATTTCCTAATGAACACTTTAGCTTCTGCTTTACTTAATGGAACTTGTAAATCTATCTGCTTTAATTTTAAAGATTGTTTAGCCAGAACATCCACCTTCTCGTTTCCTACTACACCAACATGAGCAGGAACCCAAATAAATTGAATTGCTATACCCATAAGCTTTATATTGTACAATTTATGGAATATTTCATTAATTATATCCATCCTAAAAGATGATCTGCCAGACCTTATGCTTTCCAGTGCTGAGTAGCTATCAGATGCAATAACTATGTTATCCATTCGCTTTTCTTCTGTCCACTGCAGGGCCATTAAAATTGCCAATAGTTCTGTAGCATAAACTGATAAATGATTGGAAACTCTTTTCTTGACGTAAGAATCATTCATTGGAATATACACGGCTGCACCGGCATATCCTGTCTTCGGGTCTTTTGATCCATCCGTAAATAGAAACACTGAATCTTGGAAATGCCTCTCAATATAATTCCGTACTATATACCACACTGGAAGTTGTTTGGATTGATCCTTTATTTCCTGCTGTATACTGAGGTCAACGGTTGGTAAGGGGAATATCCAGGGAGGGATGGAGGATATTGGGACTGTGTTGCTGTACTGTACTTGACTTAGTCCTATATTCCTCGCCTTTGCATCACCTATCCACCCAAAACTCATAAAATTTGTTTTATTATGTTCCCAACAGTCTGTCAGTACACTTTTGACAGGATGTAAAACATTTTGTCCCTGGATGTTAACCCAATATGCCAACATTAACTTCATTCGTCTTATACCTAAAGGCATTTCTCCCATCTCCACCTGCATAGATGATACCGGCGATGATTTAAATGATCCACTGCAAATTCTTAGGGCTTGAGCTTGCAGTACATCTAATTGTTTGAGGTTTGTTTCTGCTGCTGACATATAGGCAATGCATCCATAATCAAAGACAGATCTCATGAGTGCCCAGTATATACTCTGTAGGGATGCCCTACTAGCTCCCCACTCCCGTCCTGATAAACACCGAAGAATATTAATAATATTTTTACACTTGTCCTTAATTTTATCCAGATGAATTTTCCATGTAAGTTTTTCATCGAACCAAACTCCAAGAAACCTTATAAATTTTGCTTGCTCCAGAGGATTCCCATATAATTTCAAAGAAAGGGGTATGCTTTTGAGCCGCCTTGAAAAACAAATGACCTGCGTTTTTGATACAGATAATTTAAACCCCCATTTATTAGCCCACTTTTCAACTTCCACTATTGCATTTTGCATTTTTTTATGAACATATGATATATTGCGACCTCTAGTCCACAAAGCCCCATCGTCTGCATATAAAGATTTTCCAATGTTATGTTCAACTTGTGAAAAGATGCCATTAATCATTATATTGAACAATAATGGACTGCATACACTACCTTGTGGTGTCCCATTCTCCACTGTATGCATTCTAGAGTATTCTTCACCTACTTTAACTTGTATTTTTCTGTCAAATAAAAAGTTCTGAACCCAATTATATGCTCTACCACTAATACCTAAAGACTTTAACTTAATTAATAATCCTTCTTTCCAGAGCATATCATATGCCTTTTCCACATCAAAGAAGACAGCTACCACTACTTCTTTGTTTGTCTGTGCTTTCCTAATGTCTGATTCTAGACATAATACAGAGTCCATTGTATTCCGACCCTTACGGAATCCACTCTGATAAGGAGACAACAAATTTTTACTCTCTAAAAAAATATGTTATTCTTTCTGTGATTATTCTTTCCATTGTTTTACATAATTGAGAAGTAAGTGCAATAGGCCTATAACTAGAAGGATCTGAAGGGTTTTTTCCAGGTTTAAGAATAGGTACTATTATTGCTTGTTTCCATACTGAAGGGAGTCGACCAGTTTCCCATACTAGGTTAAATAATTTTAATACTTTTTCCAGGGTATTATCTGTCATGTTTGCCAGCATTTTGTAACACACTCCATCTCTTCCTGGAGTAGTCTGCCGAGCAGTTTTGATTGCTCTTTTAAACTCAAACATGTTTATGGGCAAATCTAATAAACTATCTGATATCTCATCTTTCTTCACCACATTAGGATAATTCATTGGTGTGCTACTCCTACACTGCTTTGCTTCTTCTGAAAGATTATCAGAGCTATGAACTTTCTTAAATGTTTCTACCAGAAGTTCAGCCTTATCTAAATTGGTGACAGCCATTTTGTCTGTACCTATAATCACTGGTAACTCATACTTCCTTCTAATCCCCCCCATTTTCCTGATCATATTCCATACATCTGACAGATGTACCGTTCTTCCAATACTATCACAGTACTGCTTCCAAAAAATACGCTTTTGTGTTTTTATTGTTTTTCTTACTACTGCCTGGGCCCTTTTATACTGTATCATAGCATCCATGGAATGCTGCTTTTTAAGTTTCTTAAACGCTTTATTCCTTACTTTAACAGCTACTTTACAATCATCATTCCACCAGGGTACATTCTTTACATGTCTTATTCCTGTTGTTTTAGGTATAGTTTGTTCAGCCGACTGAATTATTTCATTAACTAGCTTACTGTTAAATATATTTACATCCATCTGGTCTTCTTCTTGCAGAGTCATACATCTATTTTCACAAATTACTCGAAAGACTTCCCAATCTGCCTTCTCCAACTTCCATCTAGGACTTCTCTTTTCTTTTTCATGGCATATTTCTGTACCAACCGTAGTCACTACCGGATAATGATCACTCCCTATTGTAGTATATTTGTTTACATTCCATGTAGTGATCCCTGCCATTACAGAAGACACAAATGTTGTATCATGGGATACTGGAGGACTACGGCTTATTATCCAAAATGAACTGAAAATTTGATATTTATAAACGTATTGAGCGTTTAATTTAAAATATGACAGCGTTTAGATTGCTTCTAAACCATAATGTGGTAGGCTACGTTTTACACTTTTAAACAACTGAAATAGTAACGGATATTCCACAAAACAAAGATAGATAAATAAATACGTCTGTCTCCATATCCAAGTAGACTATATTTACAACTTGAAATCTACAATTATGGCCTACAGTTCAATAAATAAATACATAAATATAAAAAAAAAAAAAAATTATAATATTTCATTTTAGGTTTGATTAAATTACCATTCATACACAATAAATACCAGTTATTTCTTGGTCTAATTCAGTACATAAAACCGCAATCATGCGGAAGGCATGTTGACAGTTGCCCAGAAGACAATCACTGTCATCCTCCACACAGTCTGGGGGAAGAGTAAAGAGGCACAGAATTCAAGTTTCTTGAAGTACAGCATAAAGCTTTCATAGTCTGTGGCGATTTGTATTTTAAGTCCACTGTATTTTAAGTCCAAAGTCAATGCTGTCTACTAGGAGATTTTAGAGTACTTTATGTTTCCATGTACTGACAAGATTTATGGAGATGCTGAGAAGTTTTCCACAATACCTTTATAAGATCCTGGGTTCAAATTCCAGTGTCAAGCAATACTGAATCTTTCTGTAAAAGAAGGCTTGGAGATCCCTCTTTCTTAACCTATTTTTCTTCTTTATCTGCCGTTATGCACATGCATTCCAAAATGGGTCTATATATACTTAAAATATGTGCCTATATATCACGAATTCAACGCATGCACATTACAGCATAACTTAAAAAAAAAAAAAACACTTAACTAAGAGGACAAGGTTACCTACAACTGGAGGTGTAGCTCAAAGCTCAAAGTTTGAGTGCAAACAAAGGTAATTCTTTAAGTAAAAATGGTTTCCTACAATTATCAACAATGTGTACATATGTGCTATATAAGAAAATATATAAAAAGAAAAGAAAAAGAAAAGAAAGTTTCAGAGTAGTTGGGGAGCTAGCTTAGTGATGGAGTATATGATTTGCATGCATGAGATTATGGGTTCAATACCCAGCATCCCCATGGAATGAACTTTTAAATCTTTATGTAAAATCATTGCCTGTATTTCAGACTGTTGAACCGCATGTGTTGAACATGTTTGCAAAAGTCTAGTACTAACTACACAACAGTTATCTTGAGTAAAAGCACTTGTAACTAAACACAAAGAAAAGGTGCTTTTTGACTACAGATATAGTGGTAGAGTGCATGCTTCGCATTAATGAGGTAATGGGTTCAATCCCCAGCATCTCCAAGCAATCATTCATTAAAATCATTATCTATTTTTCAGACATTTGAACCGTGTGTGTGTGCATTACAATGTCTGCAAGCATCTACTACTAACTACACAAAGGTTATCTTAAGTAAAACCACATCACTAAACACAAATAAAGCATGCCTTATATCTACTCCTGGATACAAAGCATGTATGAGGTCCTGGGTTCAATCTCCAGCATCTCCAAGTGCTGTTTTATCTTTCAGTTGAACAAAACAATTTGTCTGGTTCTGTAGACTTCCCGCAACTGCATTTAACAGCATTTGTAATCCTACAGAAGCAGCCAAGGCTGGTCATCAACAGGGCTTTAGATCAGTGGTAGAGTGCATGTTTTTGATTTAAGAGGTCCTGGGTTCAATGCCTTTCATGCAAATTTGAGAAAAAGGACCTTTGGTTCACATGTGTAGAGTGCCCTCTACTGGATTTAATAGCATTTCTAAACAGAAATCCAAAGACCAGTTTTGGAATGGGGATGTAGCACAGTAGTAGGGTAAACCTACAGGAGTCCAAAAGGCAGTTTTGGAACGGGGATGTAGCTCAGTGGAAGAGCGCATGCTTCGTACGTATGAGGTCCTAGGTTAAACCCCCAGCATCGCCAAGCCCTTTTAAATGTTAAATGCATTTCAAGCAAGTTTGAGCAAAAGCCTTTCAATTTGATCCTGTGCAATGCCTGCTACTGCATTTAATAGTATTTGTAAACCTACAGAAGTTCAAAAACGAGTTTTGGAACGGGGGTGTTGCTCAGTGGTAGAATGCATGCTTTGCATGTATGAGGTCCTGGATTCAATTCCCACTATCTCCAAGCAATGTTAAATCCTTAATGCATTTCAAGCAAACTTGAGCAAAAGTCTTTTAATTTGGTCTTGTAGCGTGCTCTCTACTGTATTTAATAGTATTTGTAAACCTACAGAAATCCAAAGACCAGTCTTGGAACGGGGATGTCGATCAGTGGTAGAGCACATGCTTTACATGTATGAGGTTTTGGGTTCAATCCTCACCATCTTCAAGTACTTCTAAATGTTTAATGCATTTCAAGCAAGTTTGAGCAAATGTCTTTTAATTTGGTCTTGTAGCGTGCCCTCTACTGTATTTAATAGTATTTGTAAATCTACAGAAGTCCAAAAAAACAGCTTTGGGATGGGGATGTCGCTCATTGGTAGAGCTTTACATGCAAGCTTTGCATGTATGAGATCCTGGGTTCAATCCCCAGCATCTCCAAGTGCTGTTTAATCTTTCAGTTGGGCAAAACAATTTCAGTCTGGTTCTGTAGACTTCCCTCAACTGCATTTAACAGCATTCGTAATCCTACAGAAGCAAGCCAAGATGGTCAGCACCATAGAGGTAGAGTGCATGTTTTCCATTTAAGAGGTCATGGGTTCAATTCCCAGCATCACCATTCACTGTTAAGTGTTTCATGCAAATATAAGAAAAAGGAGCTTCAGTTCACAAGTTCAGAGTGCCCTTTACTGAATTTAATAGTATTTGTAAACCTACAGAAATCCAAAAATAACATTAGGAGCAGGGATGTAGCTCAGTGGTAGAGCACATGCTCTGTATGTATGAGGTCCATGCTTCAATCCCCAGCATTTCCAAGTAGTCTTTATGAGCAATTTTCCAGACTTTTCAACCGTGTGTGTATGCATTACAATTTCTGCAAACATTTACTACTCACTACAAAAATGATATGTGGAGTAAAAGCACTTGTAACTACACACACCTAATTCTGCTTTGCATCTGGCAGGTAATGAGCACAGTAAAGCTAAGCAGGTCCCAACCTAGTCTGTTGTTGGATGGCAGACTAATTAGAAAAGGCTTAGGCTGCTGCTGGTGCTGCTTTTATGCTGATCAGCATATGCAAATTTCCTAGTATAACCCTGCGGACTTCGGATTGTAAAAAGAATCGACCTTTTGATCAAACGGTCCTTGCAAAAACGAACGTCCTTCAGGTGAGGAAATAAACTGGCTTCCTCACAAACTGTTGTCCTTACTAATCATCTTGGCCTAGTGTTAAGTATGGTAGCGCATCCTGACAGTGGGTATTGAGCTTGTCAGCATGCGCTACCTCTTCTCTTGGAGCAGCTTTATTAATGATCCCACAGCAAGTATGTCTTTTGCATGCAGTAGCCAGAGCCTGGTTCCTCACTAAAAGCTAAGGAGACCAGAGCCTGGTCTGTCCTTGGGTGGCTGACCAATATGAGAAGACCTGGAATGCGGCTGATGCCAGTTATTATTTGGCCGACCAGCAGGGGGCGTTCATTCCCTTACATGTATGTAATCAACTTGACCTACTGTTTAAGATGGTAGCGCATCCTGACGGCCATATTGAGGCTATCAGGATGCGCTACCCCTCTATTAGAGCAGCTGTATTCAGGCTTCCATAGGGAAATCATGATCTTTATCTGCAGTAGCTTGACTCAGCTCATTCAGTAAAGTTAAGCAGACCCCAGCCTGGTCTGTTGTTGGATGGGAGACCTGTTAGGGAAGGCTTGTGCTACTTTTATGCCGATCAACAGGGGGCACTCATCCCCTGACATGTATGGGTGCAAATTTCCTAGTATAACCCTGCAGACTTCAGACTGTAAAAAGAATCGACCTTTTGATCAAACGGTCCTTGTAAAAAGGAGCGTCCTTCAGGTGAGGAAATAAACTGGCTTCCTCACGAACTGTTGTCCTTACTAATCATCTTGGCCTAGTGTTAAGTATGGTAGCGCATCCTGACAGTGGGTATTGAGCTTGTCAGCATGCGCTACCTCTTCTCTTTGAGCAGCTTTATTAAGGTTCCGACAGCAAGTATGTCTTTTGCATGCAGTAGCCAGAGCCTGGTTCCTCACTAAAAGCTAAGGAGACCAGAGGCTGGTCTGTCCTTGGGTGGCTGACCAATATGAGAAGACCTGGAATGCGGCTGATGCCAGTTATTATTTGGCCGACCAGCAGGGGGCGTTCATTCCCTTACATGTATGTAATCAACTTGACCTACTGTTTAAGATGGTAGCGCATCCTGACGGCCATATTGAGGCTATCAGGATGCGCTACCCCTCTATTAGAGCAGCTGTATTCAGGCTTCCATAGGGAAATCATGATCTTTATCTGCAGTAGCTTGACTCAGCTCATTCAGTAAAGTTAAGCAGACCCCAGCCTGGTCTGTTGTTGGATGGGAGACACGTTAGGGAAGGCTTGTGCTACTTTTATGCCGATCAACAGGGGGCACTCATCCCCTGAGAGCCTGATAACCCTGCAGACTTCAGACTGTAAAAAGAATTAACCTTTTGATCAAACGGTCCTTGTTAAAAGGAGCGTCCTTCAGGTGAGGAAATAAACTGGCTTCCTCACAAACTGTTGTCCTTACTAATCATCTTGGCCTAGTGTTAAGTATGGCAGCGCATCCTGACGGCGGGTATTGAGCTTGTCAGCATAGTCTATGGTTGGAGCAGCTTTGTTAATGATCCCACAGCAAGTGTGTCTTTTGCATGCAGTAGCCAGAGTATGGTTCCTCACTAAAAGCTAAGGAGACCAGAGCCTGGTCTGTCCTTGGGTGGCTGACCAATATGAGAAGACCTGGATGCTGCTGGTGCCAGTTATTTTTTGGCCGACCAGCAGGGGGCGCTCATTCCCTGACATGTATGTAATCAACTTGACCTACTGTTTAAGATGGTAGCGCATCCTGACGGCCATATTGAGCCTATCAGGATGCGCTACCTTTCTATTAGAGTAGCTGTATTCAAGGGCCCACAGGGAAATCATGTCCTTTGCCTGCTGTAGCTTGACTCTGCTTATTCAGTAAAAAAAACAGGCCCCAGCCTGGTCTGTTGTTGGAAGGGAGACCCATTAGGGAAGGCTTAGGCTGCTGCTTGTGCTGTTTTTATGCCGATCAACATGGGGCGCTCATTCCCTGACATGTATGTGATCATACATCTGTTGTTGGATGGGAGACCCATTAGGGAAGGCTTAGGCTGCTGCGTGTGCTGTTTTTATGCCGATCAGCAGGGGGCGCTCATCCCCTGACATGTATGGGTGCAAATTTCCTAGTATAACCCTGCAAACTTCAGACTGTAAAAAGAATCGACCTTTTGATCAAACGGTCCTTGTAAAAAGGAGCGTCTTTCAGGTGAGGAAATAAACTGGCTTCCTCACGAACTGTTGTCCTTACTAATCATCTTGGCCTAGTGTTAAGTATGGTAGCGCATCCTGACGGTGGGTATTGAGCTTGTCAGCACTATGCTACTCACTATGAAAATGATATCTTGCGTAAAAGCACTTGTAAGTACACACAACTGACACCTCCAGAAGTCTACCGAGCACATGCTTTGCATGTATGAGGCCTTGGGTTCAATCCCCAGCATGTCCAAATACTGTTAAATGCTTAATGCGTTTCAAGCAACTTTGAGCAAAAGTCTTTCAATTTGCCTCTGTAGAGTGCTCCCTACTATATTTCATAGTATTTGTAAACCTCCAGAAGTCTACTGAGAACATGCTTTGCATGTATGAGGCCTTGGGTTCAATCCCCAGCATCTCCAAATACTGTTAAATGCTTAATGCGTTTCAAGCAACTTTGAGCAAAAGTCTTTCAATGTGGTCTTGTAGCGTGCCCTCCACTGTATTTAATAGTATTTGTAAACCTCCAATAGTCCAAAGTACATCTGAACCACGGGGATGTAGCTCAGTGGTAGAGCGCATGCTTTGCATGTATGAGGTCCTGGGTTCGATCCCCACCATCTCCAAGCACTGATAAAAGTTTAATGCATTTCAAGCAAGTTTGAGCAAAAGTCTTGCTGGGTGCCCTCTACTGTATTTAATAGTATTTGTAAACCTCGACATGTATGGGTGCAAATTTCCTAGTATAACCCTGCAGACTTCAGACTGTAAAAAGCATCGACCTTTTGATCAAACGGTCCTTGTAAAAAGGAGCGTCCTTCAGGAGAGGTAATAAACGGGCTTCCTCACAAACTGTTGTCCTTACTAATCATCTTGGCCTAGTGTTAAGTATGGTAGCGCATCCTGACGGTGGGTATTGAGCTTGTCAGCACTATGCTACTCACTATGAAAATGATATCTTGCGTAAAAGCACTTGTAAGTACACACAACTGACACCTCCAGAAGTCTACCGAGCACATGCTTTGCATGTATGAGGCCTGGGGTTCAATCCCCAGTATCTCCAAATACTGTTAAATGCTTAATGCGTTTCAAGCAAGTTTGAGCAAAAGTCTTGCTGGGTGCCCTCTACTATATTTAAAAGTATTTTTAAACCTCCAGAAGTCTACCGAGCACATGCTTTCCATGTATGAGGCCTTGGGTTCAATCCCCAGCATGTCCAAATACTGTTAAATGCTTAATGCATTTCAAGCAACTTTGAGCAAAAGTCTTTCAATGTGGTCTTGTAGCGTGCCCTCCACTGTATTTAATAGTATTTGTAAACCTCCAATAGTCCAAAGTACATCTGAACCACGGGGATGTAGCTCAGTGGTAGAGCGCATGCTTTGCATGTATGAGGTCCTGGGTTCAATCCCCAGCATCTCCAAGCACTGGTAAAAGTTTAATGCATTTCAAGCAAGTTTGAGCAAAACTCTTGCTGGTTGCCCTCTACTGTATTTAATAGTATTTGTAAACCTCGACATGTATGGGTGCAAATTTCCTAGTATAACCCTGCAGACTTCAGACTGTAAAATGCATCGACCTTTTGATCAAACGGTCCTTGTAAAAAGGAGCGTCCTTCAGGAGAGGTAATAAATGGGCTTCCTCACGAACTGTTGTCCTTACTAATCATCTTGGCCTAGTGTTAAGTATGGTAGCGCATCCTGACGGCGGGTATTGAGCTTGTCAGCATGCGCTACCTCTCTGTTGGAGCAGCTTTATTAATGATCCCACAGCAAGTGTGTCTTTTGCATGCAGTAGCCAGAGTCTGGTTCCTCACTAAAAGCTAAGGAGACAAGAGCCTGGTCTGTCCTTGGGTGGCTGACCAATATGAGAAGACCTGGAATGCTGCTGGTGCCAGTTATCTTTTGGCCGACCAGCAGGGGGCGCTCATTCCCTGACATGTATGTAATCAACTTGACCTACTGTTTAAGATGGTAGCGCATCCTGACGGCCATATTGAGCCTATCAGGATGCGCTACCCCTCTATTAAAGCGGCTGTATTCAAGGGCTCATTGTGAAGTTGTGTCCTTTGCCTGCAGTAGCCAGAGTTTGCTTTTTTAGTAAAGCTAAGCAGGCCCCAGCCTGGTCTGTTGTTGGAAGGGAGACCCATTAGGGAAGGCTGCTGCTTTTGCTGTTTTTATGCCGATCAACAGGGGCCGCTCATCCCCTGACATGTATGGGTGCAAATTTCCTAGTATAACCCTGCGGACTTCAGACCGTAAAAAGAATCGACCTTTTGATCAAACGGTCCTTGTAAAAAGGAGCGTCCTTCAGGTGAGGAAATAAACTGGCTTCCTCACGAACTGTTGTCCTTACTAATCATTTTGGCCTAGTGTTAAGTATGGTAGCGCATCCTGACGGCGGGTATTGAGCTTGTCAACATGCGCTACCTCTCTGTTGGAGCAGCTTTATTAATGATCCCACAGCAAGTGTGTCTTTTGCATGCAGTAGCCAGAGTCTGGTTCCTCACTAAATGCTAAGGAGACCCGAGCCTGGTCTGTCCTTGGGTGGCTGACCAATATGAGAAGACCTGGAATGCTGCTGGTGCCAGTTATTTTTTGGCCGACCAGCAGGGGGCGCTCATTCCCTGACATGTATGAAATCAACTTGACCTACTGTTTAAGATGGTAGCGCATCCTGACGGCCATATTGAGCCTATCAGGATGCGCTACCCCTCTATTAAAGCGGCTGTATTCAAGAACTAATCGTGAAGTTGTGTCCTTTGCCTGCAGTAGCCAGAATTTGCTTTTTTAGTAAAGCTAAGCAGGCCCCAGCCTGGTCTGTTGTTGGAAGGGAGACCCATTAGGGAAGGCTGCTGCTTTTGCTGTTTTTATGCCGATCAACAGGGGACGCTCATCCCCTGACATGTATGGGTGTAAATTTCCTAGTATAACCCTGCAGACTTCAGACTGTAAAAAGCATCGACCTTTTGATCAAACGGTCCTTGTAAAAAGGAGCGTCCTTCAGGAGAGGTAATAAACGGGCTTCCTCACAAACTGTTGTCCTTACTAATCATTTTGGCCTAGTGTTAAGTATGGTAGCGCATCCTGACGGCGGGTATTGAGCTTGTCAGCATGCGCTACCTCTCTGTTGGAGCAGCTTTATTAATGATCCCACAGCAAGTGTGTCTTTTGCATGCAGTAGCCAGAGTCTGGTTCCTCACTAAAAGCTAAGGAGACCAGAGCCTGGTCTGTCCTTGGGTGGTTGACCAATATGAGAAGACCTGGAATGCTGCTGGTGCCAGTTATTTTTTGGCCGACCAGCAGGGGGCGCTCATTCCCTGACATGTATGTAATCAACTTGACCTACTGTTTAAGATGGTAGCGCATCCTGAAGGCCATATTGAGCCTATCAGGATGCGCTACCTTTCTATTAGAGTAGCTGTATTCAAGGGCCCACAGGGAAATCATGTCCTTTGCCTGCTGTAGCTCGACTCTGCTTATTCAGTAAAAAAAACAGGCCCCAGCCTGGTCTGTTGTTGGAAGGGAGACCCATTGGGGAAGGCTTAGGCTGCTGCTTGTGCTGTTTTTATGCCGATCAACATGGGGCGCTCATTCCCTGACATGTATGTGATCATACATCTGTTGTTGGATGGGAGACCCATTAGGGAAGGCTTAGGCTGCTGCGTGTGCTGTTTTTATGCCTATCAGCAGGGGGCGCTCATCCCCTGACATGTATGGGTGCAAATTTCCTAGTATAACCCTGCAAACTTCAGACTGTAAAAAGAATCGACCTTTTGATCAAACGGTCCTTGTAAAAAGGAGCGTCTTTCAGGTGAGGAAATAAACTGGCTTCCTCATGAACTGTTGTCCTTACTAATCATCTTGGCCTAGTGTTAAGTATGGTAGCGCATCCTGACGGTGGGTATTGAGCTTGTCAGCACTATGCTACTCACTATGAAAATGATATCTTGCGTAAAAGCACTTGTAAGTACACACAACTGACACCTCCAGAAGTCTACCGAGCACATGCTTTATGCGAGGCCTTGGGTTCAATCCCAGTATCTCCAAATACTGTTAAATGCTTAATGCGTTTCAAGCAAGTTTGAGCAAAAGTCTTGCTAGGTGCCCTCTACTATATTTAAAAGTATTTTTAAACCTCCAGAAGTCACGAGCACATGCTTTGCATGTATGGAGGCCTTGGTTCAATCCCCAGCATGTCCAAATACTGTTAAATGCTTAATGCGTTTCAAGCAAGTTTGAGCAAAAGTCTTTCAATGTGGTCTTGTAGCGTGCCCTCCACTGTATTTAATAGTATTTGTAAACCTCCAATAGTCCAAAGTACATCTGAACCACGGGGATGTAGCTCAGTGGTAGAGCGCATGCTTTTCATGTATGAGGTCCTGGGTTCAATCCCCAGCATCTTCAAGCACTGATAAAAGTTTAATGCATTTCAAGCAAGTTTGAGCAAAAGTCTTGCTGGGTGCCCTCTACTGTATTTAATGGTATTTGTAAACCTCGACATGTATGGGTGCAAATTTCCTAGTATAACCCTGCAGACTTCAGACTGTAAAAAGCATCGAGCTTTTGATCAAACGGTCCTTGTAAAAAGGAGCGTCCTTCAGGAGAGGTAATAAACGGGCTTCCTCACGAACTGTTGTCCTTACTAATCATCTTGGCCTAGTGTTAAGTATGGTAGCGCATCCTGACGGCCATATTGAGCCTATCAGGATGCGCTACCCCTCTATTAAAGCGGCTGTATTCAAGGGCTCATCGTGAAGTTGTGTCCTTTGTCTGCAGTAGCCAGAGTTTGCTTTTTTAGTAAAGCTAAGCAGGCCCCAGCCTGGTCTGTTGTTGGAAGGGAGACCCATTAGGGAAGGCTGCTGCTTTTGCTGTTTTTATGCCGATCAACAGGGGACGCTCATCCCCTGACATGTATGGGTGCAAATTTCCTAGTATAACCCTGCGGACTTCAGACTGTAAAAAGAATCGACCTTTTGATCAAACGGTCCTTGTAAAAAGGAGCGTCCTTCGGGTGAGGGAATAAACTGGCTTCCTCACGAGCTGTGGTCCTTACTAATCATTTTGGCCTAGTGTTAAGTATGGTAGCGCATCCTGACGGCGGGTATTGAGCTTGTCAGCATGCGCTACCTCTCTGTTGGAGCAGCTTTATTAATGATCCCACAGCAAGTGTGTCTTTTGCATGCAGTAGCCAGCGTCTGGTTCCTCACTAAAAGCTAAGGAGACCAGAGCCTGGTCTGTCCTTGGGTGGCTGACCAATATGAGAAGACCTGGAATGCTGCTGGTGCCAGTTATCTTTTGGCCGACCAGCAGGGGGCACTCATTCCCTGACATGTATGTAATCAACTTGACCTACTGTTTAAGATGGTAGCGCATCCTGACGGCCATATTGAGCCTATCAGGTTGCGCTACCCCTCTATTAAAGCGGCTGTATTCAAGAGCTAATCGTGAAGTTGTGTCCTTTGCCTGCAGTAGCCAGAGTTTGCTTTTTTAGTAAAGCTAAGCAGGCCCCAGCCTGGTCTGTTGTTGGAAGGGAGACCCATTAGGGAAGGCTGCTGCTTTTGCTGTTTTTATGCCGATCAACAGGGGCCGCTCATCCCCTGACATGTATGGGTGCAAATTTCCTAGTATAACCCTGCGGACTTCAGACCGTAAAAAGAATCGACCTTTTGATCAAACGGTCCTTGTAAAAAGGAGCGTCCTTCAGGTGAGGAAATAAACTGGCTTCCTCACGAACTGTTGTCCTTACTAATCATTTTGGCCTAGTGTTAAGTATGGTAGCGCATCCTGACGGCGGGTATTGAACTTGTCAGCATGCGCTACCTCTCTGTTGGAGCAGCTTTATTAATGATCCCACAGCAAGTGTGTCTTTTGCATGCAGTAGCCAGAGGCTGGTTCCTCACTAAAAGCTAAGGAGACCAGAGCCTGGTCTGTCCTTGGGTGGCTGACCAATATGAGAAGACCTGGAATGCTGCTGGTGCCAGTTATTTTTTGGCCCACCAGCAGGGGGCGCTCATTCCCTGACATATATGTAATCAACTTGACCTACTGTTTAAGATGGTAGCGCATCCTGACGCCCATATTGAGCCTATCAGGATGCGCTACCCCTCTATTAAAGCGGCTGTATTCAAGGGCTCATTGTGAAGTTGTGTCCTTTGCCTGCAGTAGCCAGAGTTTGCTTTTTTAGTAAAGCTAAGCAGGCCCCAGCCTGGTCTGTTGTTGGAAGGGAGACCCATTAGGGAAGGCTGCTGCTTGTGCTGTTTTTATGCCAATCAACAGGGGACGCTCATCCCCTGACATGTATGGGTGCAAATTTCCTAGTATAACCCTGCGGACTTCAGACTGTAAAAAGAATCGACCTTTTGATCAAACGGTCCTTGTAAAAAGGAGCGTCCTTCAGGTGAGGAAATAAACTGGCTTCCTCACGAACTGTTGTCCTTACTAATCATTTTGGCCTAGTGTTAAGTATGGTAGCGCATCCTGACGGCGGGTATTGCGCTTGTCAGCATGCGCTACCTCTCTGTTGGAGCAGCTTTATTAATGATCCCACAGCAAGTGTGTCTTTTGCATGCAGTAGCCAGAGTCTGGTTCCTCACTAAAAGCTAAGGAGACCAGAGCCTGGTCTGTCCTTGGGTGGCTGACCAATATGAGAAGACCTGGAATGCTGCTGGTGCCAGTTATTTTTTGGCCCACCAGCAGGGGGCGCTCATTCCCTGACATGTATGTAATCAACTTGACCTACTGTTTAAGATGGTAGCGCATCCTGACGGCCATATTGAGCCTATCAGGATGCGCGACCTTTCTATTAGAGTAGCTGTATTCAAGGGCCCACAGGGAAATCATGTCCTTTGCCTGCTGTAGCTCGACTCTGCTTATTCAGTAAAAAAAAACAGGCCCCAGCCTGGTCTGTTGTTGGAAGGGAGACCCATTAGGGAAGGCTTAGGCTGCTGCTTGTGCTGTTTTTATGCCGATCAACATGGGGCGCTCATTCCCTGACATGTATGTGATCATACATCTGTTGTTGGATGGGAGACCCATTAGGGAAGGCTTAGGCTGCTGCGTGTGCTGTTTTTATGCCGATCAGCAGGGGGCGCTCATCCCCTGACATGTATGGGTGCAAATTTCCTAGTATAACCCTGCAAACTTCAGACTGTAAAAAGAATCGACCTTTTGATCAAACGGTCCTTGTAAAAAGGAGCGTCTTTCAGGTGAGGAAATAAACTGGCTTCCTCACGAACTGTTGTCCTTACTAATCATTTTGGCCTAGTGTTAAGTATGGTAGCGCATCCTGACGGTGGGTATTGAGCTTGTCAGCACTATGCTACTCACTATGAAAATAATATCTTGCGTAAAAGCACTTGTAAGTACACACAACTGACACCTCCAGAAGTCTACCGAGCACATGCTTTGCATGTATGAGGCCTTGGGTTCACTCCCCAGTATCTCCAAATACTGTTAAATGCTTAATGCGTTTCAAGCAAGTTTGAGCAAAAGTCTTGCTGGGTGCCCTCTACTATATTTAAAAGTATTTTTAAACCTCCAGAAGTCTACCGAGCACATGCTTTCCATGTATGAGGCCTTGGGTTCAATCCCCAGCATGTCCAAATACTGTTAAATGCTTAATGCGTTTCAAGCAACTTTGAACAAAAGTCTTTCAATTTGGTCTTGTAGCGTGCCCTCCACTGTATTTAATAGTATTTGTAAACCTCCAATAGTCCAAAGTACATCTGAACCACGGGGATGTAGCTCAGTGGTAGAGCGCATGCTTTGCATGTATGAGGTCCTGGGTTCAATCCCCAGCATCTCCAAGCTATCTTTACTAGCTTTTTTCCAGACTTTTCAGCCGTGTGTGTGTGTGTGTGCGCGCGTGTATGCCTTACAATTTCTGCAAACATCTACTACCCACTATGAAAATGATATCTTGCGTAAAAGCACTTGTAAGTACACACAACTAACGCTGCTTTGCATCTGGGGATGTAGCTCAGTGGTAGAGCGCATGCTTCGCATGTATGAGGTCCTGGGTTCAATCCCCAGCATCTCCAAGCACTGGTAAAAGTTTAATGCATTTCAAGCAAGTTTGAGCAAAAGTCTTGCTGGTTGCCCTCTACTGTATTTAATAGTATTTGTAAACCTCGACATGTATGGGTGCAAATTTCCCAGTATAACCCTACAGACTTCAGACTGTAAAAAGCATCGACCTTTTGATCAAACGGTCCTTGTAAAAAGGAGCGTCCTTCAGGAGAGGTAATAAATGGGCTTCCTCACGAACTGTTGTCCTTACTAATCATCTTGGCCTAGTGTTAAGTATGGTAGCGCATCCTGACAGTGGGTATTGAGCTTGTCAGCATGCGCTACCTCTTCTCTTTGAGCAGCTTTATTAAGGTTCCGACAGCAAGTATGTCTTTTGCATGCAGTAGCCAGAGCCTGGTTCCTCACTAAAAGCTAAGGAGACCAGAGGCTGGTCTGTCCTTGGGTGGCTGACCAATATGAGAAGACCTGGAATGCGGCTGATGCCAGTTATTTTTTGGCCGACCAGCAGGGGGCGCTCATTGCCTGACATGTATGTAATCAACTTGACCTACTGTTTAAGATGGTAGCGCATCCTGACGCCCATATTGAGCCTATCAGGATGCGCTACCCCTCTATTAAAGCGGCTGTATTCAAGGGCTCATCGTGAAGTTGTGTCCTTTGCCTGCAGTAGCCAGAGTTTGCTTTTTTAGTAAAGCTAAGCAGGCCCCAGCCTGGTCTGTTGTTTGGAAGGGAGACCCATTAGGAAAGGCTGCTGCTTGTGCTGTTTTTATGCCGATCAACAGGGGGCATTCTTCCCCTGACATGTATGGGTGCAAATTTCCTAGTATAACCCTGCGGACTTCAGACTGTAAAAAGAATCGACCTTTTGATCAAACGGTCCTTGTAAAAAGGAGCGTCCTTCAGGAGAGGTAATAAACGGGCTTCCTCACGAACTGTTGTCCTTACTAATCATCTTGGCCTAGTGTTAAGTATGGTAGCGCATCCTGACGGCGGGTATTGAGCTTGTCAGCATGCGCTACCTCTCTGTTGGAGCAGCTTTATTAATGATCCCACAGCAAGTGTGTCTTTTGCATGCAGTAGCCAGAGTCTGGTTCCTCACTAAAAGCTAAGGAGACCAGAGCCTGGTCTGTCCTTGGGTGGCTGACCAATATGAGAAGACCTGGAATGCTGCTGGTGCCAGTTATTTTTTGGCCGACCAGCAGGGGGCGCTCATTCCCTGACATGTATGTAATCAACTTGACCTACTGTTTAAGATGGTAGCGCATCCTGACGGCCATATTGAGCCTATCAGGATGCGCTACCTTTCTATTAGAGTAGCTGTATTCAAGGGCCCACAGGGAAATCATGTCCTTTGCCTGCTGTAGCTCGACTCTGCTTATTCAGTAAAAAAAAACAGGCCCCAGCCTGGTCTGTTGTTGGAAGGAAGACCCATTAGGGAAGGCTTAGGCTGCTGCGTGTGCTGTTTTTATGCCGATCAGCAGGGGGCGCTCATCCCCTGACATGTATGGGTGCAAATTTCCTAGTATAACCCTGCAAACTTCAGACTGTAAAAAGAATCGACCTTTTGATCAAACGGTCCTTGTAAAAAGGAGCGTCTTTCAGGTGAGGAAATAAACTGGCTTCCTCACGAACTGTTGTCCTTACTAATCATCTTGGCCTAGTGTTAAGTATGGTAGCGCATCCTGATGGTGGGTATTGAGCTTGTCAGCACTATGCTACTCACTATGAAAATGATATCTTGCGTAAAAGCACTTGTAAGTACACACAACTGACACCTCCAGAAGTCTACCGAGCACATGCTTTGCATGTATGAGGCCTTGGGTTCAATCCCCAGTATCTCCAAATACTGTTAAATGCTTAATGCGTTTCAAGCAAGTTTGAGCAAAAGTCTTGCTGGGTGCCCTCTACTATATTTAAAAGTATTTTTAAACCTCCAGAAGTCTACCGAGCACATGCTTTCCATGTATGAGGCCTTGGGTTCAATCCCCAGCATCTCCAAGCACTGGTAAAAGTTTAATGCATTTCAAGCAAGTTTGAGCAAAAGTCTTGCTGGTTGCCCTCTACTGTATTTAATAGTATTTGTAAACCTCGACATGTATGGGTGCAAATTTCCTAGTATAACCCTGCAGACTTCAGACTGTAAAAAGCATCGACCTTTTGATCAAACGGTCCTTGTAAAAAGGAGCGTCCTTCAGGAGAGGTAATAAACGGGCTTCCTCACGAACTGTTGTCCTTACTAATCATCTTGGCCTAGTGTTAAGTATGGTAGCGCATCCTGACGGCGGGTATTGAGCTTGTCAGCATGCGCTACCTCTCTGTTTGAGCAGCTTTATTAATGATCCCACAGCAAGTGTGTCTTTTGCATGCAGTAGCCAGAGTCTGGTTCCTCACTAAAAGCTAAGGAGACCAGAGCCTGGTCTGTCCTTGGGTGGCTGACCAATATGAGAAGACCTGGAATGCTGCTGGTGCCAGTTATTTTTTGGCCGACCAGCAGGGGGCGCTCATTGCCTGACATGTATGTAATCAACTTGACCTACTGTTTAAGATGGTAGCGCATCCTGACGCCCATATTGAGCCTATCAGGATGCGCTACCCCTCTATTAAAGCGGCTGTATTCAAGGGCTCATCGTGAAGTTGTGTCCTTTGCCTGCAGTAGCCAGAGTTTGTCTTTTTAGTAAAGCTAAGCAGGCCCCAGCCTGGTCTGTTGTTTGGAAGGGAGACCCATTAGGAAAGGCTGCTGCTTGTGCTGTTTTTATGCCGATCAACAGGGGGCATTCTTCCCCTGACATGTATGGGTGCAAATTTCCTAGTATAACCCTGCGGACTTCAGACTGTAAAAAGAATCGACCTTTTGATCAAACGGTCCTTGTAAAAAGGAGCGTCCTTCAGGAGAGGTAATAAACGGGCTTCCTCACGAACTGTTGTCCTTACTAATCATCTTGGCCTAGTGTTAAGTATGGTAGCGCATCCTGACGGCGGGTATTGAGCTTGTCAGCATGCGCTACCTCTCTGTTGGAGCAGCTTTATTAATGATCCCACAGCAAGTGTGTCTTTTGCATGCAGTAGCCAGAGTCTGGTTCCTCACTAAAAGCTAAGGAGACCAGAGCCTGGTCTGTCCTTGGGTGGCTGACCAATATGAGAAGACCTGGAATGCTGCTGGTGCCAGTTATTTTTTGGCCCACCAGCAGGGGGCGCTCATTCCCTGACATATATGTAATCAACTTGACCTACTGTTTAAGATGGTAGCGCATCCTGACGCCCATATTGAGCCTATCAGGATGCGCTACCCCTCTATTAAAGCGGCTGTATTCAAGGGCTCATTGTGAAGTTGTGTCCTTTGCCTGCAGTAGCCAGAGTTTGTTTTTTTAGTAAAGCTAAGCAGGCCCCAGCCTGGTCTGTTGTTTGGAAGGGAGACCCATTAGGAAAGGCTGCTGCTTGTGGTGTTTTTATGCCGATCAACAGGGGGCATTCTTCCCCTGACATGTATGGGTGCAAATTTCCTAGTATAACCCTGCGGACTTCAGACTGTAAAAAGAATCGACCTTTTGATCAAACGGGCCTTGTAAAAAGGAGCGTCCTTCAGGAGAGGTAATAAACGGGCTTCCTCACGAACTGTTGTCCTTACTAATCATCTTGGCCTAGTGTTAAGTATGGTAGCGCATCCTGACGGCGGGTATTGAGCTTGTCAGCATGCGCTACCTCTCTGTTGGAGCAGCTTTATTAATGATCCCACAGCAAGTGTGTCTTTTGCATGCAGTAACCAGAGTCTGGTTCCTCACTAAAAGCTAAGGAGACCAGAGCCTGGTCTGTCCTTGGGTGGCTGACCAATATGAGAAGACCTGGAATGCTGCTGGTGCCAGTTATTTTTTGGCCGACCAGCAGGGGGCGCTCATTCCCTGACATGTATGTAATAAACTTGACCTACTGTTTAAGATGGTAGCGCATCCTGACGGCCATATTGAGCCTATCAGGATGCGCTACCTTTCTATTAGAGTAGCTGTATTCAAGGGCCCACAGGGAAATCATGTCCTTTGCCTGCTGTAGCTCGACTCTGCTTATTCAGTAAAAAAAAACAGGCCCCAGCCTGGTCTGTTGTTGGAAGTAGAGGGTGACACGGGAGTGGATTTTCAAATCTCTCCCGTCCCACTCCCACAAAAAAAAATCCCATCCCATCCCAATCCCACGAAAAAACTGGGAAAAAATCCCGTCCCGTCCCAATCCCGGAAGAATGACTCCCATTCCCTCCCACTCCCGTATTATGTTTTTTTTTGTTTGTTTTGTTTTTTTTTTTTGGCTAGAATCTGCCAGTTACAGTAAAGAATACAGTACAGATCACAGTATGCCCGTAACTTTTTTTTTACATTAGTTGAATAAAAATGCAAAATTTTGTTTATTATTATTATTATTATTATTGAACTGAAAGCCATCTTAAACACATGCACAGTGTGCATTGCACACACATTAAATTTCACGTAAATCATTCATGCAGACACACGTTTCCTATTTTAATTGGTCCATTTGAAAGTAGACATTTCACTCTATAGATATATTTTTCATGTCTCTAAAGCAAGTATACACGGAGTTTCGAAGTGACGCGCTCAAGTTCACAGAGACAGGCGGCAGAAAGCTCGTCCTTTTTGCTTTAATTTGTTTACAAAAGCGCAACGTTTCCTTTTTTTCTGAGTGCACACAAATAAACGTTGAGTCTTTACAAATTCGAAAGACGCCTATCACTCTTTATCTGTATGACCAAAAATGACGGTATTTTAAGAGCAAGTGACCGCACCGGCGCCTCTGTCATGCAGTACCGCGCTACTATTCAGCTTCCACACTCACACAGACACTTCAAAAGCGCACATTTTTCTAGGTTAACATTAGATTGAGCTGCCATGTAAACTTGCTACTACATACATCTTTCAGATGAAAAGCCATATGGTCGATGAATGATAGGTGAGCATTTGGATCGCCTGCTGTATTACCAGTCGTTAACGATCTGTCCCTCATGAACTCACTTGCTTAACCAGCCACACCAAAGCATACAGAAGGAGAGAATAAAGAGACGGGTCAACTAGAATTAAGTTCAAAATTACAATATATATATAAAAGGTATATTTGTCTGTAAAGTTGGGTTGCATAGCGTTACGATTCCCGGTCCCGCCCACTCCCGCTGACATTTTTTCCTGTCCCGTCCCAATCCCGTGATTATTAGTGATTTTGTTTCCCATCCCGCGGGATTCCCGTGGGAATCCCGTGACCCGCGGGATTCCCGAAAAAATGTCAGCCTCTAGTTGGAAGGGAGACCCATTAGGGAAGGCTTAGGCTGCTGCTTGTGCTGTTTTTATGCCGATCAACATGGGGCGCTCATTCCCTGACATGTATGTGATCATACATCTGTTGTTGGATGGGAGACCCATTAGGGAAGGCTTAGGCTGCTGCGTGTGCTGTTTTTATGCCGATCAGCAGGGGGCGCTCATCCCCTGACATGTATGGGTGCAAATTTCCTAGTATACCCCTGCAAACTTCAGACTGTAAAAAGAATCGACCTTTTGATCAAACGGTCCTTGTAAAAAGGAGCGTCTTTCAGGTGAGGAAATAAACTGGCTTCCTCACGAACTGTTGTCCTTACTAATCATTTTGGCCTAGTGTTAAGTATGGTAGCGCATCCTGACGGTGGGTATTGAGCTTGTCAGCACTATGCTACTCACTATGAAAATAATATCTTGCGTAAAAGCACTTGTAAGTACACACAACTGACACCTCCAGAAGTCTACCGAGCACATGCTTTGCATGTATGAGGCCTTGGGTTCAATCCCCAGTATCTCCAAATACTGTTAAATGCTTAATGCGTTTCAAGCACGTTTGAGCAAAAGTCTTGCTGGGTGCCCTCTACTATATTTAAAAGTATTTTTAAACCTCCAGAAGTCTACCGAGCACATGCTTTCCATGTATGAGGCCTTGGGTTCAATCCCAGGCATGTCCAAATACTGTTAAATGCTTAATGCGTTTCAAGCAACTTTGAGCAAAAGTCTTTCAATTTGGTCTTGTAGCGTGCCCTCCACTGTATTTAATAGTATTTGTAAACCTCCAATAGTCCAAAGTACATCTGAACCACGGGGATGTAGCTCAGTGGTAGAGCGCATGCTTTGCATGTATGAGGTCCTGGGTTCAATCCCCAGCATCTCCAAGCTATCTTTACTAGCTTTTTTCCAGACTTTTCAGCCGTGTGTGTGTGTGTGTGCGCGCGTGTATGCCTTACAATTTCTGCAAACATCTACTACCCACTATGAAAATGATATCTTGCGTAAAAGCACTTGTAAGTACACACAACTAACGCTGCTTTGCATCTGGGGATGTAGCTCAGTGGTAGAGCGCATGCTTCGCATGTATGAGGTCCTGGGTTCAATCCCCACCATCTCCAAGCACTGATAAAAGTTTAATGCATTTCAAGCAAGTTTGAGCAAAAGTCTTGCTGGGTGCCCTCTACTGTATTTAATAGTATTTGTAAACCTCGACATGTATGGGTGCAAATTTCCTAGTATAACCCTGCAGACTTCAGACTGTAAAAAGCATCGACCTTTTGATCAAACGGTCCTTGTAAAAAGGAGCGTCCTTCAGGAGAGGTAATAAATGGGCTTCCTCACGAACTGTTGTCCTTACTAATCATCTTGGCCTAGTGTTAAGTATGGTAGCGCATCCTGACGGCGGGTATTGAGCTTGTCAGCATGCGCTACCTCTCTGTTGGAGCAGCTTTATTAATGATCCCACAGCAAGTGTGTCTTTTGCATGCAGTAGCCAGAGTCTGGTTCCTCACTAAAAGCTAAGGAGACCAGAGCCTGGTCTGTCCTTGGGTGGCTGACCAATATGAGAAGACCTGGAATGCTGCTGGTGCCAGTTATTTTTTGGCCGACCAGCAGGGGGCGCTCATTCCCTGACATGTATGTAATCAACTTGACCTACTGTTTAAGATGGTAGCGCATCCTGACGGCCATATTGAGCCTATCAGGATGCGCTACCCCTCTATTAAAGCGGCTGTATTCAAGGGCTCATCGTGAAGTTGTGTCCTTTGCCTGCAGTAGCCAGAGTTTGTTTTTTTAGTAAAGCTAAGCAGGCCCCAGCCTGGTCTGTTGTTTGGAAGGGAGACCTATTAGGAAAGGCTGCTGCTTGTGCTGTTTTTATGCCGATCAACAGGGGGCATTCTTCCCCTGACATGTATGGGTGCAAATTTCCTAGTATAACCCTGCGGACTTCAGACTGTAAAAAGAATGGACCTTTTGATCAAACGGTCCTTGTAAAAAGGAGCGTCCTTCAGGAGAGGTAATAAACGGGCTTCCTCACGAACTGTTGTCCTTACTAATCATCTTGGCCTAGTGTTAAGTAGGGTAGCGCATCCTGACGGCGGGTATTGAGCTTGTCAGCATGCGCTACCTCTCTGTTGGAGCAGCTTTATTAATGATCCCACAGCAAGTGTGTCTTTTGCATGCAGTAGCCAGAGTCTGGTTCCTCACTAAAAGCTAGGGAGACCAGAGCCTGGTCTGTCCTTGGGTGGCTGACCAATATGAGAAGACCTGGAATGCTGCTGGTGCCAGTTATTTTTTGGCCGACCAGCAGGGGGCGCTCATTCCCTGACATGTATGTAATCAACTTGACCTACTGTTTAAGATGGTAGCGCAGCCTGACGGCCATATTGAGCCTATCAGGATGCGCTACCTTTCTATTAGAGTAGCTGTATTCAAGGGCCCACAGGGAAATCATGTCCTTTGCCTGCTGTAGCTCGACTCTGCTTATTCAGTAAAAAAAAACAGGCCCCAGCCTGGTCTGTTGTTGGAAGTAGAGGGTGACACGGGAGTGGATTTTCAAATCTCTCCCGTCCCACTCCCACAAAAAAAAATCCCATCCCATCCCAATCCCACGAAAAAACTGGGAAAAAATCCCGTCCCGTCCCAATCCCGGAAGAATGACTCCCATTCCCTCCCACTCCCGTATTATGTTTTTTTTTTTTTTTTTGGCTAGAATCTGCCAGTTACAGTAAAGAATACAGTACAGATCACAGTATGCCCGTAACTTTTTTTTTACATTAGTTGAATAAAAATGCAAAATTTTGTTTATTATTATTATTATTATTATTGAACTGAAAGCCATCTTAAACACATGCACAGTGTGCATTGCACCCACATTAAATTTCACGTAAATCATTCATGCAGACACACGTTTCCTATTTTAATTGGTCCATTTGAAAGTAGACATTTCACTCTATAGATATATTTTTCATGTCTCTAAAGCAAGTATACACGGAGTTTCGAAGTGACGCGCTCAAGTTCACAGAGACAGACGGCAGAAAGCTCGTCCTTTTTGCTTTAATTTGTTTACAAAAGCGCAACGTTTCCTTGTTTTTCTGAGTGCACACAAATAAACGTTGAGTCTTTACAAATTCGAAAGATGCCTATCACTCTTATCTGTATGCCCAAAAATGACGGTATTTTAAGAGCAAGTGAGCGCACCGGCGCCTCTGTCATGCAGTACCGCGCTACTATTCAGCTTCCACACTCACACAGACACTTCAAAAGCGCACATTTTTCTAGGTTAACATTAGATTGAGCGGCCATGTAAACTTGCTACTACATACATCTTTCAGATGAAAAGTCATATGGTCGATGAATGATAGGTGAGCATTTGGATCGCCTGCTGTATTACCAGTCGTTAACGATCTGTCTGTCATGAACTTGCTTAACCAGCCACACCAAAGCATACAGAAGGAGAGAATAAAGAGACGGGTCAACTAGAATTAAGTTCAAAATTACAATATATATATAAAAGGTATATTTGTCTGTAAAGTTGTGTTTCATAGCGTTACGATTCCCGGTCCCGCCCACTCCCGCTGACATTTTTTCCTGTCCCGTCCCAATCCCGTGATTATTAGTGATTTTGTTTCCCATCCCGCGGGATTCCCGTGGGAATCCCGTGACCCGCGGGATTCCCGAAAAAATGTCAGCCCTCTGGTTGGAAGGGAGACCCATTAGGGAAGGCTTAGGCTGCTGCGTGTGCTGTTTTTATGCCGATCAGCAGGGGGCGCTCATCCCCTGACATGTATGTGATCATACATCTGTTGTTGGATGGGAGACCCATTAGGAAAGGCTTAGGCTGCTGCGTGTGCTGTTTTTATGCCGATCAGCAGGGGGCGCTCATCCCCTGACATGTATGGGTGCAAATTTCCTAGTATAACCCTGCAAACTTCAGACTGTAAAAAGAATCGACCTTTTGATCAAACGGGCCTTGTAAAAAGGAGCGTCTTTCAGGTGAGGAAATAAACTGGCTTCCTCACGAACTGTTGTCCTTACTAATCATTTTGGCCTAGTGTTAAGTATGGTAGCGCATCCTGGCCGGTGGAGTATTGAGCTTATCCAGCACTATGCATACTCACTATAGAAAATAATATCTTGCGGTAAAACGCTTGTAAAATTTACACTGGCAGCACCTCAGAAGTCTACCGAAGAGCACATGCTTTGCATGTATGAGGCCTTGGGTTCAATCCCCAGTATCTCCAAATACTGTTAAATGCTTAATGCGTTTCAAGCAAGTTTGAGCAAAAGTCTTGCTGGGGGCCCTCTACTATATTTAAAAGTATTTTTAAACCTCCAGAAGTCTACCGAGCACATGCTTTCCATGTATGAGGCCTTGGGTTCAATCCCCAGCATGTCCAGGAAATACTGTTAAGTAGCTAATGTCGTTTCCGGCAACTTTGAACAAAGTCTTTCAATTTGGTGTACCTCACTAGTATTTAATGAGTATTTGCTAAACCTCAAAATGAGTCCAAAAGTACATCTGAACCACAGGGATGTAGCTCAGTGGTAGGCGCATGCTTTGCATGTATGAGGTCTAGGTTCAATCCCCAGCATCAAGCTATCTTTTTACCCAGCTTTTTCCGAACTTTTTCAGCCGTGTGTGTGTGTCGCGTGTGTATGCCTTACAATTTCTGCAAACATCTACCCACTATGAAATGATATCTTCGCGATAAAAGCACTTTGTAAAATTACCACAACTAACGCTGCCATCTGGGGATGTAGCTCAGTGGTAGAGTGCATGCTTAATGTGAGGTCTGAAGGTTTCAATCCCGAAGCATCTCCAGTACCGGTGAAGTTCAATACCTGCATTTCAAGGAAGTTTGAGCAAAAGTCTTGCTGGGTGCCCTCTACTGTTTTTAATAGTATTTGTAAACCTCGACATGTATGGGTGCAAATTTCCTAGTATAACCCTGCTTACTTCAGACCGTAAAAAGAATCGACCTTTGATCAAACGGTCCTTGTAAAAAGGAGCGTCCTTCAGGTGAGGAAATAAACTGGCTTCCTCACGAACTGTTGTCCTTACTAATCATCTTGGCCTAGTGTTAAGTATGGTAGCGCATCCTGGCGGCGGGTATTGAGCTTGTCAGCATGCGCTACCTCTCTGTTGGAGCAGCTTTATTAATGATCCCACAGCAAGTGTGTCTTTTGCATGCAGTAGCCAGAGTCTCGTTCCTCACTAAAAGCTAAGGAGACCAGAGCCTGGTCTGTCCTTGGGTGGCTGACCAATATGAGAAGACCTGGAATGCTGCTGGTGCCAGTTATTTTTTGGCCAACCAGCAGGGGGCGCTCATTCCCTGACATGTATGTAATCAACTTGACCTACTGTTTAAGATGGTAGCGCATCCTGACGCCCATGTTGAGCCTATCAGGATGCGCTACCCCTCTATTAAAGCGGCTGTATTGAAGGGCTCATTGTGAAGTTGTGTCCTTTGCCTGCAGTAGCCAGAGTTTGTTTTTTTAGTAAAGCTAAGCAGGCCCCAGCCTGGTCTGTTGTTTGGAAGGGAGACCTATTAGGAAAGGCTGCTGCTTGTGCTGTTTTTATGCCGATCAACAGGGGGCATTCTTCCCCTGACATGTAGGGGTGCAAATTTCCTAGTATAACCCTGCGGACTTCAGACTGTAAAAAGAATCGACCTTTTGATCAAACGGTCCTTGTAAAAAGGAGCGTCCTTCAGGAGAGGTAATAAACGGGCTGCCTCACGAACTGTTGTCCTTACTAATCATCTTGGCCTAGTGTTAAGTATGGTAGCGCATCCTGACGGCGGGTATTGAGCTTGTCAGCATGCGCTACCTCTCTGTTGGAGCAGCTTTATTAATGATCCCACAGCAAGTGTGTCTTTTGCATGCAGTAGCCAGAGTCTGGTTCCTCACTAAAAGCTAAGGAGACCAGAGCCTGGTCTGTCCTTGGGTGGTTGACCAATATGAGAAGACCTGGAATGCTGCTGGTGCCAGTTATTTTTTGGCCGACCAGCAGGGGGCGCTCATTCCCTGACATGTATGTAATCAACTTGACCTACTGTTTAAGATGGTAGCGCATCCTGACGCCCATGTTGAGCCTATCAGGATGCGCTACCCCTCTATTAAAGCGGCTGTATTCAAGGGCTCATCGTGAAGTTGTGTCCTTTGCCTGCAGTAGCCAGAGTTTGTTTTTTTAGTAAAGCTAAGCAGGCCCCAGCCTGGTCTGTTGTTTGGAAGGGAGACCCATTAGGAAAGGCTGCTGCTTGTGCTGTTTTTATGCCGATCAACAGGGGGCATTCTTCCCCTGACATGTATGGGTGCAAATTTCCTAGTATAACCCTGCAGACTTCAGACTGTAAAAAGCATCGACCTTTTGATCAAACGGTCCTTGTAAAAAGGAGCGTCCTTCAGGAGAGGTAATAAATGGGCTTCCTCACGAACTGTTGTCCTTACTAATCATCTTGGCCTAGTGTTAAGTATGGTAGCGCATCCTGACGGTGGGTATTGAGCTTGTCAGCACTATGCTACTCACTATGAAAATGATATCTTGCGTAAAAGCACTTGTAAGTACACACAACTGACACCTCCAGAAGTCTACCGAGCACATGCTTTGCATGTATGAGGCCTTTGGTTCAATCCCCAGTATCTCCAAATACTGTTAAATGCTTAATGCGTTTCAAGCAAGTTTGAGCAAAAGTCTTGCTGGGTGCCCTCTACTATATTTAAAAGTATTTTTAAACCTCCAGAAGTCTACCGAGAACATGCTTTGCATGTATGAGGTCCTGGGTTCAATCCCCAGCATCTCCAAGCTATCTTTACTAGCTTTTTTCCAGACTTTTCAGCCGTGTGTGTGTGTGTGCGCGCGTGTATGCCTTACAATTTCTGCAAACATCTACTACCCACTATGAAAATGATATCTTGCGTAAAAGCACTTGTAAGTACACACAACTAACGCTGCTTTGCATCTGGGGATGTAGCTCAGTGGTAGAGCGCATGCTTTGCATGTATGAGGTCCTGGGTTCAATCCCCAGCATCTCCAAGCACTGTTAAATGTTTAATGCAGTTCAAGCAAGTTTGAGCAAAGGTTTCGCAGGTTGCCCTCTACTGTATTTAATGGTATTTGTGATCCTGCAGAAGTCCAAAAACCAGTTCTGAATCGGGGATATAACTCAGTGGTAGAGCGCGTACTTTGCTTTTATGAGGTCCTGGCTTCAGTCCCCAGCATCACCAAACGCTGTTGAATGTTTAATGCATTTCAAGCAAGTTTGATCAAAAGTCTTTCAATTTGCCTCTGTAGAGTGCCCCGTACTATATTTAATAGTATTTGTAAACCTCCAGAAGTCTACTGAGCACATGCTTTGCATGTATGAGGCCTTGGGTTCAATCCCCACCATCTCCAAATACTGTTAAATGCTTAATGCATTCCAAGCAAGTTTGAGCAAAAGTCTTTCAATTTGGTCTTGTAGTGTGCCCTCTACTGTATTTAATAGTATTTATAAACCTACAGAAGTCGAAAAGCCATTCACAACAAGGGCATGTAGCTCAGTGGTAGAGCGCATGCTTTACATGTATGAGGTCTTGGGTTCAATCCCCAGCATCTCCAAGCACTGGTAAAAGTTTAATGCATTTCAAGCAAGTTTGAGCAAAAGTCTTGCTGGTTGCCCTCTACTGTATTTAATAGTATTTGTAAACCTCGACATGTATGGGTGCAAATTTCCTAGTATAACCCTGCAGACTTCAGACTGTAAAAAGCATCGACCTTTTGATCAAACGGTCCTTGTAAAAAGGAGCGTCCTTCAGGAGAGGTAATAAACTGGCTTCCTCACGAACTGTTGTCCTTACTAATCATCTTGGCCTAGTGTTAAGTATGGTAGCGCATCCTGACGGCGGGTATTGAGCTTGTCATCATGCGCTACCTCTCTGTTGGAGCAGCTTTATTAATGATCCCCCAGCAAGTGTGTCTTTTGCATGCAGTAGCCAGAGTCTGGTTCCTCACTAAAAGCTAAGGAGACCAGAGCCTGGTCTGTCCTTGGGTGGCTGACCAATATGAGAAGACCTGGAATGCTGCTGGTGCCAGTTATTTTTTGGCCGACCAGCAGGGGGCGTTCATTCCCTGACATGTATGTAATCAACTTGACCTACTGTTTAAGATGGTAGCGCATCCTGACGGCCATATTGAGCCTACCAGGATGCGCTACCTTTCTATTAGAGTAGCTGTATTCAAGGGCCCACAGGGAAATCATGTCCTTTGCCTGCTGTAGCTCGACTCTGCTTATTCAGTAAAAAAAACAGGCCCCAGCCTGGTCTGTTGTTGGAAGGGAGACCCATTAGGGAAGGCTTAGGCTGCTGCTTGTGCTGTTTTTATGCCGATCAACATGGGGCGCTCATTCCCTGACATGTATGTGATCATACATCTGTTGTTGGATGGGAGACCCATTAGGGAAGGCTTAGGCTGCTGCGTGTGCTGTTTTTATGCCTATCAGCAGGGGGCGCTCATCCCCTGACATGTATGGGTGCAAATTTCCTAGTATAACCCTGCAAACTTCAGACTGTAAAAAGAATCGACCTTTTGATCAAACGGTCCTTGTAAAAAGGAGCGTCTTTCAGGTGAGGAAATAAACTGGCTTCCTCATGAACTGTTGTCCTTACTAATCATCTTGGCCTAGTGTTAAGTATGGTAGCGCATCCTGACGGTGGGTATTGAGCTTGTCAGCACTATGCTACTCACTATGAAAATGATATCTTGCGTAAAAGCACTTGTAAGTACACACAACTGACACCTCCAGAAGTCTACCGAGCACATGCTTTGCTTGTATGAGGCCTTGGGTTTAATCCCCAGTATCTCCAAATACTGTTAAATGCTTAATGCGTTTCAAGCAAGTTTGAGCAAAGGTCTTGCTGGGTGCCCTCTACTATATTTAAAAGTATTTTTAAACCTCCAGAAGTCTACCGAGAACATGCTTTGCATGTATGAGGTCCTGGGTTCAATCCCCAGCATCTCCAAGCTATCTTTACTAGCTTTTTTCCAGACTTTTCAGCCGTGTGTGTGTGTGTGCGCGTGCGTGTATGCCTTACAATTTCTGCAAACATCTACTACCCACTATGAAAATGATATCTTGCGTAAAAGCACTTGTAAGTACACACAACTAACGCTGCTTTGCATCTGGGGATGTAGCTCAGTGGTAGAGCGCATGCTTTGCATGTATGAGGTCCTGGGTTCAATCCCCAGCATCTCCAAGCACTGTTAAATGTTTAATGCAGTTCAAGCAAGTTTGAGCAAAGGTTTCGCAGGGTGCCCTCTACTGTATTTAATGGTATTTGTGATCCTGCAGAAGTCCAAAAAACCAGTTCTGAATCGGGGATATAACTCAGTGGTAGAGCGCGAACTTTGCTTTTATGAGGTCCTGGCTTCAATCCCCAGCATCACCAAACGCTGTTGAATGTTTAATGCATTTCAAGCAAGTTTGATCAAAAGTCTTTCAATTTGCCTCTGTAGAGTGCCCCGTACTATATTCAATAGTATTTGTAAACCTCCAGAAGTCTACTGAGCACATGCTTTGCATGTATGAGGCCTTGGCTGAGGATGAGGCTGGGGCGCTCATTCCCTGACATGTATGTAATCAACTTGACCTACTGTTTAAGATGGTAGCGCATCCTGACGGCCATATTGAGCCTATCAGGATGCGCTACCTTTCTATTAGAGTAGCTGTATTCAAGGGCCCACAGGGAGATCATGTCCTTTGCCTGCTGTAGCTCGACTCTGCTTATTCAGTAAAAAAAAACAGGCCCCAGCCTGGTCTGTTGTTGGAAGGGAGACCCATTAGGGAAGGCTTAGGCTGCTGCTTGTGCTGTTTTTATGCCGATCAACATGGGGCGCTCATTCCCTGACATGTATGTGATCATACATCTGTTGTTGGATGGGAGACCCATTAGGGAAGGCTTAGGCTGCTGCGTGTGCTGTTTTTATGCCTATCAGCAGGGGGCGCTCATCCCCTGACATGTATGGGTGCAAATTTCCTAGTATAACCCTGCAAACTTCAGACTGTAAAAAGAATCGACCTTTTGATCAAACGGTCCTTGTAAAAAGGAGCGTCTTTCAGGTGAGGAAATAAACTGGCTTCCTCCCGAACTGTTGTCCTTACTAATCATCTTGGCCTAGTGTTAAGTATGGTAGCGCATCCTGACGGCGGGTATTGAGCTTGTCAGCATGCGCTACCTCTCTGTTTGAGCAGCTTTATTAATGATCCCACAGCAAGTGTGTCTTTTGCATGCAGTAGCCAGAGTCTGGTTCCTCACTAAAAGCTAAGGAGACCAGAGCCTGGTCTGTCCTTGGATGGCTGACCAATATGAGAAGACCTGGAATGCTGCTGGTGCCAGTTATTTTTTGGCCGACCAGCAGGGGGCGCTCATTGCCTGACATGTATGTAATCAACTTGCCCTACTGTTTAAGATGGTAGCGCATCCTGACGCCCATATTGAGCCTATCAGGATGCGCTACCCCTCTATTAAAGCGGCTGTATTCAAAACAATACATTGAGTTGTGTTCTTTGCCTGCATTGTGAGTTTGGCATTTAGAGGCTAAGCGGGCCCCAGCCTGAGATCTGTTACATTTGGAAGGGGACCCATTAGGAGGGCTGCCAGCGGTGCTGTTTTATCACCCGATCAACGGTGGACAATCTGACAATGTGGAACACCGATTTCCTGATTCAGACTGTAAAGATGGAGCTAACACAGATCCGAAGCGGTCCTTGTAAAGGAGCGTCCTTCAGGTGAGGAAATAAACTGGCTTCCTCACGAACTGTTGTCCTTACTAATCATCTTGGCCTAGTGTTAAGTATGGTAGCGCATCCTGACGGCGGGTATTGAGCTTGTCAGCATGCGCTACCTCTCTGTTGGAGCAGCTTTATTAATGATCCCACAGCAAGTGTGTCTTTTGCATGCAGTAGCCAGAGTCTGGTTCCTCACTAAAGGCTAGAGAGACCAGAGCCTGGTCTGTCCTTGGGTGGCTGCCCAATATGAGAAGACCTGGAATGCTGCTGGTGCCAGTTATTTTTTGGCCGACCAGCAGGTGGCGCTCATTCCCTGACATGTATGTAATCAACTTGACCTACTGTTTAAGATGGTAGCGCATCCTGACGGCCATATTGAGCCTATCAGGATGCGCTACCTTTTTACTAGAGTAGCTGTATTCAAGGGCCCACAGGGAAATCATGTCCTTTGCCTGCTGTAGCTCGACTCTGCTTATTCAGTAAAAAAAACAGGCCCCAGCCTGGTCTGTTGTTGGAAGGGAGACCCATTAGGGAAGGCTTAGGCTGCTGCTTGTGCTGTTTTTATGCCGATCAACATGGGGCGCTCATTCCCTGACATGTATGTGATCATACATCTGTTGTTGGATGGGAGACCCATTAGGGAAGGCTTAGGCTGCTGCGTGTGCTGCGCATCCTGACGGTGGGTATTGAGCTTGTCAGCACTATGCTACTCACTATGAAAATGATATCTTGCGTAAAAGCACTTGTAAGTACAGACAACTGACACCTCCAGAAGTCTACCGAGCACATGCTTTGCTTGTATGAGGCCTTGGGTTCAATCCCCAGTATCTCCAAATACTGTTAAATGCTTAATGCGTTTCAAGCAAGTTTGAGCAAAAGTCTTGCTGGGTGCCCTCTACTATATTTAAAAGTATTTTTAAACCTCCAGAAGTCTACCGAGCACATGCTTTGCATGTATGAGGCCTTGGGTTCAATCCCCAGCATGTCCAAATACCAAATACCCAATACTTTTGCATGCAGTAGCCAGAGTCTGGTTCCTCACTAAAAGCTAAGAAGACCAGAGCCTGGTCTGTCCTTGGGTGGCTGACCAATATGAGAAGACCTGGAATGCTGCTGGTGCCAGTTATTTTTTGGCCGACCAGCAGGGGGCGCTCACATGATTACATGTATGTAATCAACTTGACCTACTGTTTAAGATGGTAGTGCATCCTGACGGCCATATTGAGCCTATCAGGATGCGCTACCCTTCTATTAAAGCAGCTGTATTCACGGGCCCATCGTGAAGTTGTGTCCTTTGTCTGTAGTAGCCAGAGTTTGCTTTCTTAGTAAAGCTAAGCAGGCCCCAGCCTGGTCTGTTGTTTGGAAGGGAGACCCATTAGGAAAGGCTGCTGCTTGTGCTGTTTTTATGCCGATCAACAGGGGGCATTCTTCCCCTGACATGTATGGGTGCAAATTTCCTATTATAACCCTGCGGACTTCAGACTGTAAAAAGAATGGACCTTTTGATCAAACGGTCCTTGTAAAAAGGAGCGTCCTTCAGGAGAGGTAATAAACGGGCTTCCTCACGAACTGTTGTCCGTACTAATCATCTTGGCCTAGTGTTAAGTATGGTAGCGCATCCTGACGGCGGGTATTGAGCTTGTCAGCATGCGCTACCTCTCTGTTGGAGCAGCTTTATTAATGATCCCACAGCAAGTGTGTCTTTTGCATTCAGTAGCCAGAGTCTGGTTCCTCACTAAAAGCTAAGGAGACCAGAGCCTGGTCTGTCCTTGGGTGGCTGACCAATATGAGAAGACCTGGAATGCTGCTGGTGCCAGTTATTTTTTGGCCGACCAGCAGGTGGCGCTCATTCCCTGACATGTATGTAATCAACTTGACCTACTGTTTAAGATGGTAGCGCATCCTGACGGCCATATTGAGCCTATCAGGATGCGCTACCGTTCTATTAGAGTAGCTGTATTCAAGGGCCCACAGGGAAATCATGTCCTTTGCCTGCTGTAGCTCGACTCTGCTTATTCAGTAAAAAAAACAGGCCCCAGCCTGGTCTGTTGTTGGAAGGGAGACCCATTAGGGAAGGCTTAGGCTGCTGCTTGTGCTGTTTTTATGCCGATCAACATGGGGCGCTCATTCCCTGACATGTATGTGATCATACATCTGTTGTTGGATGGGAGACCCATTAGGGAAGGCTTAGGCTGCTGCGTGTGCTGTTTTTATGCCGATCAGCAGGGGGCGCTCATCCCCTGACATGTATGGGTGCAAATTTCCTAGTATAACCCTGCAAACTTCAGACTGTAAAAAGAATCGACCTTTTGATCAAACGGTCCTTGTAAAAACGAGCGTCTTTCAGGTGAGGAAATAAACTGGCTTCCTCACGAACTGTTGTCCTTACTAATCATTTTGGCCTAGTGTTAAGAATGGTAGCGCATCCTGACGGTGGGTATTGAGCTTGTCAGCACTATGCTACTCACTATGAAAATAATATCTTGCGTAAAAGCACTTGTAAGTACACACAACTGACACCTCCAGAAGTCTACCGAGCACATGCTTTGCATGTATGAGGCCTTGGGTGCAATCCCCAGTATCTCCAAATACTGTTAAATGCTTAATGCGTTTCAAGCAAGTTTGAGCAAAAGTCTTGCTGGGTGCCCTCTACTATATTTAAAAGTATTTTTAAACCTCAAGAAGTCTACCGAGCACATGCTTTCCATGTATGAGGCCTTGGGTTCAATCCCCAGCATGTCCAAATACTGTTAAATGCTTAATGCGTTTCAAGCAACTTTGACCAAAAGTCTTTCAATTTGGTCTTGTAGCGTGCCCTCCACTGTATTTAATAGTATTTGTAAACCTCCAATACTCCAAAGTACATCTGAACCACGGGGATGTAGCTCAGTGGTAGAGCGCT